>CM046443.1:11187476-11932476 GCA_025506515.1 Flaveria trinervia | reverse complement strand
TAGTATAATATATTTACATACAACGCTCGTGTGTTACAAACTGATTTAAGATGGGTAATTTGTTAAGAAATAGACGATGAATAAACATACTCTTTTAGACCAGTTTTCTAATATTTTGTTCATAACAAAACATCAAACCTACTTGTCTTTTTACAAATTTACCTAATAAAGAAACTAACAGATAATAATAACCTGTTACTTAGAAAATAAAGAATTGCATGCAAAGAAAATGGATAAAAAGAAATGTATCAATCCTCGTGCTCTTAAAAACGCCCTTGTCCTCAAGGACAGTAAGAAAGCATCACGGGGTGGTCATTAGAGAATGAAAAAAAAAAGATCATTTTATATTTATTACATTAAAGTAATAGTAGAAGTGTGTATCTGTTTTTCATAGAACTTTACTAAAAAGTAATATCAAATAATTATTAATAAAAACTTATGCATTATAAATCATGCTCGAAGCTAAAATATGATTATAATTACGTATAAATAACTACTTTAAGTAAATAAACAATATGTATTTTTCTTAAACTTTTGTTTTTGTAGAAAAATGTACTTTTTAAATATTTTGTTTAAAATAAATGATTTTTTTAATTTTGTTGTATTCTGTTTTTTATAAATTTTTTGTTTTTAAAAAGTACAAAAATAGTTTCTTAATTTATTAAATTATACATTTTTTATTTAAAAATAGTATGAGTAATAATATTAGTATTCAATGTTATTATTAATAATGTAGAGAAATATGAAAGTAAATATAATGAGGTTTACGATTGTTTCACGCTTAATTTGGTTTTTTTATTGATAGATAGATATGCTAAAAACTCATTAAATAAACAGATTAATTTTTAATGTAAAATATATATATAAAATAAACATGAATAGTTACAGTATAATATTTTAATATAAAATAGAATTAAAATTATATATGTATAATAGTTCAAGAAATAAAAAAGTCATACCATTTTTTAACTCTCTTATTTATTTAGTTTCATTTCTAAACATTTGTTTTACTATTTTTTATAAAAAGTATTTTTTATAAAAAAATTGTTTAAAAAAACTCGGTTTGTAATTATTCTGATTGTTTTAAAAAGACTGTTTTATAATATATATTTTTAAAACAAAACAATTTAAAATAGTTTGTTTATAAATGTTTAGTCTTTTAGGAAATTTCACATTATGTAAAACTTTAGTTTTTTTGTTATTTAGATTGTAGTTAAAAGATGTGATTTCTAATTTCTTTCATAAAATCTATTTAAAAAATAGTTTGATTTAAAAAAATTAGATAAGAGAGTGAAACATAACAATTAATATAATTTACATTTAATAAGCGAGAGAAATTTGTAGAAATATTTAAATTACTATAATACCATTTAAGAGGGAAAATTGATATGTGAATATCTAGAAAAATAACAAGTGTTAAAAACATAGTTTAAGAAAATGACAAGTAGCAAAAAAAATCTTGTTTTATTAGAGGTTATAGATTAAATACCCATATTGACTAATATATACTATTTATTTTATTAGAGGTTATAGATTAAATACCCATATTGATTAATATATACTATTTAAATTTAATGAGCAGTTTTGTCCCTATGGCGTGACAAAAGTTGCATTTCACTCTATTGGTTAATTTTCGGGTTGAATATCAAAATAATAATATACCCTCTATTTTATAAAACAAATAATCAAAAGAAATCAAGTCCCATCGGTCAACTCCCAATCAAATTTTTATAGCTATTTTTTTTTAAATTTTTTCGGAAAATTCAATTATAATCAGTGTAGCAAAAACTTAAAAACGTGAGATGAAGTGACTGGTAACATTAGTCTCTAAATTAAAATCGTCAATAGTAATCATAAAATTCAAATCAAAATTGCCCATTACCACCTTTGAAATTAAATTTCTGAGATTAATGAATTGACAACACTATATTTACAAAATTGAAAGCTTTTATTCTCCAATAATCACCACTAAAATCACATATAACACAAGTCACCAAATCAACAAAAGATTTTTAAACGAACCTGTATATTGGGTGAACTGAAAGAACATAGGTGAACCAATCAGACAACAGGAGCCATGAACCTGGATTCAAATAGATGTGTGGTGTGCACCAAATTAAACTCATAACCAAGCAGAGTGAATTGAAATAATGGGGTGCACCAACAAGAATCGACAAACCTAGACGTGTTAAATTATGTTACGAGGACCAAATGAAACCTATCTCATAGACACCAATTGATGTTGGTTCTTTGCTTAGATTAGGTAGTGCTAGTGATGATGTATCCTAAACACAACAGAAAAAAGTTTAGGTTTTTATAAAGGGGGAATCAAATATTGTGAAGTGCCAAAGTTCAATTATCTATTTTGGTTTTTACTATTCGTGAAGCGTTGTCGAAAAAGTTATTAGGGAGGGTGGAGGTAAGGACCTTTGCTTTCTATTAGACATTGGCTTGAAGAGGAAAAAAATCGTCCCTCGAATGCGTTGCATATGAGGAATGGCAAAAAAGCCTATTGAATGAAACTATTACAAAATGTATGCTTAGGAACTGAAAATACATCTTCTAAACTAAAACACCCCAAATTTCATGTTTTTACGTAATGCCATAGATTCATGGTCAATGTTGTAAAAGGGAGATATTAAGTGGACATAAGGGCAACAATTTTTTGTCCATTCCAATATAGGATTGACATGCAAGTCTTGGATAAAATGGGACTGTTTTAGGATAACTAGGTTGGAATGCTCAAAATTTACATCTTATTATGTAATTACAAGTTTTCGGTAAGAAAGTATAAAATAAGGAACAAGGAATGACCAAAAAGATTAAAACACAAACTTCAATACCCTAAATTGTTATGAACTAATATGAATTCGAGTAACCTAAAAAATACTCTCTAACACATGACAATTCCCAAAAATTCTCATGCAACGGTGTTTACGTGGATAAAACATAAATTCCGGTTTAGTTGAATCAATTGATCTATGTGATGTAGTCTTCTCCTTAGTGTTTTTATTAGTTTTGTTCTTGTTATGATGTTGGTTTGATATATGGTTTGATGCTTTGTTTCCTTTTATTTTCTAGTATTGGTCCAACTTCTTATTGGCTTTATTTTCTAATAATCTTGATTGTTAGAAACTACTGCTTGATAACCAATATATATTTGCTATTAAAAGGATAAATTGGTATGATTATATATCTGGTACAAAATATTCTAAATCATCTAACTAATATCTATTATTTACACTTAGAATGACTAACTATATCTTAAAAATCTTTCGGGAAAGCAAGTCTAGCTATGTAACAATCGAGTATAAGTTCAACTCATCTTATATAAATATTGAGAAGAGGCATAGCTGATACATTCATCTTCAGAAAGATACGAAGATGGTCTTTGTCAGTGTCGATTGTATGTATTAATTGTAGAATGGTGATTGATAGAGCCTATATATAGTGATAAATATAGACATATCCAACATAGACAATACCACATAACAAATATTTGTAACGAGAGTTATCACTATTAACTACAAGCCAGACAATATGATTAATATATGGTCCGTTTATGAAAAGCTTAACTAGAGAGTTAGCATTATATCTCCACAAAAAATATATGATTTCAACTACATCAAGTCCATTAATATATAGATTATTAAGTATGTCTTATAATGTTATTATAGTGAGATCTTTATACATAATTAAACCTTTTAGAAACCAAATCATCTTTAGTACAAAATTTACGGATCAGTTCCCAAAAAATCCAACATATCAGTTCAACCCAAGATGAAAGTAAAGGATGTAAATATTTTTTTTATTAGAAATAAAATTTATACATCAATGATAGGTTAATCGAATATTAAAAGAAGTAAAAGAGGAATACCACTAAAGTGAACTTTGTATACATGTATGTATTGTGAAAGAAAACAACAAGCGCCCATGGTAAGTTAAGGTACTTCTAAATGTTTTTTGATATGCATTATATTCAATTCTCTCGTAACTGGTCATACGAGATTTCCTCTGGATTTTTCCTCCACAATCCAAAGTGGTACCCAAATAATATATTGGAGAACTTTACCTCCTTAAGCATAGAGTCGTGTTTGTTTTCTAACTAGAACACAAAGTTGATATAGCATATAATCCTTATATAATTCTTCATTTGAATAAAATGGTAGAAACAATGATAACATTCAAAATTTTAGAGTGAAAGACGCAACATGATGTAGACTCATGCGATATGACTTTATATAATAAAAAGAAAACCATTTTGGCTCAAACAAGTAATATTCTTATATAAGTTAAACTAGGTTTATTACCTGTCACGCATTGACGGAGCATTATAGGGGCCGGGGGGGGGGACCGCCACCGCATTATTTTTCGTCCGTAGTGTTAAATTTTAGTCCGATAGTGTAATTTTTTGCTCCGGTAGTATAAATTTTTATATAAATATCGAGTCTGCCCCCCCTAAAAAATTAATTTCACCCCCGCCCCCCACATGAAAGAGTTGAAGCTCCGCCACTGCTGTCGCGGCATTGTACGTGACATGATAAACTATATACTACAATCAACCCAACGGAAATTAATGCCAAATCATAGACTTACGATCGCTCCGACCTTTTCCGGACTAAATTTACGTCCAAACGTATAGTAAATGAAAAAGTATTGTATTGACCAAGTGCATTTTTAAACAAATCAATATCAAAACTTAGGTCAACTCAAAACATATATAAAATTAAGCATGAATATATTATGTTTTTATATTTGCCTCAACTTATTTTGGAACAAAATTTACGTCAAAACATAGACGTATGTAGAAACATAGACAGTCTTAAAGCTTAAAAATGTTTAAATTTAACCCAACTCATTTCTAATTACATCTATACGTAGACGAATTTGTCTTGCACATTGACACGTAAACTGAACCTAACATTGAAACGACAATCCGTTAGAAAGTAATAACAAATAAAATAACCATTTCTGAAAAAAAAAAGAAAAAAATTATTTATAAAAGAAAAAAGAAAGAAAGAAAGAAAAGGTGATTTATAAAAGGAAAAAAAAAGCAAAAGAAAAAAAAAACAGAACTTAAAAAGAAAACGAAAATGAGAGGTTGAAGACTAACCAAGGTGGAGCGTGTGAGAGGGGATGAACTTAACCACGCTGGCCAAAAAAAGTTACATTAATCTCTTCAATAGTTTTTTTATTTATACTAATTTAAAATCAAATAAATTCAAAAAAAATAAACAATTAACAAACCACCGACGAATAGGAATATCACAATGCCCGTGGTAACCCTACCGGCCTTGTTTTTGAAGGTATAGTAATATTAATAAACCATCAAACTTATTATATGTTCATTTAACTGGTCCCACACATTAGCGACGTTTTTTCTATAAAAAAAATCTTGACGCAAATACGAATTTTCATCTTTAAAGTTTAAAATCCACGACAATACATCATAAAACAAACTTATTGATGCATATTGAAAAACCAATAATATAAAAGATGATTATAGTTGTAGATGTTGCTAGTGACTCAAGAACGCTATAAAATAAGTAATAATGTAAAGTAAATAGTTTTAGGAAATAATTGTACATTTCAACATAATTGTGCTTTCAATGTTCGGAAAACAACATTCTATTTCTTATTAATTATGAAAATTTTAGATTTTCTTTTCACCTATTATCTTTTTATCTTACTAATTGTTCGTTAAAAGCATTGATAATAAATCCATCATGATGTTCATTTAAAATTAAAGGATTCAGTAAGTTAAAAGTGAAAGAATCAAAAACTTAGTAAGATAAACTCTCTAATCATGATCCTTACTTAAAACTAATAACTAACAAGATGATTATAGTCACATATGTTACCTATGACTCAAGAACACTATCAAATCAATAAGGATTTGTAGAAACCTAAAAGATATTGGATTTCGTATGAGAGAGATGAAAAATATGAACGACAAAGATAAAAAAACATAATCATATGATATAAATGAGCTAGGCAGCGTCATATAGTAAAAGTATTCGGTCAACATCAGCAACTGACAGCTTCTCCCCTTGAACTTATGAGCACAACACTTATTCTTTAATCAACTTCAAGCAACAAGCTTCCAACTTTGGTTTAATGCACCTTAAGCCCTCATGCTTGCTAACCACACATTAATAACATTTCTAAGTTAATAACAATATAAAGCAATCAAATTTGAGAATGAATAGTACCTTCAAAAATAATTGTAGTTTCTATGTTTGGATTAAATCATTAAATTCATATTAAGAAAAGTTTTTAGGGTTTCTTCACCGATCACCATTTTATCACCTATAATCCTTTTATTTTAATAAGGGGTCGTTTGATTCGCAGAGTGCTTTGCAAAAGAATTGAAATTAAAATTGGAATAAAAATTAAAATTGAAATTTTGTTAAAACTAATAATGTGTTTGGTTAGTTAAATTTGAGTAGAATTAGAATGTTGATTTTGAATATTTCATTAGGTTGTTAAACAATCTATGGATACGTGAAAATAATGTGAATTCTAATATATATGAAAAAAATTTAATTCCAATTACATCTATTGACCAACCAAACGTGATTTTGGATAAAAAAATTATAGTCAATTTGAATTCCAGTTTTTGATAATTCTATAATCAAATGGAGCCTATGTCATTTTTATATATTATCTTTTCATATTGTATCAAAGCTAAATATGGTAGAATGAAAATTGAAATATATATCACTAGTTTAGAAACTTGTGTGCTTACGGCCTAAATAAAAGTATTAAATTAATTTTTTCTGAATCAATGTTTAGAAATTATAAAATAATTTAAGAGAAAATATGATTGAAATTACGTATAATTAACTACTGTAGGTAATAAAAAAAAATAGTTTTTTCAAAGTTTAGTTTTTAAAAAATGCTTGCTTTAAAATCTTTTTCAAACACTCTAAAATTTTTTAAATATTGTATTTTAAACAATAGCATTTTTTTAAAATTTTTTGTATTTAAAAACTTCATATTTTATTAAAATATGTTTTAAAATAAGTACGCTTTTTAATAAACCCATGCTTTCAATTTATCAAATAAGATATTTTATAATTTGAAAAAAAATACTATAGTTAGTATTTAATGTGATAATTAAATAGTTGATTTGTTTAAATGGTGACACGTGATAAAACGTGTGTAAGAAAACGATATCAAAACTTATTTTGATTTATTAGCGAAGATTAACGATAACTAACTTTAAAATGAAATCAATGCTTATAAATTGATTATTCCCATGTGTTTATAATGAATGTGACAAACGGCCAATACGTTCTCTGTTTGTTTATAATGAATGTGATACTATGAGAACATCTGCTACAATTTCACAGTTGGAGGTATTCGCCAACTGCTTAAGTATGATAATTAGGACATACTAGAAAGAAATTATTTTGTTTATGGGCCCAAAACCTCTTCAAACTAAAATTATTATTTTGTTGCATATGTCAAAATGCAAATAATAAAAGCCAACAAATAAAATTATTATATTTATGCTCATCAGCTAGTTAAAAAATATTATCATTAATAGAAAAATTTGTATAAATAATCTTTGTATTTAACCGGATTGCAAGTTTCATTTTTAAACTTTAAAAATTACAAAGTTATTTCAAACTTTTATGCATTTATTGCATGTTTGGTCCCTAACATAAAATTTATTTAATTTTGTTGCATTTTATAAAGTCTGGACTATATTTTATATTTAACTTTATGGACCAAAAGTGTAACATCCACATAATATTTATGGGCTAACTTTGTGAATTTTAAAATTTGAGGACCAACCTTACAATGACTACATAAAAGTTTGAATTAATAATGTAATTTTTAAAGTTTAAAGCTAAACGTGTAATTTGATCAAAACACATATACCATTTATCCAATGTTCTCTAACAAATAAGTTTTTTAGATAAGAATTCTCAAAGTTGCTAATAGATAACATTAATTTAAAACAAAACAAGTCAACTTGTAAGTACAAGTCAAAACATGTAGTATAATTTAAAGTGATTATGACTTCTAAATAGAAATTGTAGAACTTTGAAATATTTAAGGACAATATGGTTAACTTTCGACCAGTTAACCGGTTATAAATCAACTACAAACACCAATTAATATTTCTTTACATGGATGATTTAAAATTAACACTGGTTTTAGATGATATATTGAATAAAATGAAGAAAAGATTAGGGTTTCAGAATCTTCCAATATACAAATTCTTTAATAAGTGTCTGTGTTTTGTTAGACCATGTGCTTTAGCATCCCATCATTCTGTCCATCTTTTTAGTTTAAAAAGAAAATAATTATCTTTTGCAGAGAACCAAATCCAAAAGTTGAAAGTGCAAATGAAGTGAAGGTGGACCAATACAACTGGCACAAAGAACACAGACCATGGAGGAGAATCAAGTCTTTACTTTTAACTTGCTGCTGACACACCAATTTTTATTCCTAAGATTTGATTCCCTCTTGACTCCAGGTTACAAGATTGATGTTATGACTTTTTAGAGAGAGAAAGAGAGGAGAGAGGAGGAGAAAAAGTGACATAAAGACTATAAAATCTTATCTTTCATATCAATCAATGCTATCGGTTTTGCTCACTAGAACCTTATGGATTTGTTTCATGTTTTTTGTTTGGAAACTTCAGTGGAGGTAATTAACCCATTTTAGAATTGCTAGCCATGAGTGTACTTATTCTAAGGATTTTCTCTTCTTCACAACTATTACATCTAAAACACTTTTGTGATATGAGACAAGAAATTCTTTATAATCAAGATCTCTTATAAAGAATTACGATACAAAACGATGTGTGATTTGATCAAGACAGTTATTTGAGACAAGACATGCATGCATTCTTTACGATTAATATCTTTTATGAAACATTGCAGCACAAAACGATTTGTGATTTGACCAAAACGTTATTAGAAGCAAGACATTATCTACTATTAACATCTCCTATAAACTGTGACATAAGATCATCTCCAATAGATGATTTTCATATCCCATAAACAACAATATGGACATTTATCAAGTTTTATGCTATTGGAGATAATTGTTTTTGAGACAAAAGTTTTTCATCATGAACTATAAAAAATAAGTTGGTGTGAGACCTTATATATACTATATACATAAAATATTAGACATAAAAGAAATGAATGGTTAAAAATAAAAAAAACATGGTGATTGTATGGTAATGTTTTTAAGTTTTGTTATGAAAGGCAGTGGCGGATTTAAAAGAAAAGTTTAAGGGTAACGTAAAAATGTTTTTACGTATATTTATATAAATAAAAAAAATAATAAAGGGGTTCGAATAAAAATAATTAAAACAAATCCGAAGGAATTGGACTCGAAGGAATTGAAACCGAAGGAACTGAACTCGAAGGTATAGAACTCGAAGGAGTTGTTGACTTGATCTCATAATCAACTAGTTGCATACATTATCATTATTGAACCAATACCTCATTTTGAAAATTTCTTTTAAAAAATTGTCAACTAAAACTTGTTTTTTCATCTTTCAAATCCCCAATTTTATAACAAATAATACAATTCAAATCTTTAATTTAAATATTAAATCTCTAATTCATCTTTCAAATCCCTACTTCATAGCTCATATACCCCTTATTGCATGAACCAATAACCATTAACCAATATTCTCGTCTTAAAATCTTTCATATCACTAATTTTATAACAATAACACTTATTAGAAGTTGAAGAATATAAACTCTAAATCCCTAAATTCATAGTATAATAGAGAAAAAAGTTAGAAAATTTACCTTGAACTCTTGTCTCTTGATTTTGGTGAAAGTAGAAAGATATCGCCGCTGCAGCAAGGCGGATGGCGGGGGTGGCAATCACTTTGGTCAAGCGATGGTTGGTTGGCGATAGGGACAAAGGTTGCTAGGTGATCGGCGGCAGGATAAGGCAGTAAAGATTATGAGTATAACTAGTTATTTTTTAAGTTGATTAGTTTGGGTAATGGATATTTGAGCTCGTAAATTTGATAGATTTTTAAGTTATTTAATTTTGGGCTTATTATAAATTTGGGCTTGTTATTAAGTATTTTGGGTTTGTTAGTTATTAACTTATTAGTGTTTTTATAAAATGTAATGCATTTTATGAAATATTAGACTGATTTTAATAAAATTTAAAACTTTGTATGAAGTGTTGAGATTAAAAAAATTAGAGGTAGCGTAATATTTTGTCACGGGGTGACGTAAAACCGATTTTTTTCATAAAGAAGTAATTTCTTTTTTGCATTACCATAAAAATTGAGGGGTAGCCTTTGCTACCCCTCCACATAACATATGTCTGCCCATGATTTTAGAGAATTTTAAGGTTTTAAGATTTTATGTTTTATATATATTAGTTTACTAGACATGTTTTTTTATATTAGTGATCATCTAACAAAATGATGTGTGATTGGATTAAGGCATAAGAAAGAGAAATGCAAAAGAGAGAGCGGCTCAGAGGGGAACCCTTTTGACTTTGGAAAGATTCTGGATTATATATCTTTGCTTTAGGTTCTGCTTTGTGCATGGAATCTCTGCGAATAGTAGCAAAAGTTGATTCCATTCATCAATTAACCTCGATCACATACATTATAATTTATACATACACTTGAATTTCCAATCTCTCGTTTCATGTCTACTTATTTTATTATCCACATCTTTCCTTTCCTTTTTTGTGCTTTTTAATATGTATATCCTTCTGCATAATCTTCATCATTTCATGTGCATCAACTTTATCTGCTTTCTCTATCCCTCTCAACATCAGAATGCACATAGTCATACTCACTTAGATTATATTATTATACTCTAGCCCACTCAATTATTAAAAACCAAACTGATTATTCAAATTTGATTACTTATATTATAAGTCATAGGCGCTTATATAATTACCACAAGTTTTGAAAGTTTATAATTTTTTGTCATTACATATATTATTATAAACGTAAGATTTAATTATTTCAAATACAAATTAAATTCTTATTTATAATTCTTATTACTATTATTAATAAAAATATAAGTATTATAACTTTTAACAAAACCATTTTTATTATTTTAATGACTTTGATTATATGAGTGAATGAAACTTATTAACTCGACCAATTATCTTTTTTATTTTCTCAATAAACTCTTCATGTTCTTGTATTCACATTTTTATTTTCTAACCAATCCATTACGTCAACCCACTATACTTTTTTAAAATTTTAATCAACACCTTGTACTATTTTATTTAAATTTAATCGGTATCATATAAATTGGTGTAGGTTGATATGAATTATTTCCAATTATATTCCTCAATCTAACAAATCCAACTAACAAAATAAGAACCGGAAAACAAAGTAAATATGATGAGTTGATTAGAAAAATTAAAACTATAATAAGTTGCTAGAAAACTACTTTGGTATATATTTTTGCTCTCCTACACACTTTGTTTCTTTTTTATAGAGAATGGATTTTCAAAAAGTATAAGATGGGCTTCATGTATTATAGGTAACTAAAAACCTAAAGCGAAGTAAATACTAGTAACATTATCAAACAATATGGTATGTGTGCATGATGCTCTCTTCCTCTTTATTTGTATGTAATACTTTTCAAAACATCATCAATGCCTATCTACATAGAATATATTCTATCTTCATATGTTTGGTTTATTTTATTATACGTGTTGCTTTTTCTAAGGTTAGGATTCCCAACTCAATCAATCAAGCCACAAAATGAACAATCATAGATGATGCATACTTTATTACATGAAAAAGGTATGTGTATAATTGGAAGTTTTGTATTTAAACGAAGTATATTTCAACATGTAGTCACTAATGCAATATATATTTATTTCAATTTCAATTCTAGGTTTAATTGAATAAGTTCATTCACAATTTTACTTGATCCGTAATTTTGAACATTTGTTAGCGTATACATTTGAACTTACTTATGTAGTAAGACCTATCATTTTATAGAATCACAATTGCTTCATACGTATTATACTTGTCATGTAGGGCAATTATTTGTGTTCATGAACATAAAGTAAAATCATATGATCATGTGGGAAACCATTTATTGGAATAAACTTGAGGAACTTATCCTCAAATATTCGATGCCATTAAGGAAAAGATATAATTATTAAACAAGATTGAAGAATATCACATACCCTTTTGAATATGTAATAATTTACAAGAGAGAAGAATATCACATGCCCATTTTTAATGCGTATAACTTTGCTATCATAAGCTACTAAAAGCAATAATTTTAACAAAATGTTTATTTATGTATGTATATATCAATTAACTGAACGAAAACATGTGAATGCGAATGCATACAAGCTATTTTTTAAGTTAAAGAATTTATCTTTAGTTTATCCTTAAGCCTAGACGAAGTTAGCACACTCGCTTTGTTAAAGGACGTGTCGTTAATATAAAAAACGCATGTATGTTGCTCTTAATGTGTTCAATTTTTAAATAGTAAAACGAGTTGTAAGGTTTATGTAAAGACTGATGCACCTAAAACATTCAAAGTCTTTCTGTATGCATGTACTGAAATACAAAAGTAGAGATACTTCGAAAGTTGTACACCATGCACTAGAAAATACTATAAGTGTAAAATCTTCCGAATCCAAGACAAACATCTTCCGAAGCGAATACCAACATCTTCCAAAGCTTAGAGTGAAGTCTTTCGAAGCTTCAAAGATAAAGTATTCTGAAGCTTCAAAGACAAAGTCTTTCGAAGCCAAGAAGTGAAAACAGATTATCTTTTGAAGACTTTTAAATACATGCTTTATCTGATGCACTTTAGCATAAAGCTGGATCACTTTCCACTGCAACTCTGTTGACTCACCAATTTTCACAAGTTGGTGAAAAAGTTCATACTTTTGGTTAATTGTACAGTGAGGTCTTGAGTCTGTGCTTTTTACTTTATGTACTTTTATCCTTTTTTAATATATTAGGATGTAAGCTATGACATGTCATAGTCACTAGTCAAAAGACAATCTGCCTTTTGACTTTACATTTGATTTTGTTGTCTAGTTCAAATGTTTTCGGCTGGCCTTCAAAGTATGGCTGGCTGTAGGATATAGTATAAAAGATCTCAAGTCTTTGTAACTTTAGATGTATGCTTCAACACTTGTAAAAGATTTTGAGAGCAATATACAACACTCTTGAAAACCATTAACTTGTGTTATTTTTAGTCCTTTCTTATATTTTACCTGTGTTATAAGTATCATTCTTGTGTGTTACTAGTTCCCCATTTGATCTGCTAAGTGTTTTAACATCACTCTTCTTATTGTGTGATTGTGTTGTAAGTGACCATAACTCTCCTAAACAGTCATACAATTGGTATCAGAGCTTTCCAAGCTCTTGATTGTAAGATCTCATCATCTTAGGATCCCTTACACACACAAAATACTTAATATCTCAAATGGCAGATATCACTAAAGCTGATATGGAAACTAGAACCATAACAAGTCCCCACTAATCACTCCTAAAGACTTTGACACTTGATGCCAATGGATGGAAGGGTTTATCAAGTCACAAGACTCCAAGATGTGGGAATCTATTGTCTCAGGACCTTACATACCAAGCACCTCTTCAGCTGCTGCTGGAGGTGGTATGAATCCAAAGGTTGTGGCTGATTATTCTGATGAAAACATGAAGAAAGTTAAGATTTATTATAAAGCCATGTCAACCCTTCAAATTGCTTTGCCAAAATCCATATACAAAGGCTTCAAGAAGTGCAAAACAACTATAGGATGCGCTAAAGTTGATGTATGAGGGGTCAACTGAAGCTGGAGAACAAGAAGGATCTCTTGAAGCAGCAGTTTGAGAACTTCACCTACAAAACAGGTGTGACCATGACTCAACAATACTTTAGGTATGTTAAGATTTTGGCACTCTAATGGATGTTGGAGTGACCCTTGAGAACAGGGACATTGTAAGGAAGTTCATATCCTCCATTCCTATACAATGTATGGTATTCTCAATTGTATGAAAGCACATGCAACTTTCTCTTCACCCTTAAAGACCTAGATTGTATCCATCCAATTGACCTGGAGTACATGGAGATAGTTTAGCAAATGGCTCTCCTCACTCATAGAGCCAAAAAATTCTACAAGAGGATAGGAAGGAAGTTTCCAAGCAATGCAGCAGTGGAAAGTTTGAGTTGGACAAAAGCAAAGTTAAGAGTTACAACTATAACCAAATGGGTCACTTTACAAGGGAGTGCAAGGCACCAAGGATAAATGGTGGCCAAGCAGAAGCCAAATCAAACTACACTGAAAAAGCCACCAGAATGAGAACCCAAAGCAGCAAGCTGTAGTTGCTGTTGAAGAAGGAAGTTTTGACTATAGTTTTCAAGTGGAAGATGCATCTTCAAACCAAGCTTAATGGCTGACCATGATGAAGCAAAGGTTTTAGAATATCTCTATACAACTGAATGTATTGCTAAAGTAAATAGATACATGTCCTAGAACTTAGAAATAAGATATGATCTTAAGTCCTTAAATGTTGATACATATATGTACCTAGATCCTGATCTGAATGTAATATGTCTTACACTTATGTAATTATTGGGTACTTAATGAAATACAAAATGTTTGGTTGTGTCTATAATGTTTAATATTTCATTAATGAGTTGTTTAACGCATATTGACTGGATTATATATGTTTGTGATTTTTTGAATTGTTATGCATAATGTTATAATATTGAATACATTCAAACTTGGTGAAGTGAAGTACTCATGCGTCTGACTGGACCATGCGCCCCAACAGTGGTCATGCGTCCGAATGGCCATGCGACTGAGTGTCCATGCGCCTAAATAGTTCATACGCCTGAACAACTTCACGCGTCTGACTCAGTCGCACGACTGAACACTCAGTTGCGCGAATGGATCAACCGCATGGCTCAATCGCACGAATGAACCATGCTAATGGTTCAGTCTCACGAAAGAGCAACCCTAACCTATAAATACCACCTAATTCGTGAAAAAAAGCATTCAATCCACTTCGACTCCAGACGTACCCTAGCCGTCCAGAAGCCTCTAAGTTCGTACTCCAAGTTCATAGAACGCTGTAGATCGATTTCTAATCGATTCTTTATGTTAGATTCAATACATTATTGTGTCTACGTGCGTTCTCACTGATTGGATCGCCAATCAAATAGGATTCCACACTATTTGGTTTGGTTAACACGTTAAACAGTTGGTGTTTGGTCAAATACCAGATCCTAACAAGTGGTATCAGAGCTACTGTCTCTTGATTACGTGTTGATTCAATAGTTTTGACACAAAAATTGTGTTTTTGCATAAAAACACAATCTTTTGTTTTTAACGGAGTATTAGACGTTTCCTGATCGAAAAGTGTAGTTTTTCCGGCATACGAATATTAGGGTTTGGTAAAATTCCAGTTTTTATGGCCAAAACAAGTTTAACCTACGAATTATCAAACTTCAACAGGTTCAGTCACATGATTGGCTCAATCGCACGACTGAGTTCATTTGCATTCTTCAACCGCACGATTGGACTCATTCGTACCCTCATTCGTACGACTGAGATCTTCATTCGGACTGCTCAACCACATCAGTTTATTCGGACGACTGACTCATCCGCATTTGTTTAGTCGCACGATTAAACCATCCGCACTTGTTCAATCGCCCGAATAAGCCCAATCACATACCTTCATTCGTATTCATCAGCAGTTGTTAAATAGTCAAGTTAAGTGAAATGAAGGATCAGTTTTCAGCATACACAGCAAGTAGAGATACACGTATTCAGAATCTACTGCTGTTGGAGAACGAAGTTGGGATTCACAATAAACCCCCGAAGCTTATCACGTTAGATGACCACCCACAATGGAAGCAATGTTCAAATCTACTTAATGGAGTGGATACAAATTTGTGGGAGGCAATAGAGTCAGGGTACAGCATGCCAGTAGGAGCTGACGGAGTAAAACTACTCTAAGTGGCATGTCGGATGCACAGAAGGTAAAACACAACGCTGAGAAGAAAGTCTACGCTTGCTTACTCAGTCTATCCGAAGGATATTTTCCATCAGTATTCGGGGTATACTCAAGCAAAGAAACTTTGGGATGCGTTGGAGAAGAGGTATGACGGAAATGCCTCTTGAAGGCTATCAAGGCAAAAGCCTTGAAGAAGAGTTTGACAACTTCTCTTCTATGGGAAAAGATGGCCTTGATGATATGATCGATAGGTTCTATCACTTGATGAGTGAGATGCACACTCATGGAGTGGTTACTTCGATGGAAGATAAGGTATCCAACTTTACTGATGGATTACCAGAAAAATGGGCTTTGTTTGTTTCAAATCTCAGACATAATGGAATGCTCTCGAAGTTAGATATAAATGACTTCATTCTGAAACTGAGAGAAGAGGAGCTTAGGATGAAGTATCGAGCCCAAAGGCTAACTACGATCAGAATCCTGCACTCTACAATGCTACTCCTTCAGTCAAGACATCTAGAGCACCACTGCAAACGCCTTCATCTCAAGCAACTCAGCGTCCAGTCACACACCCTCAACTTCAGGATCCGAAATGTCAGGGTCTTCTAGCACCCAATATATATACCTAAAAGTAGTGCAGCAAAGCTTAAAACCGACAACCTCAGGAATGTAACTGTGGAGGTGGCCAGAGAACATATGGACCTTTTAGTTGCGGTGGTTCAATCCTATATGGATTAATTGTTGGAAAGATAGGTAACTGCACCTGACAGATGAAGATTATGAGCAGGTGGATGAAATGGAGTTGGAACGTATGGGCATATGTGGGCTCTGGCAAGTGCTGTCTGACGAGCTAAAAAGTTTGTCAAAAAACCAGACAGAACCTGGTTGCAACAAAAGACACAACCTTTGGGTTTGATAAGTCAAAGGTTACATGTTTCAACTGCGGTGAGAAGGGACACTTCAAGAGGGAGTGTATAAAACCAAAGAAGATAGGTAATGGAAATCCCTTCTCGTCATTTAATCGTCAAGACAAGGCCACATCTAGTAATTCTGACTCATCAAGTAAGGATCCAAAAGCCTTAACTGCTAATGAGGATGAAGGACATGACTGGAGCTTTCGGTTTGTCTCACCAGGAGAGTACAATATAGCTAGTGTGGAGGATATGATGACGACTCTGCAAGTGAAGGAGATATAGCAGTAGAGCTCGCGATGTCAAATTCTGAAGATACTGCAAATGTGGTCAACTACCTGCCTGAAGAAGAAAAATCTGCATCATCATCTGAATCACCAGAACCAGAGACAACTGAGTCAGCACTCATGGCTAATTCTTCTTCAACATCCCAGGTTAGTACTATTGACCAACTGTTTAATAATCATGCTTGCTTAGAATGTAATAAATTTAGAGAAGTTATAGATTCAAAATTTGCGAGGTTATTAGATCATAATGATAGCTTAGTGAAGGATCTGGAACTGTGCACAAAAGCATATAGAGTGTTTAAACAAAACGAGCACAGTTACAAGGAAAAGATAGAACTATTAAATAAACAGCTTAGGGAAACTGAGGTAGTTGCCTTTAACCAAGCAAATGACATTAGGTACTATCTGAACTCTCTTGAGGACACTAAGAAGCAAAAAGCAGTTTTAGAAGTAGAAGTCAATTCATTAAAACAAAAACTGCATAGTTGGACAAGCTCATCACACATTGTCCAACACTTAGTAAGAGAGAGAAATAATGGGGAGGGACTGGAATACAAAGTGGTTCCACCACCACCTGAGACCTTGATGAACACCAAAAGTAAACCATTAACAATAACCCCATCAAGGATCACATGGTGTCTACTCCTCTTGTTAATGATCCAGATTCCATAAGTAAACCAAGAGAATCCAATTCTAAACAACAAGAGGACACTTCAAAGGCAAGAGGAAAGATGCTATGTGTTAACCTGGAAAACGAATTTGGAAAAGTTAGCTTAAAGTCAGGGTCAAACAAAGTCAAACAAGAACCTAAAAAGACTATAAAATCTAATCAATCATGTGCATCATGTCACAGTCTAGGGAAACAAGAGATTAAAGATGTAAAACCAGGTAAAGCAATTAATTTTGTAAAACCAACTCATACATCTAACAAAGTAGTGTCTCAGTCCAAACACAATAAGGTTGACCGTGTGACAAGTACATCTCCACCAAAACAAATAAACCGTAAAGTTGAAAGCAGATCCTGCTATAATTGTGGAGAGTATGGTCACATAGCGTCTCACTGTCCTTATTACCAGACACCGAGGAAGAAAGTTGAACTTTCTGCATCTACATCTAGATCTTTTAAGAGTAACTCAGTGACGCCTCCTAAAAGGGATTATGAACCCAAAGTTCAACCATCAGCCAGTCGTCTGTTTATCACAAATAGGCCTTACACAAATCTAGATTATGAAAAGAAAATACCTCCTCAGTGCCTGAAAATGAGAACAAACAGAATTTTGATCAATGCATAACCTCAAATGGTCAGTGGATTGAGTTTGTGATATGTGATGCCTCAGGGAAACCCAATCCTGTTAAGGCTTGGGTTCTAACATGAACTAATGTTTTCATTGAATGTGCAGGGTGTTTGCTATAGTGCTGAGACTAACACGTTTTGTGATAGCGGAGCATCCAGGCACATGACAGGGAATAGAGCTCTTTATCAAATATAAGACAAATTAAAGGAGGGCATGTTTCATTTGCTGGAAACAAAGGTGGGTTTATCACAGCCCAAGGAGAAGTGGGAAATGAGAAGGTTAAGTTTGATAAGGTAAACTATGTCCAACAATTACAAAATAACTTGCTTTCTGTCTCTCAAATCTGTGATAAAGGATTTAAGGTCGTTTTTGACAACCAAAAGTGTTACGTTCTAAAGAAGGAATACCTGATCCCGGAGGACCGGATCCTAATGTCAGCTTCAAGATATAATGATCTTTATGTCTTGGATCTCTCAAAGGCATCCACAACAGATAGTGAAGTCCAATGCTTCTTGTCCAAAGTTACTGAGAAGGACTCCATCTCCTGGCATAGGAGAATGGGACACATAAATTCGAGGAAAATGAATCACTTGATCCAGAATGATCTTGTGAGGGGAGTAAATGTCAATAACTTCCAACTCCCAGATTTCTGTGTTGTATGCAAAAAGGGTAAACAGACGAAGAAGTCTCATAAGGAAAAGAAAGTTCATTCTATAGACCTTCCTCTTGAGCTTCTTCACATGGATCTGTTTGGTCCATTCAGTACAAGAAGCATCGCTGGTGACCTGTATTGCTATGTAGTTACTGATGACTACTCAAGGTTCTCTTGGGTAATGTTTCTTAAATCCAAATCTGAAACATTTGAAACCTTCAAGGAATTGGTAACTACATTGGAATCCCTATACAAGCTGAAGGTACGACAGGTGCGCTCAGACAACGGAACCGAGTTTAAGAATCAGAGGATGGAGGCCTATTGCAAGGAAAATGGAATTGTGCATCAATTTACCTCAGCTTATACCCCTCAGATGAACGGCGTTGCTGAACGAAAGAACCGCAGCTTGATAGGGACAACACGGACAATGCTGGCAGACTCGAAACTGCCTATCCAATTTTGGAATGAAGCAGCGGCAAATGCATGTTATACTCTTAATCAAGTTCCGGTAGTAAAACGCCATGGAAAAACATGCTACGAGTATTACAGCGACGTAAACCTAACTTGGAATATCTCGAGCCGTTTGGCGCTCCGTGCACCCTGCTGAAGAAGACTCAGGAGGGAAAATTCAGTGAGAAGGTTGATGAAGGGATCTTTCTAGGATACAACATACCGAACAAGAGAGTTTATAACAACTCAACAGGCCAAGTAGAGGTGTGGTGCAATGTTGATGTTCAGAGATATATCACACCACCTGCTGGAAAAGGGCCTGCCTACTTCTTCGACTATGATGGATTCTTCAAGACCTTCCACATACCTGTTCCCGCTTCAGAAGATGAGTGGCAAACAAGATGATGTACGATGTATTGAACACACCATCTCTAAATTCAACAAGTCATGATACTACCAACTCAGGGGGAGCAGTTGATGTGAGTGATTCTTCCTCTGATGAAGACAATGAAGAAAATGATCAGATCAACTAGGATGTACAGGTTCTGACTACCATAAGTTCACCAGCATCGGCTAGTGATACTTCAGAATCATCAGAACCTCAGACTCCGATTGGCTCCGACCTAGAACCAAATGCTCATAATCTTGACTCTAAGGTGGTTGTTCCAACAACTCCTGGATCACATCTAAACATCTATCATCCATTGGATAACATTATAGGAGATGTGAGATCAGGGGTTCAGACTAGAAATCAGCTATACTCAGCTGATTATGCCTCCGTGATAGAAAAAGGATACCTTCACGACGGTGCATACTGCTTTGTGTCTCAGTTTGAGCCAAAGTATGTTAGTGAAGCACTAAATGATGAGGCTTGGGTTAGTGCCATGCAAGAAGAACTTCTTCAGTTTAAGAAGTTAGGTGTATGGACACTAGTCGATAGACCTAAAGGTGCTAAAGTCATTGGCACCAAATGGGTCTTGAAATGCAAGAAAGATGATCAAGGGGTGATCATCAGAAACAAGGCTCGGCTTGTTGTTCAGGGTTTTCGACAAGTTGAAGGTATTGACTACAATGAAGTATTTGCACCAGTGACAAGGATGGAAGCCATCCGCATCTTTCTTGCCTATGCATCTTATATGAAAATCAAAGTTTATCAACTTAATGTGAAGAGTGCATTCCTTCATGGTGAGATTAGAGAAACAGTGTATGTCAGTCAACCCGAGGGATTTGAGGATCCATATCATCGGGATAGAGTCTACAAACTCGACAAGGCTTTCTACGGGCTTGATCAAGCTCCAAGGGCTTGGTATGAGAAACTTTCAACTCATCTTGTGAAACACGGATTTCGCAGGGGAGTCATTGACTGCACACTGTTTATCAAAGAAAAAGATGGAGACTTACTGCTAGTACAGATCTACATAGATGACATATTCTTCGGTTCAAAGAATGAAGAATTATGCAAAGAATTCGAAGCAGTTATGAAGGTGGAGTTTGAGATGAGTGCCATGGGGGAGATGAAGTTCTTTCTAGGATTATAGGTGGATTAGACACCAAATGGAATCTTCTTACAACAGACCAAGTATGTAGGGAATATTCTCAATCGGTTTGACATGGAGAATGCCTCCACAGCTGGCACTCCACTAGCTACAAACCATGATGTAGCACCCGATGAGAATGGTGATCTGGTTGATGCCACTATGTACCGAGGGATGATTGGATCTCTCATGTACCTCACTGCCTCAAGACCATATATCATGTATGCGACATGTTTATGCTCACGTTATCAGGCAAAGCCTAAGGTGAATCATCTAATTGGGGTCAAAAGGATATTTCGTTATCTGAAGGGCACACCCACACTTGGGTTGTGGTATCCTCATGATGATGACTTTGAACTTACAGCGTATAGTGACTCGGATTACGGCGACTGCAAGATGAACTACAAGTTACATAGTAGGGTGTCAGTTCTTTGGAGAAGATTAGTAACCTGACAGTGTAAGAAGCAGACCTCGGTTGATTTGTCAACCTGTTAAGCCAAATACGTTGCTGCTGCAAGCTGTTGTTCCCAAATCATATGGATTCAACAGCAAATGCGGGATTACGGTTTGGATTTCACTTCCACTCCTATATTTGTTGATAACTCTGCTACGATTGCAGTCACTAAGAACCAGTCCAACATCCTAAGACCAAACACATCGGAATCAAATATCACTTCATACGTGACTGTTTTGAAAAGAATTTAATCGATGTGATAAAAATAAACACTGATTTTCAACGCGCTGACCTCTATACAAAGGCTTTTGATAAACCACATTTTCTATATCTGTTAGAGGTCAATGGCGTTAAAAAGAAAAGTGAGGTCATTCCTGAAGACGACCATGTATAGTCCGATGCGTTGCGTCTAGGCTCTTTTATTTTAAATTTTAGTGTTATTTAAGTTTAATTCTCTTGTTTTTGTTAAATGTTAGTTCGTTAATTACACTTAGTGTCTTTTCTTGCTCATTAAAATTCTAAAACGCAATTCCTTAGAGGTTTTAGTATTTTAGGGGGAGAATAGGTATGAAAAATAAAAAAATAAAAAAAAACGAGATTAAAGGAGAGGCAAGCCGATAATAAATAAGATCGTACGTGTGATACCGATTTAATGTGTGGAATATGATAGTACACAGGTACAAACCATATGGGAGTTTAAAAAATCAAAATTGAAAAAGATGCAAAGTTCAAGTATAAGTCTGTGTAGTCTGAGCAATATAAAAGGAAATATGATAGTTAAGCTAGCTACTACTAAGATAACACAAAGAAAGTAGACCTAGAGGTTGCTAGATCACAGTTGATATGTCGGTAGATTCAACACAATAGATGACTAGACCTTTTGGTGATCTCAAGATTAAACTAAAATGTTTGACTAGCTGTGGGTAACACCTTATCCCTGGTTAACACAATCAACAAGATTCCAATAAGGGGTGACGAGCAAAATAAACGCCACAAAAGTGTTCATAAGACCAAAGCATGAGCAAAAGCACATGAAAAATGAAAATACAATCAAACTAATAACCTAGGTTGTTGGTGAGATTTGTGCTAAAAGAAGAAAATTTGCTCAAACAAGAAGATAGATTATGTGCCTCTCTGCTTTGCGGTGGCACTGACTTGAGGATAAGCATAACCTATATATTCTAGAACTCATTGTTGTTTGTCGCCTCTCTACTGTGCGATGGCACTGACCTGAGGATTGGCTTCTCTTTGAAAATTCTATGAATAGTCGCTTCTTGAACACTACCTAAGACCGCTCAAAATCTCCTGAGGAATGTTGATTACCATATGAGTGTGGGATCCACAAATGCTTGTTGAAATAAACAAACCTTAAAACGATCACCAAACTGTGTTGAAAGTCTTTGTATGGATTTAAGAGGACAAGTATACTGACTATCACTGTGGCTACAATTCTTGAAAGTTCAAATCAGTGTGGGGACCTAAGAGTACTAGTATGATTTCCTAAATTTACTAAATGACTCCAGATGATAAACAAGGAAAGAGCATCAAAGTTTTTTTTAATACTCGTCCTGAATGATTTGAATATCCTGTATGATTCCAACTTAAATTGATCCATGTATGGTTTAAATGATTGAGGCTGCTCTTCAAAATAATTATTCCTTAGAACTACATCTTAGGAATTAACTCTCACAAAACCACAAAAACATGTCTTAGTTTGTTTAAGTTTTCAGTATTATTTCTTTATTTCTGTACAAAGTTTGTCAAATTCTGTATGTTAGTATCGACTATGTCATGGAAGTTGATAAGGACCTTATCATCTAAAAGGTCATGTCTGAGGTGACCACAAGTGCTTTCAAACAACAATCGGGTCACATTTGAGGCGACAAATTGTTTAAAAGGATCACGTCTGGACCATGAGTATGGACCCACCGTACGAATGGATCATACTCATGCCTTTTATAGCCGAATGGACATGCATATGGACCATGCAACCGAATGGCTGATACAAATGAGCCATTTGGCCACGTGAGAGGAGGCGAATGACCAAGTCGCACGCTCAACTCTAGTCGCACGACTGAAGGTGACCGACTGTGCCAGTCGCACGAATGAAACTCAGTCACACAAATGAAACTCAGTCACACAAATGAACTCAGTCGCACGAACAACTTGTGCGACTGGGCTCAGTCGCACGACTGTAGGAAACCCTAGTATAAATAGTGGGGTAGTCGGTCGCAGTCACTCACCACCCCCAAAATTGCCCCGAGACGCACGAACTATCGTTACTCTACCAAAATTTTCATTAGATCATTATATACCACTAATTCTTGTGCACTGACGATTTCCATTGACTATATAGGTATAATGCAGTTCAATCCAATCATATTTCATTCAATTTGACTCCAAAATCGACAAGTTCGTTCCAAACCAAGAACCGAGACTTGTTTGACTAAATAAACCAATGTTCCAAGCAATCAACTGAAATTAATGTTATTAGGTGTTAAGTATAATGATTACGAGTCCAATGAACCAAAACACGAGATCTAATCATAAGAATTAGTCAAAACTTGAATTGAATTGAACAACAGTCTGTCATGCGAATGGACAGGCTGATGAACTTCAGTCGCACAACTGAGTAGTGCGAACAGCTAAGTCGCATGACTGAATCATGCGTGTGAGTCCAGGCGCACAACTGATATACACGACTGAGTATACATACGGGTGAGCTCAGTCGCATGACCAGTCGTACGTATGGAATTATTCGCACGACTAGACCTCAGTCGCACAGTCTCATTCGCACGACAGATCAAAAGGGAAATGTTTTCAAGTCCAAGTGATTCAAGATATTCTTAATCAACAGATACTAATGTTTTTTTAGTAACAGATGGCGAGTCGATGGACAATGAGCACTAAGCACAATATCTGTGCTCATCTGGATCAGTCATCCAGACATGCTCCTGACTTTGCTGGAATCATCTTGTTTCTTAGGCGATCAAGGATCTCTCTTGCAATCTTAACTCCATGCACACCGTACCGTTCTATTCAGCAGGCCTTCTAGGAAGGCGTTGTAGTCGATAGAACCTCAGAGCCTCATCGAATCTGTAGTTCAATATTTGGAGAGGCCATTGAGATCTCTGAGGATGATCTCAAGACAGTGCTACAACTTGGGGACGATGTTGAATGCCCCACACGATTAAACCCTCTTACTGTCCGAGGCAATTTCCTGCGGGCCAAGTACGCTGGGGACATCAATGCAGGGGTGCTCAACAAGAGCAACCTGTGTCCCCAGTTCAAGTACCTTGCACACATTCTGCTTAAGTGTATAGCGTCTCGGAAGGGAGGTTTTGATGAGCTGTCCGATCAGATCCATAATGCATATGCTGCATTGGTGCTGACCCATCCGTTCAGCTTCTCCAGGATGATCTTCACCTACTTGGTGGAGAACATTGAGGGGACAGGGAAGGAGGGCTTCTGCATGTACCCTCGCTTTATGCAGATGGTTATAGACCAGAAGCTCCCTTCCTTGCCAAAGGAGATGGAGGACGCGGTGGTACTCGAGGTGATGGACGATACCACCTGGGCAGGATGAAGGTCTACAGGGGGAAGCAGGTAAAGCCCCCTGTGAGGAGATTATTTGGGCATCTGGCCCGGGAGGATTACGTGGCGTCAGCTAGGCGTAAATGGCGTCACGTTGATAGTGACTTTGAAGAAGAGCAACTATAGATCCCTGATGATGACTCCGATGATGATAGCGGGGATGCTGGAGATGAAGGACCCACTCAACAAAGGGGCCCCACTGCTGATATTCCATCTCCAGCATCTGCCCCCACTGGAGATGGAGCGGAGACTGCTGGGTTCCACCAGCATTTCATGCCTGGTGAGGAAGAGGAGGAGTCAGATGAGGAGCCATTGACTCGGACTATAGGAAGTAAAGTCGTTCCCACAGAACGAGGGCTCTAGGCGGTTGGTGAACGCCCAGGCGGATTGGGAGAGACTACTGATGATCCGACTTATACTCCTGATCTTCCAGGCCGCACTCTAGGGGAGCATCCTCCTCGACTATAACGAGGAAGACGAGGATAGCTCAACCCCATGGCTTGAAAAGGAAGAATCGCAGAATCACCTCTATCACCACCACAGCCACCACCACAGCTACCACCATTCCACCTACCACCACTACCACTACATCCACTACCACCACTACCACTATTCCACCCACCACTACCACCAGCTCATACACCACTTCCACACTTACTCCACCAGATACACACTTCCCATCCACCACCACTACAGCTCATCCACAGCCATCCACATCAATACTAACCCCAATCTTCTCTACATCCACTACCACCACCACAGGCCATAGAGTTGGGACCTCCTCACAGGTCTCACCTGTTTTTGGATCCTCTTACCCATCTGTCGGGTTGGAGGAGCAGTTGGCTAACCTTAACCGGTTAGTGCTGAAGCTGCTGGCGACGGATGAACAGCGAGCCTCTCAGCTTAATCAACTGATGGAGCTTAATGCATCCCAAGCCCAAAGGATAGAGGCCCAGAGCCAAGAGATCACAGAGCTGAGAGAGATGCATACATCCTCAGTACAGAGGATACAAGATTTAGAGTCCCAGAACAAGAAACTTATGCTGAGACTGAAGGGATCTAATGATGAGCCCCTAAAGATTCGAGAAGGAGATGGAGAAGATGGTGAAGACGATGACAGTGATGATGATGATGATGACTGTGATGATCAAGGGGATGACACTGATGCAGGTGATAATGTCAATCATGATGATGATGATGATGAAGGAGATGTAGCTGCATCTACATCAGCTCAAGGTCAAGAGAGGCGCACAAAGAAAAATCAAGACCAAGGAGCCCCATCATCTTCTGCTGATCCTACTGACACACCAGCTATTCAAGACAAGAGTAATGCATAGCTGTTTATGTTATTTAAACTATGTGTATTTGAATATTGTATCTAATAAATGTAATTAATGTTTATGGTTATTTTTAATGTTTACTGTTCTGTTTGTTGACTAAATGATTGATGTGTTACATGTTTTAAAACAAGCAGATCCTAATTTTCAAGGAGATGAATATGATGTTGCTCCCCTCCAACAGATCAAGACTCAACTCACAATGATTTTTGATCTGCAGGGGATTGTCAGGAAATCTGTGAATTACACTCCTGAAGAAGGAGAGATAATTCATGACTCACCGACGAGCAACTGGCTGAAATGTTCCGACTCAATCCTGATGAGATTGTGAAAGATGCTCCACCTATGCAAAAGGAGAGTGACGATGAGCTGTAGGATGTCGATGAGATGTCACTGCACAGCCCTATCCAGAGTACACTGACAATTTTTGAGACTCTGGATAAAATGGAGCAAGAGTCGGAAAAGGATAAAGAGAAAGCCCAAGCCTCAAACGCCGAAGTCAACATCAAAAAGGCTAAATGGGCAGCATGTTTTGAAGAAATCAGAGCCCAACGCAGAGCTACAACGTCAACTGTCTACACCAAACTGGATAAGGTCAAGAAACATCAAAAGGTGGCAGGCAGAATCATAGCGTGGGCACATTTTGCAGACCTCAACGTTTACGTGGTTAAACATGAGAAGGGAATTGAGTACTTTAGATTTCCACACGATCTGAAGACTCTTCCAGGTTTTGAGCTCAACGAGTTAGCAAAGTTGAACTTGCTATATGCTGACCCTCGTAAGATGTCAGGCTGGTTTGAAGCTGCTCTAAAGAGGGAGTACCACACTAGATGGGTCAACTTCAAACCTCAACAACCAACGAGGTACATCAGAAGATCTGAGGTTGATACCATAACTGGAAAACCTAGAGTAGTGCTGAAGTGGAGTCCACCACGTACAATGTCAAAGATCCCACTACGTGAGATGCCTCAGGACTTCACTCCACACTTCAAATGGTGGTACTACGATTGGAGAACGGGAGAGGCCGTGATAGACTTGAACAGGAATGGCACAATGGAAACCATAAGGGTGTTTGACCTGATGTGGCTCACCAACTTGTCAGCACAAGATGTTTATACTTTATACAAATGGCCACTGTTCTATGACCCACAGGATATTGTACAAGCTTTACAGTTCCAGAAAGTGATTAGACTCTGTTTTGCTTTTGAGATAAACACAGGAGTCACCAAAGAAGCTAAGTACAAGAAGTTTGAGGAAATCATGAAAGATGTTAGATGATAGATAGATCTAGGTCCAAGAGGGAGTTTGTTGATACATATATGTACCTAGATCTTGATCTGAATGTAATATGTCTTACACTTATGTAATTATTGGGTACTTAATGAAATACAAAATGTTTGGTTGTGTCTATAATGTATAATATTTCATTAATGAGTTGTTTAACGCATATTGACTGGATTATATAGGTTTGTGATTGTTTGAATTGTTATGCATAATGTTATAATATTGAATACATTCAAACTTGGTGAAGTGAAGTACTCATGCATCCGACTGGACCATGCGCCCCAACAGTGGTCATGCGTCCGAATGGCCATGCGACTGAGTGTCCATGCGCCTAAATAGTTCATACGCCTGAACAACTTCATGCGTCTGACTCACTCGCACGACTGAACACTCAGTTGTGCGAATGGATCAACCGCATGGCTCAATCGCATAAATGAACCATGCTAATGGTTCAATCGCACGAATGAGCAACCCTAACCTATAAATACCACCTAATTCGTGAAAAAAACATTCAATCCACTTTGACTCTAAACGCACCTAGCTGTCCAGAAGCCTCTAAGTTCGTACTCCAAGTTCATAGAACGCCGTAGATCGATTTCTAATCGATTCTTTATGTTAGATTCAATACATTATTGTGTCTACGTGCATTCTCACTGATTGGATCACCAATCAAATAGGATTCCGCACTATTTGGTTTGGTTAACACGTTAATCAGTTGGTGTTTGGTCAAATACCAGATCCTAACATTAAACATCTTAAAATCTGATTTCAAAAGAGCTAAAAATGATTATAAACTAAAGATAGAGGACTTAGAGAAAACCATTTCAACTCTTAAACATGAGCATACCAACTACGAGACTCAGATCAAAGGCCTCATGACTAAGTTGACTAAATGCTAGACTGAGCTTGTGATCACTAAATTCAGGGAAGAAAAATATGTTCTTGAAGAAGTGACCTTCAAAAACATAATATCCTCATCCTTGCATGCAAAAGTTTGTTATCAAAATAAGCAGGGAGTGGGATCTTATGTGATAGCTCCTCGACACACAATCTTGTGTGTAAGATCTCCTAGGTGTGGAACTTGTGAAGATGAGCTTCCTTTTAAAGACCCCATGACTGAAGAGGATGAAGAAGAGATAGTGAAGAATGCCTTTGAGAATAGTGAAGAGAGAATTCTAAGAAGGGTCACTATCCTTTTAAGGAGAGTAAGAAGGTTGGAATGACCAAATCCATAAGAAAAAACTTGACCAGGATAGCAAGAGGAAGGCAAAAAAGGCTTAAGAGATCAAGGCCACCTTTAATTCTAAGCAGAAACAAGTTTTTATCTCTGTAGGATTTGAGGTGGTTAAGATTGAAGACACTAACCTAAATTCTAGTACAAAGAGTTCTAGCTTATGTCCAACTCATCCCAGCAACAAAAAGAAGACTGATCAGTTATGTACCACTGCTACACAACCTGAACCATCCAGCTCCAAAGGTAGGTCTCACCCTAAAGGAACTTCCACAACATCTGCAAAGATGAAGATGGAGAAGGAAAATGATCAAGCTCAACCTTGTTCACAAAAGAAGGCTCTTAGAAAGAAGAAAATAGATTATGTCATGTGTGGGAGTACTTCTCATTTTGCTAAAGACTGTCCTTACAATCCAAGAGGTACTGTCCATATGACCAAGCAAGAGACTTCTAAGAGTTCTAAGAAGAAGCAAGCTTCGAAAGGAAAAACCTTTCCTTTCGGAAGCTCCAAAATAAAGATGAAGACAAGTGAAAAATTGAATTCGAAAGAAAATTTGGTCTCAAAAGAAAGGAATATTTCTGAAGCACTAAAGCCTGTTCCAGTGTTAGTAAGATCTTCAGAATGTCCAGTCATCAAAACTTCCGAAGTCAGCAAAACTTCCAAAGTATTGAAGGTCAAGTCTAAGCTTCGAAAGGTGGTGTGGAAAACAAAAAAAGACCAAATGACTGAAAGTTTTCTATCAACATTAGCAATTAATCCTCAAAACATGACTATAGGATCTATTACTATTGCATTGTCTTTAGCCTCTTTTGATGAGCCCAAGACCAATAAGGCTTGGGTTTTCAAATGTAACTAACCATCTCTTTCTGTAGGAACAACTCAAGACAAACAAAAATGTATGGATCATTGATAATGGCTATTCCAAGCATATGATAGGCAATAGATCACTACTCCAGAAATTTGAAAATATTGATGGAGGACTAGTTGCTTTTGGAGGAGATGCTGGAGGTTACATTACAAGAAGGGGCAAGATCACAAATGGTAACCTCTGCATTGAGAAGGTAAATTTTGTCAAGGAGCTTTGATATAATCTTTTGAGTGTATCTCAATTTTGTGATAAGAGTCATAACATGCTCTTTATTGAGCATGAGAGCATTGTTCTTAAGCCCGAGGTGGTCATTCCTCATAAGCATATACTACTCAGAGCCCTTAGGAAAAGGAACATATACAAGATGGATTTGCAAGAAATATCCCATTCAGGAGAAGTTTCATGCTTTCTATCTAAATCAAATAGTGATGAGTCTTTCCTTTGACATAAAAAAATGTGTCATGTAAACTTTAAGAACATGAATAAACTAATTAAGAATGATTTTGTAACTAGAATGCCAAAGAAGAGTTTACAAGTGACGACTACTGTGTTGCATGCTTGAAAGGGAAGCAACACAAGGTATCTCACAAGAAAGGAAAAAAACTCCATCACTACTTCCCTACACTTTCTTAGAACTAAGGATGAGACCCCTGAGATTCTAAAGAATTTCATCTTATCAATGTGATCACAAGGTCAAAACCATAAGATGTGATCAAGGAACTGAATTCAAGAACCAAATCCTTGATACATTTTATGAAGAATTATGTATTACAAGACAATATAGTGCTCCCAAGACTCCTTGACAAAATGGTGTTATTGAAAGGAGAAACATGACACTTATTGAAGCTGTAAGAACTATGTTGTCTGACTTTAAACTACCCATCACCTTCTAGGCAGAGGTAGTCAACACTGCTTGCTATGTGCAAAACAAAGTTTTAGTAGTTAAGACACATGGTAAGACTCCCTATGAACTTTGGCACAAGAAAAAACCTTTCATTAGTTTTCTCAGGTCATTTGGATGTCCTTGCACCATCTTGAATACCAAATGTCAAATTTCCAAGTTTCCTGAGAAATCAGATGATAGACATTTCATTGGATACTCTTCTCAAGCCATGGCTTATAGGATATACAATCTCAAAAGTAGAGTAGTTAAGGAGCCAAGGCCAATGTGACTTTCAATGAACATAATTCCTGTGTAAATGGTTCTGGTCCTGATTGGTTATTTGATCTTGATTTAGTTATCAATTGTTTTAACAAATCTTGTGAGCATATTCCAATGTCAACAAATATACTACCTATAGGTGTAACTGATCCAAGATTTGAGTTGATAAGACCTTCAACATACATAACTTCAGCTCCAGATGTAACTAATCCTACAAATAGAAAACCTATCAGCACAACAATGACAAATTCAGCTGATACCTCTAAGGTGCCTTTAAATTCTAGCTTAGAGGCATAAAACTCAAATGCATAAGTTTCAAATGTAGGAGAAAATGTTGGTGGTGATAGTGATCAAGAATTTATAGATGCTAATAACTATCCCATTAAAGACAACATCAATGATGTCACACACTCATTGGATCCAGTTTCACTTGGTAAGTGTGCTGATGTGGTAGGAGAAACCTCACTGGCAAATCTATTTTTTTTCTAATTTAGATCTCTAAGCAACTTTTTGTGATCCCTCAGTTAAGAATACACAAGTCTCATCCTACCACAAACATCATTAGAGATGTTGATTCAAGGGTAAAAACAAGAGGACAAACCCATGATGCAAATGTTTGTCTTCACTCTTGTTTTTTATCCCACATAGAGCCGAAAAAGATTGATGAGGGTCTGTAGGATGGAAGTTGGGTTCAAGCTATGCAAGAGGAGTTGCTTCAGTTCAAAAGGCAAAAGGTTTGGAACCTATGTCCTCTTCCACAAAGAAGACTACTATAGGAACCAAATGGGTTTTCAGGAATAAGAATGATGATAGAGGACTTGTCATAAAAAGAAAGGCAAGACTAGTTGTTCAAGGATACATACAAAAAGAAGGAATTAACTACATAGATGTCTTTGCTCCTGTTGCAAGACTAGAAGCTGTTAGGTTATTCTTAGCTTTTGCTGCATCCAAGGATTTCAAGGTTTACCAACTTGATGTCAAGTGTTCTTTTCTTTATGGGGTGATTGGTAAAGAGGTGTATGCAAAAAACCACATGGGTTTGCAGATCTCGATCATCCTAATTATGTTTACAAGCTTGATAAAGCTCTTTATGGGTTTCACCAAGCACTTAGGAAGTGGTATGAGACTCTATCTCAATATCTCTGTCAGCATGGTTAAAGAAAGGGTACTATAGATGGAACTCTCTTATCAAAGAAATAGGTAATGACTTAATGGTAGTTCAAGTATATATAGATGATATCATCTTTGGGTCAACTAATTCAAAGCTCTGTAGAGACTTTTGAGAAGCTGATGAAGGATAGATTTGAAATAAGTGTCATGGAGGAACTCAATTTCTTTATAGGAATTCAAGTGAAGTAAGTTGAAGATGGCATCTTCATAAGTCAATAAAAGTATGTTCAGGACATACTTAAAAGATTCAATATGACTAATTGTAAGGTTTCTAAGACACCCATAGCAAGAAACCACTCCCTTGGTTTTGATCTTGAGGGAGAGTGTGTAGATGAACATTTTTACAAGGCTATGATTGGGTCTCTTATGTACCTCACAACTAGCAGGCCTGATATCATGTTTGCTACATGTATTTATGCAAGATATCAAGCCAACCCCAAGATGTCACACCTAATCATTGTCAAGAGAATTTTAAGATATCTCAATCGTGCCTTAACACTTGGATTTTGGTATCCAAAGAATTCTGACTTCAATCTATATGCATATACAGATAGTCGCTATAGTGGCTGCAACATGACTGCAAAGACTACATCAAGGGGATGTTAGTTCCTTGGTGTAAGGGTAGTCTCATGCAATGCAAGAAGCAGTCCTGTGTCTCTACATCAATTGTTGAAGCTGAATACATTGCTGCTGCAAGCTGCTGTGCTCAAGTGCTTTGGATTCAAAGTCAGATACTAGATTATGGATTCAATTTCAAAAGGACTCCTATCCACATAGAAAACAACAGTGCTATCTCTCAATCAAGGACAAAACACATCAATATCAGGTATTATTTGATTAGAGATAACTTTGAGAAGGGATTAATCAAACTAGTCAAAGTTAACACAAATTAACAATATGTTGATCTGTTTTCCAAAGCTTTTGAGGAATAGAGATTTAAATATCTTGTTTCAGCTATTAGGATGATTAACTTTTAGTAGCTTTTCTTAAAGATTAATCATATTATTTCTAAAATATGTGTGTCCTAAGTTGTCTATTTTATAATCTTCATAAGCCCTTGTTTACTCTTGAAGAAAAATCTTCTTTGAAGACATTCCTTAGATTTTTGATAATTTTGATCTTTTATCCTTGAGAAGATATGTATTAACATTCGGAAGAAATTAAGGTCTTCAAAACAAACAACAACTTAAGAAAATTACCTTCAAAAGAAATTTCCAAAATATCTTCCGAAGCTTAACTTACTCTTAAATACTTGTAAATTTTAAAGAACAATTTTCTTCCGAACACAATTAACTCTCAGAAGTTTTATTAAAATTTCCAAGTATTAATTTCTTCCGAAGAAAAAAATTTCTAAACTCTTTGGAATATCTTCCGAAGTCATTTTGGCTTCCGAAGCTTTTCATCAAAACTTCCGATGTAAAATTACATTCGGAAGCTTTTAGACTTCCAAGAAAACTAACTTTTAGGCAAAAAGAAAATTGCTTTTTCAGAAGTGGGACCGACATTTAGATTTCAAAGTTTATCCTCTTTCATTTTGTCTGAGATCCATTTCATATATATACCCAACTGTTCCCCTCTCTTTCACTCTCTTCTTCCTCTATATCTTTGCAAAACCTAAATTCACCTAGAAACTGTCTTTGTTTTTCATTTCTTTCACCCTTAAGATTTCTCCAATGGCTAACCTAAACGGTCCTGATTTTCCATGCAGCTTCACAGGCAAGATAATCAGGTTGCTCTATTGAGCTCTAAGAAAGATCTTAGTTTCTCAAAGGTTCGCCATTTCTGGCTCTGTCAAGCTATTTCATCTCCCTAACCATTTATTCTACTCTCTATGAGGATCATCTGCTTGAGTTCTAGAAGACCTGTCAAGAGATAATCTTGGAAGGGAAGAAGGCACTATCTGCTACAGTGCAAGGGAGAATAATTTTCATCACTCCAGCCATCATCAACAATCCTCTTTAGCTAGATGATGAGGAAGGTGAATTGTTTTTCCCAAAGGAAGCTGTCAACCACTCCTTTTAGCAGCTAGGCTATGAAGGAGATTTCTTTGTAAAGACCTTCAGAAAATGGAAGGTCTCATCCTAGTGGAAGTACTTACTACATGTGGTCATTCACAGTTTGTCCAACAAGCATGGGGGTGGGACCAGATGCCTGAGAATCTTTCCTTCATAGTACATGAAATGGTTTAAGGGGCCAAGTTCAGGTACGCTTAATTTGTCTATACAAGTTTACTTGAAAACTTTCACTCCTTAGAGTATTACATGTTTTCTAGATATGTTCAATACATTCTTAACTGTGAACTAGGCTCATACAGTAATATTCTTAAATTGGGATAAATAAAGCCTGACATCTTTAAAGTCATGAAGAAGTCAACTGTTGGTTTCTTTTGGTAGAAACAGCCCTTGTCCCAAAATATTAGAGCTCATTGCTCAAGATGACAAACTAGCAACACAAGCTAGTGTTAAACCCACACCTTCTACCTCTCAACCACCCAAACAACCTCAAATCTCCCTCACCTACCAAAGAAGATCCAAACAAACCCCTGTTTTAGCTATTCAGCTTGTGTAGGCCCCCATATCACTACCCATATAGGAGGAAATGAACACTGGAGCTCCCACTTCTCCTGAGGACTTGGGTCCAATTCTCTCATCCCCCAATGATTCTTCTGATGAAGATGAGGGGAATTTGACACTAAAGGTGCAAAAAATATCAAAAACATGCTCCTACCTAGTCTATAAGGTTAGTCACTTGGAATCTTAGGTGACTACCTTACAAAATAGGGTCAATGATCAACAACTTGAGATATCCTATCTCAGGAAATAACTAGGTGAGAGACCTATAAGGAGAGCTCATCCAAGAACAAAGAATCTGTGGATGTGATTTACCTAGCTCTCACTTATGTAAGAGGGTGATGCTACCAAAAAGGAGGAGAAAGTCATAGCAATCACAAAACCTGGGAGTTCTTCACAGAGTATGTACATTAAGGACTCACAATCCAAACTTGAAATTATGCCTACTTAGCAACTTCCTCAAGTTCACTTTGATATGGACTCTCTAGACTCTCTCATTTAGAATCTCTTTTTGAGAAATTTATTACAAGGGCTATGTCATGCCCATCCCAAGGAATTTCAAACTACATAATTGGGTGGAGGTATGATGCTGAAAAAAGAGCCCTTATTCTTCAAATAGTTCAAGGGCAGCAAGAGGTCTTCAATTTTCAGACCTTGAACTATTATAAAGGTCTTTACTTGATCAACATGCCACTTGTTAGGTAATACCATTGGTCAACTGGATGTTGAGGCAGACCCTGAGATTAGCTTCAAAGGGAAAACATTGACCAAAGGCCCAGCGATAGAGCCTGAGAGTCCTGTCACACCTACAATTAATTCAGCAATTCATTCCCTAAGTGACACACCTGCTAGTGAAGGTGTATCATAGCCTCTCTTTTCCTAGAGTATGGATGCTACTATAAGCAATGAAGGCCAAATTTCTCTCCACCCTAAGTCACAAAGGTTTGTGGGTGACAAAGGGAATATAAAAATAACTCCTGAGGAGATTGAGGAGGAGGAGGAGAGGGAGGAAGAGGAAGCTAAGGGGAGATAGTTTCATTGGGTCCTTAGGATTCATGCAAGCTGTAATCAGGGCTGCAACCAGACTAGATACTCAAAATGATGAGTTAAGGACAGTTAGGATAACTTACTTATCCCTCCCTTTAGAGGAACTCAATGAACTGACAGACATGGAAATGACTAAAGAGAGGAAGGAATTAGAGTATGCAAGATTTCTCCTTAAGATTAAGGAAAAAAAGACTAAAAAGACTCTACAAATATGTTCCTACTCTCTCTCCAGTTTAGGAAAGGCCATGCAAGAGACTTTGGCTACACAAGAACCTCAGGTTGATAAAGAAACTGATAGACAAAATATGATCAACTACCTGAGTGTCATAGGTCTCTACCAGGCAGCTGCATTCTTCCCCTACCCTTTGAGTACATTGAGTTGAGTATCTCAAATAGCTTGAACTTCAAGTACTCAAAGAACAAAAGGCTACAAAGAGAAAGATAAGGGAAGAAGCAGCCAAAGCAACAGCCATCATCCAGAAAAGTTAAAAGAAGTTTGTTGATAGGCAGAGTATGATGAGCTTTTTGAAGATGTATGGATTCTCCGGAAGGAGACTTGGCCCTATGTCTCTATCCACCATGGATGGGCACATAAGGGTGATCAAGAAGAAGATTAAAAGAGGAGAGCTCATTGATTTACACTCCCCACCAAGTCAAGCCCCTCAAGAAGTAGAGGTTAAGGTTGACTCATTTGAGATAACACAACCTGGAACTCTAGCTGAATCTCAGCAAGCTTTATATTCTGATCCATAACAAGGTCAAACTCCCTCTCCTTCTAAACCTATGAAGGAGGAAGACCCAACTAAGAAAGACAAGACTGAACAATAAGGTGTTGCAGGCCATTCTTATCAGTTGAAAAGTTCTATGAGGAGAAGACAAATGCATCCACCTCCAGACCTTAAGATGAGTCAAAACATCCTGAGGAAGTGCAATAAGAGGATGCTCAAACAACTCCTATTCAAGCAGCTCCTCTTGCATCTGGAAAACCCATCTTGTCCTGGACTTACTTCACGTATCTAGAAAGATGGCATGTAATCAGAGATCAAGGTGTTGAAGATGTCTACACATGGCAAGACATTTTCAATCTACATCTACATGATCTCTTTGAGATGTGAAGATACTATTAGAATCTGAGTGATCTTGACCATCTAATGAAGAAGGGTATGGTTATTATCATAATAAGGACTATCAACATCTAAGATCATCATATGTTTTGGTAGCATCAGCCTAGGTGGAGTTTTTAAGGTTTATGTAAAGTCCGATGCACCTAAAACATCCAAAGTCCTCCTGTATGCATGCGCTAAAGTACAAAAGTAGAGATACTTCAGAAGTTTTACACCATGCACTAGAAAATACTCTTAATGTAAAATATTCTAAAGCCAAGACCAAAATCTTTTGAAGTTTAAAGTGAAGTCTTCTGAAACTTCAAAGGCAAAGTATTCCAAAGCCAAGAAGTGGAGACAGATTATCTTTTGAAGATTTTTGAATACATGCTTTATCTGATATATTTTACCATAAAGCTGGACCATTTTTCGTTGCAACTTTATTGACTCACCATCTTTCACAAGTTGGTGAAAAGGTCCATGCTTTTGTAAACCGTACATTGAGTTCTTGAGTCTGTGCTTTCTACTTTATGTACTTTTATCCTTTTTGTAATATATTAGGATGTGAGTCATGGCATGTCATAGTCACTAGTCAAAAGGCAATCTGTCTTTTGACTTTACATTTGATTTTGTTATGTAGTTCAAATGTTTCTAGCTGGCCTTCAAAGTATGGCCGGTTGTAGGATGTAGTATAAAGTATCTCAGGTCTTTTGAACTTCAAATGTATGCTTCAACACTTGTAAAAGAACTTGAGAGCAATATACAACACTCTTAAAAACCATTAACTTGTGTGTTCTTAGTTCTATCACATATTTTACTTGTGTTCTAAGTATCATTCTTGTGTGTTACCAGTTCTCTATTTGATCTGTTAAGTGTTCTAACACCACTCTCCTCATTGTGTGATTGTGTTGTAAGTTACCATAACTCTAAACGGGCATGCCTGAGTTAACATAACATTTTTGTGTATATAAAAGTAAAAGGACCCGGTTTGTAATAATTGTGTTCCCAAGTTTAGTTAACGAGAAAAAAGAAATGAAACACCTTCTTTTTTTCTCTCACTTTCTCTTCTTTTCTCTTATTTTTTTTATTTTCCTCTCCTTTTCCTTTCATTTTGGAAGGATTGATTTTAGTCTTTATTTTCCTTCCGTTTCTATCCACTTCTTTTCTTTTCCATCCTTAAGTAAACTCAGGAACACTAATTTCTAACAATCATTCCATTTCGTTCCATTAAAAAAACTCTGGAACAAAACTATTTTTTCTTTCCTTCCACTTCCTTTCTTTTCTCTCCTCAAATGAGACTCAGAAACATAGCGTAAAGGAATTCAATTGGAAGTAGAAATACGTGTTCTATATTATGATCTAGTATGATTTCTTACATATATTTGAGTTACATTAGTTTCTTAAAAAACTACGTAGAGGTATAAGATCATGTTTGATCTAATTCATTAAGTGGTGTATCGGTAAGTATTATAAAACTATAAAAATTAGGTTTTCTTATGCTGAGTAAACTCTAAATTTGTAACTTTTTGCAATCCTTCCCTCTCAGATTCCTTTTCTTTTTTTCCTTTTTTCTCACATTTTCCCTTTAGTTATCTTCTTTCTTCAATTGAAAATATGGTATGTTCTCTATTCTTTTTTTGTGCATAACTATGTTTGATATGTTACTAAATGCTAGCTCTTATGAACCAATTCAACAGTTGTTTGATGCATGTTTTTTTCTTCCGGCTTATATATTACAACATGAAGCTAATGTATGTTATAATGTAGTGAATTTACTACTAACACACAATGCAATTGCATATGTATATATATACACACTAACACACACACTTTATATTATTATTAGGGATTGTAAATAATATTGCTTGTAAAAAAATTTGGTGAGATACACACTAACAGATTAGACTCATGATTCTTCGAGATTTGATTTTAAACATATATGAGAGCATCACAATGATATTTCTAAGGTTATTTTAGTTTTAAAGTTCAATTATATATGTACTATGATTCTAGTCGATATCTATACATTGAAAGAATTGCAACTTTTTATCCAAGGTCGCACTTCAATTATATAAAATAGGTACATCTCTGAATGATGGTTGTGTCTGAATTTTATTCAAGTGCTATTTCATCTCCAAAATATAGTGTTCAAATTATGCTCTTCATTTGATTTACAGTTAATTACATGAAAGGTCACTATGGTTATGGTTGTTTTCACTTTTGGTCCCCAAGTTTGAAAAACTACAAGGTCTGTCCAAATATATGTACGAAAGTAACAAATAAGGTCCTTGTCATAGACGACCGTAAAATTTTTCTGTTAACTTTTTAAAATGACTAAATTACCCCTAAGTTAAATTTAATAAAATCATAACAAAAAAATAGATAAGGGACCAACCACACCCCTTTTTTTCCTTTCCTTTATTGAACCACCACCTGAACCGTTACCAAAACCACTACCACCATAACACCATTGTATCACCCTTGAACCACCACCAAAATCTATAGAGCTCTTTCATCACTGACGATTATTACGCAATGATGCTAATGATAATGGTCGTGTCCATAGTATCCATCTCCATAGTCGAAGTTCCAATACCTACTCCGGCTTCTGCTCTGACTTCTTACTCTTCTACCTTTTTCCTTTTAAGTAACCCATCATCACACCATTGCTACCATTACCACCACCATCTCCATCGTTACCTGACGCACACGCCGCAACCCTTGTAACCATCGCAGCCATCACAACCTCTACAACACTTTGTAACCACAACAACCATTAACCATTACCACCATCACAATAACTAAAACCACCATCATCTACTCTAAGGGAGGTGGGGATTTACAAAGGTTAAAAAGAGGCAGAGATGGAAGTTATCTGAGGGAGGTGGGGATTTACAAAGGTGAAAAGAAAGAAGATGGTGGTGGAGATGGTGTTATCGAAGGTTAGCGGTGGTGGTGTGGCCAAAGACTGGTGTTTGAGGCAAAAGAGTGGTCATGGTGGGTGTGGTATACAATAGTGATAGTCGTGGGGTGGTGGTGGCGGTGGTGGTTGGTGTAGATTACCATGGAAGAAGTTTGGAAAAAGTCAAAGGGGTTGGGTGGGTATGGCGTGGTATTAAAATTGATAATTTATTTTACGGGTATTTTGGACATTTTATAGCTACTTAAAGGAAAAAGATAAAGACCATCAATGGTAGGGACCAGTTATGTTACGTTTTCTTCAAACGTTTGGACCGACCTTGTAGTTTTTCAAACCTGGGCACTAAACATGAAAACAGATCTAACCACGGGGACCTTTCATGTATTTAACTCTTTGATTTAATAGTTTCTCATGACTCTCCTACTATTGTCAAGTAAGGTTTTAAAATTATAGATTAGGGTGGTTAGATATTTTGTTGTTTGCTATAGATGTGGTTAGTATGTAAGTTCCCATGGATTTTATTAAATGTTACAGCGACTAACATGATGTCATGCATGTTTTGAATGTTCATTTGTATCTATTATTGAGATAAGAAACATCTTTTATCTTTCTTCACGAGCACTTTGCATCTCGATTAACATCTAACATAGGAGAAAATCATGGTATACTATAGAATATAGTGATCAAGTATTTCATCTTAACCTTCCAACTTGATGAACTATTAGGAAAGGAGTTAACCAACGTTTCTTATAATAATTATCATTAGTACATATACTTTAATGATGAGGAGTGCCTTTACTCTTGTCGCACTTTGGTAGACATATGTTCATAGCCTGTCATTATATAAGATTCTCATTCCTTTTAATATTATTGTAAATTTCCTTATTTTTATTATCATGTCTCATCTTATAGAACTCTTCAATGTGTTGTCTTCTCTATATATGTGTAACTATTATAAAAAGCCAGAGGTTCAAAGTTATAAGACCATGTATATGGCCTAATTAATGCTTACCTAGTGCTGAAAGGTCAATCAATTCATGTATCAAACCAAAACTGGTCTAAATGTTGGTTTTAAATAATAGTTTGGGGTCGCTTGGAGGGTTGGTGATGTGGGCCCAAGTGTGGATGAGCAAGCTTTAGCCTTTTTGGAGGCCCAAGATCACTTATCAAAAAGGGCTTCATTGAAACGATCATAAGTTAGGCTAGAAGTCTCCATTTTAGGCCTGTGACCAGTCAAAACGACCGTCGGAGCGAGGACCCGTTTTGACAAACTGTTATAGACGGTTTGGGTCATCGTTTCGGCCCAAAGCGGCTTATTTTATGAGTTATTTACGTTTTTGTCTTATTTCTACATTTTGTTGAACTTTACATTTGGCCCAGTTTTCGGCCTGTTTATGTTTTGTGGACCATTCAACTTTTGATTTGTTTCTTTATATGTTTGTAAGAGATGGGTGAAATAATTATTGAAGTTTATGAAAAATTTGTTTTCTATCTATCACCGTGTGTGTTAGTGTAACCTGATTATCGGTATTCTTTGTGAATCAACGATAGTTAGAAGAATTGTTCCTGGTATTCTCGTTGAATCAATAGGTTCAATATCTATCTCTCTATTTCGGACTGCATCAGTTGGTAAGATTTTTTACTTATAAAATATTTTATCACTACTAATGTTTTATATACTAATACTCCTTATTTTGTTTCATTATTTGTACCTTCCTCAGGTGTAAAATATGATGTTGTACCTGGTCGTTTAAATCAAACCCCTCCATCAATGGTAATAACCAAAGCAAGTCAAGAATATTATGAGCTATTTGCTTAAAAATCCATATCTTCGAATTCAACCACCCCAAGTGTTGATAACCTACTATTGTGTAAGGTCAATTTTATAACCCCAAATTGATTTCTAGTTATAAGGCCCCGTTCCTGAGACACTTACAGCTGGTAAATCATTGCACCTAAAACATATATTTTCATCATATTACATAAAAACGTTGCAGTGGAAACATTTAAACAAAACATTCCATTTCAATATAATAGCTTTTGCAAAATAATACACCATTATCCAATTACAAAACCCAAGTTGCATTACATCACAAAAACATTATAAATGGATGCCGTCCCAAAAGAGCTGAGTAGCCATCCCATACCATCCTCAGCTATCATTACCTGCCAACTGGAAACACATAAAAGTCAGCGTTGTTGAGTGAGTTCTAGTTGTATAATAAAACATACTTTATCTTTCGTTCAAAACCGTTCTTTACTTTCATGCAATCATACATCATACGTACACATAGATAATATCACTATTATCTTCACTATTCGTTCTTTCTTTCACTTTTCATATCTTCCGTACCAATACCATGTGCTACACCCCAAACTATATGGCTACTGGGCTGAAGTCTATAAATAGACAACTATACATGGTGCCGTAGTACCGGGGTAAGCGGTAGAGGTTCTATAAAAATGGTCAATCACAAAGAAAGACCCCGATGTGCATCCTTCTGGGGTAGCGAACCCGCACACCGTTGGGCTAACACCTTACAATGGGGCGTGTCCCTTCCATACATTTGCTTGTAAGACATTCATTACTTTCATCATTCATTAATCCATGCATTTTTTTTCATTTCGTTCCCCTTTTCATTATCTTCCACTTTACAATACATAATACTTTTCATTCGTTCATTAACATGCAAGGAAAGTCATAGGAAGACAATCAAACAAAACAAGGAACGTAATAAACATACAACATCATCATACATACATAACATACATCATGAATAAACATACACCATTATACATCATCACCATGCCCAACATAGCATCTATGACCTCAAAAGTCAACTTATATGAACTCCCAAGAATTTTTCACATCAAAACTTACATCTGCACTCCCCCCGTAAGTCAGTAAATAAACTACGTTTTCCTCGGGTACACCAACCCTACTTGGGCGTATGGGCACCTTTCAGTCGCATGACCTTCCAAGCGACTGAACATCATGCGAATGGATAATTTGTAATTGACACCTATGCGAATGAACCAATGCGGATGAACACTTGCCTGACTGGACCTAATGCAGATGGAACTAGGCGTATGGGCCTCAGTCGCATGACTCCCCATGCGAATGACCCTCAGTCGCACGACGGACAGGCTTATGGGCCTCGGTCGTATGTATCACATGCGATTGAACCTCAATCGCATGACTGGCATGCGTGTGGACTTCAGTCGCATGACTGGCATGCCATTCGGTCGCATAGCCCTAACTATGCAGAATACAGCTCACTCCCGAACCCAATCTGCCATTTTCGACCTCCAAGCTCTTCTAAACCCATTCTAAGCCCAAATCAACCATCCTAAACCTTAGGAATGCGTACCACAAAACCATTAAAGCACACACAAGCTCAAAATCAAGACCCAAACGAATCATACACACACACACATGCACAAACGGGTCAAACACACACACACTTCAAACACGATTTTCAGATGTGTTCCAGCCCTAAAATAATTCAAAAACATGTAAAAGAGGGGTCCTAGAACTCACACAAACGATCACAATGAGAAGAGCTTCGATTAGACCCGCTACACTTCGATTTTGCACGCTTGAATTCACTTGAACCAAGCTTTTTCTCCTTTTTCTCCCTTTTTCCTATTCTTCTCTCTTTTGGCTGATTTTGTGGGTGTGGGGAGAGGGAGAGGGCTGCCCTCTCCCTTTAAATGCCTCCACTCACCCAACTTTCTCTCGTTGGCGAGTTTGGTCCCTCGACTTTGGACTTTATTTCTTTTTCTTTTTTGTCGGCTTCAAAGAAAATATCCGGGTGTTACAAGTCCACCCCCCTTAAATAGGTTTCGTCCCTGAAACCTGTTATTCCTCGAAAAAGCGTGGGTAATGCTGCCTTATTTCTTCTTTAGTCTCCCATGTTAACTCAGATCCTTTCCTATGCTTTCACTGTACACGCACAAGAGGAACCACTTTATTCCTCAGCCTCTTCTCTTTTTGATCGATGATCGCCAGTGGTTGCTCCACATAATTGATCCGTTCATCTACCTCGATATCCTCTAGTGGTACAATCATATCCTCGTCTGCTAAGCACTTTCTTATATGAGATACATGGAATGTCGGGTGAATTCCATTTAACTCATCTGGTAATTCCAGTCTATAGGCCACCTCTCCTACTCGAGCAATGATTCAGAAAGGCCCTATATACCTTGGGCTCAACTTGCCCCGCCTTCTGAATCGGATAATACCCTTCCAATGTGAGACCTTCAACATAACCAGGTCACTCACCTGGAACTCAATCGTTCTGCATTGTTTATCAGCATACGACATCTGTCTATCTTTGGCTGCCTTCATGAAGGCCTTGATCTTTTCAAGCTTCTCGGTCGTAGCCTCGATTACCTTGATGCTCCCTAACTCCTTCTGACCAATGTCACCCCAACAAACGGGTGTTCTGCATCTCCTACCATATAGCATCTCATAAGGTGGCATACCAATGCGGGCATGATAACTGTTGTTGTATGAGAATTCGGCTAATGGTAAGTGGTCATCCCAACTCCTCCCAAAATCTATTACACATGCCTGAAGCATGTCCTTTAATGTCTGAATAGTCCTTTCGGACTGACCATCAGTCTGGGGATGATAAGTCGTGCTAATGTGTAACCTCGTCCCTATAGCGTCGTGGAATTTCTTCCAGAATTTAGATGTAAACCGGGTGTCACGATCAGACACAATAGACACCGGTACACCGTGATGAGTTACAATCTCCTTGATGAAAAGATCCGCTAACCTCTCAGATGAATATGTCTCGCGGATCGGTAGGAAGTGAGCACTCTTCGTCAAGCGGTCAACAACCACCCATATAGCATCATACCCTTTCGGGGTACGTGGCAGCTTCGTAATGAAATCTATGGTGATGTGCTCCCACTTCCATTCCGTTATATCCAAAGGTTGGATCTTCCCATACGGCTTTTGATGCTTGGCCTTCACTTGTAAGCAAGTAAGACACTTACTCACATACTCCACCACGTCACGCTTCATACCCGGCCACCAATAATCTTTCTTCATAACTTGATACATCTTAGTGGCACCGGGATGAATGGAGTATCGAGTCTTGTGAGCTTCATCCATAATCTTCACCCGTAGATCCCCAAAACAAGAAATTCACATCCTACCGAATCGAGTTCTAACACCAAACGTGTTTTCACCGACTAGACCTCTCATTCTTTTAGAGTTAAGATGCTCTTATTTCAATGTTTCATCTTGAAACTCTTTGACTTGCTTAATCACATCAGAGGTCATGATTATCTGGTAAGCTTTTACCCGAATCGGTTCGGGTCTCTCTTTTCTGCTAAGGGCGGCCGCCACCACGTTGGCTTTGCCCAGATGGTAATAGATCTCACAATCATAATCCTTTATGAGCTCCAACCATCTCCTCTGCCTCATGTTCAGGTCCTTCTGCTCAAAGAAGTACTTTAGACTCTTGTGGTCAGTGAATATGGTGCACTTGGTATCGTATAGGTAGTGCCTCCAAATCTTTAACGCGAAGACCACAACTGCTAGCTCCAAGTCATGAGTAGGATAATTGACCTCATGAACCTTCAACTATCGAGATGCATAGGCTATAACCCTTCCTCTCTGCATTAACACACACCCCAACCCCGAGTAGGAAGCATTATAATAAACCACCAGATCTTCACTTCCATCGGGTAATGACAGAAAAGAGCTTGAGTCAATCGCACCTTCAATTCTTCGAACGCCTTCTTTTGAGCTTGACCCCATACAAACTTTACATCTTTCTGGGTCAACTTAGTTAGTGGAGAAGCGATCTTGGAGAAGTCTTGAATGAATCTTCTATACTAGCCTGCCAAACCCAAGAAAATACGAATCTCGAATGGCATCTTTGGAGACTTCCATTGCATCACCGCCTCCACCTTTGCCGAGTCCACCATAATCACCTCGGGATTCACCACGTGACCCAAAAACTGAACTTCACGCAACCAAAATGCGCACTTGGAGAATTTAGCATACAACTTCTCCTTTCTCAGCGTCTCTAACACTTCCCGAATGTGACGGCATGCTCTATCTCGCTCTTTGAATAAATCAAGATATCATCAATAAACACAATCACTAATTTATCCAACATCGGCCGACACACTCGATTCATCAGATCCATAAAAGCAGCTTCCGCGTTTGTCAAACCAAAAGACACGACGAGAAACTCATAGGGACCGTAACGCGTGCGAAAAGCTGTTTTAGGAATGTCTTGTTCTTTCACCTTCAGTTGATGACAGCCAGATCAAAAATCTATCCTTGAGAACCAACTAGCACCTTGAAGCTGATCAAACAAATCATCGATTCTCGGTAAGGGGTATCGGTTCTTGACCGTCACTTGTTCAGCTCACGGTAGTCAATAAACATCCTCATACTACCATCTTTCTTCTTCACAAACAGGACCATAGCACCCCAAGGAGAGATACTCGACCTAATAAACCCCTTGTCAAGTAACTCCTGCAGTTGTTCCATTAACTCCTTCATCTCTGTCGGAGCTAACCGATACGGTGCCTTAGCAATAGATTGGGCACCCGGTATCAGATCAATCTGAAACTCAATCTCCCTGTCAAGTGGCACTCCTGGTAAGTCTTCTGGGAACACGTCTGGGAAGTCACACACAACCGGTACTTCGGACAGTTATGGGGTTGGTGTATCCACATCCTTTACATAAGCCAAGTAGGCACTACATCCACGCCTCATGTACTGTGCCGCCACCGCCATTGAGATTACTTTCAGAATTGTCATGACCCGATCCCCATAAATCGCCACCTTACTCCCGTCAGGCGCTGTCAGACGAATCATCTTCTTGCGACACACGATGTTCGCCTCGTAATCCGCTAACCAATCCATCTTAAGAACCATATCAAAACCACCTAAGGTCATCACGAACGGTCTAACAAGAAACTTATGAACTTCTAATTCCACATCACAACCCTCTAACACCTCAGAAATCCTAGTAGACTTACCTATGGCAGTTTTTACATCAAAGGGCGCATCAACACATCTACTACTAAGAGACAACTTAGCACAGAAAGCAGCAGATATAAAAATTTTACTTGCACCAGAATCAAATAACATAGAAGCTAAAGTTTGGTTCACTAGAAACGTACCGGACACAACATCAGGGTCCGTCCTAGCCTTCTCCTGCATCATCGTGAACGCCCTGGCACTCGCCCTCGGTCCTTCCTCCCCAGTCTTCTACACCCCAGAACCCTCAGCCCTTGGCTTCTTACAGTCCTTACTCATATGGCCCTCCATTCTACAGTTGAAACATCTACCCGCACGGCAATCCTTTGTGATGTGCCCCATCTTCCCATATTTGAAGCACACATTCAATCCCAACCTACATTCTCCTTCATGCTCCCTTCCATACTTGCCACACCTCTTTGACCTCACACTCGATATGGCCACACGGTAGTCATCCACCCGTTCCTTCTTGTTACCTGTCGAGGCATCACCCCGACCAAACCTTTTCCCGTTCCAGTTTCGATCACCACCACCCTTCTTGCTTACTTCAGTCACTACCACCTCCCGTTCATCATATAATCTCCCTGCCAAATCGACTGCCGACCTAAACGTGCCTGGCCGGGCGTTGATCATATGCCTGCGAATATCCACCGGCAAGCCCTAAATATACCTCTTGATCTTTCGAGACAGAGGCGTCACCTGATCCGGCACCAGCCATGCCATTTCGTTGAATTTGGCGGTGTACTGCTGGTGTGTCATGGTTCCCGCCTCCAGCTGCAGGAACTCTCTCTATCTTATCCATCTCCCTACAAGAACAGAACTCCTAAATCACCATCTTCTTCAACTCCACCCACCTCATCCTTCCTATCGCCCAGCTACCCTCGGCTTGGACAATATTGTCCCACCAACACACAGTCGAGTCCACAAACAAGTGGGTAGCAAACTTCACTTTCTGGTCCTCCCGACACTCGCTGATATCAAGAACAGCCTCCATTTCCCTCACCCACCAGTAAGCAGCAGCAACAGTGTCGTTACCATCAAAAGTAGGGGGCTTGCATCTCATAAACGCCCCGTAGTTACAGCCTTGTGCCGCCTCTGGCGCAGGCTCTTCTTCTTCTCCTTCTTCATCATCAAAGAGAACCGTTTCAGGTTTCGGTTGCTCCCGTCCTCCCGAGGACCTATTCCTCTCTTTCCTTTCTCCTTCCCGTACAGCCTTGATAACTTCGGTCACCATAGACGGTAAGATCATCTGCATGACCTCATGAACTTCTTCTAGAACAGCCTCCTTCACCGAGGCCTTCAATTGGCGCTCTCATCGCCACCCTCCAGATGAGGAGTCTCGGGTTCTTCAGGAACCACCTTTTCGACTCTGGGTCTCCCCCTCTTGGGTCGCGGCTCAGCACCAAGCCCATCACGACCACCACCACGAGTGGCTTTCGAAGATCTACCACCAGCCATTCACACGCACATTGAAAGATTAAAACACCAACATGGTCATTAAGTGGAACAGCTCAGTTTATGTCAAGTACAGTAAGTCCTTAATTACAGTGGCCAGTTGTGATTAGCCACTTACTTTACTCTTCACACCCCGAGCATTACCTATCCTGACTACATCAGCATTTAAATCTACAAACAACACATAAAACACATAACATGCGTACATAATACCGGTTATCATTATGAAAATACCTGATGGCACGTAGCTACTCAGACTGGCATCACTTCCCTTTCCATCCCATTTTTAGTTTAAGTTAAGGTTTATTTTGAAATTTTGCCCCTTTCGCTTAAACTTTGGCTTTGATACCAACTTGTAAGGCCCCGTTCCCGGGACGCTTACAGCTGGTAAATCATTACACATAAAACATATATTTTCATCATATTACATAAAAACGTTGCAGCGGAAACATTTAAACAAAACATTCCATTTCAATATAATAGCTTTTGCAAAATAATACATCGTTATCCAATTACCAAACCCAAGTTGCATTACATCATAAAAGCATTATAAATGGATGCCATCCCAAAAGAGCTGAGTAGCCATCCCGTGCCATCTTCAACAATCATTATCTGCCAACTGGAACACATAAAAGTCAATGTTGTTGAGTGAGTTCTAGTTTTATAATAAAACATACCTTATCTTTCGTTTAAAACCGTTCTTTACTTTCATGCGATCATACATCATACATACACATAGGTAATATCATTATTATCATCATTATTCATTCTTTCTTTCACTTTTCATATCTTCCGTACCAATACAATGTGCTACACCCCAAACTATATGGCTACTGGGCCGAAGTCTATAAATAGACAGCTATACATGGTGCCGCAGTATCGGGGTAAGCGGTAGAGGTTCTATACAAATGGTCGATCACAAAGAAAGACCCCAATGTGCATCCTTTTAGGATAGCGAACCCGCACACCGTTGGGCTAACACCTTACAATGGGGCGTGTCCCTTCCATACATTTGCTTGCAAGACTTTCATTACTTTCATCATTCATTAATGCATGCATTCTTTCATTTCATTCCCCTTTTCATTATCTTCAACTTTACAATACATAATAGTTTTCATTCGTTCATTAACATGCAAGGAAAGTCACAGGAAGACAATCAAAGAAAATAAGGAACGTAATAAACATACAACATCATCATACATACATAACATACATCATGCATAAACATACAACATTATACATCATCACCATGCCCAACATAGCGTCTATGACCTCAAAAGTCAACTTATATGAACTCCCGGGAATCTTCCATATCAAAACTTACATCTGCACTCTACCCCACGAAAGTCAGTAAATAAATTACGTTTTCCTCGGGTACACCAGCCCTACTTGGGCGTATGGGCACCTTTCAGTCGCATGGCCTTCCAGGCGACTGAACATTATGTGAATGGATAATATGCGATTGAACACCTATGCGAATGAACCAATGCAGATGAACACTTGTGCGACTGGACCTAATGCGGATGGAACTAGGCGTATGGGCCATAGTCGCATGACTCCCCATGCGAATGACCCTCAGTCGCACGAATGCCAGGCGTTTGGTCCTCGGTCATACATCTCACATGCGATTGAACCTCAATCACATGACTAGCATGCGTGTGGACTTTAGTCGCACGACTAGCATGCCATTCGGTCGCATAGCCCTAACTGTGCAGAATACAGCTCATTCTCGAACCCAATCTACCATTTTCGACCTCCAAGCTCTTCCAAACCCATTCTAAACCCAAATCAACCATCCTAAACCTTAGTAATGCATACCACAACACCATTCAAGCACACACAAGCTCAAAAGCAAGAGCCAAATGAATCATACACATACACACACATACACAAACGGGTCAAACACACACACACACTTCAAACATGATTTTCAGATGTGTTCCAGCCCTAAAATCATTCAAAAACATGTAAAAGAGGGGTCCTAGAACTCACACAAATGACCACAACGAGAAGAGCTTCGATTAGACCCGCTACACTTTGATTTTGCACGCTTGAATCCACTCAAACCAAGCTTTTTCACCCTTTTCTCCCTTTTTCCTATTCTCCTCTCTTTTGGTTGATTTTGTGAGTGTGGGGAGAGGGTGAGGGCTGCCCTTTCCCTTTAAATACCTCCACTCACCTAACTTTCTCTCGTTGGCGAGTTTGGTCCCTCGACTTTGGACTTTATTTCTTTTTCTTCTTTCGTCGGCTTCAAAGAAAATCCAGGTGTTACACTAGTTGGGCTAGGTATTGGTGGTAGTGGATGTTTTCTAGCTTGGAGATTTTAATCAATGATGTATGTGGTCAATTTAGGGTTCGATCGATGGTATGGTGAGTGGTGGTGGTGAAAAATGGTGATTTTGGTTTCGATCGAAAGGGTGAATGATGGTGGTGGTTTAGGTTTTGATTGATGGGGTTAATTTAGGGTTTAGGTGATGATGGGACTAATAAGGTTTTCAGAAGGTTGCATGGTGGTGCAATGATTGTGTTGATGATGTTGACTTATGTAAGGCTAATAGAAAGGCTGATGCACCATAAACAACCCAAGTGCTTCCTGCATGCATTCACTTGGTCCTAAGTAGAATTTGCTTCAAAGTTTCATACTCTGTACAAGAAAATATGCTAAGTATGAAATCTTCTGAATCCAATACCAATATATTCAGAAGCCAAAAGTGAAGTCTTCCAAAGCTACAATGACAAAAGTCTTCCGAAGCCAATGAAGTGAAGACAAATTTCTTCTGAAGACATTAAAGAACATGTTTTCTCTGATGTACTTTTATAAAGCTAACCAAATTTCCGCTGCAACTCTGAAAAGTCACCAACTTATACAAGTTGGTGAATGGTCCATGCTTTTTGTAACTGTATATTTAGGTCTTGAGTCTGTAACTTTCTACTTTATGTACTTTTATCCTTTTTGTAATATATTAGGATGTGAGCTATGGTATATCATAGTCAATAATCAAAAGACAAATCTATCTTTTGACTTTACATTGATCTTGTTGTTGTCTAGATTAGTGTTTTCTACTGGCCTGTAAAGTATGGTCGACTGTAGGATATATTATAAAGTGTTTCAAGTCCTTGTATCTTATTTTTATGATTTGTAACACTTGTAAAAAACTTGAGAAGCAATATACTACAATCTTGAAAACCTTTACTTTGTTGTTGTTCTTAAGTTTGTATCTCTTGTTAGCTTGAGTTCATAGTATCATAATATAAATCCCAATTAACTATTTGATCTATTAAATAAATATTCTTCTACTCTTCTCATTGTGAAATTGATTTGATTGACAATCCCTTAATTGGTCCTACAATTAGTATCAGAGCATTCTAAGCTCTTGATTGTGAAATCTCACTATCTTAGATCCTTCAGTCTCACAAAATACTTAACATCTTAAATGGCAGCTCTCATAAAGGCTGATATGGAAACCGGAACTATAACAAAGTCCCCACTAATCACTCTTGATGACTTTGACACTTGGTGTCAAAGAATGGAAGGCTTTATCAAGTCTCAAGACTCTAGGATGTGGGAATCTATTGTCTCTAGACCTCACATACCAAGCAGCTCTTTAGTTGTTGTTGGGGGTGGTATTATTCCAAAGGAGCTAGCTGACTAATCTGAAGAAGATAGGAAAAGAACAGATATAGATTAGAAAGTCATGACTGCCCTTCAAACTACTCTTCCAAACTCCATATACAGGGGCTTCAAGAAGTGTAAAACTGCTAAGCAGCTATAGGATGCACTGAAGCTCATGTATGAGGGGTCCACTGAAGCAAAAGAGAACAAGAAGGACCTTTTGAAGCAGCAGTTTGAGAACTTCACCTTCAAAACATGTGAAACCATGATTTAACAATACTTCAGGTATGTTGAGATTATGGATACTCTAATGGATGTTGGAGTAACTCTTGAAAATAAAGACATGATAAGGAAGTTCATATCCTCGCTTTCTAGAAAATAGACTCATTATTGTGTCGTTATCAAAAGAATTGAGAACCTTAAGACTCTTACTCTTACAGAGTTATATGGTATTCTTTGTGGATACTAGATGAATATGAATATACAAAGTCCATCTGGTAACTCTAGCAAGCACTGAGTTCAGCCCTTCATATGATTGAAGGGATTGTAGAGAGCCACAACATCATCTTATCCGCTACTTTGACAACTCATAAAAGAGACCTTTCATCACCTTCTCGGAGACACCAATGGAGAGTTACACTCAAAGAAATCAATTCCAAGAGACAAGCTCTTCACAAGCTTTTGTGTCTACTGATGAAAGTACTGGCAATTTTCTCTTCACCCTTGAAGATCTTGACGGTATCCATCCAAATGATCTGGAGTACATGGAGATAGTTTAGCAAATGGCTCTTCTCACTCACAGAGCCAATAAGTTTTACAAGAGGGCAAAGAGAAAGTTTCCTAGCAATGCAGCTAGTGGAAAGTTTGGGCTGGATAAGAGCAAGATGAAATGTTACAACTCTAACCAAATAGGACACTTTGCTAGGGATTGCGAGGCACAATATGTACACCTGAATGTATTGCTATAATTGACTAAAGCTTTCAGGTGAAAGATGTATCTCAAAATCAAGCACTAATTGCTGACCATAATGAAGCCAAGGTATTAGAACATCTATGTACACGTGAATGTATTGCTATAGTTAACAGATATAGGACCTATAAGTTAGAGATGGGATCCAATATTTAAGTCTCTAAATATCTTAAAATCTAATTTCAAAAGAGCTAAAAATGATTACAAATTTAAAATAGAAGATCTAGAGAAAACCATTTCAACTCTTAAACATGAGCACACCAACTACAGGACTCAAATCAAAGATCTTATCACTAAGTTAACTAAATGTCAGGCTAAGCTTATGATCGGCAAAACAAGGGAAAAAAAAACATGTGTTCTTGAAAAGAGACCTCCAAGAACATAATATCATCATCCTTGCATGCAAAAGTTTGTTATCAGAATAAGCAGGGACATGTATCTACTGAGATAGCTCTTCCACACACAATTCTGTCTATAAGATCTCCTAGGTGTGAAACTTGTGAAGAGAAGCTTCCTTTCATAGACCCTATGAGTGAAGAGGATGAAGAGGAGATAGTGAAGGATGACTCTGATAAGAGTGAAGAAGAGCATCCTAAGAAGGGTCACTACTCTCCTGAGGAGAGAAAAAGAGATAGGATGACCAAGTGTAGAATGCATAACTTCATCCAAAAGTTCAAGAAGACTCAAGAGATCAAGGCCACTTTTAACTCTATACAAAAAAAGTTTTTATTTCTTCAGGTTTTGAGGTGGTTAAGGCTGAAGACTCAAACTTGAACTCTAGTACTAGAGTTCTAGTTCTTGTCCAAATCATCCCAACGTCATGAAGAAGGTTGATTAGTTGTGTACTACTGCTACACAACCTGAACTATCTAGCTTCAAAGGTAGTTCTCACCCTACAATAATTTCCACATCATTTTAAAAAATAAAGATGAAGAAGGAAAGTGATCAAGTTCATCTTTTTTCTCAAAGGAAGACTCTCAGAAAGACCAAGAAAGAAACTTTTGAGAAGATGAAGAAGAAGCAAGCTTCGAAAGAAAAATATTTTTCTTTCAAAAGATCCAAAATGAAAAGGAAGACAAGTGAAAACTTGCCTTTGGAAGAAAATTGGTCTTGGAAGAAAGAAATACTTCCGAAGTACTGAAGCATGTTGCAGTGTTAACAAGATCTTCTAAAGGCCCAGTCTCCAAAACTTCTGAAGTTGTAAAGCTACCAAAGTATTAAAGGTCAGATCTAAGCTTCCAAAGATGGTGTGGAAGACAAAAAAGACCATGTGACTAAAAGTTTTTCATCAACATCAGCAAATGATCCTCCATATCTGACAATAGGATCAATTACTATTGCATTGCCTTCCACTTCTTTTGATAAGCCCAACACCAACAAGGTTTGGGTTTCTAAATGTAACTAACCATCTCTTTTGTGCAGCAACAATTCAAGAAAAAAAGGAATGCATTGATCATTGACAATGGTTGTTCTAGGCACATAATAAACAATGGTTCTCTACTTCAAAATTTTGAAAAAATTGACGGAGGACCAGTTGCTTTTGGAGGATATGTCGGAGGTTACATTACTGGAAGGGGCAGGGTTACAAATGGTAAGCTCAGTATTGAAAAGGTAAACTTTGTCAAGGAGCTTGGATACAATCTCTTGAGTATCTCAATTTTGTGATCAGAGACATAATATGATTTTCACTGAGCATGAGTGCATTCATCTCAAGCCGGGTTATTCCTCAAGAGCAAATTCTGCTCAAAGCCCCAAGGATAAGGAACATGTACAAGATGGACTTGCAAGAAACATCTCCTTTAGGAGAAGTTTCATGCTTTCTATCTAAAGCAAATAGTGGTAAATATTTCCTCCGGCATAAAAGATGTTGGATCAAGAAGGAGGTTGGTGCAACCAAAACCAAATCACTTAAAATATTTTGGTGCATCTAATAAAAGACTTCCGAAGCTAAGTATGGAACTTCCAAAAGAAATAGAGTTCTTCCAAATATTTTGGCACAAGAGAAAACCTTTCATTAGTTTTCTCAGGTCATTTGGATATCCTTGCACCATCTAGAATACCAAAGATCAAATAGTCAAATTTGATGAGAAATCAGATGATTGACACTTTATTGGATACTCTGCTCAAGCTAAGGCTTATAGAGTATAAAATCTTAGAAATAGAGTAGTTAAGGAGTTAGCCAATGTGACCTTCAATGAGTACACTCCTAGTGTGAAAGGTTTTGGTCCTAATTGACTATTTGATCTTAATTTAGTTACCAACTATTTTAACAAATCTTATGAGAATGTTCAGGATCCATAGCTATCTTATCAACAGGAGATCCTGACCCAAGGTTTGAGCTGAGAAGACCTTTAGCACAAACTACTTCATCTTTAATGGTAACTAACCCTACGTATGGAGTTCCTATCAGCATAACCATGTTGTTCGATCAAGAAGAAGGCTAATGCAACCAAAACTAAGTCACTTAGATAATTTTGGTATTGAATGCAAAGGATTCCGAAGCTTAGCATGGAACTTCCGACGGTTGTAGAGTTCTTCCAAAGACAAAGTGAAGGATCAACTTCCGAAGACAGAACTCTACTTCCGAAGTCAAGTTTATACTTCCGAAGTTCAAGCCTTAGAAGAATGAACTGGAGACCACTTTCGAAGTATGATGAAAAGAAGAAGTCTCCAAGCCTTGGAAGAAGTAGCCTCTTTCGAAGTATAAGTGGCTTCGGAAGTACTTACTCTTCCAAAGCCATTTAACCTTCGGAAGACACTGCTATGACCAGTGGACACAAGTATGGTCTCTGACAATCCACTGCAGACCTCTAATACTGTATGGCTTCTTCCGAAAGAGCCATGGAGTTGACCATACTTTATTCCACTGTTCACCTTTTCATGATAGTACATGTTACCAACTTTAGTTGGTGACAAAAGGTAAGTCAAGGATATGTCCTGACTACCAAATCTTAGATAAGACTTTATCCAAGATATCTAAACTTTAGTCTTCTAGTATAGACTTTAGCTATTGGATTCCAGCTGGTATCAAAGTATATCCGACTGTAAGTAGTATTATATATAGGTTATCCTTGTAACTCATTGTAACAACAACAACTGCTTGTAAGAGTCTTGTATTTTGAGTTGAGAAGCAATATATAAAAGTACCTTGAAAATTACTTCCTGTGTTCTTTATTTACTTTCTATATTGTGACTAACTCTTACTGATTTTATCTTAACCCGAGTGTTGTTCTAGGTGAGTTTGAGAGAAAAACATAAGTGTTTTAGTGACAAACATCGATCCTGCAATTGGTATCAGAGCTCCTTAGGCTCTTGATTGCGTGATCTAACCATCCAAATCAACCTGTTTTTCACTCCTCCCTACAACCCATTCACTCTAATGGCCCTTAACAAGTCCGAAGTAGAGATGGGAACCATGACAAAGGCTCCCATCATTACTCCTAAAAATTTCAGGTCTTGGAGCAGGAGAATGGAAGGCTTCATCAGATATCAAGACAGCAGGATATGGAACTCCATTGTCAATGGCCCGTATAAGCCTAAGGTGGCATCACCTGGTGGAAATGGTGTCATGATAGAAAAGGTTGTAGAGGATTACTCTGATGAAGACAGAAAGAAGATGGACATCGACAGCAATGCTATGACCATTCTCATGACTGCAATACCAAACTCCATTATGGTGGGATTCGAGCATTGTACGACTGCCAAAGAAGGACTCACTGAAGCAGCAGTTCGAGAACTTCACTCATATTGCTGGAGAGACCCTCGGCCAGCAGTATTTCAGGTACATGGATCTTATCTCTTCTCTTCAGTTTGTGAAGATCACTCCTGAACTCAGAGATCTTACTATAAAGTTCATGAGTGCTCTTCCAAATGAGTGGACATTTTACTGTGTCACTATCAAGAGGACAGAGAACTTGAACACTCTCACCATGATTGAACTTTATGGCATCCTTAATGGATATCGTCTAGAGATGGAGAGTAAGAAGGGCCACCAAACAAGCAGACCCATGAGTCTTCTTGCTAGCAACGCTTTAATGGTTGTTGAAGGCTCATTACCCCCACAACCTCAGTATTTCCTGACTTACCAGTAGCCACCATGCTCTTCTGGACCATACATCACTTTTCCTGAGACTCCCAGGTCTCAACAGGCTCAACACAACTCCTTTCAAGAAAGTTGTGCCTTTGTCTCAGGAAGTGGACACTCTGGTGATTTACAATACTGCTTTGATGATCTTGAGTGTTTCAGTCCAGATGATGTAGAGTACGTGGACATTGTGCAACAAATGGCTCTTTTAACTTACAGAGCGAAGAAGTTCTTTAAGAGAACTAGAAGGCACTTCCCTCAAAACCCAACTACCAGCAAGTTCGGGTTTGACAAGACCAAGGCAAAGTGTTACAACTGTAACCAACTGGGTCACTTTCCAAGGGAATGCAAGGCTCCCAAAACCAATCCAGGAACCCCACAGGCCTTCACACATCCTTCAACCTCAAAGCTCGCTGAGAAGTCAACTGAAACAGCTGCAATGGCTCAAGAAGTTGACTGGAGCTTCATGATACAGGATGTGACTCCTGCTCAAGCTCTCATGGCCGGAACAGATGATGCCCAGGTATATGAACATCTAAATACTCCAGCCTGTATAGCTAAAGTTAAACTTTATCAGGATTACAATATGGAAATCAGATCTGATATTAAGTCTTTAAATATCTTAAAATCTGACTTTAAAAGAGTTGAATCTGACTATCAAAAGAAAATTAAAGAGTTGGAGAAAATTGTTCTCTTTTAAAACATGAACACACTAACAACAAGACTCAAATCAAAGATCTGAAATCTAAATTGTCTGAGGCTCAAGCCCAGCTTGTCACTGCTGAGGCTCAGGCCAGGAAGCATGCTATCTCTAAGCAAAACTTCCAAGCTATTCTTGCATCATCCTCCCACTCCAAACTCTACTATCAGAACAAAAGAGGGTTGGGGACAAATGAAATTACTCCACCACACTCCTATGAGTCTATTAGATAGCCTAGATGTGGTACTAAAGAGCAAGAGGATCCAACTGCTGATCCTTCCTCATCAGAGTTGAAGAATGAAGCAACAATAGTGGTCACCACAGGGAAGGAACAGGTAGATGTACCCATCTCCTCCTGTGAAGAACAAATCCTAACCACTAAGGCCAGAAGAAGCAGAGCTAAAGCTGCTAGGAGAACTGCCAAGAAGGTAGTTGAGTCCAAGCTAAAAATTGACCCCAAGCAAAAGGGTGTCTTTATCTCAGCTGGATTCCAAGTGTTAGGTACTTCTGATTCAGGAAAGGAGTGTACTACCAGCACTTCTGTCCTGCCAAAGGATCATAAGTTGAAGGGAAAAGTTGTTGATGAAGAAAAGAAGCCCAAGAAACAGCAACCCTCACATTCCCAAAGAACTAACATTGCATGCATAATGTGTGGTCTGCAAAACCACATGGCAAAAGATTGTTACTACAATCCTGCAAGCACATATTATGCAAATAATGTTAGGAAAGAAGGAGTCAAGTAAGGTTTCACATTTGGACCTTTTCAAACAGTTCAAGTAATGAAAAAGGGAAAGCTAGTTTCGGAAGCCAGGTTGCTTTCGGAAGAAACTCCTTCTTCCGAAGGGAAAATGGCTTCGAAAGCAAAAGCTACTAAGGTTTGGAAGAACAAGAAAGTTCCCTTGAAACCTCCCCAGAAGAAGACTGCTTTGGAAGAAAAGGTGGTGAAGACTTCTTCCGAAAAGAAAGAAGCTTCAGAAGATAGTCATGCTGCTAAAGCTTCAACAAGCTCGTCCTCCAGGATCAACCAAAGGATGGACTGGAAGATCAAGCAAGATGTTGCAACCCAAACCTCTTCTTCAAAGACCTCTATTGAACCCCTATGCATAACATTTGGTTCAATTATGTCATATCTTTGGAAGAACCCTAGACCAGCAAGGCTTGGGCTTCCAAACAAAACTAACATTCTCATCTTATGTGTAGGGACATCCATATGACAAGAACAATAATATCTTTGATTTATAATTGTTTCCAAACTATTATAAACCATCTTGTGAGAATGTTTCAGTTGGAACAGGTGCTCAAAATGATGCTGATTCTGCTGATGATGATCAACTGTTTAAGCTTCCTAGACCTAGTCCAAATTCTCCAAGAGCTGCAACAAACGAAGTTTCCACCGTTCACAGATCTGATAGCTTGACTATATCAAGGAATTGTGAAGCTTCTTCAAGTGAATCACCCCCTGAGCCTCAAAACTCATCAGGTGATCCACCACAACACCAGGCAGAAGGAAGTAGTGTTTTGAAGGGACAAGAAACTGTTAACACCACTTCACAACCAACCATTGATGATGTTTCTAACTCATTCAATCAGTCCTCATTGAATGATTTTGAAATAGCAACCGGACAGAGTGTTCTAGTTCCTAGGCAGAATATGTCCAACATGGATATCTCTGCAACTGGAAGTGATTCCTTGCCTTAGGATTCATAACACTCATCCTGCTAAGAACATCATAGGGGATGTCACTGAGGGTGTGAGAACAAGAGGACAGACTCATCATGGGAATGTCTGCTTGTACTCATGCTTTCTATCCCAGATGGAACCCAAAAAGGTAGAAGATGCCTTAAAGGATAGTAACTGGCTTGAATCGATGCAAGAGGAGTTACTTCAATTCAAGAGACATAAGGTATGGAACCTATGTCCGCTACCATCTGGTCACGTACCAATAGGCACTAAATGGTTTTTCAGAAACAAGAGAGATGATAGAGGCTTGATCATCAAGAACAAAGCAAGACTTGTAGTTCAAGGATACACACAAGAGGAAGGAATTGATTATACTAATGTCTTTGCACCAGTTGCAAGACTTGAAACAGTTAGAATCTTCCTTGCTTATGCTGCATCCAAGGACTTCACCGTCTATCAACTTGATGTCAAGTGTGCATTCCTATATGGGGATATCGATAGGGAAGTGTATGTATGCCAACCTCCAGGATTTAAAGACCCACAGCACCCCAACTATGTGTGCAAATTGGATAAAGCTCTATATGGGTTGCACCAAGCACCTAGGCTGTGGTATGAGACATTGTCTCAGTTTCTTCTGAAGAATAGCTACACTAGAGGTACCATTGACAAGACTCTCTTCATCAAAAAGTCTAGAAAGGAAATCTTGCTCGTTCAAGTCTATGTTGATGCCATCATATTTGGTTCTTCAAATGACCAAATGTGTGAGGACTTTGAGAGCATCATGAAGAAGAAGTTTGAGATGAGTTCCATGGGAAAAATGGACTTTTTCCTTGGAATTCAGGTAAAGCAAATAAAGGAAGGGTTCTTCATTAATCAATCTAAGTATGTCTCTGATATCTTAGAAAGATTTGAAATGAAGGATTGCAAGTCTGCCAAGACACCCATACCCAGAAACCATAATCTTTGTCCTAACCTTGAGGGGGAGGATACTGATCAACATCAGTATAGGGCAATTATTGGTTCTCTGATATATCTTACTGCTAGTAGACCTGATATCATGTTTGCTACTTGCATTTGTGCAAGATATCAAGTTGCTCCGAAGGTGTCTCACTTAGCTGTTGTTAAGAGAATCCTCAGATACCTTAAGGAGCACCTAAACTGGGTCTCTGGTATCCCAGAAACAAGGAGTTTAATCTCTATGGATACTCTGACAGTGACTATGGTGGCTGTAATATTGACAAGAAATCAACATCAGAAGGATGTCAATTTCTTGGTGGAAGGATCATCTCATGGCAATGCAAGAAACAATCCTGTGTATCTACATCAACTGCTGAAGCTGAATACATTGTTGCTGCTAGCTGTTGTGCTCAACTGCTATGGATTCAGAATCAGATGTTAGACTATGGATTCAACTTAATGAGTACTCCTATCCATATTGACAACAACAATGCTATCTCCATTACTGAAAATCCGGTGAAGCACTCAAAGACAAAGCATATTGACATCAGGTATCATTTCATTAGAGATATTCATGAGAAAAATCTGATTAAACTAATCAAAGTTGATTCAAATGAACAATATGTTGATTTATTCACCAAAGCTTTCGATGAGCAAAGATTTAATATCTCATCACAACTATTGGGATGATAAACATTGATTAGATCACATCTTTTGAAACCTTTTAATGTGTAATGTCTTCTGTCTATACAATTTAAAGCCCTGTTACAAAAGATCTTTCAGAAAACTTTCTAAGTGTAAATTTCTTCCGAAGTGAAATTAACCCTCGAAAGTTATTTTTATATCTTCCGAAGCATAATTTCTCAAAAGATAATTTTTCTTCTCGGAAGAACTTTTGGTCTCGGAAGAATCGATTGATTACATATCAGATCTACGTTCGAGGTTTACAAATTCTCCATTCGGAAAGCAACTCTAACCTTCAGAAGCAAAGTTTTTGCTTCGGAAGTAAGAATTGCCTTCGAAAGACAAATTACCTTCGGAAATGTTTTACATTCGGAAGAAAGATTCTACTGTGTAACGTAAATCTCTTGGGCCCCACACTGTAAAAAGCAAAGATTTTGTTAATGATGTCGGATTATTTAACTGATTTTAACCTTACCACCATTGTCATTTCATCCACTAAACCATCATATCATCTTATCCTAACCCCCATTACCGCCTTCCCACCCTCTTTTAAATAATCTCGACTGTTCAATCTTATCTCTTACTTGCAATTTTTACTGCCCTAGAAAATTTTCTCCTCTGTACCTTTACCCAAGCTCAATATCCACCACATTCACCTTTCTCCAAATGGCACTTAACCCTCAGCACAATCAGGTCGCACTCCTTGATTCTTCAAGGGATGCCGACTTCTCTGAAATCATCTCCTTTCTCACCCAATCACCTTACTACACTGCTCTTACTATTAACCCCACTGTTTACTCCAACCACATGGCTGAATTTTAGGGAAATGGTCGAGCCAAAACCCTAAATGGGATTCGAGTACTGAGGTCCAGAATTTGTGGATAGGAGTTGATCATTACTGAATAACTCATCAGGGAGCATCTAGAGCTTCATGATGAAGGAGCTCCTACTGAGTTCCCGAAGGCAGATTTGGACAGCACCTACATCCTTATGGGATATGGCGGCGACATCAGCAAGTCAATGGTATACAAGTTCAACTTTTCTTACAATTGGAAGTTCCTCCTGCATGTTGTTCTCCACTGCTTGTCCAACAAGTCCGGCGGATGGGATCAAATTCCATATGAACTAGGATGCCTAGTTCATGGATTGGTGAGAGGCATGTGCTTCAACTACTCACGATTTGTGTCACCAATCTGATTGGGAATCTACAAAGGGAGACATTCTATATGTATCCTAGATTCATACAACACATCATCAACTATGAGTTGGACTAGAGCATGCTTGTCTGTGCAGCTGCTCCGACTGTCCCCCACATGCGGCCTACCATCTTCAAGACTTTGAAGAAGGTATCCACCAACTTCACTGGAAGGTACACCATTTTGCTTCCAGGTATGATGAGCGCATAGCTCCTGGTGACATCCCTGTTCACCCCACAGGTGATGAACCCACACCAGCAACCACTACCACAATGCCAACACTGCCTTCTCCTCCAATCACCATCACATATCAAAGATGCCCCAAACGAACCTTGTTCAATCTACTCTGATTGAATAAGCCCCTCCTATTCAATCCAAAAAGACTACAGTGGAAACATGGGCTCCCACTCAGTCTGAGGTCTCTCCATCCTTCTCTTTTGACCTCAATATGGGTTTTGAGTCTCCTCAGTCTCAAACCCAGGAGCCCGACACCCAAACCAGCAGCCGTCAGAATGAGTATCTACACTCTTCTGAACAGCCAACAAGGGACAGCCCCACCAGAGGCTCAACGCCTGTAGACATTGATCAAGGTCCCGGGTCAGTAGGCTTAACCTCCCTATCTTTTACTGACCTTCTCTTTCAAACTGATGAAGAGATAACATCTCTCCATGGAAATGAAGTTGATCTACAACACCCTCTTCAAGATCAATAGAGCCCGGAGAAATCCCTTATCTCCAGCCCCCATCAGCAACCAATTACTGAGGTGAGTCCCACTAATGTGGAGGGGACTCATGTAGATTCAGCTGCCACTACAGAAGGTGCCTCAATGGACCTTGTGGACAGTGGTAACATATCTCAGACTAAATCTACGGCAACCAAGCACTTTGATGACTCTGAAAGAGACATCATTGAGCACGGGAAACCAGGGTGCCAAGAAACCACATCTGGTGGTGAGGCTGAACATACCAGGTATGTTACCTCATCTCCTCGTGATTCTTCAAAAGAAGATGAGGGAAGCATGAAACTCCTCACCTTCTATTTAAAGTCTCAAACCTTGAATCCTTGGTAAAGACTTTAGAAGCAAGGTCCACCACTCAGCGACTTGAGATTGACAATCTCAAGGACAAACTAGCTGAGAAACATACAGAGAGGTCTGTCAGGCATGTACCTATTCAGGTCTCATTAACTTCTTCCTCTAGCTCATCTAGCTCTCAAGATAATACTACCAAAAAGGGGAGAATTTTCAGAGACAAACACTTGAGGACCCCCAATAGAGTCACACTTCAACTCCAATTTCAACTTCATCTACTCCTATTATTACTGTGTCTGAGCCACCTCAAGTCATTCTGCAGATTGACTCAAAGATGCTTAGTGATCTCTACAGACTCTTCACCAAGTTTCTATTGAGATCCTCCACAGATCAGCCAAATCCAGATGCTGCAATGCTCTACTTTGGAGCTGAAGAGCTTCAGAGGCTGACTGCACCTTCTACCACTGTGGAAGAAGTTGGTCAACCTAAGGTCCACATGGAACCTAAGATTCATTTCGAAGGGGAAATGGGGACTGATGGCCCAGCAACTGAAACAGTTGGGACAGAATCTGCATCTCCTCCAACTTCCGAAGCTAAAGTTAAAGCCTCGGAAGAACAAGCTGAATCTTCCGAAGCTGAAATGGAAGCTGCGGAAGGACTGCTTAAGATGTACGAGGAACTTATCATCACAGATGCAATCCTTGAAATGGCATCTGAGGTGAGCAGCGAGGACTTTCTGAAACTTCCTCCATCACAGACACCATCTCTACCTCTCTCACAGTCAGAACCCTCTCTCCAAGAACCACCACAGTCAAGCACTTCAAAAGACAAAGGCAAAAGAAAATTGACTGCGGAAGAGCTTCAGGAAGAGGAGAAGATTGAGAAACTTAAGAAGAAAGGATGACTTCCAACTGAGAAGTTGCTAGCTGCCAGTACAAAAGCAGCTGCAACCAATCAGGAGGCTGTCAACCACAAAAGAAGAGAAGAGATCATTGACCAGCTTATCCAAATGGGAGCTGCCAATGAAGAGACACTCCTACTACCACTAGAGGAGTTGGTGAATCTAGAGAAGGAAACCCGGCTGAAACTTGAAGAAGAAGCCAGGTTAGCCTTGGAGAAAGAAGAAGAAAAACAGAAGGAGGCCGAGCTATAGCTGAGGAGAGACAGGATAAACTTCCTACTCTCCAGAGGCTTTAATCTTCAAGAACTTTCTCCACACAATGATGATATGATCCTCTGGCTCTACAACAAAGAGCAGGATCAAATGGAGAAAGAAAGGAAGAAGGCTGCAAGAGAAAAGGCAAAGGAGAAAAAGAAGAAGGAAGAAAAGGCTAGGGACGCTACAACCAAGAAGCTCACTAAGAAGGCCTGGATGAAATACTATCTTCAGGCCCATGGCTTCTCTAGTAGGCAAGTGGGTCCCATGTCTGAAAAGACACTTCAACGGATTGTCAGTGAAATCAAGGCTGACATCCGGATGGGAAAGAGAAAAGAGATGTACAAATGGGTAAAGGGGATGACCTTCACTGTAACCACTCCACCTCAACCTGAACCCTCACCCTCACCCTTCACCATTAAAACCGAACCTTTCACTCCAGAACCCACACCATTACCCACAGCTTCTCCCTCACCACAACCACCCATCTTCCAATCCTTCAACCCAAAACACTCGCCAGAACCTCTGAACCTCAACCTACCCAACTACCATCCAAACCATCCCCTCAGCCTTCTCAACATCTCTCTTTGAGGAGTTTAAGGTAATCAAGACCAAGCTCATCAACTGCACAACTCTTAGCAAAGTCTCATGTGATGAAGATTCTGTCAACATTACCTATGTTGATGGATCCTCTCATTCCCTCACAAGAGATCAATTTCTTGATTTACCAAAAGGAACACTAGACCAGGCAGCTAGACTTCTAGGCCTCAACTCAGATTCATTAAATGATGAAGAAAGAAACTTAGAAGGAAACTAGTGACTCTGTTGGACACTAAGAAAGAGGACAAGATTCCCAGTCAGTCTCTTGTGCCTAGAAAGAAATTGTCTAGTGGAGGTTCGATGAAACTTCTCACAACTTTTTTGTGGAAAGGGAGAATGGCGAAGTCAATAGACTTAATGCAACCTCTCTGCTACACTCCAGCAGGTTTGATATTGCTGAGTTAGCAGAGAAGCCATTATCCAACCTTCCAACTCTGAAGTTGTCGCTCTCATCAGAAATCACCTTAGCAGCCTTCACCTAGCTGAGTTAACTGCAAAGGCCAAGATTGAAGAAGAGTTGAGATTGAGAAGACATGAAGACAAGGAAAGACCTCCCACCAAAGGCACTACCTTTCTACAGATGGTGGAGGGTCCAGAATTGGAACCTATAGTCAGATGGGAATATGATTACAATTCCTATCAACTAACTCTTTTCAGAGGGCAACAATAGAGGGTACATGTTATCCAAGGTGACAGACTGGATGTCCTGTCCACCAAGGATCTGTACAAACTTCTCAGCACCACATCAGGGAAGAACAAGGAAACAGACAAATATTTACTCTCCTTGGTGCTGAAAGTTTTGAGAAGCAAAAACAAGTGAAGTTTTGGTAGCATCAGCCTAGGGGGAGTTTGTTAGATCAAGAAGAAGGCTAATGCAACCAAAACTAAGTCACTTAGATAATTTTGGTACTGAATGCAAAGGCTTCCGAAGCTTAGCATGGAACTTCCGAAGGTTGTAGAGTTCTTTCGAAGACAAAGTGAAAGATCAACTTCCGAAGACACAACTCTACTTCCGAAGTCAAGTTTATACGTCCGAAGTTCAAGCCTTAGAAGAATGAACTGAAGACCACTTCCGAAGTATGATGAAAAGAAGAAGTCTCCAAGCCTTGGAAGAAGTAGCCTCTTTCGAAGTATAAGTGGCTTCGGAAGTACTTACTCTTCCGACGCCATTTAACCTTCGGAAGACACTGCTATGACCAGTGGACACAAGTATGGTCTCTGACAATCTACTGCAGACCTCTGGTACTATATGGCTTCTTCCTAAAGAGCCATGCAGTTGACTATACTTTATTCCATTGTTCACCTTTTCATGATAGTACATGTTACCAACTTTAGTTGGTGACAAAAGGTAAGTCAGGGACATGTCCTGACTACCAAATCTCAAATAAGACTTTATCTGAGATACCTTAAACTTTAGTCTTGTAGTATAGACTTTAGCTAGTATATCCAGCTGTAGGTAGTATTATATATAGGTTCTCCTTGTAACTCATTGTAACAACCACAACTGCTTGTAAGAGTCTTGTATTTAGAGTTGAGAAGCAATATATAAAAGTACCTTGAAAATTACTTCCTGTGTTCTTTATTTACTTTCTATATTGTGATCAACTCTTATTGATTCTATCTTAACCCGAGTGTTGTTCTAGGTGAGTTTGAGAGAAAAACATAAGTGTTTTAGTGACAAACATCGACCCTACACATGTCAAATTCAGCTGATACATCTAAGTTGCCAAGAAATTATAGCTCAAAGGCACAACACTCAAATGAAGGAGCTTCAAATGTGGAAGGAAATGGTGGTGGTGACAGTGATGAAGAGTTGTCGATGCTAAAAAAACACTCTATGGAAGACAACATTAATGATGTCACATAGTCATTGGATCGAGTCTTTCTTGATAAGTGTGTTGATGTGGTGGGAAATACTTCAATTCCTAATCTAAATTCTCTAATTATATCTTTCCAAACAACTTGTTGTAATCCTCAACTCAGGATCCATAAGTCTCACCCCACCACAAACACCATTAGAAATATTGATATAAGGGTAAGGACAAAAAGACAAACCCATGATGCAAATTTTTGTCTCCACTCATGTTCCTTGTCCTAGATAGAGCCAAAAAAAGTTGATGAGGCTTTAAGGATGGAATTTGGGTTAAAGCTATGTAGGAGGAGCTGCTTCAATTCAAAAGGCAAAAGGTTTGGAACCTAGGTCCTTTTCCTCAAGGAAATACTACCATAGGAACCAAGTGGGTGTTTAGAAACAAGAAGGATGATAGTGAACTGTCATCAAAAACAAGGCTAGACTAGTTGTCTAAGGGTACACACAAGAAGAAGGAATTGATTACACATGTGTCTTTGCTCCTGTGGTAAGACTTGAAGCTGTTAGAATATTCCTAGCTTTTATAGCATCCAAGGATTTCAAGGTCTACCAATTTGATGTCAAGTGTGCTTTTCTATATGGGATGATTGATGAAAAGATGTATGTCAAACAACCACCTACTTTATAGATCATGATCATCCTGATTATGTCTACAAGCTTGATAAAGCTCTTATGGGCTGCATCAAGCTCCAAAGAAGTGGTATGAGACTTATCTCAATATCTCTGTCAGCATGGCTATAAAAAGAGTACTATATATGGAACTCTCTTTATCAAAGGAACAAGAAATGATTTAATGCTACTTCAAGTATATGTAAATGACATTATTTTTTGTTCAACTAATCCAAAGCTCTTCAAAGAATTTGAGAGGCTGATGAATAATAGATTTGAAATGAGTGTCATGGGAGAACTTAATTTCTTTCTTGGAATTCAAGTGAAACAAGTTGACAGTGGTATCTTCATAAGTCAGTCAAAGTATGTATAAGACATACTTACAAGATTCAACATGACTAACTGTAAGATTGCCAAGACACCCATAGTAAGAAACCACTCCCTTGAACCAGACATTGAGGGGGACTGTGTGGATGAACACCTTTACAAGGTTATGATTGGGTCTTTTATGTATCTTACAGCTAGCAGGCCTGATATCATGTTTATCATATATATGTATGCAAGATATCAAGCCAACCTCAAGATGTCACACCTGGTTACTGTTAAGAGGATTCTAAGATACTTCAAAGGTGCTGCTACACTAGGCCTTTGGTATCCAAAGAATTCTGACTTTAATATGTATGCATATACATATAGTAACTGTGGTGGTTGAAATATGACTACAAAGTTTACATCTGGGGGATGTCAATTCCTTAGTAGAAGGATTGTCTCATGGCAATGCAAGAAAGCATCCTGTGTGTCTGCATCAACTGCTGAAGCTAAATACATTGATGTTGCTAGCTATTGTGCTCAAGTGTTTTGGATTCAGTATCAGATGTTGGACTATGGAGTCAACATCAAAGAAATTCCCATCCATATAGACAACAATAGTATTATCTCTATTACAAAGAATCTTGTGTAGCACTCAAGGACAAAACACATCAACATCAGGTATTATTTAATTAGATATAAATTTGATAAAGGATAAATCAAACTAATCAAAGTTAATGCAAATGAACAATACGCTAATCTATTTACCAAACCTTTTGATGAATAGATATTTAAATATCTTATATTAGCTATTGGATGATTAACTTTGTGTAGATTTTCTTTAAACTTAATTCATATTATTTCTAAACTTTATTTATCCTAAGTTGTCTATTTAATCATCTAATAAGCCCTTGTTTATTTTGGAAGAAAACCCTTTTAAAATTTATTTCTTAGATTTTTTGTAAAATTTTGATCATGTTCTACTTTGAAAGATATCTTTTTATTTTCATAAGAAGATTATGTCATCAAAACAGCTAACTACTTACGTCAATTTGCCATCGGAAGAAATTTTCAAAATATCCTTCAAAGCTTAAATAAACTTATAAGTACTTACGTGTTTTTGAAAAACAATTTTCTTCTAAAAGCAAATTAAGTCTTGGAAGTTTTTATTCTACAAATAAAAATCACCAACTTTTATTATCTTCCAAATAAAATTTTTCAATAATCTTTGAAATATCTTCCAAAGTAGTTTTAGCTTCTAAAGCTTTTTATCAAAAACTTCCGAAGAGAAAATAACTTCGGAAGATTTTCGAATTCCAAGATAACAACCTTAGTGGGCACTTTTTTAGAGGAGGGACCGACATTCGGATTTCAAAGTTTATCCTCATATATTAACTTTGTCTCAAATCCATTGTATATATATACCCAACGGTTCCCCTTCTTTCACTCTCCTCTTCATCTAAAACACTTCTAAACCTAAATTCACCAAAACCAACTTTGTTTTTATCTTCCTTCATCTAAGCTTTCACAAATAGCTAACCTTGACCACAGAAACAATCCTGATTTTTCCATACAACTCCACAGGTAGCACAATCAGGTTACCCTATTGGACTCTAAGAAGTATCAAAGTTTCTTAGAGTTTGTCCTTTTCTTTCTTTGTCCAACTACTTTACCTCCCTTACCATTGATCCACCTCTATATGAGGATTAACTTTTGGAATCTTGGAGGACCTACCAAGAGGTCCTTGATCAGGTGTCAATAATCTGGTATTAATTGATCTAAATGCTTGATTTTACATCATGATTATGGTAGAACAAGTTCAAGTTGTTTGTGTTTTAGGTGATTGGAGCTAAAGGAAGCTTATTTTGGATGAAAAGATGCAAAATGAGAAACCAGAACTAAGTTTGGTGAAACATGAAGAGTATGGAAGAAGCGAGATGGAAATTAGAGTCCGAGAAGTGAAGAAATGCAAAAACCGAAGGTTCAAGACCGTGGTAACTTAAAATGCACATTACTTGGCTAGGAACAAAGTTACGGGGCCCACGATCTGTCAACGCAAAGCTCGTGAAAAGTTACATGAGAAAAATCGTATTTATGGGCGTATTGGCCAAAAATTTCAGTGAGTTGAGCGTATGATACATCGGGTATCGGCGTATCATACGCTAGTGGCCTAACAAATCCCTATTTTCATGGGGTTTCAAGATATTAAATGATCAAAAATTCTAATTCAAAATCCAACTTTTTATAGATGACTTTAAGGGCTTTGAAGGTGTCTTTTGAGTATTCAAAGCTTCCCATCTGATCTCAACAATCATCGTTGATCGTCATCAAGTAAAGATCAAAGTTTCAATGGCGATAATGCGTGGCTAAGTTCGTTTGATTGCTTTCGGGTGGAGAGTTCTTATCAAGTAAGATGGTTAGTTGTGCTTAGGGTTTTCATATTAAAATTTTTTGATTGAATGTATTTGAGGATTTGCTTGATTTAAACAATTTGTTTATAAACAAAGTTATTTGCTTTTTCATTAGTTTTTGGTTCACTTGCATTGTTAGCTCATTGAGAATAGTAGATAACATGATATAGATGAATTGATGACCTTGTGAATGAACGAGTCTTAAAAGATTGTTACTTGGTCATCACTTTGATCAAAAACCGCTATCTTGAGTCGTGTTGTGAAACCCCGAAACATATCTAACGAACCATTGAACTTATAAAACTTGAAATCCAGAAATGATTGTTTCTCATTATTTAATCAAATTCATTTTAAAGTTTCATGGTTTATGCACATTTTCTTAGTAATCAATTTAAAGTTTCAATTTTTAATTACAAAGTTTGAGTGTTTTAGTTAAACAAGTCGTATTCGTTAAACACTTTCCATAAATTCCTTGAGTAGACGACCTTACTTACCCATTGCACAATAAAGGTAGCTAAGACTGATAATTTAACTTGTTTTTGATCGAGTCTCGACAACCAAATCAAAATGGCGTCATTGTCGGGGAATTAATACGCTTAGTATTTAATCGTTTTAATTGTTTTTCTTAAAAAATTTATAAAAAAATATTTTGTTTTTTTTGTTTTTTTTTTAATTTGTTTTCTTGTTCAATATTACACGAGGTATTTTGTGTTTTCTTGTTTGTAGGTACCTATTACGTTAATGTATACAAGATTTTCAGGAAGGACTTCGCCATTGCACTTTGATCTAGAAATCGAGAAAACCGCAAGAGAGAATCGTGTGTTTCATAAATCATCAACTTCAAGGATTTTTCATGTTTGGGGTCAAACAAGATCAGAAGAGGGTACATCATTAGCCATAGCTCATAAGATTTTAGGCCGACTCTCTAGAACACTAAAAAGTAATCAAGCAAGATGAATGAATAATCCTAGAAACCAAAGGGAGCCACAACCCAACCAACCTATGGGAGATATCACATTACTTGTGTTTCCTCCACCTGATGATCCTCCACCTTAACCACAAACTATGCAACCTCAACCTCCTCCCATAAATTTCCAACCAGTACCTAATGTGTGGATCCGTTATCCAGGTCTTCATCATGATGGAGAGGGGACTCATCATAGCAATGGGGACTGTTTTTTAGTTGAAGGTACTCACCATACTAATCATGTAGAAGATTGCATTAAATATCAAGTTAACATGGATGGACCAAACCAACATGATCTTGAGGATTATGGAAACCAACTGGGACATCAACACTATCATTAGGGTGGCTATGCTCAACCACCTATGCACAACAACATTGGCGGTCAACCATTTAATGGAATACCTGCCAATCTAGGAGCACAACATCTTGCACCAGCACATGGTGTGGATAGTCACTTCCATCCCACCATTGCTATTAATTCATCTCCTATTGTTGTACTAACACGAGGGAGAGATTTTGAGGTCAGACCTCAATGCTTAGGCATTCTTCCTCACTTTCGTGAAATGGCAACAGAAGAACCATACTTGCACATATCTGAATTCGAAGCATCTTGTAGCACTATTGGTGGTCAAGGTTTTTCACCGGATGAAGTTAAGTTGGTACTATTTTAGTTTATACTCAAGGATAAAGCCAAATAATGGTTCTTATCTTTGCCCTCTACAAGTATCTACACTTTGGTTCAAATGCAGCAGATTTTTGGATGAATATTACACATCTCAAAGAACAAGTGATGCAAGGCGAGCAGTTAGAGGTTTTACACAACAATCAGGGGACCAATTTCATGAAGCTTTTCATAGGTTCAAAGAAATGTTAAGAATTTGTCCACATCATGGAATAGCTAAATGGTTCTCGCCAGAAGATGCAAGAGATGTAAACTCTACAAGTGCGGGTACATTCATATTGAACCATGAAGATGAGGATTGGGATATTCTTGAAAGAATGAGTGTTATATCCAAGAAGCATGCACAATCAAGTAGAAGGTCAAGAGGAGCAAATCTGAAGATGGTGAATAATCAAGTTGCTATGAACAGAATTGCAATTCTTGAATGAGAAATTGCAAGCCTCAAAGTCAGAAAGAGTAGTGTGGAACATATATCCAATGAGTATGATGTGTGTGAAATTTGTAATGACATTGGCCATACATCGATGACTTGCTATTTAAATGTAGGGAAAAGTGAAGACAAGGAGAAAGGAAGACATATTACATGAACTCTAACACATATCACCCTGGTCTTAGAAATCATCCTAATCTTAGATATGGTAGTTCTACTAACCAATTGAATCCTCCTTTTCAGGTACCAAATCAAGGAAGCAACCAATATCAAGGCCGATAACAAAGATACAATCAAGGTGGCTACCAAAGGAATACTACAATCAAGGGAAATACCAACAAGGAAGTCAATACCAACAAAGGAATCAAGAACATCAACAAGAGACTTCTACAAGTAATGGTAATGACAATGCAATCCTTGTGGCAATTCAAGACCTTGCAAAGGAGATGAAAGAGTTTAAGCAATTCACAGAGGTGCAAGAAAAAACCAATAAGGCCACTTCCAAGCAACTAGAACAATTAGTTGAACAATTATCCAGATGGGATCCGGGGAAGCTTCCAAGTGACACAACCAAGAACCCTCAACATCAAGCCTCAAGTTCAAAGAATATGCACATAAACTCGGTTAGTATCATTCTTAAATCTACATGTGTTGATTCTGATTTAACCTCTACTCCTTAGATAGTTACAGTTAATAATAAGGAAGGTGATGAAAAAGAAGGAAGTGACATGGGAGAACCAATCCTTCCTATTCAAGTTGGAAATTTTAAAATCAAAAGTGGACTTTTGGATTATGGAGCCTGTGTGAGCATCCTTCCTGGGAGCTTGTATGACCAATATGACTTTGGTATATTACATGAAACTAACAAAATAGTGGTGCTTGCTGATTTGACATGTAAACAACCCAGGGGATGGTTAAGGATGTGATAATCAAGCTAGGAGAGTTCTACTATCATGTAGACTTTATGGTGCTTGACTACGCACCGGTAAAGACAAATTAATAACCAAAGGTAATTTTAGGTCGACTATCCTAGCAACAGCCAAAACTCAAATCAATTGCCGAGATGTAATTATCGACATGACATTCAAAAACCGTAAGTTACCCTTTAATGTGTTTTCAAAATCAATACATATGTAGTTAACAATGATTTTTTATATCAGATGCTACTAATGAGTGTGCTCTTCATTACATTTCACATGTAAGCAAGGATATCACCAAGAAGAATGGTTTTGATCCTTACAGGTTTGAGTTGATAATGTGGAAAAGGAGGAGAATGTGAAGGTGGATCCACCAAGGAATGAAAATCCAAGACGAAAGGTTAAGATGGGTAAACCAGCGGATCATAAGAATTCAAGGATTGCTAAAGTTTGAGTGAACAAGAAATGCTATCAAGCTAAGAGAAGCATTTATATGAATAGAAATTTGGAGAAAAACACTCAATACGCCCACCATAAGTGGTCTCAGCTAAGGTCTGGCTGAAGACCTAAAACTTAGTGCTTACGGGAGGCAACCCAAGAACTTTATGGGTGTATTCACTAGAAACCCTCACGAGACTACAACTCATCCACTCGGGTCTACCGAGGGGTTCAAAGGCTTGTTGCATATGCTAAATGCAACCGTGATTCCTACGAAAGTGAGTTTTACTTCTTTTATTAATTTTTGTGTCCTTCGATTTGTTTTTAGCCAGTTCAATCATGCACAATACACAAACACTCAAGTGTAGGGAGGCTCAAGTCCCTTACTATAAGCTCTCACTAATGATCAGATCTATGTAATCCTTCCTTATCTTTCTTATTAATCAGTATCATGTTTATTTATATTGTAAAATGATATATTGGGGACAATGTATCCCATGTGTGGGGATAAGGGGAAGAATTGAAAGAAAAATTTGAACCTTTTTGAAAAATTGAGCAACTTTGAAAACTTATGAAAGAAAAATTTGAACCTTTTCTTAAAAATAGAGCAACTTTGAAAACTTGCCTAAGTAAACTTAAGTGTACATGAAACTCAAAATTTGCATACATGGTTAATTGTTACTGTTTGTGCACTTATGGATCCCTTGGCATGTTTGTTTTTGATAATTGAGTAATGCATCCTAATCATGAATATTCATAAAGTAGGTGAAAGTCCTAGGTGATGTAACAAACCGATTATAGAAGACATACATGCTACACATTTTATTACCTCTTTCCACTGTTTTTGTGAGAGTTGAGCCTAATTGAGAAACTCATAGTATACTATGGGTTACTTTATTTCTTTGCATAAAGAGGGAATTCACAGTATGCATTCGAGTTAGAACTCGTGTATTTGATACATATCAAGATCATAGACAAATGTGTGCATAAATATGATAGAGGCATTAGGATTAAACCATTTGTTTAAACCTTTCTTTTCAATTCCATACCAACAAAATCTCCCTATAGATACCATGTTGAGCCCCAACTTGTCGTTTCAAACTAAAACAATAAACCCAAAAGCCTTAGCCTTTTTATGGAACCTTAGGGGTTGAAGTCTAATCCATAACATATTTGGAAGACTCATGGCAATAGCAGTTCAATCATAGTAAGGCTATTATTGAGAAAAAAATAGAAAAAAAAGCTAAATATGAGGTCAAAATGATCAAAATATGCAGTAACAAAAATAGTATGAGAGGTTGTTACAAGTAGTGCAATTAGAAGAGTTACATTGACAAATAAGATGTCTATTATGTTTAATTTGGATTTCATTCTCCTTTAGCCACTCTAAAATCCCTTTCAATCCCACATTAAACCCTAGCCTAACATTACCACCCAAGAAATACCTCTTAAGTTTTGTATCATATTGTGTCAATTGATGGCGATTTGATTAATATACGAGCTTATGATTAGTATGTGCATTCGTGGTTTGAGAGCTCCATAAACACTAGTATGTCATCACTAGTTCAAAAAATAAATCAAGAGGAGTGTTTATTGTGAGTAATGTGAAAGCATGAATGTCTGATGCAAAAGGTGAGTATATGTCAACCAAAGATTTCAAATGCAAATAGTATTGAATTATTAGGTTGTGAATATTACATCATAAAGTTGAAAACTAAACATGTCTTGGGATCTTACTTGTTTAAGGTGGTGATAATATGGCATGTGTGCTTAATTAGGGAGAAGTGTTTAAATAAGTTTGTTTGAGGACAAACAAAAGGGTTAAGTGTGGGGATGTGATCACGTGTCAATAATCTGGTGTTTAATTAATCTAAATGCTTGATTTTACATCATGATTATGGTGGAAGAGGTTCAAGTTGTTTGTGTTTTGGATTATAGGTTATTGGAGCTAAAGGAAGCTTATTTTAGATGAAAAGATGCAAAACGGGAACCAGAACTAAGTTTGATAAAACATGAAGAGTATGGAAGAAGTGAGATGAAAATCGAAACCCGAGAAGTGAAGAAAGACAAAAACCAAAGGTTCAAGACCATGGTAACTTAAAAAGGCATAGCTTGGGCTAGGAAAAGAGTTACAGGGCCTACGACCCGTCAACGGAAAGCTCGTGAAAAGTTACATGTGAAAATAAAATTTTCACAGGGGTCTGGCGTATGATACACCTCCCTAGGCGTATCATACACTGGTCAGCGTATTAGCAGTGTATTTGTGGGCGTATTGGCCAGAAATTCCAGTGAGTTGGGCGTATGATACGCCGGGTATTGTCGTATCATACGTCGATGGCCTAACAAATCCCTATTTTCATAGGGTTTCAAGATATTAAAAGATAAACAAATCTAATTCGAAATCCAACTTTTTCAGACGAATTCAATGGCTTTGAAGGTGTCTTTTGAGTATTCGAAGATTCCTAATTCATCACAACAATCATCGTTGATCGTCATCAAGTAAAGATCAAAGATATCAATGGCGATAATGCATGGATAACTTTGTGTGATTGCTTTCGGGTGGATGGTTCTTATCAAGTGAGATGGTTAGTTGTGCTTAGCATTTTCATATTAAACACTTTGTGATTGAATGTATTTGAGAATTTGATTGATTTAAACAATTTGTTTATAAACAAAGTTATTTACTTTATCATCAATTTTCAGTTTACTTGCATCGTTAACTCATTAAGAAGAGTAGATAAGGTGATATAGATGAAATTATGACCTTGTGAACAAAAGAGTCTTACAAGATTGTTCCTTGGTCATCACTTCGATCAAAAGCCGCTATCTTGAGTCATGTTGTGAAACCCCGAAACATATCTAACAAAGCATTGAACTTATAGAACTTGAAACCCAAAAGTGATTGTTTCTCATTATTTAATCAAATTCATTTTTAAAGTTTCTTGCTTTATGCATTTTTGCTTAGTAATTCATTCAAAGTTTCAATTTTTAATTACAAATTTTGAGTCTTTTAGTTAATCAGTCGTATTCGTTAAACACTTTCCATAGATTCCCTGAGGAGACGATCTTACTTACCCTTGGACAATAAAGGTAGCTAAGACCGATAATTTAATTTATTTTTATCAGTCTCGACAACCAGATCAGTCCTCATAGATAGGGAGAAGGCATTGTCTGCCATAGTGCAATGGAGGATAATTTTCATCACTCCAACCATCATAAACACCCATCTTCATTTGTATGATGCAGAAGGTGAATTGTCCTTTCCTAAAGTTTTTGTCAACCACTGCTTTGAGCAGATGAGCTATAAGGAAAATATCTCTATAAAGACCTTCAGGAAAGGAATGGTCTCATCTAAATGGAAATACTTACTCCATGTTGTTATCCATAGCTTATCACAAACATGGAGGATGGTAACGAGTTTTCCTAAGGATCTCTCCTTCATAGTTCATGGAATGTTCAGGAGGTCAAGTTCAGGTACTCAAAATTTATGTATACTAACTTGCTTTCAAACTTAGACTTCTTATAATATTACATGTTCCCTATATATGTTCAACACATTATCAATTGTGAACTGGGCTCACAGTTAAGGGGAACAGGTAATGTCCTTAAGTTAGGACCGATGAAGCCTGCTATCTTTAAAACAATAAAGAAGCCAAATGTTAGGTTCTTTGGGTAAAACACCCTTTCTCAAAAATTTTAGAGCTCATGCTCAGGTACAACTTAGCAACACAAGCTAGTGTTGAACCCACACCTTCTACCTCACAACTACCAAACATCCACAAGTTATCCACACCTACCAAGAAATACATGAACCCTCACAAGCTCGAAGCTGTGTAGGGCCATCATCACCCACACAGAAGAGTGAACGAGGTCTACTTCTCCTAAGGAGCAAACACTCCATCTCATAAATGATCATGTTGTCACACCCTCAAAATCCACTTGCGGAGTTTTACCGCGAGGCGTGTGAACAAACCAGGATCACAGTCAATAGTTACTCAGACGACTCTAAATGCCATAATTTAAACAAAATCACCAAAATACAAACTTTAAACAATGCGGAAGCGTTTTTGAAAACACCCAAGTCAATAAAGTAAACTATGGCAAAACAAGTGCCAACCCAAAAAGTAAACTATAATTGTTAAAATGTCAAATTGTCTTGAAGCATCGTGTCTTAAAATGCAATGAACCGTGCAGTGCTCCTATGGCAAGCAAGCTAAGGACCTGAGAAAAGCATACTAAAATGTCAACACATAGGTTGGTGAGTTCAAGAGTTTGAGTTCATAAACATGTAACAGTTGTGATAATATAAGCAGTGCATGGTAATAGATAGCTAGTCTATTATCAGTAAATATTATACATAGTGATTTTGCAATTGAAGCTGACTGTGATAGTTGTTGCCTCCTGTCACGACTTACCATGTCGTGACAATGTTCAATAGGACAAATTGCACCCGGTTGACCTCGAGTCACACAGGTGGGGCTCGTCAGACCCAGTAGTACTACCCAAGTTTCCCCGCTATTAAATATTAACAATTCAAAAGTGTGAGGACTTTTCCCATGGTAAACACACCTATAATATTATACACAACTTAAATAATAAAAGCGTTCGTATAAATACCAGTATGCTATCTCCCCCAAAAGAGATTAAGTAAAGAGTGGGGCATGAACTCACCTGATGTATGCAAAGGTACTTAGGGTTTATTTTGAGAAACGAGAGGATAGCCAACCTTCACAGGTTACCTAGATCATGTGAGTACATAAGTACGTGTAAATAAAAGACATGTGAACCCTAATCATACCAAAACCAAAGACTCAAGCTTCCAGAAAAATACACGTTTGACCTAGTTGACCCTTTGACCGTTGGTGACATTATGAGTTATAATTCAAATAAAGCCAATGAGCACATACAACATACATGATTAACATTCCAATAGTATCATACGTATGCTATATCAACCAGGTGTATCACTTAGATCATCATACAATCAAGTACTATACAAGTCATGCGAATCTAGAACATTAACATATCCATTAGTTATAATACAACTAACATGTCACACAAAGTTCAACCATTCATCACATGCCATGTGAAGCCACTCACGACTTCACATCCTAAACCCTGCCAATCCTACTAAGTAGGGGCCTCAGATCCGCACGCGTGTATAATGATCATAACCATATTCTTTAAGCATATGCATTGCATTCACAACATCACAACAATCAATTACCAGACCCAAGCATGATGTCCTACTACTACACAACATCCAACCATACATGATCACCAAAGTCCAATATCACCATGATTATCCAAGCATGCCATACAACTAATTTAACACGTTCTATCACACTAGAATTTATCCTTGAACATACTAGCAGGCTCCTATCATCCCAAACATGATCATAACATCATACTTCAACGTTTACACAAATAAAGTTTCCCTTTTGGGAAAGAACATCCCAAAATCTATCAAACATCCAAAGCATACATGAATTCATCAATATATACCAATTCAAGCTCATACTAACATCTAAGCATAATCAACCACATCCAAACATCATAATTCACCAAATCATATCCAAAAGTTACTATCTTTAGTAATGTATGACTATAACATGTGTTCTTGAATTCCCATGATCACAACACAATCTAACATCTAATTATCACCATGAACATCCATAACATCATAACATCCATAGTTCAACATTTCATGCAAATAAAGTTACTATTATTAGTAACCTATGAACATCAACCCTAAATCATCGATTTCTTGCAAGATTCATGATTCCTAACATTCATACAACTTATTAATCACCACACATTCATCAAACAACCATCATTCATCCATAATCATGCCCAAAATCGAATTAGGGTTTGACTAGAATCAAAACCCATGATTAACCCACTAACAACATGTAATTCATCCATGATCGACGTTAACTAACATGCATTCAACCTAACTAACATATAAACATCATCAAACAACATCCAATTCGACCTAATAAGATCAATTTCGAATCTAAGGTTCGGCCATAATGAAGAACATCACAAAACATGAAAAATCTAACCTTTAACGTGTAATTGCTTGAAATTGATGCTTCCTACGGTGTTATATGTCTTGTAATCGAACCAAAATCACACGAAAATGCTTGTTCTTGGCTGATTTTCGAAGATGGAGAGGGAGAAAGGAAAGTCGCGCCGAAGGTGGCTTGGAGCTAGGGTTTGTTTATTAATTTTTTTTATTTACATATTTACCCTTTTAACCCTTGTAATTTGTATTTTATAAAAACTAAGCTTTAAACTCTTTGTAAAGTGTTTTTAACTTCATAATATAAAGATATAAACTTATAAAATTCATTATATATCTTATCTTTATAAAAACACAAGACATACGAATAAATAGGCACGTTTCCGCGTTACGCGATAAATTCTTTAATTAACCTTTTATAAATGTGTAAACACATAAACATAACCCAATATCACATAATCACTTAGATTCACATCAAATTAACATTATTCATTATTATTAGGTCACCAACGTTAAACGACAACTAGTGTGTGCTCACGACACGTGTATACAAGACTTAACGGAACTAACGGAGTTGGTAACGGAAATTTACCGGATGTCACATTATCCCCATGTTGAAAGAATTTTCGTCCCGAAAATTGCGTTACATGGTGAGAGTGTTCCATCACTGGTCTACTGCATTGGCACACAGAAATCGAAATCGAGTGAGTTTTGGATGAGTTGTCACATCATCCCCATGTTGAAAGAAATTTCGTCCCGAATTTTAAATCAATACCTTCGTCTGCTGGCATCGTCCCTTCGAATAGTTGAGGGTACTTAAGCTTCATTTGATCTTCCCGTTCCCATGTGAATTCCGGTCCACGTCGCGAATTCCAACGGATTTTAACAATAGGTATCTTGCTTTGCTTAAGTGTTTTCACCTCACGATCCATCACCTCAACTGGTTCTTCAACAAAATGCAATTGTTCATCCACCTGAATTTCTTCTAGTGGTACGACCGTCGTTTCATCAGTTATGCACTTCTTCAAGTTTGACACGTGAAATACATCATGAATTCCACTTAGCGAATCAGGTAGGCTAATCGATAGGCTACTGGCCTACTCTTTCCACTATCTCAAATGGTCCAACGTACCTCGGATTTAGTTTCCCTCGTTTACCAACCGAACTACGCCTTTCCATGGTGAGACTTTCAACAAAACCTTGTCACCAACCTGAAACTCTAAAGGTTTCCGTCTCTTGTCAGCATAACTCTTTTGCCTGTCTCGCGCTGCAGCCATACGGTTCCGTATCTATAATTTTCTCAGTCGTCTCATGAATTAACTCGGGACCTGTTATCTGACTATCACCAATTTCTGCCCAGCAAACCGGTGATCGACATTTTCTCCCATACAACGCCTCGAAAGGTGCTGCCTGTATACTAGTGTGATAACTGTTGTTATAAGAAAACTCCACCAATGGCAGGTGAATTTCCCAGTTATTCCCGAAGTCAATCACACAGCACGTAGCATATCCTCCAACGTATGTATAGTACGCTCACTCTGACCATCCGTCTGTGGATGATATGCAGTACTCATATCCAAACGTGTACCCAAGATTTCTGCAATGATGTGACGTGAAACGAGCGTCACGGTCGAGATAATTGAGATCGGTACCCCATGTCTCAAAACGATCTCCTTGAGGTACAGGCAAGTTAACTTCTCCATCTTGTCGGTTTCCTTTATTGCAAGGAAATGAGCAGACTTTGTCAATCGATCCACAATAACCCATATCGTGTCACAACCAGTACTAGTCCGGGGTAGCTTAGTAATAAAATCCATGGAGATTTGTTCCCATTTCCACATTGGAATCTCGGGTTGTTGTAATAGTCCGGATGGTTTTTGATATTCCACTTTTACCTTCGAGCAGGTCAAACACTTGCTCACATACGTAGCTACATCCGCTTTCATGTTAGGCCACCAATAGTGAGCCTTTAGGTCATACATCTTGTCGGATCCAGGATGTATAGAATACTTAGATTTGTGTGCCTCGCTCATAACTAAATCTCTCAGATTTCATGAACAGGCACCCAAAGTCTATCCATGAAATACCGAATTCCATCCTCTTTCATCACTAGCTGCTTATCCATTCCCCTTAACAATTCAGAACCAATATTTTCCACCTTTAAAGCTTCTATTTGTGCCTCCTTAACTTGTTCGGGCAGTTGGGTACTGATAGTAAGCTGTAAAGCTCGCACCCGTCGGGGTTTAGCTGTTTCCTTCCTGCTTAAAGCATCGGCAACTACGTTCGCCTTTCCCGGATGATACTTAATTGCGCAATCATAATCATTTAGTAGTTCCACCCAACGTCGCTGCCTCATATTCAACTCTTTTTGCTCAAAGATATGTTGAAGACTCTTGTGATCGGTGTAGATAGTGCACTTGGTACCGTACAAATAATGTCTCCAGATCTTTAAGGCAAAAACTACTGCACCCAATTCTAAGTCATGGGTAGTATAGTTCTTCTCATGAACCTTTAGTTGTCTCGAGGCGTAAGCTATCACCTTGTCTCGTTGCATCAAGACACAACCCAATCCTTGAATGGATGCATCGCAATACACACAAAGTCATCTGTTCCCTCGGGTAATGCTAATATCGGGCAGTACAGAGTTTTGTTTTAATAATTGGAAAGCTGATTCTTGACTCTCAGCCCATTTGTATGTCATTCCTTTGTGAGTCAAGGCTGTGAGAGGTTGTGCGATCTTAGAAAATCCTTCTATGAATCGGCGGTAATATCCTGCTAATCCAAGAAATTGCCTTATCTCGCTTGGTGTTTTGGGTGTAGTCCAATTCTTTATCGCCTCATTTTGGCAGGATCAACGTGTATTCCTTCTCATTAACAATATGACCTAGGAATTGTACCTCTCTTATCCAAAAGTCACACCTTGAGAATTTAGCATACAGTTGCTCATTTTTCAACAGTTCCAAGATCATTCGTAAGTGCTCTTCATGCTCCTCCTTGGTCCTAGAGTATATCAGTATATCATCGATGAACACAATGACAAACTGATCAAGATAAGGTTTGCACACGCGGTTCATGAGGTCCATGAACACAGCAGGTGCATTAGTCAACCCAAAAGGCATGACCAAGAACTCATAATGACCATAACGAGTACGAAATGCAGTCTTGGGAATGTCTTCTTCTCGAACTCTGAGTTGATGATAACCAGATCTCAAGTCAATCTTCGAGTAATAGCTTGATCCTTGAAGCTGATCGAACAAAGTCGTCGATACGAGGTAAAGGGTATCGGTTCTTGACTGTTACTTGTTTAACTCTCGATAATCGATGCACATCGGAATGTGCCATCCTTTTCTTAACAAAGAGTACAGGAGCTCCCCAAGGTGATGTACTAGGTCGAATAAAGCCTTTATCCAGAAGCTCCTGAAGTTGTGACGACAACTCCTGTAGTTCGTTTGGTGCTAATCGATAAGGTGCTCTAGCAATCGGAGCTGCGCGGGGGAGTCAACTCAATCTGGAATTCCACTTGGCGGTGCGGTGGTAATCCAGGGAGATCTTCTGGGAACACCTCCGGAAAGTCGCGTACTACGGGAATATCCTCCATTCTCTTTTCTTTTTGCTTATCGGTTACAAGTGCTAGGATAGCCACGCGGCCTTTCGTAACAACTTTTGAGCTTTCATATACGAGATGATGCCTATCACAGCACCACTCCTATCACCTTTGACGGTAAGAATTGATCACCAACCAGGATCCGTATAATCTTCTCGTGACATATGACTTCCGCTTGCTTGCTAGAGAGCCAATCCATGCCTATCACAACATCAAAACTCCCAGCGTAACAGGCATGAGATCTATAGCGAAAGTATGACCAGCAAGTTCTATCCTACAGTCTTTAAGGATATGCATTACATGGATTTGTTTACGTCGGCTAATTCCACAGTGTACTTAGATTCTAAAGCAGAGGGTATATCACTTAAAAGACTACAGAATTTTAAGGACACAAAACTCCTATCGGCTCCAGTATCAAATAGTACCGTAGCAAAACAACCATTAACAGGGAATCTACCGTAACAGTTGTGGGATCATTTAGAGCCTCACCTGAGCCAATGACGAAGGCTCTCCCTTTGGCTCCATCTTATTTCCGCCATTTCCAGTGCCATTTCACCATTGTTGTTATTATTACCATTGTTTGTTGTTCCCATGGTTGTTGGTGTTGTTGTTGGTGTCCATTTCGTCCTCCTTAGTTGTGGGCAGTTTCGCTTGTAATGCCCTTCTTTCCCACATTCAAAACAACCTTGGGAGTTTCTTGAGATTGTTGTGGCCTCTCATTAGTTCACCACGACAATCCTTCGCAGCGTGTCCAATCTTTCCACAACGTTGACACTTGAAGCTATCACACCGTCCCACATGGTGGTAGTTACACCGTGGGCATTTGGGATGTCTGGCGCCGTAACCGCTGGGTCCTTGGTTATTTGGGGCAGTTTGGTTGAAATTGCGGTTATTATCGAACCGCCGTTGTGCTGCTGAACTGGCTGTTGCTGCTGTTGGGATTGTTGTTGACCGCCAGACGATGATGATGATGATTTGTTATTGCTGTTGCTGGGAGCATCCCACTCCTTTTGTTGTCGGGCACGCTCACCACAGCGCCCCGTTTGGGTAACCGCCCTTGCTCTACCGCCTGATCAGTAAGTTTATGGGCAATTTGGATGGCCTGCTGAATCGTAGTCGGGTTAGAAGCTGTTACCATACTTTGGATTTCAGGCACCAATCCTCGTATGTAGTGCTCGATTCTCTTATGTGTCTCATTAACCATTCCTGGACACAATGTAGCCAGCTCATGAGTACGGGCGTGTAAGCCTCAATTTCTGAACCCTTCATCTTGAGCTGCCAGAATTCCATCTCCAACTTTTGCACCTCGTTTCGAGGACAGTACTCCTCGATCATCATATCCTTGAACTCATTCCAGGGAAGTCCATTTGCCATCGCTTGTCCAAGCATCTGGACTTGCGCGTTCCACCAAGACAGGGCAGCACCCTCCAAAGTCCCGGTGGCATACTTTACTTGATCCGCCGGTGGACAGTTACATTTGGAGAAAACGGACTCAGTCTTCTCAAACCAGCGTACAAGCCCTACAGCACCCTCTGTACCACTGTAGGTGTGTGGTTTACAGTCCATGAAGGACTTGTATGTACACACTGGTGGTCCTGTTTTAACACAACACACATTAATCAAACATCCCCTACAGTTATAAAGGATATCAGATTTGTTTTTCTGTCATTGTTTACCTGCTGGCTGACCCGCGTGGGCAGCAGCCACTGCCGCCTGAACATGCTCATTATTAGAGCAGCCAATTTTGCAGGAGTCATGTTAATAGCACCACCACCTGTTCTCGGTGCCACGTCCACGTCCACGTCCACGACCACGTCCACGTCCACGTCCACGAGCGTCCATTCTTTTCACTTTATATTCAATACAATAATGAGTAACATCATACACATTTAACTCATTGAAGCGTAGTAAACAGTAAATGAAAGAAATAACGTATCATCACAACCACAACATTCATAACAAAAATAATAACCAAAGTAAATAAATTGCAATAAGTCACAATGTATTTAGCAATGTCAAAATTGAAGTTTTGTCGTTCGTGTAGGGAAACAACCCTTCCCACATAGGTTTCAAAAAGAAAACACTACGTAGTCTAAGTCATATAAAGAAGTCAATCGACAATGTCTGACCCATCACTATCATCCTCCATCTCCTCCGGTTCCTCTTCCTTGGGTCCCTCCTCGGGATCCTCCTCATCCTCAGAGTCTGCGGCAGGAGCAGGAGCTATAGCAATCTGGAGTGCTGCTAGTTGAGCTTCTAATATGGCAATCCTATTATCGGCTATGGCGTCTCGCTGTTCACGAGCAGTCACGCGTCCTTGGAGTGCCATAACACCATCTTGCATATGGTGACAACCGTTCAGCGTCTTCCCGTGTTCTTCCTTGAGTTCGTCCAATTGATGTCTCAGGTTGTACACCTCTTGCTGTAGTGTACATACATCACCCGTGAGTCATCTTACACGATGCTATTCAGTATCCAGTGCAGCAATCAGTTGCTCGTTGGACTGCGCCGTTCGTGGGAGTGAAAGCATGGGTTGATTGGCATTGTTCCTAGTCCTTGGCTTTAGGACAGGTACGCGCTCCCTAAACATGATGTGGTCAACAAACCTAGGATAAGAACGCCAGTCTCGCGGAGGGTCACGCTTCATCAATGCGAACGATTGATCCCAGTCTATCTCCGCTCGGGGATAAGCCAGTCGGGGCCAATCGAATCCATCATCAGGTACAGGTGCGGGAGGTGGGGATTCAGATCGTGTAGGTGATTCGGGTCGTTTACCCGGAGCTCTTGAAGACGATGCCATGCTGCAGAGAGTGTGACGTGTATGCCAATGAGTATACAGTAAATGGGAGTAAGGCACAGGTAACTAATTAACTATGTGCGGTTATAGTCTAGTGTGTATGCAACCTAGTTCCCTATAACCAATGGCTCTGATACCAATCTGTCACACCCTCAAAATCCACTTGCGGAGTTTTACCGCGAGGCGTGTGAACAAACCAGGATCACAGTCAATAGTTACTCAGAACGACTCTAAATGCCATAATTTAAACAAAATCAACCAAAATACAAACTTTAAACAATGCGGAAGAGTTTTTGAAAACAACCCAAGTCAATAAAGTATAACTATGGCAAAACAAGTGCCAACCCAAAAAGTAAACTATAATTGTTAAAATGTCAAATTGTCTTGAAGCATCGTGTCTTAAAATGCAATGAACCGTGCAGTGCTCCTATGGCAAGCAAGCTAAGGACCTGAGAAAAGCATACTAAAATGTCAACACATAGGTTGGTGAGTTCAAGAGTTTGAGTTCAATAAACATGTAAACAGTTGTGATATATATAAGCAGTGCATGGTAATAGATAGCTAGTCTATTATCAGTAAATATTAATACATAGTGATTTTGCAATTGAAGCTGACTGTGATAGTTGTTGCCTCCTGTCACGACTTACCATGTCGTGACAATGTTCAATAGGACAAATTGCACCCGGTTGACCTCGAGTCACACAGGTGGGGCTCGTCAGACCCAGTAGTACTACCCAAGTTTCCCCGCTATTAAATATTAACAATTCAAAAGTGTGAGGACTTTTCCCATGGTAAACAGCACTATATTAATATTATACACAACTTAAATAATAAAAGCGTTCGTATAAATACCAGTATGCTATCTCCCCCAAAAGAGATTAAGTAAAGAGTGGGGCATGAACTCACCTGATGTATGCAAAGGGTACTTAGGGTTTATTTTGAGAAACGAGAGGATAGCCAACCTTTACAGGTTACCTAGATCATGTGAGTACATAAGTACGTGTAAATAAAAGACATGTGGAACCCTAATCATACCAAAACCAAAGACTCAAGCTTCCAGAAAAATAGACACGTTTGACCTAGTTGACCCGTTTGATCCGTTGGTGACATTATGAGTTATAATTCAAATAAAGCCAATGAGCACACACAACATACATGATTAACATTCCAATAGTATCATACGTATGCTATATCAACCAGGTGTATCACTTAGATCATCATACAATCAAGTACTATACAAGTCATGCGAATCTAGAACATTAACATATCCATTAGTTATAATACAACTAACATGTCACACAAGGTTCAACCATTCATCACATGACATGTGAAGCCACTCACGACTTCACATCCTAAACCCTGCCAATCCTACTAAGTAGGGGCCTCAGATCCGCACGCGTGTATAATGATCATAACCATATTCTTTAAGCATATGCATTGCATTCACAACATCACAACAATCAATTACCAGACCCAAGCATGATGTCCTACTACTACACAACATCCAAACCATACATGATCACCAAGTCCAAATATCACTCATGATTATCCAGCATGCCATACAACTAATTTAACACGTTCTATCACACTAGAATTTATCCTTGAACATACTAGCAGGCTCCTATCATCCCAAACATGATCATAACATCATACTTCAACGTTTACAAAATAAAGTTTCCCTTTTGGAAAGAACATCCCAAAATCTATCAAACATCCAAAGCATACATGAATTCATCATTAATATACCAATTCAAGCTCATACTAACATCTAAGCATAATCAACCACATCCAAACATCATAATTCACCAATCATATCCAAAAGTTACTATCTTTAGTAATGTATGAACTATAACATGTGTTCTTGAATTCCTAATGATCACAACATCAATCCACATCTAATTATCACCATGAACACATCCATAACATCATAACATCCATAGTTCAACATTTCATGCAAATAAAGTTACTATTATTAGTAACCTATGAACATCAACCCTAAATCATCGATTTCTTGCAAGATTCATGATTCCTAACATTCATACAACTTATTAATCACCACACATTCATCAAACAACCATCATTCATCCATAATCATGCCCAAAATCGAATTAGGGTTTGACTAGAATCAAATCCATGATTAACCCACTAACATATGTAATTCATCCATGATCGACGTTAACTAACATGCATTCAACCTAACTAACATATAAACATCATCAAACAACATCCAATTCGACCTAATAAGGATCAATTTCGAATCTAAGGTTCGGCCATAATGAAGAACATCACAAAACATGAAAAATCTAACCTTTAAACGTGTAATTGCTTGAAATTGATGCTTCCTATGTGTTATATGTCTTGTAATCGAACCAAAATCACACGAAAATGCTTGTTCTTGGCTGATTTTCGAAGATGGAGAGGGAGAAGAGTGAAGTCGCGGCCGAAGGTGGGGCTTTGGAGGCTAGGGTTTGTTATTAATTTTTTTATTTACATATTTACCCTTTTAACCCTTGTAATTTGTATTTTATAAAAACTAAGCTTTAAACTCTTTGTAAAGTGTTTTTAACTTCATAATATAAAGATATAAACTTATAAATTCATTATATATCTTATCTTTAAAAAACACAAGACATACGAATAAATAGGCACGTTTCCGCGTTACGCGATAAATTCTTTAATTAACCTTTTATAAATGTGTAACACATAAACATAACCCAATACTCACATAATCACTTAGATTCACATCAAATTAACATTATTCATTATTATTAGGTCACCAACGTTAAACGACAACTAGTGTGTGCTCACGACACGTGTATACAAGACTTAACGGAACTAACGGAGTTTGGTAACGGAAATTTACCGGATGTCACAAATGTTGAGGTTTCTCATACTTAGTCTGATGAGCTCACAAGCCCAACATTCTTAAGCCTTCACTCAAAGTCTTAAAACTCTAGTGATCAACTTTCAGGAGAAAGTTACCATCCCCAGCCTCTTGATCTCAACTAACTAATTCCTAACCTTGATTCTATAATGATGAATACTTGGGATTCATGAGTATCATGAGCCTCTCTACTATTTCCCTACTCAAAAGAAGATGAGTACTCCTGTCTCTCTCCTGTCTAGCCCATATCATTCACCTATTACTAAGGTGGATCTCTCTGAACCTATTCAGGAGACTATATGGAAGAGGCTCTCACTTCTGCAAGTTATTACAATGTTAAGACCTCAAACATGGTAACTCAGCCTATTGACACTTCACCTGAAGTTATCCTTGAGCAGAGGAAATCCAGCAACCAAGAACATTATGTAGTGATGAGAAAGAAGACTTTAGTCCTATTTTCTCATCCCCCCATGATTCTTCTTATGAAGATGAGGGAACATAAGACTAAAGGTGCAAAAACTATCAAAAACATGTACTTACTTAGTCTTTAAGGTTAGTCACTTGAAATCTCAAATGACTACCCTAGAAAACAGTGTCAATAATCAGCAATTTGAGATTTCTTATCTCAATGAGCAACTAGTTGGGAGACCTTTATGAAGAGCTCATCCAAGAACACAAGAACCTATGGATGTGATAGACCTAACTCCTAGCTCACCTATGCAAGAGGGTGTTGCTACCAAAAGGGGGAGAAAGTCACAAAAATCATAGAATCTAGGAGTTTTTCATAGAGTATGGACATAGAGGATTCACCACCTTCACTTGCAATTGTCCATACTCAGCAACCTCCTCAAGTTTACATTGATATGAACTCTCTTATTTAGAGTTTGTTTAAGGAGGGTATTCCAAGGGCAATGTCCTCCCCACCCAAGGAGCTTCAAATTACATACTAGGGTGAAGGTATGATGTTGAGAGAAGAGCCCTCATACTTTATGGACTTCAAGGACAACAAGAGATCTTCAACTTTTAGACCTTGAACTACTATGAAGGTCTTGATCTTGTCAACATTCCACTTTCCAATCCAACTCAACATAGGCAAGCTGAAAGAATGGCTGAAAGGATACAAGACAAGATCGTTGAGGTGTTCAAAGCAAGAAGACAAATGCGAGTAGGCAATGTCATTGGTCAGTTGGATGTTGAGGTGGACCCTAAGATTAGCTTCAAATGGGAAACCTTGACTAAAGACCCAATGATAGAACCTGTAAGCATTGTCATAAAACCTGTAAGCATTGTCATAGAACCTGCAACTTTAGCATTCCATACCCTTAGTGAAGCATGTTGGTGAAGGTGTCTCACAGCCTCTCTCCAACTTGAGTCGTAAAGGTATGTGGGTGACAAAAGGAAAGGGATAATAACTCCTGAGAAGATTGAGGAGGGGGAGATAGAGAGGAAGAGGAAGCTAAGAGGAAAAAGTTTTGGTGGGTCCTCAAGCTTCATGGAAGATGCTATTAGGGCTGCTCACAGACTAAATACTCAAAATGATAAGTTGAAAGCAACCGGGATACACTATTTGGGGACTAGTAACTATGACATTGATGAGATCATCTCTCTCCCTATTGAGGAATTGAATGAACTGGCAGACAAAGAGATGTCTAAAGAGAGGAAGGAGGCAGACGATGTAGAGTTTCTCCTCAAGATCAAGGAAGAAAGAAGGCAGAAAAGGTTGTACAAACATGCTCCTACCATATCCCCAGTTCAAGAAAGTCTTAAGAAAGAGACTGTGACAACTGAACAACCTTAGGTAGACAAGGATGTTAACAGACAAAACATGATTAACTACCTAAGTGCCACAAGGCTCTACTAGGAAGTTGTACTTCTTCCCTTATCATATGAAAGCGTAGAATTTGAGTACCTTAAGGTGCTTGAGCTACAAGTTCTCAAAGAACAAAAGGCTGCTAAGAGGAAGATGAAGGAAGAAGCAGCAAAGTCAATAGCCATCATCTAAAAAAGTCAAAAGCAGTCTGCTGACAGGCAAAGGATGATGAGCTTCTTGAAGCTGTATGGATTCTCTGGAAGGAGACTTGGTCTACTGTCTCTATCCACTATGTATGAGCATATTAGAGTGATCAAGTAGAATATTAAGATAGGATAGCTTGTTGACTTACACTCCCCACCAAGTCAAGCTCCTCCTAAAGCTGAGATTAAGTGCAAGATCGGTTTTATCACTTGACACTTGGTTTTTCTCGCAAACTCACTTATGTTACACTCATATCAAATGAAACAGAGTCTATTTTAAGCATTAATAGTAATATAATAAGTAACAAAGCACACAAAGATAATTTTCAAGGTACTTCCATATATTGCTTCTCAACTTAAAGTATTACAAGACTCTTACAAGCATGATGTTATGAGTTACAATGAGAAACTATATATAATACTACCTACAGCTGGATATACTTTAATACCAGCTGGAATCCTCTAACTAAATCAAATACTACAAAGCTATAGTTTAAGGTATCTTAGATAAAGTCTTATCTAAGATATGGTAGTCATGACATGTTCATGACTTACCTTTTGTCACCAACTAAAGTTGGTAACTTGTACTAACATAAAAAGGTGAACAGTGGAATAAAGTATGGTTAACTACATGGTCTTTTGGGAAAACACCAGCAGTATCAGAGGTCTGCAGTGGAGTGTCAGAGACCATACTTATGTTCACTGGTTCATATCAGTGTCTTTTGAAGGTTAATGGCTTTGGAAAAACAAGTACTTCCGAAGCCACTTATACTTCGGAAGAGGCTACTTCTTCTGAGGCTTGATGGACTTCTTCTGTTCTTCATACTTCGGAAGTTCACTTATGATCTTTTCTTCTAAAACTTGATCTTCGGAAGTGAGTACTTTTGTCTTCGGAAGTAGAGTTTGTCTTCGGAAGTAAAAGGATTACATTGTCTTCGGAGAACTTTATTTCCTTCAGAAGTCCCATACTTAGCTTCGGAGTCCTTTGTAAGTTGCACCAAAATTTGTCTAAGTGATTTGGTTTTGGTTGCACCAGCCTTCTTCTTGATCCAACATTAACGTTGAAACATTTGAGACAACACAACCTGGACCTCATGCTGGACCATAGCAAGCTTTATTTTTTGATCCACAACATGGTCCAACTCCTCTCCTTCTAAACCTGTGAGGGAAGAGGACCTAACTAAGAAAGACAAAACCAAACAACCTGGTACTGAAGGCCAGTCTACTCAGTTAAAGAGGAAGAAAAGGATGGCCTCTAAATCTATATCAAAGAAGAAACCAAAGGCATCCACTTCCAGATCTCAGGATGAGTCAGAGTATCCTGAGGATGTGCAAGAATAGGATGGTCAACCTACTCCAACTTAAGTAGTGCCTCTTGCATCAGGAAGACCCATCTTGTCTTGGACTTTTGCTACTAATCCAGACAAATGGTATGCCAATAGAGATCAAGGGGGTCAAGATGTCTACTTCTAGCAAGACATGCTTAACATACCTCTGCATGATCTTTTTAATATGAGAAGGTATTTTGAAAGTCTGAGTGATTCTAACCAATTAATGAAGAAAGGAATGGTCATGATCATGATGAGGACTATCAAAATCTGGTTAAGCACTTCTTTATTTTGGTAGCATCAGCTTAGCAGGATTTTGTAAGGCTAATAGAAAGGTTGAATGCGCCTAAAACAACCCAAGTGCTTCCTGCATGCATGCACTTGATATTAAGTAGAATTTGCTTCGAAAGTTTCATATTCTACACAAGAAAATATTCTAAGTATGAAATCTTTCGAAGCCAAGACCAATATCATCCAAAGCCAATGAAGTGAAGACAGATTTCTTTCGAATACTTTGTAGAACATGCTTTTTCTGATGTACTTTTCATAAAGCTGACCAACTTTCCACTGGAACTCTCAAGACTCACCAAGTTATTCAAGTTGGAGAATGGTCCACGCATTTCGTAACTGTACATTGAGGTCTTGAGTCTGTAACTTTCTGCTTTATATACTTTTATCTTTTTTGTAATATATTAAGATGTGAATTATGGCATGTCATAGTCACTAGCCAAAAGACAAATCTGTCTTTTGACTTTACATTGATCTTGTTGTTGTCTAGATTAGTGTTTCTAGCTGGCCTTCAAAGTATGGTCGGTTGTAGGATATAGTATAAATTGTCTCAAGTCCTTGTATATTTTTTATGTTTTGTAACACTTGTAAAAAAATTTAAGAAGCAATATACTATAATCTTAAAACCTTCACTTTGTTGTTGTTCTTAAGTTTTTGTATCTTGTTTACTTATGTTCGTAGTATCATAATATAAGTCCCAGTTCCATATTTGATCTTAAGTGTTCTAATACTCTCCTTATTATGAAATTGATTATATTGAACATCCTTTAAACAATCCTGGAACTTGCCTAGAGCATTAGGTGGTGGTTTCAATGGTGTTAGTTGATGTGTTGGATTTACAAGCATTGGAGGAAGACGGTGGTGGAGTTAGGCACAAGTGGTGGAAGTAGTCTTCGATGGTGGAGGTGGCCAACAATGGTGGACAAACAGGGGCAAAAGAGTGGGGTAGTGTTGGGTGGGTAAATCATGTAATATAACTAAATTACACAGGTAACCATTTCATTAATTTGAGTATGTTACACAATTTGTTCCTATCTATAAAAAGATAAAAATACTTTTCTATTGAATAGAAAAAATTAATCAAGTTAGTAAATTAGAGTTAATTAGGAAAAATTAAAAATCATGTGGAAGAAAAAAGAAATTGAAACCTTTGAAGACAAAACATTCATTGAACCATACCAAAATAAGAAAAAGTGAAGTTACTTTTCAAATAAATTAATTTTAAAAATTATTAATATTAAATAACATATTTTTATCTGTTTAAAATTTCTTCTAATAATCTGACATTAGAAATAAACATCACTTGTATATACTAGTTGGTAATCCATCATAAATCTAACTACGTACCCAACCATATTTCTCACAGATTATCAATAACATATCCTTATAGTAAGACAGTAATAATGAAATGCAATAAGAATCATTATGTTGATTTGTAATGAACTAATGATATAGTAAGGGGTCCGGATCTATAAATGTCCAATGTATGATAACGAATTGTATGTATACATCTAAATTCAAAATATACTTTATAATGAATAAAGACACATGAAGAACACCAAATTGAGGTAGCCAATCATAAAACGAAAGAACCAAAGATTGACATAGAATAACATATCAAAATGGGAATAATATTTATCTATAATACAAAAGTTGCATCATCAACGTCCTTAGGTCCCTCTTGAGAGACTGTTTAAAAAGATAACCGTTTCTATTCTTAGAACCAGATGACATAAAAAGATAAGATCCATTATATATGTTGAGACAAATCCAAACTTCTCATTTTGTTTTTTTGCAATTACAGCTGCGTAAGCATAACAAGTATGTCTAACAAGTGGAAAGTGTAAACTAATTAACAATAGAAGAAGTTGTTGTTTTTAAAACTTACAACAATAATTAAAGATACAAATAACTATATAAAAAGAATGAGGTGGGTTTTGATTGGTGGTATGGGTTACGTCATAAGAATGTGACAATGCCATGCATGCAAAATGGGAGTCGAATAAAATCTAAGGCCAAATCTCTAGGGTCCATATTAATTAATAGCTTATAGGTTAAATAGTTTATATCACCATAATTACGTTATACACCAAAATTTCTAAAATTATTTATTGTATGTGTGTACAATATATGTTACATATATTATATCTATATATTAAAAGACAACTGGGAGGAGTAGTGGCAGACAGCCACCTCCATTTACTTTGTGGATTTTGTATGTTTGATGTTGCCTTTCTTTAACAAAGCAGCTATCTAGCCCAGTGGTAAATTAACTACCAAGTGTTACAAGCTCTAGCCATTTATTCCCTTTAAGTTTGTTGGGATTTTCTTTTCTGTTTTGCAACACAATTTAATTTTATATGCTTCGTAAAGAAAATGAACAAAAATATTTGAATGTTTGCGTTAAAGAAGCGTGTAGGAATTAGAACTTGAGGCAAGTGTCCGGGTTTAACTTTTGTCATTTTTTATTGTTAGTTCGTAGCAGTTGTGTGACTTTGGTCTTTCTGTTTTTTTATTTATTAACGTTATTTTATCGTTCCGTGAGCGTCTCAATTTTAGGTTTTTACTGATATGAGTTTGCAATCAGGTTTTTTGATGCCTTTGAATTTTGTCTCAAAGCGACGGCAGTTACAGCATGGTTTCTTATTTTTGTTTTGATGTTTGTTGTGGATTCCCAACGCAATCCGTGGAAGAAAATTTGCTAGTTATGTATGATGTAAGAAGTATATAATTTGCTAGTATTATACTATCAGCTGTCATATCATGAAGGAAGGCCAAGTTGGGTCATAAACGATCACTCTTTTATCTCTTTTGTAAAGTTTATAAAATATAAATACATGAATATATACATACGTATACATACATGCATACCCACATAAATACACGGATATACCAATAAACATACAACATACATCCACACATAGGTACGATATGTATGTAATAAATTCGCAAAAAGGGTGTATCAAAATTTGTTACTCTATTGAACTACAAAAGTTATCGCTATTAAAACCCTAGATTTTTTAATTGAGCATGAATAGGGCACCGTTTGAGTATTCCTTATACAGTTTGTATATATACAAGATAGGGGTTAATTTGAAATTATTCCCAAGAAAAATCATACAGAAATTGTATAAACTGATTTACATAGACCCAAATATATAAAAGTTGGAAAAAAACTTTACGCAAACTTATGAAAATCAATACAAATCATTATATTTATTGTTATTATTACATATATAAAACATTATATTTTTATATATACGCACAAATTCACGTGTTTAAAAAAGCAAACACGTGAGTAAAAAGTAAATTACACTTAGATGTTTACAGTGTGTAAGTTACATTTGTCATGTGTAAAAAGTAACTTACACTCACTTGTAAATTTGCGTAAACACACGTAAATATACATACACATACATACATACATAAATTAATATATACATATTTTAAAGAGAATCATATCTAGGATTTGGTGCAAATTCCTTTTAGAAAGTGTGAAATGGGTTTTTATCATGAAACCTAATCATAATGTTTTTATTACATTGGTTAAAAGGTAGGTTGGTTGCAAAGAATAATTCTCGGTATTTCACAAGAAAGAAAAACGAATGTTACTATTACTAATTAAGATTAAAGCTATAAAGACAAGACAGAGCGGTAAAAGTGGGCATGCGAGCAATAGAAGATGATAATGAAATTACATGTTATGAATTAATAAAGGTGTGTCCATGTAACTAAGAATATTCCCATTATCTTATGTGTCTAAATTAATCTAACAGTGCATAATATGGTTGTTTCGGCTTGATGGATCATGCTTACATTAGGTGGAAGTCACTAACCTTACAACTATTAGGTGAGATGCATGTATTTGCAAGCAAACATTGATTGTAACTTGTGAGACCTTCAAGTTTTAGGATTCAAGAGCCAATATCGTGTTACACATACATACAAGTGAATTAGTGACATGAATTCAAATGTGAGATTATCCTATCATAATACGCACACACAATAAAAAATAACCACTTTTATGGTTTTCTTATTATTAGTATATTTAATATATATACCGGCCATTTGATAAAAGAACCCTAGGATTTCAATTAGTACTAATATATGTTGTTAAATATACATATTTTTACATCAAAGTAACCTTAGGTAGATACTGAATTTATATAAGCAAGTGCATTTTAAGTGAGAGTTTGATGAAATATAAGCTCCTAGAGAAGCATCCTTACTTCAAAGATATTTGAGAATATCTTTAACATTAAAATTAAGTATCTAGATATCTCATATTATATGTTTATATTATAGTTTTGGTACCATTTATTTGAATTACAACTTGGTGCAACTGTTTAGCCTAACCGTTTATTCTCAAATAACGCATAGGGTACCCCTAATATCTAACTAAGAACCAAAGCATCATTCATTTAAACCTAACAATTGTTATGACGAGGCACTGCGAAAAGAAAATTTGTATTATGAATTAAGTACTACAAATCAATCTAATTGAGTCGACTTTGTAACCACCATCGGTATCAAACATAGTTGACATCATCAGTTGTAGGTGAAAGAGATGATAAAAAGAAGTTCGACATGATCTCTAATTTAATTAGTGAAGAGAAAGCATGATGAAATATATGATAATGCATTATTTATATTATGACTTTCAAAATGTGACACTCATGTTGATAGTGTGTACATATTGAATTAGAATCAGATAACCCGAGAATCAAACCAAATTAGAATAATGAATAAGTATTATAAAAAACCTCATAGTTATATGAAAACCCAGGGAAACTAATCTAACAGGTCACATAATGTATAGATCTTTATCTTTATGCTTTATGTGTGTGTGTAGATAGGAGCAGGGATTTAAAAAAATCGTAACATAATGTTACATATAGGTCACACGAAAGTTACATATACGTAACACTCTTTTCATATTTACATTCAACATATACTACTATATAATACATCTCTTTGGATAGAGATGTAATTTTGACAAAAATACAAGTTTTAAAACAACATGTACAAATGAGTGCATCACATTTAAGAGAGATAGAATAGAGATTTAATTAAATTTTAAGACAATTTAGGGGTAATATGGTAAATTTATCCATTAAATTTTATAAAACTTGACATTTTTGCCCGTGTCTCTTTCAAGTATTTAATAAACATTATTAATATATTATTTAATAATATGATATTATTTAATTCACTTCATAACTTTATTTTATTTATGATACTATAAATTGACATTTAAATTTATATTTACTAGTTATATTTTTATAACTAAATAATATTTTAATTAAGTGTATTATTTTATTTAAATATTTAAGTATATACTTATATAAATCTTCATATTTATAATTACAATAATACTAATATTTTTCTAGGGGCATATTATAAGTTTAATAATTTTAATATTTATCTATATTTTTACAATAAAAGTGAGAGGAGAATAGAATGATAATTTTACATATGGATTAAGACACTCATATGAAAAGTAATGCTTAAATCTTAAAAAATTAATCATTTTATTTCATTTATGTCCTTACAATAAAGTATAATATATGATTGCTTATAATACAAGTGCTAAAACATACACAGGTGGTCAGACAAAATCGTCATTTACTTTCATTGTCGTTTATATATTGTGATTGAGCGTTAATCTCTCTCCCCCTTTCCTTTATCAGTTGTTAACAGCTCAATAACAATCAAAATGATAATTTGTGGTGATATTTTATCCATTAACTTTCTTCGGTATATGCAAATCACCACCAAAAACTAACTCCGATGATCATAAAACTCTAACATACATTCATAAAATAAACCTCCCTAAAATCTAAGTAATAAGTGATTTCCGACCATAAATATCACCCATATTTTCACTATTCTTATTGGGATAATATAACTGTCTTAAAGATTTTTATAATATACGTAATTATTTTCTTTTATTCAACTTTTCAATAATTATGTTTGATTCTTTAATTTACGTCATAATGCACCGAGCCGATACCGACTAAAATCGAATTCCTAAAAAATCATGCAACAACCGTACCGCGGCAACGCGCGAACATTTCCAACTAGTATGTAATAGATACTTAAGTTTCATTTTATCATTAAAAGAACAAACATTTTCTAACAATGTTAGTGGTCTTTATGGTTTTTGTGGTCTTCGCATAACATTGGTCTTCTTATGAATCCTATGGGGGATCCAGAGAAAACCACAATTTATGATGCTTCTGTCAAAAGTATCTTTAGATAATAGCAGATTTTACAAATGTTTTAGTTTAAATTTTTTAAAAAGTATTTGAGCAAATTATGACCTCATTATTTGAAGTATATATTTTAATTTATACTTTTAATTTATATTTTTATTTATATCTTCAATCATGACAGTACAAATATTGAGTTACATATACATAATCATAGTTTTACGTATGTAACTCGTACTTATATATACGTAACCTTTTTGTTGATACATATGTCCATAGTTTATGTTCTTAATGTGAAAGTCTGTCATGGCTTACATATGTGTAATGTAACGATGTAATGATATATGAATTGTGCTTTGATGTTAATGTATCTTTAATTTATATATATGAACTTATTATATAGGTTTGAAGTTGTTGTATGATTATTCATGCTAATGGACCATACTTATGGACCATACACATGAAAACATCATGCTAATGAACAAGTCGCACGACTGGACCAGGAGACTGGACCAGTCGTACGATTGAAACTTGAGAATGACTTAGTCGCACGACTGAACGTTCAGTCGTGCGTATGAATCAGTCGCATGGGTTAGTCATACGACTGAACCATGCTAATGGTTCAGTCGCAGGAATGAAGACTGCAAACTTATAAATACCACATAATTCGTGGAAAACGAGACTTTTGACACTTATATCGTATACACTCATAACCTAGCCGTCCAGAACGTCCAGAACGCATATTCCAACTTCATAGTTCGCATCGGATCGTTTTCTATTCAATCTTAACGTTTCTTTAATCGTTAGATCGTTCGGGTTTGCGTTCCCACTGATTGGATCGCCAATCAAATAGGATTCCGCACTATTTTATTAGGTTTCACGCATAATCAGTTAGTACTCCGTACGTACACGGTCCTGACAAGTGGTATCAGAGCTTTGGCTCTTGATTTTTCGTGTGATTCGATTAGTTTTCGGGTTAAAACTCACGTTTTCATTCAAAAAGGTCATCTTTTTGAGTCTGCAGGAGGTTTTCGACGTTCTTAGGCATAAAAGTTCAAGTTTTTTTGTCATACGGCAGATTAGGGTTTCTGGAAAAATTGTGTTTTGTGTCCAAGTGTCAAAATTCGAAAATTTTCAAACACTGCAGCCTTCAGTCGCACGAATAGCTCATTCGCACGATTGAGTCATCCGCATTGTCCATTCGCACGACTGAGTCATCCGCATTGTCCATTCACACGACTGAGTCATCCGCATTGTCCATCCACACGATTGACTCATCCGCATTTGTCCAATCGCATGATTGACTCATCTGCATTTGTCCATCCGCACGATTGACTCATCCACATTTGTCCAATCACACGATTGACTCATCCACACGATTGACTAATCCGTATTGTCCATTCGCACGAGTGAACCAGTCTGGTCTAAAGTTCAAAGGTTATAGAAAATGAAATTGGGAATCATAAAAAAACACTGAAGCTTATAATGTTAGATGATTATCCACAATGAATGCAAAGGTTCAAGATCCATCTAAATGGAGTTGATCCCAATCTTTGGGCATCCATTGAGATAGGTTACACTATACCAGTCAGTGCTAATGGAGTTAAGCTGACTCTGGGAGGAATGAATGATAGCCAAAAGGTTAAATACAATGCAGGAAAGAAAGTGTATGCCCTGTTGACTCAGTCGATACCGAAAGACATCTTTCATCAGTTCTCTGAGAACAAGCAGGCGAAAAAGTTATAGGAAGCATTGGAGAAGAGATATGATGGGAATGCAACGTTAAAGGCTATGAAGGATAAGGCTCTCAAGAAGGAGTTTGATAAATTCTCTTCGATAGGGAAGGAGAGCTTGGATGACATCATTAACAGGTTCCACCATTTGATGAGTGAGCTGCACACTCATGGTGTAACAGCGTCTATGGAAGATAAAGTGTCAAGTTTTGCAGATGGTTTGCCGGATAAATGGGATTCGTTTGTGTCTAATCTTAGACAGAATGATATTCTTGCAAAGTTAGACATAAATGACTTAATCCTGAAATTAAGAGAAGAAGAACTGAGAATGAAGTACAAGTCACAGAAAGGATCCTACGATCATAATCCTTCACTTTACAACTCATTTCCTACTCCAACCAGTTCAGGAGCACCACTGCAAACTGCTTTCGTGTCTAGTTCCACAGCTCCTACCCAAACCAGTGCTTAAGGACTAGAAACGTCAGGGTCATATGGAACTCAATATACAGTTCCTGAAGCCAACACTACGAAGTTAAAGACTGATAATCTCAGTAATGTCACAATGGAGATTGCAAAGGAGCACATGGATCTACTTGCAGCTGTTGTCCAATCCTATGATGGTTTAGTTGCCAGGAAGATTGGTAATTATCATCTTGCTGATGAAGATTACGAGCAAGTTGATGAGAAAGAGCTAGAAAGAATGGATATCATGTGGGCTCTAGCAAGTGCAGTTAGACGAGCTAAAAAGTTTGTCAAGAAGATAGGATGGAATCTTATAGCCACAAAGGACACAACGTTTGGCTTTGATAAAACCAAAGTCACTTTCTTTAATGTGGGGGAAAAGGGACATTTTAAGCGGGAATGTATAAAGCCCGCGAAGACCGGAAATGAAAATCCATTTTCCACCTTCAATCGTCAGACAAGACAAACCCATGAGTGGTGCTACCTCTTCAAGCAAAGAGACAAATGACTTGACTGCTCAAGGTGATGAAGGGCAAGACTGGACCTTCCGCTTTGTGTCTCCGGGTGAATCAAACATTGCCTGTGTTGAGGGACTGGATGATGGTTCTGCAAATGAAGGTGAGATCACAGTTGAGCAAGTAATGTCAGATACTGAAGAAGTTATGAACGTGGTACATCACTTGGTTGAGGAAGAGCCGAAAGCAACAAGTTCAGAATCTCCAACAACTGAAGAGTCTAACTCTACATTGATGGATGATTCAATCGATTCCTCATAGGTAAGCACTAAAGACCAACTGTTTGAAAAACATGCTTGCAATGAATGTAACAAATTCAGAGAAAACATTGATTTGAAATTTGCTAGGTTATTAGATCACAATGATAGCTTAGTAAATGATTTACAACTGTGCACTGAAGCAAATCGTATTTTAAAACAAAATGAGTTCAGTTACAAAGAAAAATAGAACTTTTAGGTAAACAACTAAGGGAAACCGAGGTTTTTTCTTTCAATCAAGCAAATGATAAAAAGTTTTATTTAAATTCTTTGGAAGAAACAAAAAAAGAAAAAGCAATTTTAGAAGTCGAAGTTAATTCTTTAAAACAAAAACTGCAGAGTTGGACCAGTTCTTCTCACATAGTTCAACACTTAGTGAAAGAATGAAATAATGGAGAAGGATTGGGTTACAAAGTAGTTCCACCACCACATGAGATCCTTTTAAATACAAAATGTAGACCTGTAAATAACAACCCAGTAAAGGATCATGTTGTGTCCACTCCTTTGGTTAGTGATCTGGATTCCACGGGTAAACCGGTGAACTCTATCACTAAACAGAAGGAGTCTACTGTGGAATCAAAAAGAAAGATGCCTATTGTTAATTTGGATGATAAATTTGAAAAAGTTAATGTAAGTTCAGGTTCACACATGTCTTCTTCTGAACCCAAAATGACTAAACCAGTTAACCAAACCCGTGTTACACGTCAAAGTCCAAATAAACTAAAGGCTAAAGATTTTAACAATGTTCAAACAATTAATTTTGTTAAAGAAGCAGAAACATCTAAACGAGAAGTGACTAAACCCAACCAGACTCGTATCGCATCTGTATCACACTCAACCACACATAAACAGTTTCCTCAACATGTAGAATGGAAATCATGTTATAGTTTTGGAAAAAGAGGACATATTTCTTCTAATTATCCTTATTATCAGACTCCTAGAAAGAAAATTAAACTTAATGTTACAAAACGAAGTTCTTCTAAAAGGAGTTCTATTACTCCTCCTAAGAGAACTAATGAACCTAAAGTTCAAACTATAAGCCAGACGTCTGTTTATCACAAACAGGTCTTACAAAAAATTGGCTTATGGAAAGAAAAGTCAAATAAGTTGTCTGATAATGAGAACAATAAGAAGAACGACATGCCCTCATCCTCAAGTGGACAGTGGGTTGAATTTATGATGTGTGATTCCTCTGGGTCACCCAAGCCAGTTAAGGCTTGGGTCTCGAACCTAAACTGATCATTTCCTTTGAATGTGCTGGGTGTTCGCTACAGTGCTATCACAAATACCTGGATTGTTGATAGCGGGGCGTCTAGGCACATGACCGGGAACTTGTCTCTTCTTTTCAATGTCAAACAAATTAAAGGATGACATGTATCATTTGCTAGGAATAAAGGAGGATATATCACTGCTCAGGGCAAAGTGGGAAACCAAAAAGTCAAGTTTGATAAGGTCAACTACGTTCAACAACTACAGAACAACTTGCTTTCAGTCTCCCAGATCTATGGCAAAGGCTTCAAAGTTATGTTTGACAACAAGAAGTGCTACGTGCTGAAAAAGGATTACGTTATCCCGGAGAACAAAGTCTTAATGTCAGCTTCAAAATATAACGATTTATATGTCTTGGACCTATCAAAAGCCTCCACAACTGATCATAAAGTTCAATGCTTCTTGTCAAAGGCAATAGAGAGGGACTCAATCTCCTGGCATAGGAGAATGGGACACATTAATCCGAGGAAGATGAATCACTTGATACAGAATGATCTAGTGGATGGAATAAATGTCAAGAACTTCTAGCTTTTGGATTTTTGCGTAGCATGTAAGAAATGCAAACAGACCAAGAAGTCTCACAAGGCAAGAAAGAAGTTAATTCCATTGACCTGCCTCTCGAGCTTCTACACATGGATCTGTTGGGCCCCGTTAGCACTAAAAGTATTGCTGGTGATATGTACTGCTATGTAGTAACAGATGATTACTCAAGATTCTCTTGGGTGATGTTTCTGAAAGCTAAATCAGAAACTTTTGAATCATTCAAACATCTGGTAACTACATTGGAATCACTCTACAAGCTGAAAGTTAGATAGATTCGATTCAAACAATGACACAGGGTTCAAGAACTAGTGGATGGAGGTGTTTTGTAAAGAAAAAGGGATTGTACATCAATTTACGTCTACCTACACCCCATAGATGAATGGAGTTGCTGAGTGAAAGAATCGGAGCTTGATAGAGACAGCAAGAACGATGCTAGCCGACTCGAAACTGCCTATCCAATTTTGGAACGAGGCAGTGGCCAATGCATGCTACACCCTCAATCGGGTCTTGGTGGTGAAACGTCATGGTAAAACATGTTATGAGTTGCTCCAGCGACGTAAACCTAACCTGGAGTATCTCGAACCATTTGGTGCATCGTGTACGTTGTTGTAGAAAACTCAGTCTGGCAAATTCAGTGAGAAGGCTGAAGAAGGCATTTTTCTCGGATACAATATACCAGACAAGAGAGTTTATAACAACTCAATGAGTCAGGTAGAAGTATGGTGCAACGTTGATGTTCAGAGATACACCACCCCCTTGCGGGAAAGGCACCTTCATTCTTATTCAACTATGATAGATTTTTTAAGTCCTTCAACATACCTCCATCTCTTCCTGATGATGAGTTAATGACCAGAATGATGTATGATGTCCTAGACACACCGCCACTAGACTCGATAACATTAACTCCACAAGGTGAATCTTCTAATACTTTAGAGGGAGCACTTATATAATCCTCTGATGATGAAGAAGTGGAGACTGAATAGGTAGACCAGGGGGAACAGGTTCCTCTACTACTGAAAGTACACAAGCATCGGATGTTGATGCCTCTGACACGTCTAAACCTCATACTCCAACACCTACAGATATTGAACCTGAAATTCAAAATCTGGATTAGGAAGTAGTTGTTCCCACCACTCCCAGATCTCGAATAAATGTTTATCATCTGCTGGATAATGTCATTGGGGATGTACTATCGGGAGTACATACGAAATCAGCTATACTCAACCGATTATGCCTCTGTCATGGAAAAAGGCTATCTTCCCCATGGTGCTTATCGATGTTTTATGTCTCAATTTGAGCCAAAATATGTAAGTGAAGCCTTGAACGACGAGGCATGGGTAGTGCCATGCAAGAAGAACTACTACAGTTCAAAAAACTAGGAGTATGGACACTGGTGGACAGACCAAAAGGTGCTAAGGTGATTGGCACTAAATGGGTCTTGAAGTGCAAGAAAGATGACCAAGAGGTCTTAATCAGAAACAATGCTCAACTTGTGGTACAAGGTTTTAGACAAGTCAAAGGCATAGACTACAATGACGTGTTTGCACCAGTGGCTAGAATGGAAGCAATCCGTATCTTCCTAGCCAATGCATCTTACATGAAGATTAAAGTTTATCAACTAGATGTAAAAAGTGCATTCCTTCATGGTGAAATCCATGAGACAGTCTACATCAGTCAACCCGAAGGATTTGAGGATCCTTATCATCGGGACAGAGTTTACAAACTGGACAAGGCTCTCTACGGGCTCCATCAAGCCCCTAGAGCCTGGTATGAGAAACTCTCAACTCATCTTGTGAAACATGGTTTTCGCAGAGGAGTGATTGATTGTACGTTATTCATCAAAGAAAAAGACAGTGATTTACTGCTGGTACAGATATATGTGGACGACATAATCTTCAATTCCAAGAATGAAGAATTATGTAAAGAATTTGAATCTATAATGAAAGCAGAGTTTGAGATGAGTGAAATAGGAAAGATGAAGTTCTTCCTAGAATTACAGGTGGATCAGACACCAAAAGGAATCTTCCTGCATTAGACTAAATATGTAGGGGACATCCTCAATCGGTTTGACATGAAGAATACTTCAGCTGTTGGAACTCCACTTGCCACGAACCATGATGTGGCCCGACGAAAATGGTGATCTGGTTGATGCTACAATGTATAGAGGAATGATCGGATCCCTTATGTATCTCATAGCGTCTCGTCCTGATATCATGTATGCCACGTGTCTTTGTTCAAGATATCAGGCAAAACCCAAAGTAAATCATCTCATTAGTATGAAATGGATTTTTTGTTATCTGAAGGGTACTCCAACACTCGGGTTGTGGTATCCTCATGATGATGATTTTGAGCTTATAACGTATAGTGACTCAGACTATGGTGGTTGAAACATGAACTACAAGTCAACATCTGCAGGATGTCAGTTTTTTGGTAGACGGTTAGTCACCAGGCAGTGTAAGAAGCAGACATCAGTTGCCCTGTCAACTTGTGAAGCTGAAAACGTTGCTGCTCGCAAATCATTTGGATTCAACGGCAAATGCGCTACTACGGTTTGCAATTTTCTAACACTTCTATTTTTGTTGATAATTCTGCTGCTATTGTCGTAACTAAAAATCCAGTCCAACATCCTAAAACCAAACACATCGGTATTAAGTATCACTTTATACGTGACTGTGTTTGAAAAGCATTAATCGATGTGGTTAAAATTAATACGGATTTTCAACGCGCCGACCTCTACACAAAAGAATTGATAAACCGAGGTTTTTATATCTTTTAGAGGTTAATGGTGTGAAAAACAAACGTGATGTGATTCTGGAGGAAGAAAGTGCGTAGTCTGACATGTTTTCTTTTATTTTCTTTCATTTTGTTTTTTATTTTCCTGTCTATTAAAATCTAAAAACACAAAAATATTTTGGTTTTAGAATTTCAGACGGAGAATGGGTTAGTATTAAATTAGTTGTATTATTAGTTGCATTATTTAATTTTAAGAAAATGAGAAAGGAGGGCAGCCTAGCTAATAGAAATAAGATCAAATCTGTGATTCTGATTCAACACTTATGGAAAATCATAGTACACAGAAAACAAATTATTTGGGACTTCAAAAGAATTTAAGAGATTAAGATGCAAAATTCAAAGTATACGTCTGAGAAGTCTAAGCGAAATAAAAGGAAAATTGATAGTAAAACTAGTATACTACTGGGTAACACAGAGATAGTAAACCTAGAGGTTGCTAGACCATTATATGATGTGTCATTAGATTCAACACAATAGATGAGGAGACCTCATTGGTGATTTAAATTCAAACTAAGTTGTTCAACTTGCTGTGGGTTCCCATCTTATCCCTGGTTAACACAATCAACGCATTTTTCCAATAAGGGGTGACGAGCAAATAAACGCCACAAATGTGTGCGGATGACCATCAAAAGAGAAAAGCATGAAAAAAATGTTAAGCGCAATCAAGCTAATGACAAATGTTGTTGGTACGTTGTGTGAAAAAAGAAAAATAAATGCTCTAACAAGAAGATAGGTTATGTGCCTCTCAACTGTGCGGTGGCACTGACCTGAGGATAAGCATAACCTAAATATTCTAGAATTTATTGTTGTTTGCGCCTCTCTGCTGTGCAGTAGCACTGACCTGAGGCTAGGCATCTCCTTGAAAGCTCTTAGAATAGTTTCTTCTTGTCAAATACCCGTAGACCGCTCAAAAATCTCCTAAGGAATGTTGATTACCATATAAGTGTAGGATCCACAAATGCTTGTTGAAATAATCAAACCTAATGTATCATCAATCTGTGTCAAAAGTCTGTGTGTGGATTTAAGAGGACAACTATACTGACAATCATCGTGGCTGCAACTCTTGATAGTCAAAATCAGTGTGTGCATCTTATAGCTCTAGTATGATTTCCTAAACTTGTTGTTGACTCTCGGTCAAAACAAGAATCGAGCATCAAAATGTTTTGTTAAAGTGTCCCAATTATTTTGATAAACCTGTATGGTTCCATAATGAATCTCTCCAGAAATGATCAAATTAACTTGAAGCTGTGTTGTCTAGGAAGATAAATCGGTTAGACGTTGTTCTAAAGATTTCAATCCATCTCCAATCAAAAATACAAAAATATATCTTGCTTTCTTTTAATTTCAAGGTGTTTTATTTAATTTTTAGTCATTTGTTAGGTAAAAGTCAGACTATTCATCTGGATTCAATTTGTGAATCACTCACTAAAAGTGGTCACGTCTGAGGTGACCAATCGAGTTTTTGAAAGTAAATGGATCACGTCTGAGGTGATCAAATAATTTTTCAATTAAAAAGGTCATGTCTGAGATGATCATCGGTCATAACGTCTTATCAATAGTTAAACATGTATGTTTGAAAGTGTACGAGGTCAAACTCATAAGTATGGAACAATCGCACGATTGAACCACAAGTATGGGCCAATCGCACGCTTGAATCATAAGTATGAGCCAATCGTACGATTGAACCATAAGTATGGACCGGTCGCACGATTGGATCATAAGCATGGAGCAATCCATGCAATTGGATCACCAGAATAAACTAATCGCACTAATGGATGAGGCCGTATGAGCCAGTCGCACGACTGAACCCCGGTCGCACGAATGAAGCATGCGAATGGGCCCAGTCGCACGACTGAATGTTAACTGGTATAAATAGAGGGGAGTCAACCGCATTTGTAACACCCTTCAATCGCTCACCCTTTAATCGCTCACCCTTCATACGCCCGAACATACCGATACTCTGCCCAAAGTTCATTTGACTGATTTTACTAATTGATTGTTATACTAACTGTTACTCTCTTCATATACAGGTTATGTGAGACCAAAATTGACAATAGTGCCCGGTTTAATCAAACCCTAAGAACCAAAATCATTCAAAACAAGAACTTTGAAAAACTCCGCAAAATAAACCACTTAAATGGACATAATCGTTGATTTAAAGAACATTAGGTGTTATTTTGAGTTTTTGCGTGTCAAATGAGTCTAATCACAACGTTTAACATCAAGTTTTGACCAAGATTTTAATTTAAAGTGTCGAACAGAGCTTTATGCGAATGGACGTGCTGATGAACTTCAATCACACGATTGAGCTGGGCATATGACTCAATCGCACGTATGAACCATGCGTATGAGTTAAGTCGCACGTTTGGCTCAATCTCATGGCATAGCATACGACTAAGCTCAATCATAGGCTCTATCGTACGACTGAGCTCAATCGTACGACTGAGACTCAGTCATATTGTCCATCCGTGTAACATCTTGTAATTTTGGGTAAATTTAAAGTTAGCTTTGTTAAATTCTTGTATGGGTTAGTTGTGTCATTCATGAGACTTATGGGTTACTTATGCCTTAATTGGTCTTTTAATCATTTAAACTTGAAAGATTATAATTATTAAGTAACAATAACTAATATAATGATTTTAATAAATGAAATAATAATAATAAAAATTATAATAATAATAAACAATAATAATAATACAATAATAATAATTATTAGGTATGGTAAACTTAAAATGGTTGAAACTTAAGAGGGAATAAAGTTTAAGGGGGTTTATTGATAATTTATAAACTTTAATATAAAAGTTTGGGCATAAAATAATAACAAGTTAAACTACAAGGGCCAAAATGTAACTTTAAAAGTTACAACCCAACCCCCCACCCTCTTTTAAACCCGTGAATCCGGCGAGAGCTCGCCGACCATCCTCCGGCCGAGCTCCGGCGGCTTCAAATTACCCGTTTTACTTCAAATCTTAACCCAAAATCGACCCAAATCGTTCCTTTTGCACGTTTCGAACTTAAATGCTTGATTTAATTGGGTTAAATCGTCGGTTATTACTCGAATCATCGAGTAACCGAAACCATCAAACGCAAAGAACCGTTCGAACGTTTAAGGCTAATAATAATCGAATTACCTAAACCTAAACGAACGTTAATCTGATACTAATCATTACAACTCTCAATTTCATCGGAATCAAACGCGAGCATAAGCATTCGATCACCATCTCTTTCGCGAACCTGCAACTGCTCGAACATCATTTTCAAAGCTTCAAAACTCAAAATCAACATAGGGCTTTTCATCATTAACTTATTCGAAGCTTTCTGTGAAACGAATTTGAGTTTCATCATCGATTGTAACCTGAACGAATCGCAACACAGTCGCGGCTGTTCTTCGAGTGTTCATCATCAAACCGTGCGAAATTCGGGTAATTGAACATACATACATGCTCGATTTCTGTTGGGGAACAAAAGCCCTAACATTAATTCGATTAACAACTTTGATTTGGGGGTCAATTTGAATCCAATCGAAATTATGGTTCTTGGATTTGGGAGTGTTCGATCGATTAAAGATAAAACAAATTGGAACCGGGTTATACCGCGGCTGAGAGCCTTGGTTCACCGGTTCACACTCCACATTCCAACTTAGAGGTCCCGGGTTCGAACCCGGGCACCCTCAACATATTTTTTTAGGCTTTTTCAGCCTTTAAAAAAATATTGAAAATTTTCTGAAAATTATAAAAAGTAGTTTTGCAAACTTTATAAATTTTTAAAGTTATTATATCATTTTCTACAATTACCTTAACAATTTTCTTATAAAATAAAAATTAACAAATATTTTTCCTAGTTTAATCATGTAAAAATAAACTTTATATAATATTTTCTTTGAAATCATTTATGATTATTGGACACTAAACATTTTATATTTATAGATTAATCATGGCTACTATAGAAATTATATATTTTATAAGTTATATTTTACAAAATGTTATAAAGGCTTTTATTTCTTTAAAATTCTTTACATGATATTGTTCTTGGACTAAAATAAGATCTCACTAACTAGCGTCATCTAAATATTAAAACCCTCAAATACCAAATTGAAACCCTAGCCTCATTTAACCATTAAATATATTATTAAATTGTAACCTTGTAAATATATATTGTTTTAGGTGCATTGTGAAAGACTACGTTGAAACGTTGCTTATTATTATTCATATTAATAATCAAATATATATTATTTGATCATGTGAGTATTCTATACCCCTTTTTTCTTATTTTCACACTTTGGGGTGAAACATGTTAACCTATACTATTGCACTTGTAAACTTATTTGAGACTTGTAAACCTATGGCAATTCATCTTGTAAAGTTGTGGTTAGTTGAACTTTCGTGGTTACCATGTTATGGCGTTATATGTACAAATCATTAACTATTTCTAGCCCAGCGAAGTCATAGATCTATGGGCAAGACAAGCCTGCTTTGGTTGATCTAAGTACACTTAGCTGATCGTATAATCTTGTAAACGTTTGAGACTTGTAACACTTTGTCTAGGTTTGATTGTTGCATTGTTCATAACATCCCTAATCACTTTATTCACTAACTTATGACTTGACTTGCCATCTTTTATATAACCTATGTACTTAAACCTATGGAATGCTCACCAACATTATTGTTGACCTCTTTATTTTTAACATGTTTCAGGAAACGCCTAAGTTTGATTCCTACACATTGAAGCTTACACATCTAGGAATGGACCTAGATAAAGTAGTGAATTAAAGACTTGTTATCTTTTATGTTATATTGTTTGTTTCTTTGAGACTTAAGCTTGTATTGACACAATTGAATTTCATTAATAATTTATATTTGGGTTATTAATAGCGTTATGTGGCTGTGAACGATCTTAACTCTCACTCCTCGACGTTTCCGCCGTCAAGGTTGGGGTGTGACAATCCGCACGACTGAACAAAATGAACCAAGTTCTTTAAGAGTCAAATGTCATCTCTTATGTACAAATCTAATGTGTATGTGTCTTGTGTTACAGCAACATGGCTGATAGGTGGACTATTAACACCAAGCACAACATCTATGCTCACCTTGATTCTACATCCAGGAATGTTGTTGAGTTCTCAGGGATTATTGCCTTTCTGCGCAAATCACGGATCTTCAAGGCTATCTCGGCTCCATGCACACCTTACAGATCCATCCAGCAGGCATTCTGGGAATGTGCCAGAGTTGACAGATCAGTTGAGCCACATTGTATACGGAGCTCCATTTTTTGTCAAGAGATAGAGATTACTGAGGATAACTTGAGACGGGTCTTAGGCCTGGGTGAGGACGGAACCTACCCAACTAAGCTACACCCCCTGACTGTCCGGGGATGCTTCATGAGGATCAAGTACGCCAGTGACATAAATGTTGGCGTACTGAACAAGAGCAACATGTGCCCTCAGTTCAAGTATTTGGCACATGTGATCCTGAAGTGCATAGCCTCCAGGCATGGAGGATTTGACGACTTGTCCGACCAAATCCAGAATGCATACGTTGCACTGGTACTGAACCATCCGTTTAGTTTCTCCCGCATGATCTTCTCCTATCTGATCGAGAACCTTGAGGCTAAAAGCAAGGAAGGCTTTTGTATGTATCCATGTTTCTAACAACTGATTATTGACGAGAAGCTTCCTTCGCTGCCAAAGGAGAGAGATGATGCAGTGGTGCTTGAGGTGATGGATGATACCACCTTAGGCAAGATGAAAGTTTACAGGGGGAAGCAGGTGAAGCCCCCGGTCAAGAGATTGTTTGGGCATTTGGCGAGGGAGAATTACGTGGCGCCTGCTCACAGGAAATGGCATCATGATGACAATGATTCAGATACTGAGACCCTCAAGACTACCATATCCGATGACGACGACAATGATGACCTAGGTCAAGGAGGTGATGCTCCTTGTGAAACAGATAGAGCTTCTTTTCACCAAGACTTCATCCCTAACGAAGATGAGGAGTCAGATGAAAAGCCACTGGTCAGGACAGTGGGAAGCCGGGTTATGGCCACCGAGCGAGGAATAGCGGCGGTTGGTGGATGCCAGGGTGAGTCAAGGGGTGTCGCTACGGATGGCACAGATCCTACATACACCCCTAACCAGCCCATCAGCACAGGGGGAGCATCTTCTTCTAAAGGCTCAAGGAAGAAGCGAATGGCTTAGCCCCAGGGCTTAAAAAGCAAGAGACGGAGGATCACCCCGATTACCACAGCTACCACCACCTCTACCACAGCTCCCACCTCTACCACACATCCTACCACCACTACCACACATCCTACCACCACTACCACACCTCCTACCACCACTACCACAGCCACTCTATCATAGCCCACACACATCGCACCTCCATATTCACCACATCCACTACTACCACTAACACTTACCAAGCCGGTCCCTCCACTCATACTCCATTCACCACTGGACCCTCTCTGCCCCATATTGGGTTAGAGGAACAGCTAGCCAACCTCAACCGAATTATGCTAAAGCTGCTTGCCATGGATGAGCAAAAAGTTGCGCAGCTCAACCAGCTAATGGAGATCAATGCAGCTCAGGCAGAGCAGATCACACAGCTCAGAGAGCAGAATGTCTAGTCAGTAAAGAGGATTGAAGAGCTTGAGAAGAAAAATAAGAAGATTATGCTAAAGCTAAAGGGGTCAAAGAGTGAGCCTCTTAAGATCAATGATGGTGATGGTGATGATGAAGATGATGATGAGGAGGAGGAGGAGGAGGAGGAGGATGATAGTGAAGAAGATATCGAGGAGGGAGGACCGAGCTGAAAAGATCAAGACGAGGATGACCAGGAAGGTGATGCTGCTGCATCAGCCTCTCATCGAGCTCAAGAGAGGCAGACCAAACGTAGTCAAGATCAAGGAACCTCATCCTCTGCTCCTCTTATTGAAGAACCTGCAATTCAAGACAAAAGTAATAGTTAGATGTATTTATATTTAGAAACTTTTGTATTTGAATTATATTACATTAATGTAATTAAGTATCAGCTATGGTTGTTTATGTTTAAATGCTTTATATGAGGACTTATCTATGTTGTGCTTAATGTCTAATCAAGCAGATAAAACTCCACAGCAGGATGAATATGATGTTGCTTCCCTTCAGCAAATCAAGTCTCAATTCACCATGATTCTTGATTTGCAAGGAATTGTTAGAAGGTCAGTGAGCTACACCCCCGAAGAATGATAAATTGTACATGATCTGACCGACGAGCAGCTAGCTGAGATGTTTCGACTCAATCCAGACGAAATTGTAAAAGATGCTCCAGAATTTGATGTTTTAAGTGATGAGGAGCTGCAGGATGTTGATGAGATTGATATTGAGGATGTTACAGTAGAACATTATCCAGAGTACACTGACCGCGAGGGAAATGTGATACCCAACTTGGGTGATACTTTCGACAGTGCTACATTTGAGAAGCTTGATGAAATGGAAAAGGAAAAGGATGAAAACCAAGCCCAAGCCTCAGATGCAAATGTTGATATCAAAAAGGCTGAATGGGTAGCTTGTTTTGCTGAAATAAGAGCCCAGCGCATGACTACAAAGCAAAATGCCTAACAAAACTCTACAAAGTCAAGAAACATCAGAAGGTGTCTGGCAAAATCATTATGTGGGCCTATTTTGCAGACTTAAACGTATATGATGTAAAGAGAGAAAAGGGGATTGAGTACTTCAGATATCCACATGATCTGAAGACTCTTCCTGTTTTTGAGCTCAACCGACTAGCGTGCTTAGATCTGTCGTATGCTAATCCAAGGAAGATGTCAGGTTGGTTTGAAGCTGCGTTGAAGAAAAAATACCACAACAGGTGGGTGAACTTCAGACCTCAACAACCGAAGAGGTACATTCGTAGGTCTGAAGTGGATCTATATCTGGGAAGCCAAAAATAGTGCTGAAGTGGAGTCCCCTGCGCATAATGTCAAAGATTCCCTTACGGGAAATGCCTCAGGACTTCACCCCATATTTCAAATGGTGGTATTATGACTGGGGGACGGGTGAAGCGGTCATAGTTCTGAATAGAGAGGGCAAAATAGAAACTATCACGGTATTTGACCCAATGTGGCTTACCAAATTGTTAGCTGAAGATGTCTACACTCTATACAAGTGGCCACTGTTCTATGACACGCAGGATATTGTACAAGCCCTCCAATTCCAAAATATGATACGGCTCTGCTTTGCATTTGAAATACACGCAGGAGTCACAAGAGAGGAAAAGTACAAGAAGTTTGAAGAACATATGAAGGATGTCAGAGAATAGAGTAAACTAGGTCCAAGGGGGATTTTGTTAATACATATGTCCCTAGTTTATGTTCTTAATGTGAAAGTCTGTCATGGCTTACATATGTGTAATGTAACGATGTAATGATATATGAATTGTTCTTTGATGTTAATGTATCTTTAATTCATATATATGAACTTATTATATAGGTTTGAAGTTTTTGTATGATTATTCATGCTAATGGACCATACTTATGGACCATATGCATGAAGACATCATGCTAATGAACAAGTCGCACGACTGGACCAGGAAACTGGACTAGTCGTGCGATTAAAACTTCAGAATGACTCAGTTGCACGAATGAACCTTCAGTCGTACGTATGAATCAGTCGCATGGGTCAGTCACATGACTAAACCATGCTAATGGTTCAGTCGCACGAATGAAGACTGCAAACTTATAAATACCACATAATTAATAGAAAAACGAGACTTTTGACACTTATATCGTATACACTCATAACCTAGCCGTCCAGAGCGTCCAGAACGCATATTCCAACTTCATAGTTCGCATCTGATCGTTTTCTATTCAATCTTAACGTTTCTTTAATCGTTAGATCGATCGGGTTTTCGTTCTCACTGATTGGATCGCCAATCAAATAGGATTTCGTACTATTTGATTAGGTTTCACGCATAATCAGTCAGTACTCCATGCGTACTTGGTCCTGACACTTTTGATTTTCATAATATTCGCATAAGTTATTATTTTCTCATAAACCCTCCTTTAATTGTGTGCATGTGTGTTTACAAATTTTTTTATCTATTAATTTTTTTTTAATAATCAAGAACTGAATTGATCATGAGATCATATCCTCAAGATATACTTTAGCACAAAGATGAAATTAATCATCGACAAGCAATGAGATCACACTGATAACTGAATCTAATCACAGTCTTTGAATGATTTTGAAATTCTCAAACAGATCAATAACGATTGCTGATATGTTTGTCCACTTAAACTCATGCCCTATCTTTTTCAACAAGCAACAGATGATTCGTTAAGATTCGATTAAATACTTTAGAATGCTAGGAACCCACAATCATTTGGCAAAAACTCTCACCCAACCTCAGGATTTCTTGAATTTTATAACGATATTTATAGAGCAAGGCTTGTGCATTAGTGTGCAAGTGATTATCAACAGAATATTGCATTCTGTGATGAATTCATTGTTTAGATGATTTGACACTACTTAGACCAAGATGGTGAGAGCTCCAAGTCTATACTCACGTATAACAAAGGAGATGACCATTTAATCATGTGCTAATGAGAGCTCCATGTCAGTACTATCGTACAGCAAAGAAGATCATCACTCCAGGTTAGTACTTCCGTACAGCAGAGGAGATTAGCACAAACACAAGACACATAAACACACCAAACATGGCTCAAAGATATGGCTTATATGATTTGTATCATGGAGGGTGAAAGATCAATTCTCAATCCAATTTTTGTTGGGACTCAGTTTTCGTGCAAGCCAAAATGATTACGTAAAACCATACATCCTTAAGCATATATTTTAATTTAAATCATCATACTACTGTCTACTTTATTTTTCAGGCTGAGTTTACCAAGCACATCATTAAAAAACTATTTGTTTTTCTTTTATTTGCAATTAAAAATAAGATGTAAATCAGATCACAATATCAGTTACTATCATTTCTCATTTTAAAACACAAGTCATGCAAGAACAAGCAATTCAAGAAGATATACAATCATTTCTCAATCATCTCAAATAAAGTTCTCAGTTCTTTTTTTATTTTTTATGTATTACTTATATACTCTTCCCCTAATTTTTTATTTTTGTAAACCTATTTTTTTAATTAATTTTTAAATTTTTTATTTTTTTTATTTTGTTTTTATAAAACTGTATAAAAATAGAAATTTACCAAAGAAGGTCTTCCAAACTACACTGATATGAATATAAGAAATGAATTCTCAAAAAATATGCAATGATTGTGAAGTGAGAACGGTGATTGTATGGATAAAAATTCGGATTGTGAATAACACTTAACTGATTTGTGTATAAATAATTAGATATTATGTATGATTAGATATGAGTTAAAGACATTATTTTTTGATTATTTTTAAAATTCTTTTTCTAATTTGGTTTGGTCCCTCATATCCCAATTTGAATAAGTGGGGTTGTGGGAATTTTATTTGAATTCAAATTGGATTTAAATACATTTTATAGTTTTAAAATTCAAAAAAATAAAATTCAAAAAACTTGGATGACTTGAATTCAATTCGAATAATACCTATATTTTAAAGAATGAGTGTTATAGGGGTTGTTTGGTAATATTTTAGTGGTCACTAAAAATCTACCTCTTATTGATTCATAGGTTTTTTTGATCAAAGCATTCATAATGGAATCCCTAAAAATATATGAATGTGTTTGGTATATTATATGGAATGGGTTTGAGTGATTGTGAGTGAATGAGAAAATTTTTTTATTGTTGGTTGTTATATTTGAAGAATTACTGTTCAATCCCTGTAATTTTTTTAATATTATTGGAAGTGATTGGGAGAGAAGGTGAGAGAAAAAATAATAATAATAAGAGTATAAAAAGTATTATTTAATTGAAAAAGAGAGAAAATATATAGTAATTTTTAATGTAATTATATAAATGAAAATAAGAACTTCACTGTAAATGCTCTTAATAGGTAACCTTGTTAATAGATAACTTTGTTGCTGAATAGTTAAAAAGTTAAATCTTAGTGGTACTTTTTAACCATTTAGTATTAGGATTAACTTTTAATCATCAAAAGGTTATGAACCATTAAGAGGTTGCATCGTAACTATTAAAAAATTATCTTCCATTTGGATACTCTTAGACTTTAGGCCTTAGCGATGTGTGCTATTTTTCGTAGCCCAAAAACCTTGATGTTTTTTGGTTTTCATAATGTGCTTTATTTTGATGTAGTTGGGCCGAATGCAACTAACACATGGGAAGCTTTATTGTATACTTGGTTTTTGATTCCAATTGTCTTAATGTCTTAATTCTCATGAAAAATGGGCTGGCCCATTCTGTATGATATGGTCTTCTGATAATACCCATTGTTTAGTGTTTATTCGGAAGTAGGCCCAATAGTGTTATCTGTCATTCTGTTGTAGATTAGGTCTGGGCTGTCTAGCATACTTTTATGACCCTATTGTATTTTGTTGATGTGGGCGTGTAAATTTATTAGAACACTCACCACCCTAACCTAATACAAAATTTACGAGTTTGGATTTAGAATAAATGGGTTCGGATTAGTTTCTGGTCAAACCTGTCGACTCATATAGCTTAGTGATCGGGTTCGGGTCAACACAACGGGTTGGTGGGTTGACCAAATTAACCAGTTTATTATATATTTTATTTTTTATATATGTTTTTATGTTTTGTATTAAATTTTGTAGGTCTTTTATTTCAAAAACTAAAACTAAAAATAGAAACAAAAACAAATTTTGATATCTAAAATATAATTGTTTTATATTTCATTTGTACTTTTTGCTGTAAAAAAAGCGATTTTAAAATTATAATATGTGAAACAAATATTAAAAATTCGGGTCAAACGGGCCGTGTTTGTATTGACTGCAAATATTCCTGTCGTGTTCGGTTCACATGTCTGATATGATTTTCGGGTTCAAGTTCGCGTACAATTTAAGTTCAGGTCAGGTTGGACCCGCCAACAGGTAAACACAAAATTCATGGTATACATCAAAAAAGATGAATATGCAGAAATAAAATCTCAAGTTTAAGCAATTTTTGTTGTTTCAATTAGATCTTCTATGTACAACAAGCAATACGATGGAAGATAATTTCATTCTTCAAACTTTCTTCCGCATCACAAATTCACAAAAGCAAGCCACATATGTCTTGGAGAATTTATTAAAAAGAAACTTAAATTCTGATTATATACACACACGGGGAGCTCAAACAATTCCAATTATTATCTTGTAGGGTTTAGTTATTTGTTTCGTTGGACTTGATGACAAATTAAAGTTATAATACTATCTCATCATTTCAAGAGGATATTCGGATCGTAAGTGGTGTAATTCTCGATCAAAAAGTTGTGAGTTCTAGTTTCGTAGGACGTAGAATACGATGGTTTTATATTAAAAAATTATAGGTATTGATGCTAAAAAGAATAATAAGTAGTCCAATCAATCTCACTCTCAACAAGGTTTATTTACTGATGCTTGGTGGTTGAGAGACATGTCACCGGATTGGTTGTTTCTAGTTGGTCATTGGAGATAGATGAAGACATAACGCACTCTCAACAAGATTTTTTTATCGTTTTTATAGTAACATTTCTTGTTTTTGGTTTTCAAAGTATTTTTCTGTTATTTATTAATAACGGTATACATCTCATTAACAATTAAAAGAATTATTTAGAATTATCTTTGTTACAAGTTTGCGAAAATTGAGGATCAACTATAATTTTTAAAAAGTTAAATCAAAACCGCAATATAAAAATACACATATAACTCATTCTTAAATTCTAAAATAAATTATATTCAATACTTAATTAACTCATATGTAACCACTTCTTTTTCTTCATTTTAACACATTAATTAAATCACTTATATATTTAGACTAGGTTACGTCTGTGTATTACACGGGATTGTATAATAGCAATTATAATTCTATAGTGTGTAGAGGATAAAAATAATTTAATTACACACAAAGGAAAAACAAACAATAAGCTCCTAATTAAATCAAATTCACGTCCAACTAACTAATGTTTTTTTAGCGAGAAATATAATAGGCAATTTTCTAACATTATATAGTTACACACACGCAACTATACAATACCCTTCATACTGTGCATGGTTCCTAAATCTATTTACCATCGTCACATCAGTGAAAAAATCTCATTCATTATTTTTAATTTAAAAAAAAACAAAAATAAAAATCCTGCCAAAGGCAATAATTTTTTAAAAAAATTCACCCTGAAAAAAAAACTAAATCTAGTCATGTACTTAAGCGAGGCATCTTAAAAAATCATGCCAATGTCGAGTTAAAATGAAATTTGAATATTGGTTATATTTCAAATGGTTTTAAACTAAAGTTTTTTCAAAAATATCATATGATCTTTCAGTTTATTATGAGTCATCGCTCAAATTTGATCTATATTCTTTTATTTGATTCCTCTTGTTGCATACTATAGTTTGATTTCTGTTACATATTATTATAGTTTCTTTTATATAAACATTAGGCTATAACCCGATGTAACACACGGGTTAAATAATAAAATTACTAAATATTTACTAATGAAGAATTAGAAATTGTAAAACATCAAATATAAACTTAATTAAATTAGCTAATAAAACATTTTTACTATTTTAAAACTTTCGTTTTATAAAATTATTTCTTTGAAAAAAGCTCCTTTTTTATCAATGTCTCATTGTTTAAAAACTTTGGGTTTGTTTTGGAAAAATTATTTTTGTATAAAAATTTGTTTTTACAAAATTGATTTTAACGTATTTCATAATTTAAAAGGTTTGTTGTTTTAGAGAAAAATCATAGTTTAATTGTGATTTTGGAAAACTATATCTTTAATCAAAATACTTAAATTTAATTAATGAAAAACTATGTTTAAAGATTTATAATAAAAAGTGAAAGAGAAAACTTTGGAAATTAGTTAATTTATTTTTTTGTTAAATTGAATAAATAGTTTGGACGGAAAAACTAAAGTGAAAGAGCTTGTGAGAATGACATGTGACAGCACATGTAAATGATATTAGGTTAGATTGTTAACTTGCTATACTCCACGTTTACGACGTGAGTAGTAAACATAAAACATTTATTGGTGGGATTTTAAAAGTTATAAGGTTATTTGCACCAACAAACATAAAAACATAATTGAGGATCAAGAACCTAATGAATCTATCAAACTTACATGTTTGTTAATGATGTTATAAGATGAATAATCACGATGGGTACTTCATCTTCATAATAAACAAGTGTATTTTGTCTTTCAGGTTTCTGTTAGATTTGCTCATGTTCTGAGTAACCATCATGAACTACCCTCTTACCATATGACAAAAGATTTCTTGTCAAAAATTGTGTGTTAAAATTACCAATGGGTATATGATTCGTTGCTATTTTTTTTATATTTTGTAATTTTACTTGCTACTACTATCATGAATCATCATGTCTTTTTTTTCTCATACAACTTACATATGTATACAGAGAACAAGGTTCTTTCTTTTTAAGAACTCATTACCTGTGAAGTCATAAAACCCGCAAAAACCTCCCTAACAAGGGATTAAGTATATCGTAGTTTGTGTGGGCAAACATGTTATGACAAGAAACAAGTGGATACACTTTTTAATGCATTTTAGTAGCATTATAAGATTAGGTTCAAATATAAAGGTTTTAAAACAGTAAAAAGTGTAATAAGTAATCTCTACCATCCATTTACTTAATTAATAATTGAGATCAACTTTAGGAAAAAGTTTGTTAAAGTAGTATTATAAAAATAGCCAATTTTATTGACTTTTAGTCATTTCCCACATTTTTTTAAACGTAATAACTTTTATGTATGATATTATTATTATTATTTTTATCAAAATCACACCTTAAAATGAGTGTTTTTTATCTTTAAAATAATTATTTTACGGTTTTATATAAAAATAAAAAAAATATGTTTTTAAGCTCGTATCTCATCATTGTGTCTTTAATACATTTCATTGTGTATTTTTTGATGCGGACGGTGATCAGGGAGCTAAACCCATTCCGGGATAGGATTGAGTGGCATCCGGGTTGAAGATTAGTAAGAGATTTGAAACACATATTTTCATCATTGTCTAGTATTTTATTTATAATTATCATATCTTTTATTTATTTGGTTTATTCATGTTTATCTTTAAGTTTGTTAGGATCTAATATAAATGTTAGGATTTGGTTTCGTCTATTATTAATTTTGTTGATTGAATTAAAATTAAAGAACCTGTGTTCTTGGAACTTTTTTGTTCGTTTATCGTCTTTGAGTAACTATTTGATTCCTTTCAATTCTGCATCATTTTTGTTAGTTGTTGTATTAATCCGAATACTATTGTATTGTTCTAAATTATGAATTTTAAAAAAATATAATTACGGAATAACATTGTTGTATATCTCTAATATGTAAATTATGGTGAAATACAATAATATATTAACAAACTAATTGCTCTAATACATTAAAAACAATAACAAAATAACACAATGTCTGATTTTGACTTTTGTTCCGTCATTGTGTTATATTAAATACTATTAGTTTTGAAAAATAAATTTGTGAGATAACATAATTGTGTACTTATAACGGTAAAACAACTTGTTCCATCTTAAACACTATAAGTTTTGAAAAATATATCGGTGAAAGTTATCATTATGTCTTCTATTATAAAACACTAGAAGGGTGCATGTGCAAAGCGGCAGAACAACATTTTACATCCGACACGAGTTTGTAATATTTGTTAATCTTATAGTAATTTTACAAAAGTATATTATATTTTTATAAGCTAAAATTTAAAACACCAAATAAAAGGATTTTGCATGACGACTTGTACATTTATACATTAACTTATTGTACCTTACCAAATACATATCAATTCTGCAAAAAATTTACACCAGAACATTTAAAAGATACACATTTCCGATTGTAGTATCAAAAAGTTTTTAAGTATGATAGATTGATATAACAGAAAATCTTAAAACAAATGAAGTTTTTTTGGTTTATGGGTTGATAATTTAAAATTTTATGTAATTTATAGTAATTATAAGGTTATTATGTAACTAATTATAAGGGGTAATTTGTAAATAATGTTAAAAATACTATTTTACCCTTAAAAATAGTTGTACCTTATACATCAAGTGAGGTCAGTGTTTTTAATCTAATGGTATCTTAAAATCCTTTTTTCTCTATGTTTTATATATAGTATAGATAATAATAGATAACAAGTTTATAATATATAAAAACAATGGCAAAAAACCATAAAATGATCTAAAACGTACACAATGATTAATACACACTTTAGAGGTGTACGAAAAAACCAGTTTAAAAAAACGATATAAGCCAAACCGGTTTCTAACCCGACCCCAATTGGCGGTTTGTATACGAGTTTGAAGCCTAGCACCAAAAACGGTTTGTAAACAGATATAAAAACTATTTTTTCTAAATAAAAAAACTGGTTTTCAAATTGATCCAAACCGGGTTGAGATTCTTGATGAAAAACCAATTTGGAAAAAGAAGCGGTTTGTACATATTAAAAACACGGTCTAGTTTAAAAAACCGAACCAGTTTTGCAAAAAGAACTAGTTTGTACACCTCTAATACACAACAATTGATGTAAAGTATATGGCACAATGAATAAATATTTGACACAATAAACGTATAAGACATAATGAGCTAACATATTTGACAAAATGACCAAAATATCCTTATTTTTAAAAACAATAGAAGAACACATGTTAAGACCACAATACTTCTTAGACTTTTAGATTAAACATCATTTATAGTATAACATTACCATAATTAGAGTATCTTTGTTATGCCACTATGTCCATGATCTGATTATATAACCCATGGATTAATTCAGTTAAACCGAATAAACTACGAGTTTGATAATATTAGCTAGATTTATAAAATTATTATAAAGATCTCTCTAGCTTGAAACTTTGAAATTTATCTTTCGGGGTTTGGGCCATTTGGAAGAACCTAAAAGCTTATAGAGCTATAGTTACGTGATTAATGGGCCAAATCCTTTCTTTGAGTTGTAGCACATATACGAAATAGGCTATTAGACTCATAGGCTGTACGGCTTTAGTGAATTAGCTCTCTCATTTTATTCTTTCGTATGCTTCGTTCGACCACGGCCCAAGAGAGTAAGAGACAAATAACTCGAATACAATTTGATTTCATTGGAGCATGGTTATTTTCAATAAAGTTAAGATTGTTTGTCTATTTACATTCATCAAGTCTGGTAAAGCATCTAGACACGATGTGTATTTTAAGGCGATGGTGTTGAGTCCACTAAAATACAAGTGATTATAGATGCATCGTTCTAAAGATTTAGACATACCATTAGAGCCACATAGTCGCTTATACACACCTTGAACTCAGTTTTGTTAGGAAGAATTTAGAATAGAAAAGGTAGAAGCTTACATTCAACAATGGCCATATTTCCTCTCAAACTAGAACATTATTTATCATGTTGCATCTTGACATACAGCTGAAGATCATTTGACTTGGATACTTGTATATTCCACCCAATAATAAACTAAGACCGATGCCAAGGTCTTGAACCAATGACTAGATGAGGACTATAACACAAGACAAGGCGCAAGACACGAATCATAACTGTTAGAAAAAGTTGGGTTTGTTTTGTAATTTCAAGATGTTAAAAGGACTATTATTGTAAATTTCTTTTGTTTGTTAAGTGATGATTGTATATGTACTGAACTTTTGAATGATTTTTTGATTGAATACACAATTTCTTATTTTTGTTGTTCATCATTGTTCTTGGTACTTGTTTACATTTGATATTAGAGCTTCAGAAAGAAGAAGCTCGAATCCCTTGATTGAGCGGAATCCTGGATTTACAGTTCGGTCGCACCTACAAGCGAAGGACAAACATGGTTGGTGCAACCACCAGGAGCGTTGTGGCGGTAAGGGATAACTTCTCAATGATCCCATTACAATGCCTTATTCTTACAACTTCGAATTATACCATATGGGCGGTAAAATTGAAGGTGATCTTTAATGTACACGGTTTATGGGAAGTGATCGAACCACCCGAGGGAACTATAGTTGATCCCAAAAAGAACAGTGTGGCAATAACGTACTTGTTTCAGGCGATGGCAAAGGAAATGGTGTTGCAGGTAGCCAACCTGTCGATCACAAAGGACATTTGGAAGTCGCTGAAGGCCAAATTTGTTGGTGTTGATCGTGTGAAGAAGGCCAGGCTACAAACCTTGAAGAATGAATTTCAAAGTCTGAAAATGAAGGACAACGAAACCATCGATGACTTCGCTGGAAGGATGATTGTGATATCATCGAGAGCATCCGAATTGGGGAAGCCGGATGGGGAAACGTTTCTTGTTCAAAATTTTTTTGATGCAATACAAGAAAGGTTTATTCAAATTATTGCTTCAATAGAACAATTTGTGGATCTTAAAACAATGCTCCTTCGAGAAGCAATCGAAAGTTTGAAGGCGTTCGAAGAAAGAACTGGCATGAAGACTAAAGTAAACTCAGCTAAGGAAGATCATTGTTACTGGCATACGTAGAATGGCAGTCTAAACGGAAAAATTCTGAGTCAAAGAGTAAGAAGTGAGGAAAGAGCAAGGATGGAACTCAATGTTCAGGGCTAAATGAGAAGAATTGATCAAACCACAAAGGAAAGGAGGCTCATCAAGATCACTCAAGAACTCAAAAGTTCAAGAAAGACAAGTCAAAATTAAGGTGTTTCAAGTGTGATAAACTTGTACACTATGCCTCTGAATGACAAACTTTGAAACCATTTGGTGTGGGCCCAACTATGAAACAGCAAACTATAGCCTTTTTGGAGGCCTAAGATTGCTTATCAAAAGGGGCTTCACTGAAATCGCCATAACTTGGGCTAGAAGTCTCCGTTTTGGGCCTGCGGCCAGTCAAAACAACCGTTGGACCAAGGAGCACGTTTTCACAAACAACCATAGGTGGGTTGGGCCATCGTTTCGGCCCAAAAAGACTTATTTTTTGAGTTATTTCAAATTTTTGTCTTATATTTAGATTTTGTTGGACTTTACATTTGGATCGGTTTTTGACTCGCTTATGTTTTGTAGCCCATTCTATTTTTGTTTTGTTTCTTTATATGCATGTAAGAGATAGGTGGAATAGTCATTGAAGTTTATAAAAAAATACCTTTGTTTTCGTTCTATCATAGTGTGTGTAGTGTGAATTCCTGATTATCGGTATTTTTTGTGAATCAACGATAGTTTGAAGAATTGTTCCCAGTATTCTTGTTGAATCAACAAGTTCAATTATTTATCCCTCTGATTCCAACTGCATCAGTTGGTATCAGAGCCAAATTTCCTAATCAAGATGCCTCTAAAAAGAAGACCTCTTAATGATCATGAGAAGGAATTGGAACAACGTATTATGACATGGATGGAGGAGCGGTTAGATCAAGTTTTTCATAGTTGGCTGATCAAATGCAAGATTTGATGAATCAAGGAGGGCGTGATGAGGGTAATATCCTTATAGACTTTAGCATCGCAACAGGTGAGAAAGTTTCATCATAGTCAACCCCTTGAGTTTGAGTGAAACCCTTTGCTACAAGTCTAGCTTTATAAGTATCCAAGTTTCCATGCATATTGGTTTTCTTCTTGAAAACCCACTTGCTTCCAACTACTTTGGAATTAAGAGGTGGTACAACAAGTTCCCAAACTTGATTGTCATACATGGATTGCATCTCTACGTTCATGGCCTCGAGCCATTTGTCACAATCCGAATTGGACACTGCATCATGGTATGTGGTTGGTTCATCTGAATCTACCACATAGCATCCATCCATGAAAAATCCGTATCTTTCAGGTGGATTACTAGTTCTACCACTTCTGCGAACGTTTTGTGTGTATTGATCAACCATTTGATCATCTTCAACATCCTCATGTTGAGTGCTAGTTTCAACCAAACGTGCATCGGGTTGTGGTTCTTGATCCTCCTCAAGATCCACTGTTCTACTGCTAGTTCCTTCCATAAGGAACTTTGCCTCTAAGAACTCACCCTTTCTAGCAACAAACACATTTTGTTTCAGTGGATCATAGAAATAATATCCCATATAATCTCTAGGATATCCAACAAAGATACACTTGGTGGATCGGACTTCTAATTTGTTTGGGGTGGGAGTCTTAACGTAAGCCTCACAGCCCCAGACCCTTAAGTATGATAGGGATGGAACTCTTCCATGCCATATCTCAAAAGGTGTCCTTTCCATCTTTTTGGTTGGGGCCATATTTAAAATACGGATCGCGGAGAGCAAAGCGAAACCCCAAAATGATAGAGGTAATGTGCTTCTAGCCATCATAGATCGGACCATATCCAATAAGGTTCGATTCCTCCTCTCAGACACACCATTATGTTGTGGTGTTCCAGGTGGAGTGAGTTGTGAGACAATCCACAACTCCTAAGATGATCTTGGAAAGCATCACTTAGGTATTCACCTCCTCTATCGGTAAGGAGAACTTTAATCGACTTGTTGAGTTGATTTTCCACTTCATTCTTGATGATTTTGAACATTTCAAAAGCTTCATCTTAGTGCCTTAATAAGTACACATACCCATAGCGACTATAATCGTCGGTAAAGGTAATGAAGTATCTTTCACCATTCCTAGTCATTGACTTAAGAGGGATGCCGAGCATACGACATGCCGAGCATATGACTTTTCATCTTAAGTACATAAGATGAAACAAATTGGTTGTCGTCCATACGACATGCATGGAGTGCTCGAACCGTTTCGAAGCGCTCAACCCTTGCTTGTGTTTGAAACGTTTCCTTCAGCTGGGTTATCATGTCATATGCTCCGTGATGTTCATACTCCTTTTGGAGATCCGGAGTCATGCTCGCTAGCATGAGACAAGACACTTGGACGGAGTCCTCAGTGTACTTTAGCCAATTGTTATAGGTATCCTCATCATCCTCAGCAGGTGGATCGGGGATAGGGTCGTCTAGAATATATGATCGTTTTTCTTGCTTGAGAACGATTCTCAAGTTTCAATCCCAATCAATGAAATTATTATGATTTAGACGTTCCTTTTGGAGAATCGCTCGTAATGATTGGGCGGACGCGGATGAATTATCATGATTATCATTGTTTGTGGTCATCTACAAAATATAACAAAGATCTATTTTAGTATTTTCGACATTGCTATTTTAAATAATTAATACCTTTTAAGGTCATTTTTATATTAAAATCTAAAACCCAACATTACATTTAAATTGTGGTTAGGTGACATTTATCCCACGATTTAAATTAATAAGGTGGTCAACGATTGACGGTTGCGACCATTTGCAACTTCTAGAGGTATGGGATCGACTTTAAACATCATATGTAAAGTTGGCATGTTAATCCCATCAACACCATTTGGAAAACCACACCGTAGGTGATCCATTTGACATGATTTGCAAATCAAGATACCCTACTTACACCTACGTGTGAGTTTGCCAAAATAAGTGGTTAGATGACCTTTATCCCACAAATAAGGCATTCTCACCTCAAGTCGCAAGTTCCCTCAAAATGGTTAGGTGATCTTTATCCCACTAAGAGTTCCCAAGTGACTCAAGTGTTGTGTAAAAGGACGATGTTGATCTTGTTTAAAATTTTAGAGATTTCATAATACAAGTTTTAGAAAACTCTATGTACTTGTATTTGCATGCTTTCAAATACAAGGTACCCTATGGTCCTTTGATTAAAACCAATTTTTAAACTTTAAAATTATTAGATCATTTTAATAACCTTTTATTACTTTTAATGATTAAGAACCATCATTTTTATGACTTGTTAAGTTTGTTAATTAGTTTGTGATGCATGTCAAAATTTCAACCATACAATCAAATAACAAACATTCAAACAAGCATAAACATACAAACATGAGTGCATAACCATAGCCACTAAGTTGACAACACTTGTTTGCCATCACAAGTGTCATCATAAGGTCTTTCCTAAGGGTTGAAATCAACATAAAATAGAGGTCATCATAGACCCCCACTTGAACTTGCATCCATATGCTTCAAGTTCCATGTCTTTGATGTCCATCTTTGGGTCTTGATCTTGTGCATCTTCCTTTTACAAAATTGAATCCTAATACATTTTTTCTAATAAAAGAAATGCACCTAATCTATTAATTACATAACCAAATGAACAAATAATTACAACCCAAATAATGAACATAAATATTACATCCCAATTGAATGAATAAAACCAACCATTCCAATCATCCAAATCAAAAGGCCAAAGGCTAGGTTATGCACACTAACATCCAATGATCATATCATCCAAACATATAATGAAACCCCACTTAAAACCACCAAATTTCAGCCAACATAAACTGAAATTTTGGGTTTTAAACATTATCCAAACAATCAACATTTCATAATATATATCTTTCAAGGTCTAATCACTAGCATGTGTGATATGACCTTGAAAGTTTGGGGAATCATTGATACAAAATATAGCAGCCCAAAATCAGCCTTCAATAAGAGATAATACATCTTTAAAACCTATTTTAAAGACTAAGAACAAGCAAGTTATCCACATAACCGGCTCTTGATGCCATTGTTAGTTGGAAGCAAGTGGGTTTTCAAGAAGAAAACCAATATGCATGAAAACTTGGATACTTATAAAGCTAGACTTGTAGCAAAGGGTTTCACTCAAACTCAAGGGGTTGACTATGATGAAACTTTCTCACCTGTTGCGATGCTAAAGTTTATAAGGATATTGTTTGCCATAGCTGTTCGTTATGATTATGAGATTTGGCAAATGGATGTCAAAACCGCTTTCTTAAATGGATATCTTGAGGAAGATGTCTATATGGTTCAGCCTGAAGGTTTTGTCGATCCAAAACATCCTATAAAGTATGCAAGTTAAAGAAATCAATCTATGGATTGAAACAAGCATCGAGAAGCTGGAATCATCGTTTTGATGAGGAGGTAAAGAAATTTGGCTTCATCAAAAACGCTGATGAGGCTTGTGTGTATAAGAAGGCTAGTGGGAGCACAATAACTTTCCTAGTATGTATGTTGATGACATACTACTATTTGGAAATGACATTCCAACCTTGGAAGCTGTAAAAACCTGGCTTGGAAGTTGTTTTTCCATTAAGGATCTTGGTGAAGCCGCCTATATTCTGGGAATAAAGATCTATAGGGATAGATCAAGGCGGTTAATTGGTTTGAATCAAAGTGCATACATTGATAAGATCTTGAAAAGGTTCAAGACGGAGAACTCTAAGAAAGGTACCGTACCTATTCAAAGAGGAACGATATTGAGTACGACTCAATGTCCTAGCTCAAAGGATGAGCAAGATAAAATGAAGGCAATCCCATACGCATCTGCTATTGGATCCATCATGTATGCAATGATATGCACTCGACCGGACGTGTCATGCGCCTTAAGCATGACAAGTCGTTACCAGCAAAATCCTGAAAACAGTCATTGGATGGCTGTTAAGAACATACTTAAGTACCTAAGGAGGACAAGAGATATGTTCCTAATCTATGGATTTGGTAATGAGGAACTCGTTGTAAAAGGTTACACGGATGCGAGTTTCCAAACCGATCGTGATGATTCTCGGTCACAATCGGGATATATTTTCATTCTGAATGGAGGAGCGGTCTCTTGGAAGAGCTCCAAACAGGATGTGGTGGCTCTATCAATTACAGAATCAAAATACGTCGCCGCCTCATTGGCAGCTCAAGAAGCTGCATGGTTGAAGAAATTCATTGCCGATCTGGGGATTGTCCCTTCCATTCAGGACCCCCTAGAGATCTTTTGTGATAACGAGGGTGCGATTGCTCAAATCAAGGAACCTCGTGCTCATCAAAAGACAAGACACATAGAATATTGATGCAGTTAGTATGTCATGATCCAAGTCGGGTTATACCCAATAACAAGCTTTGCAATCACCGAAAATTATTCAATTGATGATATGATCATGCAATTAAATAATAACACCAAATTTAGAAAATGGGCTTTCTAAATAAGTTGCATATGAGATTAAACAATTTATATGGATATTTTGTTTATACATATTGTTTGTAATGTTATTTAAGTTATTTAAATAACATCAAATAATTAGTGAGTGTGTATGTGTTATTCTAATAAAAGGGTTTATTGAATGAACACTTTTAAAAGGAAATGACTTGTTTAATGTGTTAACTTTTTCATTTTACTTTTGGGGGGGGAATCAAATGAAAGGGAGGATTCGGCCGCCCTTGGGGCTTGGTCTCCTCTTGATTGCTTTTGATAACCTTGAAAATACACACACATTAGAGTATTATTCACTCCATCTCATTCTCTCTCTCATACATGCAATAAAAGAACACAAGAAAGCTTTTCTTGTTCTTGTTGAAGAAGAATCGGCTGAAAGTTCTTTTCAGGAGAGTCTCTCTTCGTTTTGGTGTTAAATCCTAGCATCTAAGGTGTTTTGTGATAGTGCTTGGGGTATACTAGCTTGAGGGATCCTTCCTTGGAGCCTTGGCCGAAGCTTTAGCATCTTATCTATCTATCTTGGTCGACTTTTCAGCAGGCAGAAGGTAGTCTATCACAGCTTCATGTAGCTGTGATATTATGTGCATATTATTATGTTCATAGCTTGTTTATTCACATACAAGATCCTCTTTGTTCTTGGGTTTGTTCACACTTTAAAAACACATCAAATAGAACATGTTTTCATCTTATCAACAATGTAATAATGTTAACTTCCGCTGCGTATTACAAAGTTTAAGTAGTTAAACTATGTCTTGTGTTCTAACAAACCCTAACACGATTCTTCTTCTGACGAAGATGTATAACAGAATCGAAGGGGTGATAATAGGCGTTGGGAGGCAGGAATGAGAACCAGTATTCCTGAATTCGATGGTGATACTTTGAATCCGGAAAAATTCATTGATTGGCTTCTTGTTGTTGAAGAAGTGTTCGAATTCAAAGAGGTTCCTGAAGACAAAAAGGTATCGTTGATCGCTACCAGGCTACGTGGAAGGACTTCTACGTGGTGGCAACAATTGAAACTGACTCGGGAGAGAGTTGGAAAGCCAAGGGTCACAACTTGGAAGAAGTGTTGGTAGTAGTGGACCACCTTCTAAAGGAGTCGGCAGTAGTTGCATGAAGTGTTTCAACTGTGGGGAGACTGTCGTTGACAGTCAGAATGTAAGAAAGTTGGTAAAAGAAATATGTTTGCTGACCCTAAGGAATGGGAAGATGATGGAGAGGCTGATGAAAGTTATAAAGACACTCCAATATTTGTTGAAAAGCTTGAGTATGTGAAAGAGGAGGTGGCTGGAGACGTGGGGACATGCCTAGTGGTTAGACGTTCATGCTACCAAAGGCAAATGATAATGATTGGCTTAAGCATAACATCTTCCATTCAACATGTACCGTGCCGAGAAAGGTTTGTACTTTTGTTATTAATTCAAAGAGTTGTGACAATTAAGTTTCTAAAGAGTTTGTTAGAAAGTTGATCCTGGAAACAGAGAACCATCCTAAGCCTTATAAGCACTAATGGATTAACAAGGGAGGTGAGGTGCCAGTAACTAAGCGTACCCTTGCTCCTTTTTCTATTGGTAAAACATACAAGGACAAAGTCTGGTATGATGTGATTCCCATGGATGCGTGTCATTTGTTGTTGGGTATGCCTTAGGAATATGATCGCAACGTAGAACACAATGGGTAGTTTAATACTTATAGTTTCATGTTTGATAACGTGAAAATAACATTGTTGCCCACTAAACCCAAGGAAGTGGCTACCAAACCTACTGCTACTTTGTTGACTCTTTCTCAGTTTGAGAATGAGTTTGAGGCCGGGGATTATGTTTTTGTGTTGATAGGTAAAGAAGTGGTTGAATGTGCTAATGTTCCTGGTGCTATGATTCCTCTACTTGAGAAATTTTCCAATGTTTTTCCCACTTATTGTCTGTTGGTTTGTCACCTTTGCGTGACATCCAACATCATATTAATTTAGAACCTGAATCACAATAACAGACCACATTACATGATGAGCGCAGCAGAGCATGAGGAGTTGTGAAAACAGATTAAGGAGCTGACACCTAAGGGCCATGTTCGTGAAAGTATGAGCCCTTGTGTTGTTCCTGCTTTGTTGACTCCAAAAAAAGATAGCACTTAGACCACGTGTGTTGACAGTCGAGCTATCAACAAGATTACCGTGAGGTATAGGTTTCCTATCCCTAGACTTGATGGTTTGCTTGATCAGATTAGTGGTGCTACCATTTTCACAAAGTTGGATTTGAAGAATGGATATTACCATATTCGTCTTAGGCCTGGTTATGAATGGAAAACTGTCTTCAAAACTCGTGAAGGATTGTATGAATGGTTGGTAATGCATTTTGGTTTGTCAAACGCACGTAACACTTCTATGTGTGTGATGAATTAGTTGATCATGCCTTTTATTGGAAAGTTCGTGGTTGTTTATTTTGATGACATTCTTATTTATAGTGCTTCTTCTAGTAAGTACCGCATGCATGTCAAGCAAGTTTTGTCCTTACTTCTAATGGATAGTTTCTATGCATCAGCAAAGAAATGTGTTTTTATGACCCCTAAAGTTCTATTTTTGGGGTATGTTGTTTCTGGCAAGGGAATACAAGTGGATGAATCTAAAGTAGCAGCTATTACAAATTGGCTAACTCCAACGACCATTACTGAAGTTCATAGTTTTCATGGACTTGTTTATTTTTGTAGACGATTCATTCCATATTTCAGTTCTATTATGGCTCCAGTGACAAACTGCGTGAAGGGGAATCAACTATGTATTCTGATTCTAGACTACGTTTACAGATTATTAAGGAGTTGCATGGTGAAGGGCACGTTGGTCGTGATCATACTCTACAGTTGGCCTAATATGAGGAAAGAAGTGGATCGTTATGTTAAAAGGTGTTTTATTTGTCTAGTTTCTAAGGGCACAACTAGTAACATGGGCCTCTATATGTCATTGTCGGTTCCTTTGCAGCCTTGGGTTAATATTAACATGGATTTTGTGTTGGGGTTGTCACGTACTCAAAGGGGTAACGACTCTATTTTTGTTGTTGTTGACAGGTTTTCTAAGACGGTTTATTTTATTCCTGTAAGAACGACAACTGATGTTGTTAATGTGGCACAACTTTTTTTTCATGATGTGTATCGCTTATATGGATTGCCTTCTTCTATTGTTTCCGGTCGGGATACCCGGTTTTTTAGTCACTTTTGGCGCAGCCTATGGAGGATGGTGAATATCCAACTCAGTTTCAGTAGTGCTTATCATCCATAAACGGATGGCCAAACTGAAGTTATAAACCGTTCACTTGGTAATTTGTTGTAATGTCTAATCAGTGATCATGTGAAAGCATGGGACCAGAAACTATACCAAGCCGAGTTTGCTCATAATCATGTTGTTAATCGAAGTACCGGGTTTAGTCCATTTCAAGTAGTTTATTCTTCTCAACCTCGGGGCCCCCAAAATTGCTTATCAAAAGGGCTTCACTGAAACTGCCATAACTTGGGCTAGAAGTATCTGTTTCGGGCAAGCGACCAGTCAAAATTGGGACCAAGGAGCACATTTTCACAAACGACCGTAGGCGGATTGAGTCATCATTTCAGCCCAAAAATGGCTTATTTTATCGGTTATTTCAATTTTTATTTTAATTTTTAGATTTTGTTGGACTTTACCTTTGGCCTAGGTTTTGGCCCACTTATGTTTTGTGGCCCATTCTATTTCTGTTTTGTTTCTTCATATGACACAATGTGTGTTAGTGTGAATTCTTGATTATCGGTATTCTTTGCGAATCAACGATAGTTAGAAGAATTGTTTCTAGTATTCTCGTTAAATAAACATGTTCAATTATTTATCCTTTTGTTTCGATTGCATCACCATTGGACTCGGAATCAAACATCACCCAAGCCGAAGTGGAAGAACCTGCCTTGCTAATGACAGTACATGAGGAAGCCAAGAAGGAGTTAGTGTTCTTAAATGAAAGGTACGAGGTAGAGTTGGATGATGCAAATGAAGGTACCTATTGGTATCTTGACAATGGAGCCTCAAATTACAAGACTGCTAATGATTCATTGTTCTCTCAATTAGATAAGAATATGGGTTATAAAGTCAAATTTGGTGCTAATTCTTGTGTTGAAATTGAAGGCAGAGGAGTTATGATACTAGAAGGTAAGATTGGGGAACACAGGATGCTATCTGAGGTTTACTACATCCCACACTTAAGAAATAATATTTTGAGCCTAGGACAGGCAATTAAAGAAAGGGGGAGAGGGGGGTGGGAGGTAAAGATGAAAGGGGACTTTCAACGGTTATATGAAAAAAATGGAAAATTGATAATAAAAATGGGAAGATCCCCAGCTAGACTGGGTATTGGGTCACCCATGTGCCTTCATTCGAAAATTGGAAGCACACCCTGCTTGTGGCATGACAGGTTGCGTCATGTGAACTTTGATTCATTAAGAATCATGACAAGTAAAGAGATTGTAAGGGGAGTTTCTCGGATAAATCACCGTACAATGTTATGTGAAGCATGCATGGCACGCAAGCATCCAAGGCAATCATTCCCGACAAGCACATCTTATAAGTCACAATTGCCACTCGAGTTGGTGTCAATGGATCTGTGTGGACCAATCACCCCAGTTACACAAGCAAGGAATAGGTAATTAATGTTACTTGTGGATGATTTCACACGTTTTATGTGGGTCTACATGCTTAAAAGTAAAGATCAAGCATAAGATAAAGTGTTTGAGGTTTGATAGGGAGGGGGAAGAGTTTACCTCTCAAGAGTTAAATTCTATCTGTGAGAAGAATGGAATAACTCGACAATTAACTGCTTCATATTTCCCTCAGCAGAATGGAACAATGGAAAAAAAGAATAGGTCTGTCTTGTACATGGCAAGAAGTATGTTAAGTGCAATGAAGTTACCATAGATGTTCTGGGCAGAAGGAAAACATAAGGCTTTTTATTTGAGTGTAGATGAAAGATCACATAAACTTCCATTACACTGTATCTAAGAAATCATATAAAGTTTAACAACATAGAGTAAAAAGTTTTTACATGGCTAGATAGCTTTCTAACCTCAAAAGGACCATAATAAGATAAAGTTTATTCCTTTTGAATATAAATCACAAGAAATCGAAGCAACTTACTATTAAAGTCAAAATTATGATAGAGTGATCACAATTATTGCTCGCTTATTGTAAAATGAATAACAAAATTCCACGTGTGAAATTAATAACCACTTAAGAAAATACAAAAAATCGGAAACAAAAACTCTTATCCACATCATATGGTGTTTCCGATTCCACCAGAACCTTTGCTTTCTCTCTCTAAAACTTCTAGAGAGAGAAACTCCATCTTCTTCTTCATCTTCATCTTCATCTTCCCCCAATGCTCACTGTGTGTATTTTTTTCAAAATCACACACTAATGGCGTTCCCTCAGCTTCTCCCTTCCCATTCTTCCTCATACCTCACCCACCACAAAAATCCTACCTTAAACCTACAAACCCTTTCATTTTCACCATGTAATCTCCATTCAATCACCGTCCCCCACCACCACCGTCGTCGCCGTCACCGGAGACTCACACCCACCGTCCGATGCTCCGTCGAGAAACACGAAAACAACATCTCCCCCAATTCGAACGACGTTGTGGAACTACCTCTGTTTCCCCTCCCGCTCGTCCTCTTCCCCGGCGCAATCCTCCCGCTGCAGATCTTCGAATACCGTTACCGGATTATGATGCACACTCTCCTCCAAACCGACCTCCGATTCGGCGTTATTTACACCGATGCCACCACCGGCACGGCGGACGTAGGGTGCGTCGGTGAGGTTGTGAAGCACGAGCGCCTCGTCGACGACCGGTTCTTTATCATCTGCAAAGGTCAGGAGCGGTTTAGGGTTACGAAGATTGTACGGACGAAACCGTATCTGGTGGCGGAGGTGGTGTGGCTGGAGGACCGGCCGTCGGGGAACGGTGCGGAGGATCTAGAAGGGTTGGCGAATGAGGTTGAGAGTCACATGAAGGATGTGATTAGGCTATCGAATCGGTTGAATGGGAAGCCGGAGAAGGAGGCCGGAGATCTTCGCCGGAATCTTTTTCCGACGCCGTTTTCGTTCTTCGTCGGGAGTACGTTTGAAGGGGCGCCGAGGGAGCAGCAGGCGTTGCTGGAGTTGGAGGATACTATGGTGAGATTGAAGAGGGAGAAGGAGACGTTGAGGAATACGCTTAATTACTTGTCTGCTGCTTCTGCAGTTAAAGATGTGTTTCCATCCTCGTCTTCTTGATCATGAATCGAAAACTTTGTGACTTTTATAGTGTTTCAATTAGTTTTTTATATGTTCGTTTTGATTTTGGATTCCTGGGTTTCTTATATAGTCCCTTTATTTGTAAAGATTCTGATACGCAGTAGTGAAATTATCTACAATCTCTGTGTTCAAGTTATCCGTTATCATGATGCAGAAGTTGATGCCTGTACAGATGGTTTATACGGTTGTTAATAGTTCTTACAGGCGTTAATATACTTGTTTCTACTTCTACGGAAGTGTTTATGTGGTTCTTAATGATCATGTGCAGGTGCTTGTTTGGTTCTAAACGCTAATGTACTTGTACAAGTGTTCATAGGGTTCTTAAAAAGTTTGCATTGAACAACCTGGACACTTGTGATGCTTAGGTTTCTTATGGTATAAAAATGATATTTAGAACATATATGTACTTGCTTCTTATATCTACAAAGAATTTATCACATAAACAGAATACCATCCATCCATGTTTTATATATTGGATTCTACATCAAACTTGAATACTTCTGAGCTAAACTCGCACATGTTTATGAAGACGTGTTTAAATAGCTGCCAGTGGCTTATAAATATGCTTCTAAGTGATATATATCAAAAAAAATAATCACCTTCAGATGTATTGTTGATGAAGGGAACCCTGGCCACCTGATCTATTAAAACTGCTGTTCTTCTTGGGCTGTATTGCAAGAGTACCATTGCCTGTTTTCTGCAATCATGTTCATATGGAGTGTTAGAAATCAAGAACAGGATATACTCAATGCAGGTGTCTTGACTTGACTTGAAGCAAATGTAAAAGAAATACAATCCGGGTTGTGCTTTATCTCAAACAGGTGAAATGGATCAAATAATCTTTTCAGGTAAGTGTGGTAAAAGTTGTCCACAATTTATTTTAACGCACACAACCTTCTAAATTGTTTATTTGATAAAGCACATTGATCAGAATCATATTTAACCGATTTATTATTTGAAAAGCCTGGAAAAAGGAAGAAAATGTGTAACCCAACCTGATTCATTTCAACATATACTTAAATGTTGAAAATGGCACACCCTACCCGTTTCAACCCCGTAACCCAACCCACATATCTTTAAAGCTTCAGTGACAATCAACATGTAATAATCAAGAACAATTTAATTAAACAAATATCAATAACCTAACCTTGAGGCATAGGTTCCTTTGAGAATCACAAATAGGATAATCAGAAGGGCAGCAGTGACGATGGTCCTTGCAACATACAGATGCATTCAACTCGCAACACATCCAATTCAAGCATAACCCAAAAAAACTTTTAGCACAACAACAGGTTTCACCTTCGCCACACCATGAAAATAAGTTGCATTTAACTGGTTTTGGAGCAGGTGATGGTGGTGGATTAGGGCTAGTCTTTATTGGATAAGAAGCTAACATGTTAATCCCACATAATCCACGTGAATCCCCTATGTTACGTGCCATATACATGTAACCATCCATTCCCCATGATTTTCCCCATGAATTCTTTATAATCCAGTAATCAACTCCATCTTTGGAACCATATCCAACTATCAGCACCGCATGGTCTAAAGCAGTCGAACATGGACCATTGAATATTCCCTGATTACAAATTCAATAAATCCATAACCGCATTTCATTAAGGAGTGCTATCAGGGTTATTAGGGTTCAAAATCGCTAACCTTTGAGTACAACTGAAAAGCTCTCTCACTGCCACATATACCTACACTCACAGGTTGAGTTGCAACAGCTCGAAGTAGCTGATCTTCATTGTTTTCAGGAACATCTTTGTAACCATCAATAGTGACAACACGTGCTTTCAGCTGCAGTTAAATTCACAATTAGAGAATTTGAATTATGATAAACGTGGAAACGTTAACACTGATTCATTACTTTGTTTTTATTGCAAGTAGTTTCCCTGCCTTGATACGGATAATCCTCTTCTGTATCAATCCCCTTGTTTTTTATCACAAACTCATACGCGTAATCCATAAGTCCACCCTCACACCCACTGTTAAAACTTCTATCACAATCAACCAACTCCTGTTCAGAAAGACTGATAAGAGATCCAGTTACTATCTGATTAATCCCCTCCATCGCTCCCGTAGCTGAGAATGACCAGCATGCACCTGTTCAACAAATATGATCATTTTCCCCAACTCATTTCACAACGGAGCTAGTATTAATCATAGAATCATCCCATAAGCTCAAACAAACCGTTCACTAGTTATTGAGTCAAAATCTAGGGTTTCACAAAGAACAAGTAACAACATTCATTATCATTGACTGATCTAAAGTTATAGTATTCCGAACAACATATTATGAACCCTAATATGCAATCGAGTGAGATAATTTGAACATATATAAACACAATCATTAACACATACCACAGCTTCCTTGATCTTTGACATTAGTAACTGCTCCTTTGTCTCTCCAATCGACAGATTGAGGTAGATTTGCTGACGCTTGAATCACCGAACCACCGCGATTGAGTCTGATGAGATCACCGGAGGGAGAAGACGCGGAGAGGCCACGCAGTCGAGTGAGTTTGAACTCATGGTGAGTGAGATCGGCGAAGGCGTTGAGAGAGAGCGAATAAGGAGAAGTGGAATTGGCGTTGTGACGGAGAATGTAATCGTAGTTGTCCTGGAAGACGTTGAACCTGTAGATGTGTTCTTCCTCTGAGGAATATGATTTCCCGTGGTGGTGACACCATTGTTGGAAGAGATCAGAGGTTGATGATGTTGAAATGGCGGGAAGAGGTGAAGCGATGATGAAGATGAAGATGATGATGATGATAATCATGAGCTTGAGAGGTGAAATCCGCCACAGGTAATCCATCAGATGAAAGTGTGTTGTGTGTGTGTGTGTGTGTGTGTGTGCCGGAAGAGAGGACCGGATGGCGGTAAAGGGAAACACGGGGAAATGTCTCGAACTTTGGATGTGTGGTTTATCGTTAAAGTCAAACTCCACGTGTTAACTGTACTTTTAGGAGTGTTTTGGGTTTTTTTCATTCTTTACATATTTATTTTAAAAAGTTATTCAATTTTTAAATTGTTAATACTATTATATCATATTAGCTTTAGTAAATCAGTACATTACACGGATTAAATAAATAAAATATTAATATAATAAATTTATTAATTATATAATAATATTTTAAGATACGATATTATTGAAATTACGTATCAGAAAACTATAAATAATAAAACAGTGATATCAATTTTTTAATTTTTTTTAAATAAATATTTTATTCTAAAACAAACAGTATAAAAATAATTAAATAGTGATATCAATATTTTAAATTTTTTTAAAAAATATCATATATTTTAAGATATGATATTATTTTTTGTTTTAAAAAATTTGACTTATTAAAAATACCAATTTATTTAGAAATAACCTTAATAAATAAATTTCTTTCTTAGTTTATTATATATAAAATGTATTACAATAATTTTATTAGTAATTAAGGTAATTATATAATAGGAGAGAAAGGCGGGAAAAATATTAGTGAGAATGAGTGTGGTGCTGACACGTGTCACCCTCATTTACTATTTTATTAGAGTAGTAAGAAGATAAGATGTCTTTTATTATGTTTCTTTTTGAACGGCAAACTTTTATTCAAAGAAGAGAGGCCATTAGCAAGATGTTAAGACCCAAATAAAATACAAACACAAATTACAACAATTACATCACATCAAATATAAACCATTTATGTCAATCTAAATCTTTTATTTCGTCTATATTTTTAACCCACAAAAATAAAGAAAAAATAACTTCATCCACCACACCATCCGTCGATATCTGCCTGGCTTCAAATATAATATTGTTACGAGCTCTCCATATGAGCCAAAACGTTGCAACACATATCGTGTACAATATCCTTTTCATCCTTTAGGTAGCCTCCATGTTTAGAATATTAGTTAACTAATGCACTTCTTAATGAATCTCCCACAAGTAAATAGATACGACTCCAACCCATGATTCTTGACCAAACCCATACTGCAAAAGAGCACCTGATGGGCACGTGCTCAACCTCTTCTACCTACCCAAAACACAAAGAACATACTAGATTAATATGAGGAATGCCCTTATATCCCAACCCTTTTTGGAGCCAATCTATTAAGTCTTTCTCTCCATACGAAGCACAACATCCATGGTGGAATCCACGATAACCATATGGTTGGATCATAATCAGCTGGGCTGCGATTTGACTCAACGAGTTCTCGGACATTCTTGGCTGAGAACGATGATGATTCTTGGTTTCTCCAAATCCATAAATCCTCTTCATTTTTATATCGATAACTCTGCAGTACTACTGCCAACATCCTTTAATTGAGCTTCATCAAAGGCATTGATACTTCTTTTCTATTTCCACAAGAACACAAACTCTCAGGGTAACCTTGACACTCTATCCGCGATCTTGCAACCCTTGTCCTTTTCTAACGCAAACAATAATGGGTATACCTCCTTAAACGTCCTATCGCCCGCCCATTTATCCAACCAAAACAAAGTGTTATTTCCATTCCCATCTACACACTCCATCAGATTTTCCATATAAATATTTTCTATTTTTAAATCATCATCAACCGACATGATGTTTTTCCAACTCCATCATATCAATGTTTTCCAACATGTCTTTTTATCATGTGTTTAGTACATGAACTAGTATTAAGTTTTTCACGTGTCAATCAATTTCACATCATCATTAACGATCATTAACACTGAAAAAATTTATATTGAAAATTTAATAAAAATGAGAAAAGTAAAGTTGAACGACATTAAACGTAAAAAATTAAACCTCGCATGTGAAACGTAATTAAAAAGAAAAACTAAGTCGACCAAAGTCTTGCGCGTTGTGTTGGATCTAGATAAATATGCAAACAATATGTGTAAAAACGTTGAATTACACGAGCACGTTGCAGCGTGTTAACTCATACAATTCAAGCTGAAACATAAAATGAAAAAAATATATAAAAGTTGAAAAGTATAGAGAACCCAAGTTGAAATAAAAAATTTGAATGAGTTAAGTTATAAAATATGTAAAAGTATTGCGGTTAAGTAAAAAAATTAGAGAAAGCAAAAAACAAAAGTAAGTACAACTTACCAAAGTTTATGTCCAACATGTTACGACGTGTTAACTCGTGCAATTTAAGTTGAAACATAAAATGAAAAAAATATAAAAGTTAAAAGTATAGAGAATTCAAGTTAAAATTAAATTTTATATGAATAAATTGTAAAAGATGTAAAAGTATTGTGATTAAAATAAAAAAATTAAATAAAGCACAAACAAAAGTAAGTACAACTTACTAAAGTTTAGGTACAACATATGATGCACAAATAAGTTATAATTGATAATATATATTATTTAACTGGCGAGTCATAAACACTTTCAGTGTACTAATATTAATTGGATAAAGTCGTCGATAAAATGTAACATCCTGTTTTATGGATGCCAATAAAATATCTAAAATATAAATAATAGATATTGTTATACGAGTATGTTTTGAGTCATATTATCATTGAATTAAATTACGTTTAAACGGGTGTTGATTTTGTTTAATAATAATACAAATAATAATACTAATACTAATACTAATAATAATAATAATAATAATATAATAATAATAATAATAAATATATGGATTGATAGTATGCATGTCACGTTGAAATATATATACAACACATATATTTATGTGTTAAACATAATTATAAAATTATTGTTTAATTTGGTTAATTTGGTTAATTTGTTATTTGATCAAAGTAAAGGGGGTTAAATTGAAAATTTTCCTATAAAGGTATTGGAGACAGTTATATATTCCAAATATGGATAATGATAAACAAATAATAATTTATATGAATCTTCAATGTTAAGTTATGAAAGTCGGATATGTATACAATATATATGTACTTGTAGTGTATGGAGTAGAGGAGCAATCAATAATTTAAAAGAACAAAAGTCGAGAGGTTTCAAAAACAAAATCTTTAGTACATATATTTGAGGTTCGTCTATAAGAATTGGAGCAAGAGAGCATGAGAGTTTTGTGTTTTAAAAATGTGTTCGGCTTTAATAAATAACAAGTTATCTTTTAAACTCAAGTTAGTAATACCAGGAGATAAGTATACTAACTCACTAACTAATTTTGTTATACGTTTAATTACATGATATATGTGTTATTTATAATGAGTTTGTATGTATTATGTGGAGATGAAACATGTCTAAATACATGTGATATATGTTTATTTATTATGGAGAAAATATTTATATGTTTACGGGTCTAAGTATAAATATTGATAGTTTAAAGAGAAGTTAATATATGTAAAGATTTCGGGTGTTGAAATCCAAGGGGTTCACGTGTTGAACTCCACATATATATATAAAAAGGGGAGTTAAATATATGTAAGGATTTCGGGTTTTGAAATCCCAAGAAGTTCGGGTTTTGAAATCCCAAGAAGTTCGGGTGTTGAACTCCACATATATAAAGAAATGAGTTAATGATCCTCAAGGGTTAAAAATAAACCCATAAGAAATTTGGTGTTGAATTTCAAAGAGTAAAGAGGATTTAGTAAATAAAAATTTTGGATGTTAATTCCAATGAATGAAAACATGTTTTTGAAATTCAAGAGGTGTACTTACTTAGCGAAAACTAATAAAAATATTTCTAAATATTTTCAGGAAATGCACCAATAAATGGTTAAATCTTCACGACGAGACTGGACTGATGAAGGAACCCTACTCTCGTTTAATATCTAATATAATAAATATTGTATTAATAGTTTATAAAACGTTTATGTTTTCTTGTAATAGTTATATATTTAGTATAAAATGACATGTCACTTCGAGTGACAAATTTTAATGTGAACTGGGACCTAAACTCTGATATAATTGATGAAAGTATATTAAAAAAAATAGTGTGTTTTCAAGTTGGTATCAGAGCACGGTTCGAGAGATTTAAGTATATAAAAAGAAATACATAGACTCGAACCATAAGTGCTAATTATTTAAAACAAAGGGGTTCAGTCCAGAAGCGATCCAAGGAAGCAGATAAATAGGGAGTTTGTATTGGTGCTTCATGAAAACATATAAGAAAATATGTGTACACTGAAATTGTATGTTTGAGATATGATATGATAGTTGGAAAATTATAATAAGTATAATATATTATTTTCATACCTAGCCAGTATAAGAGTAATATATCATATCATTGTGAATTTCTAAAGATCATATTGTATTGAAAACATCAAAGAGTAAGTGTGGGAGTGGGGAGTATATATGCATAAATTGATGTGTATGTGTAGTATGTTATAAATGCATATATAGTATTTTTTGGTCTTTGATATATTGTTTGTCTTAATAATAACATTAGGAGAATTAAGGCCTTAAATATGTACTTGTAGTGGAGAATTCGATAGAATAAAAATAACATGAAATAAATAAATTGTTTAGAGATATATGGCGGATGAAAGAGTAAAAATGTGGTACAAGGTGAAGGAAGTCGTAACACTAAAAAAGCATGTAGATGGTGCTTCAAAAAGCAATGTATTCATCTCGTCTTAATAATAATACAACGTTTGTACCTGAGGAAATTTGTAGACAGATTGCCATTGAAGTAGGAAATGCATTTGAAACTAATATTCCATTTCTTCTAGCTGAAATGCAAAATTCAATTGGAATTATGCTAGAAGAAAAATCAAAAAAGAATGAAGTGAGCGTAGAAAAACTTACAAATAATATGGGAGTAGCGCCGGTAACTGAAGTCGAAAAACGTCACTGCACGTATACAGACTTCATGACTTGTAAACCCTTGCAATTCAAAGGTGAAATTGACCCGTTGGTTAGCCAAAGGTGGATAACAACCATGGAGACTATTTTCGATACGTGTCATTGCGACCCGTGTGATGAAGTGATGTTCGCGACAAACCAGTTTTGTGAAAGAGCTAAGACTGGTGGGATATGGTGAAGAAGGAGAAGGGTAGAGAAAGAATCAGAAGTATTTCTTAGGAAGAATTCAAACCAATCTTCCTAAAACATTTTAGTCCTCGTGTTGGAATTGATCATATTACTGAAGAACTTCTTCATATGCGTCAAGGCAATGAGACTGTGGATGAAATCTTTGGAATTTTCTATGACAAAGCGAAGTTTTGCCCTTCGCTCTGCACTTCTGAAGAAATGTGGATGACTCGGTTTCATCTCATCCTTAAAACAAAAATTAGAGAATTTATTTCTCCATCAAAATGTGGAAGTCTTGAGGAGCTTCTTAATTGGGCTCGTGAACGAGAAATGAAACTAAAAAGACAAACAGAAAGAGATGGAAAACAAAAGGCTGAGGCTGTGATTCCTGTAGCACTAACAAAGAAAGCAAAATTTTCAAAACCTGTTAAAGGGTTTGGCTCAATCAAAGAGTCTAGTAATTGTCAATTCTGTGGGAAGAGACATCTCGGAGAATGTCGTTGGAAAACCAGGGCATACAGCACCACAGTGTATCAACCCTGTGAACTTATGTTATAATTGCTATAAGCTGGGTCATATGAGAAATGATTGTCCAGAGTTGAAAACAAGAGTTGCCAAGATGGTAGAAGGATTGAGGGCAGTTGAGAATGTGAAACAGTTGGAAGCTCCAAAATCACGAGCCCGGGCTTTTCAAATTACTGCTGAAGAAGCAAAGGTTGAACCTGATGTCGTCACATGTACCTTTCTAGTCAATTCCCTCCCTGCATATGTTTTATTTGATTCTGGAGCTAGTAGATCTTTTGTATTTATAAAGTTTTCATGCCATAGTTGTTTTGTTAGAAGTAAATTAGCACGTGTGTTAGAAATTGATATTGCTAGCGATAAAAGTTTCTACGTATCCGAAATATGTCAAAACTGTAAAGTAAATATTCAAGGAGAAGAATATGATATCGATTTAATTCTAATAGAGTTAAAGGAATTTGATGTAATTATTGGGATGGATCGGTTGTCCTAACATCACGCGTCGATAGTCTGCAATCGAAAGATTGTTCAATTTATGTCGTCAATAGGAGAACAAATCTGTATTTATGGAGAAAGAAAGAACAACATAATTGTATGCTCAATGGCGAAAGCCAAGAATTACATAAGGCATGGACATCAAGCATTTCTAACCTACGTGGATGATAAAGAAATGAAAGAGAAGAAACTTGATGAAGTCCCGGTAGTTAAGGAATTCCCTGACGTTTTTCCTAACGAGCTTCCAGGTGTTCCACCAACAAGGGAAATCGAATTCAAAATCGATTTAGTTCCTGGAGCTAAACCTGTGGCTAAATCGCCATATCGACTGGCACCAAACGAGATGAGGGAGTTGATGTCTCAACTCCAAGATCTATTGGATAAAGGTTTCATTCACCCAAGTGTTTCACCTTGGGGTGCGCCTATATTGTTCGTTAAAAAGAAGGACGGTAGCATGCGTATGTGTATTGATTACCGTGAATTGAATAAGCTGACCATCAAGAATAGGTACCATTTACCTAGAATTGATGATATTTTTGACCAACTACAAGGCGCTAGCTGGTTTTCAAAGATCGATTTAAGGTCAGATTATCATCAAGTTAGGGTACGAGAAGAAGACGTATCTAAGACAGCTTTTCGTACTCGTTATGGGCATTACGAATTTGTTGTGATGCCATTTGGTCTAACGAATACTCTAGTTGTTTTCATGGATCTCATGAATCGAGTATGTAAGCCTATGCTTGATCGTTATGTCATCATTTTTATCGATGATATTCTCATCTATTCACGAACCGAAGAAGATCACGCTCAAAGAGAACTTATACGCAAAATTTTCTAAATGTGCGTTCTGGCTTCGAGAAGTCCAATTTTTGAGTCATGTGGTGAATGCGAAGGGTATTTTGGTAGATTCCGCCAAACTAGAGACTATTATGAAATGGTCACCTCCTAAGACCCCAACTGAAGTCAGAAGCTTTCTGGGTTTAGCCGGTTATTATCGGCGTTTTATTCAGGATTTCTCGAAAATAGCTTCCCCGTTGACAAAGCTAACTCGAAAGAATTCCAAATTTGAATGGAACCCAGAACAAGAAAAGGTGTTCCAAATTTTGAAAGAAAAGTTAACTAAAGCTCTGGTCTTGGCACTACCGGAAGGAACTGAAGATTTCGTAATTTATTCTGATGCCTCACGTGTCGGATTGGGTTGTGTTCTTATGCAAAGAGGGAAAGTAATAGCTTACGTTTCACATCAGTTGAAGTCACATGAAGCAAATTATCGAACCCATGATCTTGAACCGGCAGCAGTTGTATTTGCATTAAAGATCTGGAGGCATTACTTGTATGGTACGAAGTGCAATATATACACTGATCATAAAAGTCTAAAATATTTCTTTGACCAGAAGGAATTGAATATGAGGCAACAATGATGGTTAGAATTGGTCAAAGATTATGACTATGAGATACTTTATCATCTGGGTAAAGCTAATGTTGTAGCTGATGCTTTAAGCCGAAAGGAGAGTTACACTCCGATTAAAGTAAAGTCATATAAACTGATTGTAAATTTAGACTTGTTTGATCAAATTAGAATTGCACAAGTGGAGGCACTGAAGGAGGAAATTTAAAGCACGAAAGGATTATTGGTCAAATCCATCTACTTGAGGAGAATGATAAAAGAATTAAAGTTCGTTTTGGACGAATTTGGAATCCTTGGACTTGTAAAGTCAAAACAATGATTCTTGATGAGGCGCATAGATCAAAGTACTCAATTCATCAAGGTGCAACCAAGATGTATAACGATTTAAAGAAAGAGTATTGGTGGTCTGGAATGAAAAGAGATATTTCTAAATATGTGAAAAAATGCTTGACTTGCTTACAAGTCAAAGATGAACATGAGAAGCCATATGGTAAAATGCAACCACTAGATTCCATTATGGAAGTAGGAGTATATTACGATGGATCTGGTGACGAAACTTCCTAAAACTTCCAAGGGATATGATGAAATATGGGTAATTGTTGATCGTTTGACAAAGAGTGCTCACTTTATACCCATTCGTGAAAATTATTCGTCTGAACGAATGGTAGAAGTGTACGTTAATGAGGTGGTGTCAAGGCATGGTGTGCCAATATCTATTGTATCAGATAGAGACACACGTTTCACCTCAAGATTTTGGAGGAAATTTCAAGAAGGGATGGGCACCAAATTGTTAATTAGCACAACATATCACCCACAGACAGATGAGCAAAGTGAGAGAACGATTCAAACTCTCAAAGATATGCTACGTGCATGTATTATTGATTTTAGTGGCAGTTGGGATAAATATTTGCCTTTAGCAGAGTTCTCTTATAATAATATTTATCATTCAAGCATTGGAATGCCCCCGTTCAAAATGCTTTATGGTAGAAAATATCGCACTCCTGTATGTTGGGAAGAGGTAGGTCAAAGAAAACTTGCTAACAAAGAAGTGGTGGAGGCAACGAATAAAAAGATTGATCAAATCAGAGCACATTTAAAAGTGGCTCAAGATCGACAAAAGTCGTATGCTAATAAACGTAGACGACCAATTGAATTTCAAGTGAGAGACTATGTAATGTTGAAAGTCTCTCCATGGAAAGGGGTGATTCGTTTTCGTAAACATGGCAAGTTAAGCCTACGGTTTATTGGTTCGTTTAAAATTATTGCTCATGTGGGGCAGGTGGCATATCGTCTGGAATTACCTGATGAATTAAACGGAATACATAACACATTTCATGTCTCATATTTATGAAAATGCTTGGCTGATGAAACGACATATGTGTCGTTGAATGAAATAGAAGTGGATGAAAAGCTTAACTATATAGAAAAGTCGGTGGCGATTCTTGATCATAAAGTAAACAATTATGAAATAAAGAAATAAGTCAATTAAAAGTACAGTGGAAACATCGGCGTGGTTTTAATACCACATGGGAAGCCGAAGATGAAATGAGAAAATATTACCCTGAGTTATTCAAGGTATGAATAGATTTCGAGGACGAAACCTAATTAAGTAGGGGAGAATTGTAACATCTTGTTTTATGGATGCCAATAAAATATCTAAAATATAAATAATAGATATTGTTATACAAGTAAGTTTTGAGTCATATCATTGAATTAAATTACGTTTAAACAGGTATTGATTTTGTTTAATAATAATACTAATAATAATAATAATAATACTAATACTAATAATAATAATAATAAAAATAATAATAATAATAATAATAAATATATGGATTGGTAGTATGCACCGTGAAATATATATACACATATATTTATGTGTTAAACATAATAATAAAATTATGTTTAATTGGGTTAATTGCTATTTGATCAAAGTAAAGGGGGTTAAATTGAAAATTTCCCTATGAAGGTATTGGAGTCGGTTATATATATTCCAAATACGGATAATGATAAACAAATAATAATTTATATGAATCTTCAATGTTAAGTTATGAAAGTCGGCTATGTATACAATATATCTGTACTCTACATATACTTGTAGTGAAAGTCGGCAATCAATATTTAAAAGAGCAGAAGTCGAGAGGTTTCAAAAACAAAATCTTTACTACATATATTTGAGGTTCGTCTATAAGAATTGGAGCAAGAGAGCATGAGAGTTTTGTGTTTTAAAAGTGGGTTCGGCTCTAATAAATAACGAGTTATCTTTTAAATTCAAGTTAGTGATACCAGGAGGTAAGTACATTGACTCGTAACTAATTTTGTTATACGTTTAATTACATGATATATGTGTTATTTATAATGAGTTTGTATGTATTATGTGGAGATGAAACATGTCTAAATACATGTGATATATGTTTATTTATTATGATAAACATGATTTTGGAGAAAATATTTATATGTTTACGGGTCTAAATATAAATATTAATAGTTTAAAGAGAATTTAATATATGTAAGGATTTCGGTGTTGAGATCCCAAGGGGTTCGGGTGTTGAATTCCACATATCTATAAAAAGGGGAGTTAAATATATTTAAGGATTTCGGATTTTGAAATCCCAAGGAGTTCAGGTGTTGAACTCTACATATATAAAGAAATGAGTTAACGTCCTCAAGGGTTAAAAATAAACCCATAAAAAAATTCGGGTCTTGAATTCCAAAGAAGTAAAGAGGATTAAGTAAATAAAGATTTTGGATGTTAAATTCCAATGAATGAAAACATGTTTTCGAAATTAAAGAGGTGTACTTACTTAGCGAAAACTAATAAAAATATTTTTAAATATTTTCAGGAAATGCACCAATAAATGGTTAAATCTTCACGGACGAGATTGGACTGATGAAGGAACCCTACTCTCGTTTAATATCTAATATAATAAATATTGTACTAATAGTTTATAAAACGTTTATGTTTTCTTGTAATAGTTATATATTTAGTATAGAAAATATTTATATGTTTACGGGTCTAAATATAAATATTAATAGTTTAAAGAGAATTTAATATATGTAAGGATTTCGGTGTTGAAATCCCAAGGGGTTCGGTGTTGAATTCCACATATATATAAAAAGGGGAGTTAAATATATTTAAGGATTTCGGATTTTGAAATCCCAAGGAGTTCGGGTGTTGAACTCTACATATATAAAGAAATGAGTTAATGTCCTCAAGGGTTAAAAATAAACCCATAAAAAAATTCGGGTGTTGAATTCCAAAGAAGTAAAGAGGATTAAGTAAATAAAGATTTTGGATGTTAAATTCCAATGAATGAAAACATGTTTTCGAAATTAAAGAGGTGTACTTACTTAGCGAAAACTAATAAAAATATTTTTAAATATTTTCAGGAAATGCACCAATAAATGGTTAAATCTTCACGGACGAGACTGGACTGATGAAGGAACCCTACTCTCGTTTAATATCTAATATAATAAATATTGTACTAATAGTTTATAAAACGTTTATGTTTTCTTGTAATAGTTATATATTTAGTATAAAATGACATGTCACTTCGAGTGACAAATTTTGATGTGAACTAGAACCTAAACTCTGATATAATTGATGAAAGTATATTAAAAAATAAAAAAATTGTGTGTTTCATAAAAATAGAGGAACCCAATATTCGTGACTCCAAATAGAAGGAGAAGGTTAAATAGGCTAATTTACATTATACATGGAATGAAGATTCAAGCTATTTTCATGGTATTATAAATCACAATATGTTAAGAAACAAGATTAACGAGTTATTTATTAATGATCGGAACTCAAACCCAATTGCAATTAAGGAAGAAGTTAGAATATCTTTTTTTTTGAACAGCAGAGAAATAAATTTTCATTGATAAGCTAGCAAGATGCTATAGAGGAAAATGCAACTAGATTATTACATTACAATTGAAACCTACATCATGATTTTTAAGTAAACATATCATATTTTCCCCTATATCTAATCCATAGAAAAGCCATGGATTTTATCTCCCCAATTAATACTGCAACTTCTGAACTTTAACTTTCAAATAGTTTTTTGTTTCTGTTCTTCCCTATCAAGTATATAGATTATTGCATTGACTATCACTTTTAGATCCCCATTATATCCAATATAACGGTGAATAGTTGCTTTAATGTGCTATTGGTTAAAGAGGCTGTGGAACTTTGATCACACTCTTCATTGTTTGTATAATTAAATTGGTGATATCAAAATGTGGGATAATAGGTTCATTGACGTTATTGGGTTTCACCAACAAATTGTAGGGAGATCTAGAATCACATTTCTAATTTACATTAGAGTACTTTTTAAGAACTTTTTAATCACTTAATTGTTTGTGTACTTTTGATCACACATATCTTGCTCATTTATTAAGGCTAAGAGCCTCTATCATATCGTTGGACAAACTGCATGATAAATTATGATATAACTTGTCTTTCATTACTTTAGTTTCAAAAAAAATTTATCTACTATATTAATCTAATTATCGAATTTTTAACCTCATTGGTACTACTACAAAGTGATGTTGATCTATAAAGATGATAAAACTATCAAAAACTTAAGATTTCAGCTCTGACCACCCACTATCAATTTCTGTCAAATACCAAATCAACTGTCAAATAGCATGTGTTGAATGACGGCCAATTAGTATATGTTGAACCACTGTCGATCAACATTTATCTAATGTGCTGCTAATCGACTACTAATGATCAACATTGAACTCATGAGTTGTTGATCAACTGTATATAAAACAAGACTATCTGTATCAACGACTACTATGTTCCACCTTTTGGAGGCAACATAGTACTAAATCTACTTAACTCTGAAGTGTCGATTGTCTGCCTTGTTGTACATTCTGAATATTGAATAGTTTATTATTATTGTTTAGATTTCATAGTATAAAACCCTCATACTTGTATAGTATAGGTAAGCTTGTTTCAAGCCATTTATCTATCTGCTAAATACTACTCTTTGTACTCAAATTTGATTAATCAAATGAATACCTTGAAAGAGCAACTCATGTATTTATCTGCACTCAAACTATTTGTGTTTGTTAGTAAGTGGCTAACTTAAATTCCATATTTGTTAACTTCTGATCATATAGAAAAGTCCTGTTAAGCTATAACCCCGATCCAACAAGTGACATCAAAGATCTAGGTAAAGAAACTTAAAATGCTCATCAATTCTTTCGCTAGTTGTATGCAATCTACTTTAATAAAGGTAGGAATATTTTAGATGGGTCATTAATTATAAATAAACTAATTTCATGGGTAAAGAAAACTAAATTGGTGATGATATTTTTTCAATGATTTTAAGAAAGTATGTAACATTTTGTAGTCCTTGTTCCCAGGACTTCTCACAGTTGGTCGATTATAACATCAACCATTACACATTACATCATTGAATTAATAATATTACAATGGAATACTTAAATCATTCGTATTATAGTGAAAATTCTTTCTAAATGAGTAATTATCTAAATTAAAGGACATAACATGGTCATTTAAAATAACCAATCATTATTTAAACAAGGGTGCAAGGCTTTATGTGCCAAGTAGTTGCAATTCCATGCCATCCTCATATTTACAACAAGCTTACCTACCAACTAATATGCATACAAAAACAAATGTTATTGAATGAGTTTTAGTTTTATACATAATAAGATAAGTTTTTATTTTATTTATGAACACACAAAACCATACATACAAGTCCACATGGCTCTAATGATATTTGTTATCATGTTCATCATTTGTTATCTTGTTCATCATCTTTCTTTCATTATTACATTATCTTTTTATTTATCATCACACTAGGTTTGCATAAAGCAAAAGCCCAAACATTGATCTGCAACAAATATCAAACCCTTATCGTTTAAGTAGCTTTGGCTAGCTAAGGCCTAACAATTGACCATAATATAAAACCAATTTCAATTAGTCGGCATGTGTTTTAAGGGTCCATTCCATTTGACATGCGGTACATAATGGCCTATTCCAGTTAGCCAACACATGTTTAAAGGTTCATTTCATTCCATATGACCCACATTGTATAATTGCCCATTCCATTACACCATCAGTTACCGACTACCACTCCTACCGCCGACCTCCACCCGCGCTCCCACCACTGGTTGCCACCAGCCCTCCCATCACTTGAAAAGTGTACCACCCTTATTTTCAACCTCACCCTCACCGACCATAACCACTACCACCGCTATGCACTACACCCACCACCATGCATCACCAACCCCTAATTGAAACCACCGGAACTTATACGATGGGTATAACCTATGCAACCCAAAACCCACCAAAAACCAACCAAATCAATAGAAAGGTCCAAGGACCTACTCTAAACTCGACTCAAACAGAAAGGTCCAACATATAACCCACTTAAGACTCGACTCAACATTAAGCGAGAGAGAGAGAGAGAGTATATTGTGATGGCTGGTGGGGGCTACCATGGTGAAGGTGTGGTGGTTGTGAGGCTGCCTTAGAAAAAACCATTAAGTTGAAGATGAGGTTGGGGGTGGGGTGCGGTAGGGGATTGTAAGGGAGGAGTGCGGTCCATAGGTATATATAATTAAATAAATGTTATTACCTTTTTTTAATAGTTAGGGTATCTTGGTTGTTTTGCTATTACTTAATGGAAAAAGGATAGCGATTATCCATGACAATGACCTTTTGTGTTACATTTTGGCAAATCTTTGAACTAATTGTGTTTTCAAAACTAAGTGACCGAAAGTGAAAACAGTCCAACACATGTATCTTTCATGTGATTAACTCTTTTTTAACGGAACATGTACGAACTTGATTCGGATGATATGTGTTATTTTAATATGGTCCACCTATATGTTTTCCAACCTAGACCGCACCCCTAACCCTTAGGTGAGGTTTGATACGTGTGAATTAAGGGAGGGATGTAATGAATTGTTAAGGGTCAATGAAAAAAAACATGTTTGGTTGATGAAATTAATGGAATGAACCATTACATAATTGATTTCATTCCCTCAATTCATTTTGTCCACCCTCCTTTTTTTCATTCCATTCCTTATTTCATAATTGTTACCAACACCACCCACCCATCAAAACCACCACCATCGATCACCGTCGATGCCGCCTCTGACCGCCGCCCGCCACCCGCCACCGCCAAGCATTGCCACAAGGAACCACCATCACCACCATAACCACTTTTACATTTTATTCTTTTTTCTTTCCTACTTAACAAAAAACATAAAGTAATGATTCATTCTATCGTTAAATGGTAACTAAACAAGATAATAGAATGTAATAATTTATTTTATTATTTCATCCATTTTATTTTCTCATTCATTCCATTACTTTATTTATTCTATTACTTTGTTTATTCTATTACTTTATACCAACAGACCCTAAATTAAATTTATCTATAGTGAGACTTAGTTGTTGTTTGTTTTTTTCAGCATCAAAATGTCTGCAGTTCGCGGATCATATCTGTAGACATCTGCATGAGAAGAGGTAGACGACTCGTCTGCAGTCTGCAAGAAAAAACTGTTTGTTTTTTTAACATATGTAAACTACAAAAATAGTATGTAATTAAAAATGTCAAATTCATCCACCAACATCATCTCCCTCTTCCACCACCTCCTCCTCCTCTCCACTACCATCACTGTCGCCACCACCACCACCACCGTCTCATCCCCCCGTGACACTACAAACACAAAGTAATTAATTAACTCTCAGATCACCATCTTTCATAGCCTTATGCAACCATCTTCACACTCATCTCCAGGTAATGCATAATTGGAACCTGATCCTTGGGTAAAACCCTAACTTAAGCATCACTATCAACCCTAATCTTCTTAATAATCTCCCCCCCCTTCCAAGCACAAACCCATTTGATGACCACTGTCCAGCAACATACACACCACGGGCACCTTGCGGTACTCCACTGCTCCCATTGCCGCTCAGGTGAGAGGCGGTGGAGGTGGCACTTGGTGGAGGAGGTGGTGGTCAGGTGGGAGTCAGGGTGGTCAACGACGGAGTGGTCGTGTGGGGAACATCAAGGTGATTCGACAAGCGACAAGCATAGGTCCCCTTTTCGACACCACGACAACCGAGGAATACCCACCGAAAGCTTCTAGAAGGCTATGAATTTGAGAAATAAGGGTCCTGATGGTGGTTAGTTTGACGTTGGAGACGACGACGACAATGGTGGAGCTTGAACTATTTCGTAGGAAGGGCGGATGGGAAATTAATTTTTTTAGGGGGCGAACTCGATATTTATATAAATATTTACACTACCGGGCAAAAAAATTTACACTATCCAACTAAAATTTAACTCTACGGACGAAAAAAAAGCCCCCCGGCCCTTGTGATGCTTCGCTAGTGGATGGTGGTGGTGGTGGAAAGTGATCGTTTGAAAGAGGGAAGAGATTGAAAGAGATTATGAGGGTTTGAGGAGCAAGACAGAAGAGAAAAATTTAAAAGTGAATGAGGGTATGTTTTTTTTACGTAAATCTTGAGAAGACATTTTTAAATGAAAAAATTTACAGAAATCAACCGCGTTTGTGTATGTACAAAAAAAATGTGGGAAGAGCTTTTTTTTTAAAACAAACATCCTCTCAAAATCAATACCACCTAATATACATATGTCTTAAACTTTAACTAAAGTAATTAACTCTTTTATTTATCAAACTTGTTTACACAGGAATTTTGTAATCTAAAAAAATAAAAAAAGAATAATAACTAACGACAACATGATTCAATTTGAGAAGCAACCATTTCGACAATTTTGTAAATGAATGTAGAAATTTCTTATGTTCAGATCCATCGTCGAAGCGATTAATTCACCCAGCCGTTCAACCATGGATGTCGATCCAAGGCAATACGAGCAAATCGTAAGTTTGATTCATTCTACTTATTTTGGATATCAATAATCAGTTTATCATCTCAAATCTCTCAAAACTGCATCGTTTGTTAGTCAACGTTGCATCTTGCAACTGTTTGTGATTGATTTTAGCAATTGATTGCGGTTTTGCTGTCGATTTCGTATGATTTTTGCGTTTCTAGGGTTCATAATTGCAATATTGTAGGTTTCTGCATCTTTCTGTTAGCAAACGAGTTTTATGGGTACTACATTAGTGAAATTTGCATAATCCCCAAACGAAAAACTAATAGTCAGGAGTAAAATCCTTTGAAATTTGATTGGAAATTTAGTGATGGTTGAAATCGCCATTGTTGTTAGAGGCTTTTTAACTTCAGTATGCACGGTGATTCTCTAGGATTTAGACTCTGAGCCCTAAGTCTGATTTGAATAAGATAGATAATTTAGTGATTAGTTCTGGTGATATTATTAATATGACATAATTCTTGATTTTTTTTTGCATTTCCACACATTTGTGATTTAGGTGGTAGGTGGTAGCAGATGATTAAACCTATAGTTATATTAATAAGTGGTTCCTGAAATCATGATGCTTAATACTACTGGAACATCAAGTAAACAAGCCTTTTTAACTTGGTTATCTATGATCGCTTGTAACTTATGGAAAACAAGATAGTGATAGAACCCAAAAAGTCAGTTGATTAACTTCAAATAAAAAGTACAGATAGAGCCCTGTTCGAGAAGGGTGATCTCCGATTACAAGGTTTAGAAACCCTACTTTTGATAAACTAAACAAAGACAGCCACACGCATCCTAACAAGTAAACATAAATAGGAAGAATAAGGGTAGTTAGGTTGCAGTTACTCCCTAAACATTAGCTGACCATTCATCCACTAACCTCACTAGGCTGCTGCCCCTTTGACCCGGTACCAAGGCCCACCAACCCACACAATTAGGATCTGGGTTTGTATCAATGCATCCTCCCTGGACAAGCGACTTGAGTGCTTGACCTCAAGTCAAATGCTGTACTTGACCTCAAGTCAAATGTTGGACTAGTACTCAAATGGCTCCATAGATAGGAGATGAAAGGCTGCTGAATTCTGATTGCTCTTCCCTTTCCTGGGTCCCACACAATGATAAAAATTACAACCACATATTTCGCAAGTGCCAGTGTTGCTTGGTAAGTTTCAGAACGTGCTAGACAAGACAAGAGTATCCTAGGGCACAAATAAGGCAGATCAGAGGCATGCTTCAAGAATTCATTGCGTTTCAAATGTGTATATGTGGAAGAAATCAACATGCTTTTATTTCCTTGACGCCTTGCAGCTAACGAGATCGGTGGAACAATATCTTTAAGCAAGCCTCTAATTTCACTAATTTCTCCTCTCCTCTTCCAATCATGGCTGCTTTTTGCTGTTAATTTCTTTGCCGGTGCCCAAGCTTCAAAAGGTCAGCTTGATTAACTTCAAATAAAATGTACAGATAGAGCCTTGTTCGAGAAGGGTGATCTCCGATTACAAGGTTTAGAAACCCTACTTTTGATAAACTAAACAAAGACCGCCACACACATCCTAAGAAGTAAACATAAATAGGAAGAATAGGGGTAGTTAAGCTGTAGTTACTCCCTAAACAATAGCTAACCATTCATCCATAACCCCACTAGGCTGCTGCCCCTTTGACCCGGTACCAAGGCCCACCAACCCACCCAATTAGGATCTGGGTTTGTATTAGATAGTCTGGGAGCTTAGTAACTAGTGTTATAGCATACTTTGCTGTTTGTTGTTAAATGTTTGAATTTTTGGTAAAGAAGATAGTTAGGGCTATGAAATGCAATTCCAAACACTTAAATTTTCAACTTTCCAGTTTTCTTTACCATGAAAGGTTTCATTTTGTGTTTATGATATCCTTTTATGTAGTTCCAACTTGAAATGTTGCATTTTTCTTTCTAAAGTTCTAATGATAACTTCAACTTTCACTGATGAACTTGGCAGAAAATTAATGACAAAAATAGCCACAATATTATTCTTAGTTATCCATGATCCCTTGAACTTTTGGAAAACAAGATAGTTTGGGAGCTTGGTAATTAGTGTTACGTTATACTTTGTTGTTTAATGTTGAAACACTAGAATTTTAAGAGAAGAATAAACTTAGGGCTGTAAAATGCACTTCCAAAACCTTACATATCATACTTCTGTGCTATCCTTTCATACGGTTCCTACTTGAAAAGTTCCATTTTTCCTAATAAATTTCTAGTTATAACTTCAACTTTCACTTATGAACTTGGCAGAAAATTAATGACAAAGATAGCCACAATATTATCTTATCATATCTCATACATGGTTGCTATAAAGACACTGTGGAATCACTTGTTGCTTCTACTGGATTAAAAGTATCCGCTACTCAGCTGGAGGACATGGAGAAAAGAAAACGTACGGTTCTATTACTATAAAACAATTGAATAGAGTTGCATTGGCAGTTTGTGCCTATTTTTTGTCTAAAAAGTTGTCAAGAGTCCTGTATATAAAATGTTTTTTTGCTCATTTTTTATATGAAAATGCCTCTTATGAGATTCATACACAACTTTTTCAGGTATTTTACACCTTGCTTTGGAGGGTAACACATTGGATGCTATTCGTCTGACAGAACAATGTCTCCTGATCTACTTGAAAATAACAAGGACCTGCTTTTTGATCTATTGGGCCTTCATTTGGTTGAACTTATCTGTTCAAGGAAATGGTGAGCATGATGATAATATTGTTTGGTTGATCTCAAGATTTATGTTTCTTTTAATTAAGTGTATATATTTTGTGGCAGCACAGAAGCAATTGAATTCGCTAAGGCCAAGTTGACCCCTTTTGGGAAAGTGCAAAAATACGTTGAAAAACTTGAAGTACGCTTTTTTTTTCTTTTCATGGAAGAAAGTCATCTTTAAAGTTTCTATTATATGAGTTTGGTTTATAAATGACTTACTTTCATTTAGGATTTTATGGGCCTATTAGCTTACGACGAACCAGAAAAATCACCGATGTTTCATCTCCTTAGCTTGGAGTACAGACAACATGTTGTAGATAACTTGAACAGAGCAATTCTAGGTGTGTAGTATGTTATAAGAACTCTTGTTTTACATATCTTATGCATGCAATTGTTTCTCCCTTGGAACTTATTCTTTTGTGTTTTAGTTCTTAATTCTTATGTAATTAATGTTACTGTTAGCACATGCAAACATGCCAAGTTATTCGGAACTAGAAAGGATAATACAACAGGCAACTGTAGTTAGACAATGCTTGAGCGAAGAACTCGGAAAGGTAACTTAAAACATTTTGCCCTGTTTTGGTTCATTATCAAGTCCTTTGATCGTTCAGCGATGATAAGATGGGTATGTAAGAGATTCATAATGATCAATTTGTTTCTTAGTACTGTAATATTATAACACAACGACTGGTATATGAACTCAAGTTAAAAAAATTTACCCATGGTTCTTAAAAGTCATTCAACTGTTTCCCAAACATCGTGTTCAAGTATAACTGCGTTGCTTGATACTATTTTAATACAGGATGTACTAGCGCCATTCTCGTTAAATGATTTCCTGAAGAGGAGTTAGATCTGCCTATGATCATATCTTCAACCCGATAAGAAGAGGCTTTTCACTTTGATTTTTCTTGCACGCCAAGTATTTGGTATGTTGTATTAGACATTTTTTCACATGGTTTTTTAATTTGTGTTTAGTTAAGGAGATCTCATCACCAGATCACCCAGCCCAACTCGTGTCTCACTACATGTACAAAACTGTTGTAATTTTCAACTTGTATTTTTGGGTTGACGCGGGTGCAGAAAACCATGTAATACTTCAAATTCTTAGACGGGTTTGTTTCCGCAACGTAAAGATTCATTTGTAAGAGCAAATACTCTTTTTCTTTTCCAATGTTTGTTTCTAATGCAATGTTCCAGTAAATGGCCAAATGTATTTGTTATCAAGTGATTGCTGTATTGAATCTTGATTCATTGATCCAGACAAAGGATTCAGGATATCAACTTTTCTGTACTATAAGGTGGTTAGATATTAATTGGCAAAAGATGTAGAAAGCGATTGGGACGACTATTCAACATTCGAATTGGGTTTAAAAATCTGAAAGATGAACCACACTATTAAAAAGCCCATTCTGCTGAAAAAGATCAAAAAGTAATCTGACCCTTCAAAATTTTAATCAGTCTGACTATCTGAGATTCAAGTGGGAAAATAGATGCGCTAGACATGTAATCAATGTTTTCAGAATTGGATCGGAAAGTAAACCGGACTCCTTATCGGTCCGTTGATCAGACTAGTTCAATCTATCGGATCGGATATAAGAACCGGATGAAATTATAAATATTTTAATTAATATATATAAAAATACTAAAATTAATAAAATATATATACAAAACCGGTTCGACTGGTCCATCCACTAGTTCAACGTCAAAATGGTTTAAGCATCGAATTGAGCCAGATTGGAGCCTGACTCCCGGTCTGGCAATCCGGTCAGGTTTGTTTTCTAAAACAATACGTGTAATATTGAAAATCCACCATTGCCAACTTTTATTAAGTTTCCTTCACTAATTTATATGTAAATAATTTTTATATGATTTTAGTTTTTAAAAAATATTACACAAAAGCAGGAACTTAAATTTACTTGAATGATGATCACACACCCACAAGGTAGTTTTAGAAACCACTTAGAGGACCTGGATCAAATCCTCGGACACCACTTAATTCTTCTTTATTCAATTGGGAAAACGGTGAAAATTCTTCATTTTGGGGTTTTTTGGTCACCAAGTCCGGGGATAAAAATTCACTGGGTACCACATCATCCACTTCTTTGTTCAATTGGGAAAACGGTGAAAATTCTTCATTTTGGGGTTTTTTGGTCACCAAGTCCGGGGATAAAAATTCACTGGGTACCACATCATCCACGGTTGCTTCTCGGGTTCCAAGATTGTATGGCCTAATTGCTCACTTTGTGGGCTTGAAACCAAGCCAATTTGAGGAGGATAAATAGTGGATGTCACTTGGTTGAGTGAACATAATTGATCGAGAATTTTACCTTTAGTTTTGAAAATAGTTTTGCTGTATTTTTAAAAGAAGTTGACAATATACATAATTATGCTATTTTACCGTGTAATTATGTTGTTTGGGGGTTAAATCTAGAAAACATCGTAAAGTAACTAATCAAAAATTCAAAACAACACATAATAAATAGCAAACCAAAACTTAACTGATAAGTAACAACAAAAACAACACATGTGATTCATGACTATTTCAATACTAAACATTGTAAACAATAAAGAAGCACCTAAATAGAGAATTAACAATCAACAACATATGATATGACCAAAACAGTAAATGTAAGTCATCACTAATTGACAACATTTCATAATAAACAACACAACCAACACTTATACGGAGGATTAACAACAAACAAAACAAAAACATCACATGTAACCCATCACTAATTCAAAACATCACATAATCTATAATCTATATGTATAATTTCTAATAAAACAAGATTCCTTTTGCCATTTGTCATTCTTTTAACCAATGTTTTTGTCACTTGTTATTTTTCTAAGCATCCACAAATCAAATTTTCTTTTAAAAGGGTATTATAGTAATTTAAATACTCATATAAATTTCGCTCTCTTATTAAAAATAAAATTATTAATGCTATATTTCTCTCTCTTATCTAGTTTATTTTAAAAATCAAACTATTTAAAAAAAATAGATTTTATGAATGAAATTAGAAATCACATCTTTTAATCAAAATCTAATAACAAGAAACTGAAGTTTTATATAATATGAAATTTTTTAAAACACTAAATATTTTTTAAACAAAATATTTTAAACCGTTTTGTTTTTTTTTAAATTATAAATGAGTAAATATTTTAAATTATTAAAACAACCAGAATAATTACAAACTAGATTTTTTTAAATCAATATTTTTATAAAAATTATTTTTTTATAAAAATCTTAACACGAATGTTTAAAAATAAAACCTTTTACAAAAGAGAGTTAGAAAAATGATATAATTGTTTTATTTATTAAACTAAGGTACATATAATTTTAATAATATTTTACATTAAAATATTATACTTATAGTAGCTACGTAATTAACATCATATTTTATTTTCAAACATAATTTTATAATGCATAAGTTTTTATTAATAATTATTAATATTTTATTTATTCAATCCGTGTATTACATATGAACTAACCTATTGAATAATAAACCATCAGAAGGATTAACAAAAAGCATTAGATGATGATGATTAAAAAAACGCATGTAGCTTATCATTAATTAAAAAGAACACATAATAAAATATCAAACCAACACTTAAACTAAACACACGGACAAAAATCAGCATGTAACCCATCACTAATTCAAAACATAATAAACAACAAACCATCACTCAAACAAAGGACTTACAACTATGGTAATGATCAAAACACATTAATAATCTTGTAAAGAGCCAAAATAAACAAAACAACGCACATTCATCCAAAAAAATAAAATATGTTAATAGTTTAAAGACAGATTAACACTTATACACACACACCACATACACATACATATTAGGCTAGTTACCTGCAAACGGTTAAGGGTCATTTAACACTTAATTTTTCTCTCAAACTCACTTGAACAACACTCGGATGAAGATAGAGTCAATAAAAGTTGATCACAATATAGTAAGTAATACAAAACACAAAAAGTAATTTTCAAGGTACTTGTATATATTACTTCTCAACTCAAATATTACAAGACTCTTACAAGCTTATCTTTTCGAGTTACAATGAGAAACTATATATAATACTACCTACAGCCGGATATACTTTGATACCAGCTGAGATCCTGTAACTAAAGCCTATACTACAAGACCAAAGTTTAAGATATCTCGGATAAAGTCTTATCTGAGATTTGGTCAGTCAGGATATGTCCCTGACTTACCTTTTGTCACCAACTAAAGTTGGTAACATGTACTATCATAAAAAGATAAACAGTGGAATAAAGTATGATCAGCTGCATGGCTCTTTGAGAAAACGCCATACAGTATCAGAGGTCTGCAGCGGAGTGTCAGAGACCATACTTATGTTGAAGGTTAAATGGTTTCGGAAGAACAAGTACTTCCGAAGCCATTTATACTTCGGAAGAGACTGCTTCTTCTAAGGCTTGGGAACTTCTTCTTTTCTTATTACTTCGGAAGTAGTCTTCTGATTGCCCTTCTAAGACTTAACCATCGGAAGCATGCTCTTGACTTCGGAAGTAGAGTTCTGTTTTCGGAAGCTGATCTTTCACTTTATCTTCGAAGAACTCTACAACCTTCGGAAGTTCTATGCTAAGCTTCGGAAGCCTTTGCATGTAGCACCAAAACTATCTAAGTGATTTGGTTTTGGTTGCACCAGCCTTCTTCTTGATCTAACATTACCGTTTATTACATGAGTTGAATTAAATTAAATAAAAATAATTAGCAACGGAGATTTAGTAATTATAAAATTATAATGTAAGATAAGATATAATTGAAACTATGTATAAACAACTCATTTAAGTAATGAAACAATAATATCATTTTTCTAAAACTTTTATTTAAAAATTGTTTTATAAACTAAATGATTATTGTTTTATAAACATTTCATCTAAAACTGTTTCTAAAGAATGTCATTTTTTAGAAGTTCATCGTATTAAAAAAATTCACACGATACAATAGCTTGTTTCTAAAAGATTTTGTGTAATAAAAACGATCAAGTTTTTTATCAACTAAATTTTTTTTATAAACTTAGAAAATGTTATGAAAAACATTTGACAATAATATTTGCGGCAGATTAGATTATCCATAGGCCATAAACAGACTTACCTCCGGCCAGTCACCGGTGGCGTAATATGAATATGAATATGAATACGAATATGATATCCTCCACCGTCTCCCTTCCTTCTCCGGCGACACCGTCTCCGTTCCTCGCTCCTCCCTCTTCCCCCATAAATCACACTTTCTTCTTCCTCTCAATCACAGGTATCCCTCATTCTCTCTCTCTCTCTCTCTCTCTCTCTCTCTCTCTCTCTCCTGCTGTTGGAATGTTTGAAATGTTTAGGGTTTGGTTAGTGGCGTTAAATTGACCTGATAAATGGAATTGAATTCACTGTCGTTTAACTTTTACCAAGGTGAAATACGGAGAATTGGTGAAGTTAATTTCATGATGATTTCGTTAATAGCTATCATCATCTTGTTTGAAGATAAAATTATATTACAGCTTATATGTGCCTTTTTAATCTGTTTGTGAGTATCCTCAGGGAAACTGATTTTATGATTATCTTGTTTGTAAGGTGAGATTTCTGGTTCAATGATTGTTGGATACTGCCAGCTGATGTGTAGTTTATTCGGGTGTGGGAAAAAAAGCGGATTTTGATTATCTGATTCTTTAGGGTCGTTTTACTTACAAATCCTCAATAAGCAGAGGTTTTTTAACACTCAAACAACTGATTTTTGACTATCCCAAGTTCCTCACTTTTAAAAAGTCTCGGGAGTGTATCCCCTTGAGCCCCTTTTTGCTGCAGCTAATTATCGTTTTCTGATCATTCCATATCACATAATCAAACACTCAACCTCCTTTATGTACTTTTTGATGCTCTGATGAAATTACAATTAAATTCACCATATTTCTGTCATTATATAGTCATAAGAGTTACTTATTACTGTACCATTGTAATCATTGGACCTATAACATTACATGCATAAGAAGTTCACACATTACTTTTAAGATCCATATTATATCAGTTACATACTTACGTAGTAAAACGTATATTCTTTTTTCTTGTGTTAACAATCTCAGTCCATATTATCTGCAGTTGGAATCAGCAGAAAAACATTCCCAATAATTTCCAACAACATAAATTGTTGTGTAGACTTGCAAAGACCAAAGAAGTCCCTTCTCCAAGCCTAGAAAGTCTAAGTAGAGAACCTCACAAGTATTTTGATCAAGCAATCATAACCGTTCGTGCTGGAGATGGAGGTCATGGTGCTACTCTAAGTATGCATAACCCAAAGGCCAATTCTAAGTCACAGAACAAGCAGGCTAAAGAAAAAGCAAGGATAAGAAGTTCTTATAAGAGGGATTTTGATGGATCACTTATCCTACCAATGGGTGGACATGGTGGTGATGTTGTAATTTATGCAGATGAGGGGAAAGATTCTTTATTGGCGTTCCATAAAAAAAGCCGATTTAATGCAAAGCGTGGAGGAAATGTTGACACAATGGGTGTCTTGCATTCTCAACTACGAAATGGTTTAGCTGCACCAACATTGCGTATTCCTGTCCCTTTAGGTTTGCTCTTTTGTTTTTATGGAAAATTGCATACAAAGTAACTAGCTTTAGTTTGATTCATGCTTGGGTAACCATCGTATTATATGTTTTTTTCACTCACAAAAAGGTAACTAGCTTTAAAAACTTTGATCGAAGGTACCCTAAATGGAATGAAATATTATAATTGTTTGAGCCTTTTTGTAAATGCAAATAAAATTGTGTTACCCAAAATAGAAATCAAACCAAAGTGTATCATATTTTCCTTCCGATTTCTAACAAAGTTTATGCATTTGTTGAGGAAATTAACAAAGTTTTGACTGAAAAACCCACCAAGCCTAAGGTGCTTGTTTATGTAATCATGTGAATGATTAGCAAAACTCAATCTTCATTTTGGTATCATTATTTTATTTGATGACAGGTACTGTTGTAAAACATAAAAGAGGCAAGTTTCTAGCTGATCTAGCTCATCATGGTGATGAAATTCTTGTTGCTAGGGGTGGTCAAGGAGGGGTAAGTATTTCATCTTGAGATTTTATTATGTCTTAACTAAATAAAATACATGTAGAATTCTTGGATATCATTCTCAAAGTTTCTTTCAGTCATATAGTCATATCAATCCTGAGTTTATTCATACATAATCTACAAGGGGGATGGTCGTCTTCTACCGCTATCCTTTTATCCTGACATGAATAATACTTTTCAAAGCATAAAAATGTGTAACAACTTCTTCTTGATGGCTATTTTTCATATATATATTAGCTATTGGTGTGAAGTTTGATTTTAGAAACATATTTCTAGAGAAGCCACAACCTGATTCAAGCGATGATTGTGAGAAGAAGATCATCAAATATAAGTGCTAAATCATGGCTTCTTTGATATTAAATGTTATGAAATCCTCCAAAACATGTGCATATAATGGTTGAAAGCCAAACATGCTTTTTAAATTTGTGACGAAACCAAAAGTGAAAAGGCTTAATTAATCATGGACAAAAGGATTTGCACTCAATTATTATGAAATTTGACCTTTGAACTTGATCCTGGTATGTAAATGGACTTATGTTTGTGTTTGTGGCAGATTAGTTTGTTAGAGATGCCCGAGCATAAAAAGAAGATGATGAATATGACATCAAATGTGATGACAGATGAAAATGATAAGGTAAAAATTATAATTGTTACACTCAATTCCTTCTGCAAATTTAGTTCTAGGTCTCATAACTTTTTGGCACCGGTGATTATATTGTTGCTTCATGTACTCGTACTTGGTCAATTGGTCACAATTCTGGTCAAAGATGCTAAGGAATCCTATTTTATAAAAATGCAGATATTTCATCTTCAGATATTATTTTCTAGTTTTCTAATTTGGGCACACTTAACTTATCATGTCATTCTTATTTTGTCCATGCTTGATAATAATAGCTTGAAGGTTTGTTAGTCTATATTTGGTAGATAATATTTATCTTTATCAATTTGATTTAGTCTCCTAATAGGATTAGTAGCTTGTTCACCAAGATTATCTGAGCTTATAAATGTAGTTTGCGATATCTACTTTTATATTCAATAATAATATTCCTTTGTGGTTTGATAGTCCTGTAGGCATGAACCTTGTAAACAGAGCTCGACAAATTCTTTTCTATTATATTTGTAAACAAGAATGTACACGGGTATATATATATAGAGGACAAAATACATTCTAAACTAAAAAGACGATACACTGGGTTGTATACAATCTAACACTCTCTGTCAAGCTGAAAGCCTAAATTGATTGTGCCCATGTTACGAATATAACTAATCTAACTCCCGAAATATACTTTAGTGAAAAACTTGATTTCAAAAAGTGTGCCTCATTCTTTGGAGAGGGGGAGGGAGGAGGTTATATAGTGTTCAATCGTGCAACTTTTTAACCTAGTTTTCAATTTGAAGTCCTACGTGCACAACTCGTTTTGACCTTTTTTGAGCAGTGGTGCTTTTGTAGTACTTAACTTTTAACACCCTGCATTGGTATTAAAAATGTAGATGGTTTTGTGTAATTGTTTTCTTTTGTTTTATATATTATTGGTTTCCTCAAACTATTTAGTTGTATATTGAGTTTGAAGCTTTTTTAGGTTGTACTTGTAGAAGGATTGCTTTTGGCAGATTTTGTGTTTAGGCTTGAAGCTTCTTAGGCTGTACATCTAACTTCTTATGTTGTACATAAAAGTCTTTTTACATAAAAATATTATTTGTAAATAGTATATAGATATTAAATGAATAACGGTCACATACGTGAGGCTCTCGCCTTGGTTTGTGCCTTTGTGGGACTTAAACGCCTTGAAGCGCCTTTGCGCCTCACTTTTTTAAAACCAAGGTAGCATTAGCTAATTAATTCCACCATCATTAAGATTTTCCCAAGTGAATTAATAGTCAACTTCTATATGTATTGCATATATGCATGTGCTAATTATAGTTATAGAATTACCATTATTAGGATTTACATGTATATGGCCCATGAGCTAAGATAAACTTATGTTGGGCTTTTTTTATATCAGGAGTTTCCAACTTTCCCCTCTATTGAAAATTTTCAAATAATTTGAATCCACTTTAATTTTGCAATGCGAATGGTTGCCTTGTTTCAAATAATTTGAATCCACTTAAACTATAATGAAATCTTGCTTTATACTTTTTAAGAAACGAGATTTCACAAGACACAATACCTAATAGTAGATGTCTCCATTATAGTTGATCATTGTAATCCTTTATGGTGTGGTGTCCATGATTTTGGTATTTTTGAGATGTTTTAGGATATGACTCAACATTATAGTTCATTGAAAAGGCTACTACCGGTGGATAATTTGACTTCCCAAATATTTTATTTACTTCTTTGGCGTTCTTTAGAAAGTTCGTGTCACGTGCTTTTAAATCTACAATTTTTATCATAGAAGAATCACAAACTTCTGCTTTAATCATTCTTGAATCACTTAGTACGTCCATAATATATTTTTGTTGTGGTAAATAGATTTCTTTTTCATTGCGAGTAACTTAATCATCAAAAGTATTTTAACGACCAAGATCCTTCATTTGAAATCGAGTTCCTAGGAATGTTCTAAATTTTCTAATCTCATTTATATCTCTTAATAATTATCATATCATTGACATATATAGAACTAGCAAGCTGCGTCCAAAGGTAGATGAAGTAAGGAATATAGAATGATTGCTTAACTCCTCCATAAACAGATTTCTTGTACTATTAAATTAGATTTCCCAAACGGGGCATGTGGATATTGCTTTAGGCCGTTCATTGTGTACTTTCTCAAACTCCCCTTAGGTACAAACCCATGGTTCTCCATATATACCTCTTCATGTAAATTCCTATGTGAATAGGCATTCTTGACATCAAATTAATGAATCGTTTAATTGTACTTGGCTTCCAAGAAATAAAAAAGTTCTTAAAATTATTAACTTCATTTGTTGAGCTTTGGCAACCAATCAAGCTTCTTTGACCCATTGCCTTTTATTGAGTAGTGAATCTACTAACATATTATCATTATGATTAAGAGCCTATCTCCTCAACCATAACAACATGTCGACTAGGATAAGCCATCAATTCAAACAAAATCTAGGTTGGCTTGGCTATAAGCCAATAAGAGGTCGTTGACAAGTAATACTAAATAACAATAGACATAATAGGATATGTACAAGTGCATTTACCTTACACAATAAGAGAGGGTATACTTGAAAAATAGGATCGGGCTTTACACATGATTGAAGTACTATATACGAATGGAAGATTGATTACTAGAAAATAGATCAGAAGATTTATAGGTAAGTGGCAAACCAAAAACTCATCATTCTGCAACAAGAAAGAAAGATAAATCTTTGTAGAAAGTGATATATCTAGATACAAAATAACGATATAGAATGGGAGAAAAACATCGATACCCTTTATAAAGATGAGAGATACCACAAACACACATATGAGATATTTCAGATCTAGTTTAGTGACATAAGGACGTTATATAAGACAAAGCAAGTGCTACTGAATATTTTAGGTGGAATAGGATAAAGTAGTTTTGTAGGAAATAGAATTGAGAGTGGAATATCCCTACTAAGAACTATAGATGACATTTGGTTGATGACTAAGAGAGCAATTGAGATTGCATTAGCCCTAAAGGGTTAGGGATAGACATTTAGAATAAGAGAGCTCGGGCAACTTCTAGCAGGTGTCAAGTTATTATATATATACTAATTATCAAGTTTAGTGTGCATTATAAGTTGTACTATATGCTTTAGTTGGTTATACCCACCTTTTTGACTTTTATTTTTGACTTTTTGACTTTTATGTTTTAACCCACTACTTTTACATTTTTACAATTTAGCCCAACAATTTTTTATTTTCAACTTTGGTCTCATATTCTTTCATATTTTACATTATTTTTCAATTTACGTTTCTGTCTAAATTTTTATAAGTTTTACACCGTGGCGTCCATGTATGGTTCAACGTATTTACACTTAATTTTCTTCATTTAATGGCCCTGTTCCAGAGCATTGGTTATAAATCTACTTACTTATCATTTTATATGTTTAACGCTTGCGTGGTAAAACGTTTTTACGTATACTTTTCGTTCAGTTTTATTGTTTTTCATTTTTTATGTATTTTTTAATACGAGTTTTTAGGTGCTGGTGATTATTGACGATGGTGTCATTGGTGTTAATTGATACGGTTTTATGCCCCTGCTGCAACGCGGGGGGCTTAATCCTAGTTTGTTCTGTTTGCCACTTTAGGTTGGTGTGAGAACACATGATGACTCGTGTGAAGATTACCATGCCGATACAGTCTAACTCACTAACTAAATAATATAAGTATTCCTTGGCATTGCCACCACGCATAACATTCTATCGTGTTTTTTATTTGAGTCTAGAAGGAACAAAAATTGGAGAACACTTTAGGATGGAATTTTATGAAATAAAACTAAATAACATGAGAAAAATCGTCAAACAAAAGTAACAAAGTACTTGAAACCAATTTAGAAGTAAAATAACACGGTCCCAAGTAAGCTAACTCAAAAGGGGATGTAATGAATGTACTTATATAGTACTTAAATGAACATGTTGATGTTTGGCAAATTTATATAGGCTAATAATGTAGATATACATATTTTCTTCGGTTGTTGGAGAGAAGGATGACCTTATCGAAGTTTTTCCTCAAATGTGGATGTTGAACTGAAGCATGCTAGAGAAGGAAATGTCTAATGTTCAAGCTTATGTAAGCCATTAGATTTCAGTACTATACCAATAGTCCTCTTCATTGATGGATTCTAAAAAACACAAGTATCGCTGAGGAATAATGCATTATAGCTCAAATTGCGAGTGATTTTACTAATAGTAGATTGAAAGGAAAACAAGATTAACTCAATACAGAGGACAATGAGATCAAGGAGTTATATTAATATTGCTAGAACCATATACTTATGGGGTGGATAGTATTTGTGACATGAGATGAAGACGCATGGGCATGAAAATTTGAGAGGGTACGAGGATTATACCGAGGACTTAGAGTGAGTGACCCTTGACCACCCATATCGATTTAGAATTAGAAGATAAAAAAATTAAGTAGAGTTACCTGTCTCACCAAATACTGCATTCGGAGTCAGAGAATGTGCATATCCCTAAGGCGAGCATATTCCTTTGCCAGAATATTCTCTTTCTTACATGATAAATGAGCAAGAAAGTTTCACAATAAGTAATTTCATATTTAACTGCCAATTTCCCTAGAATTGAATGTTGGTCCATTCTAAGTTTGTTTGATAAAATCTTACGTATTTCACATCTTTTCTATTACTTGCCTCCGTTAAGAACTCCTTGCTTTTAACGAAACTTAAAAATTATATCAGTAATGCAGGTGTTGGTTCTTGGACAACCTGGGGAGGAGGTCAGTTTGCAGTTAATACTAAGAGTTGTTGCAGATGTCGGTCTTGTTGTAAGTATCATATTTTACACATTTCCTCTCTTTACACATGTCCACACATTTTGTCAGTTCATGACTTCATGTGTGCTCCTTGATTGAAGTTACCATATAAAATATTAAACAATGTCTAGAATATGACACATATCAGACAATTGTGGTGTTATGGGACCATTTTTGTAGTTTCTGATAAAGTAATTCTGTTTATTACGTTTTCTGTAATATTGCTCTAAATTCAGGGACTCCCTAATGCTGGAAAATCAACCCTACTGTCAGCCATAACACTTGCAAAACCTGATATTGCTGATTACCCGTTCACGACATTAATGCCAAACCTAGGACGCCTTGAAGGTGATCCTAGTTTAGGGGCAGGTAAATTCTCATCAGAAGCAACATTAGCAGATCTGCCAGGTCTTATTGAAGGGGCACATTTAGGGAAGGTACCGTCACCATGTTATTTACAATTTATTTTAACTTATTTTTTCAAATTTTAGCTAAAATTGTATCATGTTTTAATTGTTCAGGGACTAGGCCGTAATTTCTTGAGGCACTTGAGGAGAACCCGAATGTTGGTCCATGTAGTTGATGCTGCTGCTGAAGATCCCGTTTATGACTACAAAACTGTTAAAGAAGTATGCTTTTGCGCGATCTCTCTCTCAGTTTTTCCCCTTCCATATGAATATTAAGTTTATGTTAAATTTACAGGAATTAAGAATGTACAATCCAGAATACCTTGAAAGACCATATGTGGTGGTTTTGAATAAAATTGATATACCTGAGGTATGTGGTACTACTATTAATCGTATTGGGTTATTATTTAAGTAACTAATACTAATTGTAATATGTTTATATGTTATTATTTTAGCATAAACAATGGATTATTGCTTACAGGCTATGAATAAGCTCCCTTTTTTAGTAGAAGAAATACAGAAAATTGGAAGCGAAGAGTCCTTAGTTGAATCTTTACCCAATCATGGGGATCCTGCAAATATAATCTCACACGCGGATAAAAAGATAAAAGAAATCAACGAATATCCACGACCGGCTGCTGTTGTAGGCGTTAGTGTCCTGTAATTATCTTCCTATTATCTCGTTAAACTTTATTTTTACCTCTAGTCTACAATAAATACATCAACCATAATTCCAGTTTCATATACACCTCAAAAAACTTGCATAGCATCATATTTACCCTTTCAAAACACTTGAAATTTCATATTTGTCCGTTTTATTAAATATGATTTATAATTTGACCTATAACCCATTGGAATTTGAAGATGTTAGTGGATCCAAAGACGTTATTATTTTATTTTGGAAAAGGAGGGGGCTAATGTAATGGAATTAATAATGGGTATACCAGATACTATGATTTTTATGATATTATAGAAGTTATAAAAGGAATGGTATAAATGCTACAATAGAATGAAAGTGGGTAAATTTGATATTTTGCTATGTGAATATGATATTATGCAGGTTTTAGGGGTTATATTAAATAATTCCTATTGTTTATTCAGCCTTTCTTCGATTGTGACATGTGCGTGTTGCGCATGTACTTGCAGGAAATGCATAAATATCAGTGAATTGCTAAGGGAAATTAGATCAGCCCTACGAAAATGCCGGAGTCTGAAGAAGCACTTTACCGATAGCGAGAAACAACTATTGATCATTTCAGTATCCATTACAGAATGATGCGGATTATTACATTTTTCCTTAGTTGTACAAATTCAACAATTTTCAAGAATAGCAGATCAGAATTATAATGTAGCTTGTATTACATGTGAAATATATATGGTTAATGTATTATTGGTGCAAGATCCAGGTTTAGCTATTTAGATCAAGGCTATTGTACCATATGCGCTCCTAGCCATGTCCAAAAGTGAATATTTTTGTGTAGAAAACCTAGAAAAAACTTTATGGAAAAGTACTGAGTTTATCTTATGTTTTTGCTAAAGTCACGCTTTAACTTTTTTCCTCCATCAGTATACTTTCATCTGATGTTTCAATCTAGCGTAATTACAAGGTTAACATGTTACTAATGTTTTTAGGTAACATTTTTTTCCTGATTCCTAATGCTTATGTAGTTATATGGATTATATAACAGTGATGTGACTTTTTCAATTAGAAAATAGATAAGTATTGTAATAATCGAAGAAAACAAGTCATTAGTTCCCAATTCATAATCTTTCCGCAAACTTTCGGTTCTAGGTTTCCTAACTTTAATAACAATTCAAAGTTTGCTCGCTCTTCAAAACGATTGAGTTTCGATGAAATGGTACACTCCCTCGACAATAATCCTTCGCTGGATATCGTCAAGAACTATGTTAGAATCTTATTGAATATGAAAGAACTATAAGTCTCCCAGACATCTTTCCTTGGAGGTGATCATAATGCATAAGTTTAAAGAAACACAATAGCTTATTAGCTTTACCGACATCATACACTACTGAAAAATATTTGATAAATGTTGTTCGAAGGTATAGTTCCAATTCGCCATATTCACACACATGATTTTAGATTTTTATGGCAGAGATGAAAGCAAATTGGAGGAAATGAAAGGGAAAGATTTGGGAGGAAGTGAATGTTAGTTTGTGTTTGGGTCTAGTGAAATAAGAGTTTGATGGTTGAGAAAATGCCTATAGCTCAGAGAAATCAGAAATGTACACGGATGGGAAGATTATGTTGAGAGGGTCACCTTAAAAACAACTTTAGATTAAAAAAAATATTATTTTAATATTCAATAAATAAAAGAAACATATTATCATTAATTTTTAATTAAAGTATCTAATATCTAATCCACAAAAACATTAAAAAGAGATTACTCCTAATTTCGTAAAGTTGAATCACTAAGTGAAAGATGAATGTTTTAAAGAAGACACAAAAAGTTCAACCACTTCTCATTAATACTCTACGCCACTTCTAAATATTAGGCTATTTGTAGTAACTAAGAGAATATTTCACGCCCCTCCACCTAAGAATTTTCTCAGCTTTTACCGCCAAGAACTCATCATGCTCACGCTACTCACGGGCACTCATCATTCTACACCACCATCACACCCCTAACACGCTACAAGAGGCGGTGTTCCCCGCACGATAGGCAGCCACGTAGGCCCTTTCACGTCATTACAAATGACCCTACAGAGATAAGTAATGTCCTTTCAAAAGCATGTTGCTAAATATATATTTCAATTTCTTTAAAAATAATTTTAGAACTTAAAAGCAACTGAATACAAATTTATAGTTGCTCTTTACTCTACTTTTTTCTTTCTTCTTAAATTAGCGCTTGATAAGTTTAAAGAAAGAAAAAAAAGGCCTCTAATTTAAAAGAAATGAATTTCCTAGAAAAAGAAATCAAAAATAGAAAAAAACCAATCAACCGCAACGTTTGTCATTACCATGATTTTAGCATCTACCCAATACCAAATTCTCAATATCTCACAAGAGAGTTCCATATTGATATAAATAATATATATAGAAAAATAACAAAACATATAAAAAGTAAAAAGGTTTCCTCAAGTGATTGAAGCAAATGATATTGTGAGATCATAATCATCATCATAACCACTCATTTGTTGTTCATTATCGTAAACCCATTCATGATCTTTTGTTTCCTCATCGTTGGCTATTTCTTTCCCTTTCACATCATCGACACGACCTAGGACATCAAACCCTATTCGAACAAAAAGATAGATACATGTCAGGTTGACCATTATCTTTTTTTATATAACAGCATATCTGCTGTTACAAAAAAATAATAATAATAACAGCATATCCACATGGCTAACCTATGAAGCATGCAAAAAAGATGAAAAATAAGAACCAAAATAAAAACATATTGCTTACCTCATCACCAAAGATACTATTCAACGCATCGTAATTAAATTTTGAACAAAACTTCTGCATAAAAAGAAAACAAGAAGAGAGTCAGTTAAGAAACATGGAGTCAATGTTTTTTATTTTATGCTTTTTAGGTCAATATTACCTTCTTAAAGTGTTGACCAGCAGCTTCCGCAGCAGTTTGGGCAGGCTTAGCCTCTAATTCTCTCTTTCTTTTATCTTTCTACTTTCACATCATACAATAAGAAGTCAAAACAACCTCTTTTGACCATTTTGCAATCTATCAAATTAAATGTAAAAATTATAAGACGAGAGAAACACATACCTCCTTTTTGCTTGCAACAACTTGAGCAGCTGCAGCAGCAAGTGCCTGTGCTTCACGTATTTCCTCTGAAGTACGGTATAAAGCTTACGTGCGGCTGCTGCAGCAGCTTCCTTAGCAGCTTGTTCCTGTAAAACCGAATATTAGCTGAGATCCAGCTGACCAAAAACATTTTTTGTGCCCAAAATTATAACTTTAAGATAATAATAATTACTGTGTCAGAAATTATATTATTTCAGTAATTATCTAAATTTATGAGTAATTAGGAGGTTTTAGGAATTGACAATACACTTCGGTGGACCTGGGCCTGTTTCCCTTTATGCTAATTATTTTAATTGTACCCATTTGCAATAAAACATAAAGCAAATCAACCCCTTCATACATAATTAATGAAGACATTAATTAATCACTTATCACCTGCATATACTCTCTGTTCGTGTCCAACTGTTCCCATATAATCGTCTTCAAACGACTTTCTTCCTTGTCAAGAAGGTAGCCCATGACCTACACCACAAAATATATCACCGCAAAATATGACTTATGAGCTATCATTGGAGTAAATATCATATAGGCATTGAAAGTTACTCCATTAGCTGTCTCTTAATTACATGTTCTTCCTACTGCCTCCTAGCCCTCTCTTAATTTTAGACTAATGCATTCTTAAGCTTAATTGAATGTCAGAATAAAGATGCTGAATCTCAGAATTTTGAATGGCAACAGTTTCTTTTACCTCAGAATCATCAATATCATTAAGGGTGTCAGTTTCATCAACAGGGGCCTCCTGTGAGCTTTCAAAAGCTTCAACATTGTTGCTAATTTTATCAACTTCTCCAGAGTTTGGAGCTGGTGAAACTTTGTCAACTAAGCAAAACAACAAATAGTAAAGACATGAGATCCTCTCAACTGAAAGAAAAGAATTAAAAGAGCTAAAATACAACTTACAAACACATTCGAGCTCTGCTGAAGAGCCTTTTTTATTGATTTCTTTCATGTTATCCCAAGTTCCCTACATTTATGAATTATAAATAAGTCAACTCATCAATATAAAATAAGCATAGTAAACATAATCAAGACTACTACATGGCACATATATGATGATAGGAAGACAAGAAAAATCCATCAATGAATAGTTGAATACTTTGATTAGAGATGGCAAAATGAGCTGGTCAGGTTTGGTTAAGTAGTAACAAGTTAAAACATGTAATCTTTGTATAAGTGAAGTTAACTTGACAGGAAATACTATTTGGTCAAACACAAATTAATAAGCATTTGTTAAAATTATGATAGCAAAAGTTATGTTTAAAGGTATATTTTTTATTAGATTTATACCTTAGAAATAAACTACCAGTAAATTTTGACCCATTCGGTATTCTGCATAGACGATCTATATGCTTTCTCATTTGTCCTAGATGGGACCCCTTACTTATTTGTCACTATCGAGTCTTCAGAAGATGGTTTCATTTGGGTCATTACCATTTTTTTAATATAACATTTTTGTATATAGGGAAAGATCAAATGAGTACTCTTATTTCTAGTGAGAACTCTAGGAACTCTTTTTACACGTGTAAACATAAGAGTTCCCAAAATTCTCACAAAATTTAAGTTATCATTTACTTTTTATAAGAATTTCCAGAACTTTTTTTTACATGTGTATACGAAAAGAGAACTATTGTGAGCATAAAAAAGTTCCTAAAGTTTTCAAGATAACCTCCCCTTGGTATATAAATTGAACGTTTTTATGCATAAGTATAGCATTATAAAGTTTAAGACCAGATAGGGGGACAAGAAAGAGCAGCTTGTCCCCTTTGGGACAAATGGGAAAGTACATTAGTATTCTATGTAAAGAGCTATGTCCTTTTAAGCTATATATTTTTTATCTAAGAAAGAAAGCCAGAATAGACCCATCATAAGTTAATGGGTCAAAACTGCCACCTCTACCCGTGATTACCAAAAAATAAAGAAAATGTTGTCATTGATATCCATACATTTTCATCATCAATTATTTCTTGGGGCGTTGACTCGGTCAATCTTTTCACTGGTTCTTTGGATAATCTTTCCATTTCGGCACGTTGAAATGCTGGAGGCTCAGAACCATCAAGTCCTCCACAAAACTCCAAATAACAATCCTTGCAAAGCCCAAAACCAGATTGAACTGCACTGCTTTTGTGCTGGCAGACTACTTCTGTCAATCCAGGCATCTTTAAATCATTTGCAGATTGTTTACAGGACTGCATTTCCTTCTCATAATCCATGGCATTCTGAGTGAACTCTTCGATCTGCATAGTAAAGGATTAAAATTTACATAGAGGCTTTAAAAACATTCAATTAATTTAATTGAGATATTGGTCTAAGAATGATCAGCACAAGATAATGAATTCAGCAGATATATGTGTTCATTTTGTTTTGAGCAAAGCAATATAGCTCACTGTTAAACTCCCAGCCTCTGTGTTTTCAAACTCAATCAATCGCTTTGTCAGTGTTGCTTCACATATATGTACAGCTTTAACCTGACAATGATATAGTAATAAATAATAAACTTTAAATACCAATAAAAAAATAAAGAACATTGTTTACATTAGATAAACAATAATGCATCAAAAGCTAGATTAAAAAAGAACCCTGAAACATCTGTAGATAGTAAGTGGCCATTATACACATGTTCTATAATTATAATTTATACTAATAACTATCCAGTTTTTGATACATGAAATTATAAGGTTGTAAACACATTAACATACTTCGTAAAATTATTGAAGGTTGACATATACTTACAACATCTGATTTTGAAAAATTGTATCCATGTAACACAGAAGAAACATAAATAGCTGCAGCACATATCCCACTAGGTTTCCTTCCTGTCTGTGAAAAAAGAATCATGAAGAAGAAAAGTTATTGAACAGATCACAAAGAGCAAATATAAGATATTTTAAAAAAATTAGAAAGAATCAAACTTGAATCCAGTCTCTTTTCATGCTAATTGCAAGGTGTAATGCAGTGTTCAAAACTTTCTTATTGTTTCCATCTTTGATTAGTCCTAAAACACAAAAACAAAAAGGTATCAATAACAGTATTATAAAGGTAAGAAAGATATAAATCTAGTATGTTAGAATCTACCAATATATATAGATATAATGCAAAACCCTAAATTCAAATGGGCCTAACCCTAACAACAACTAACCCTAATATATTCTAACACTCCCCTCAAGCTAGAATGTATATATCAAATGCTCCAAGCTTGTTACATATATATTTATCATGAGGACCTTAAAGGGAGGAGGCACCTTCTTCCTTTTGACTCTTCATGTGCAAATTCAAGAATACAAACAAAATGGCGAAATTTAATATGCAGTTAACACTCCCAAGCACTAATTCTATTGCGTCCACCTTTGATCAAGTGGAGTGAATGCTCCCATATGGGATAGCCGCTTACAACCTGGCAGCAACTAAAAATAGATTAAGAATGGAAATACACGACTATAGGGCCCGTGGCTAAAGGAAAACAAAGCCACTAGAAGGTGGTGGTTTTGTTTTGTTGCCGCGTCGCGGATCTCGGCAGCTGAGAATCTGAGATGTGGTTGTAGTTGAAGGTGGTGATGTGAATACCAAGTTAGTGAAGGAACAAGTTACAAATAGCAGATCTGGAATGATAGCCAGATCTCAATGAACACAATGACGGAGGTCAGGGACAGAAAATAGGCTTCTTAGACCGGAAAAGGATATCCTGCAGCGAAAGGTTGCCGCCAAAACTGATGCACCATGGCGGAAAGGTGGCTGCCGTAATTGATATATGGCGGTAGAAGGTGGCTATCAAAATTGATACACGACGATGAAGGTGGCTACTAGAACCAATAGACAAAGGGGGATATTGTTTACCAACACTGATACAAGGTGGGTTATTAGTTAAGTCCACTACCATGTGAAGGTAGCATACAACATACATAAACATACCAGGTAAAAATTCCACTGCCAGAGTGCCAGGTGAAGGTAAAACAGAAATATTATTAGGATATCTGTTTGTTACAATCTATCACTATATACATAGAGGGAAACATAATATATAATAAAAAACCCGAAACCTAATGTGCTAATCAAATGGGTCTAATCCTAGTAAAGGATAACCATAATATATGATAAGAAGTATCAACTATAGAAACGAAGAGTAGAGACAAAATTCCCATAATGGTCCCTCCAGTAGGGTCATATTGCAAGGTTGGTACTTTCTTAACAAAATTTACATGTATGGTCTCCACTATTCACAGATAAGTAATACATTTGGTCCTTTTCACTAGATGAAATTAAAAGAATATGTTGCGTCCATGTGAAATGAAAATTTACCTGTTACTTCAAAAACAAAAGAAAGGATTAGGTTAACTAGTCTGTAAAAAGGACCTAACATGGATTTAAAATTGTCTTTAACGTTAGTAAAAAGAACCATCTTACAAATCAGCTAACAGTGAGGACCATATATTTAATCTCTGAGAAATAAGAATCATTCTTGCAATAAGGTCTGGCCATAGGAACCATTCGTGTAATTTACTTGAGAATATATAGAGATATTTCAGACGAATGTACAACAATTAATTCTTACCACTTGTGTATCTATGCATATATAGGCTAGGATCAACTGGTTTTTGTACAAAGGGATGATCCTGAAGGCTCAACAGTTTGCAAAGCTGTAAATACACAGTGCCCAACTCGTATCTAGAAAATATAAACTACAACATCAGATTAATACAAAAAAAATCAAAAAATATATAATAGTTAGGAAGGTGATCACTTACACACTAACACTCAATTCACTAGAAAATTCTATAAGCAAAAATGGTTTCTCCATTTCCCTATATACCATAACAGAAACAATTGATTGATCAGCAAATCACATGCCAAAAGAACAAAGAAGAATAACAATATAATTGGGCAACACTTAGCAGCAATTTCACACAATTAGAAAGTGCATACATTAACAGATTCACAGCCTAAACCAAAAGTAGAAGTAAGAGATTCAAGTAAATAGTTTTACGAACACATAGAAGTCCTACTTATATCATAGGGCTTACTGCCATGTAACAAAAACATATTAAATCCTACGCTACATTAATGGGAAGAAAAATGAGCTGAATGCTGAAAATATAAATATGTGTGTGTTATAGACAGAGAAATACAAAACCGTATAGGTCAATTATTGAACATCATATATATTTTACTTTTAGAATTCATTCAGAAAAAGGTGAAAAGTTAAAAATATTACCCCTTTAATTTGCCAAATAAACTGTAGTATGGGAGTTCAACCATGGTGAAAAAATGTGTACCAAATGTGTAGCACCCCAACTTTCAAATGGAACATAAAAAGAATGTTTGATACTGTGAATAAATAAAATGATCGTTGAAAAGTGGCTATAACTTTCTTTTGGAGTTTGTGGAGTATATTTACAGAATTTAACATGTTAAAAGATACAAATTCATCGATTATGAAAAAATTAAAGAAGCAAAAGTAAAGGAGGTTTTTAGGTGAGGAATTCCATTCATTTGGATAAGCGAAGGGAACTATTAACCCTAGAAAATCTCTACAAATAGAGGAGGAAAGAAACCCATAGCCTTTATTCTCTTTATAACACCTCTAAAATCATGTACTGACTAGTGAGCATTGAGTTATGCTATGAAAGTAATAACTATGAGTCTTCCTTGTGTCATGGTGCAACTGAAGTGATAACTTGAGTTCATGCTCAGACTGAAGCTTGCATGATTTTAAATAAGGCTTCTATGCCTTTCATACTTGCCATACTCTTGGATCTCATAGTATATTGGCTATTACAGCCAGTTGACATTTTTTGTTCTATTTACCAATTATTTCTTCAAATAAGAAAACAAGGCTAAGTAGCTCCACCAACCGGAACAGTTTGCTGATTTTATAGATCCTTCATTCATGGAACAATAATGATATATGTATTAATGTGTACAGATAATGTGCATATCATATACACACATGTAAACAAAAAAGGCCACCTAGTGATATACCACTCAAAAGATTATGGTCTAGGGAGGGTGAGACGGGGGCAAGTCTTACCTCCATCAAAAGTGATAGAGAGGCTGCTTCCAATGAGCCCCAGCCATGTATGAATATAAATTCTTATACAAAAGAAAATCATTACAACATATACGATATTGTGACCACTTACCGGCAGGCAACATAGAGACAAGCAGCTGCCACTTGGCCTGTTCTACGTCCTCTTGTAAACCCTCGCTCAACAGCTATCTAATATTATGAAGGAATAAAAAACCACCATTCTCAATTAGCGTTTGCCGGATGTAAATGTAAAACATTAAAATAAATAAAACAAGAAAAAAACCACAAACCTCGTAATATTTAGTAGCATGATCGACATTGCTAATCCCGTATTTACCTATCAGCTCATAGATTACATCGTTCCCTGCCATATAAGAAAATATTATTGCAGTTGACCTGATGGAGTATGTAATAGTATACAACCACAAACACCTTATACCTTTATTCAAAGTCCTTCTATGTGACTCAGCACAAGCATTTCCTATTGATCTAACATAATTGCCTGCAAGATGAGCCTGCAATTATATGTAGACATGTTAGACAAACCACTAAAATGATTAACAAAAATCAAACAAACTATAAAAAACCCACCCCTCCTGCTGCATCTTTAACAAAGGTAGCTTCTTCTGTATATATATCTTGAGATACTACTTTTCCACAATCAACACAACATCTGAAAGTAAAAACAATGACACAAAAATAGTTCAAGAATTAGTCACTAGAAAAGAAAATTACTACTTTCAATGAACACATAAACTGGGAATTACTTACACACTACCAGTGGTATAATCACGATGTGTCTCACTATTTTGCGCACAATGAGGGCACCAAGTCATCTCTTTACCTCAGAATTCTCTATCACCAAGCTTAAACAAAATCAGCACATATACGGAAGAAGTTATATTCAAATACGCTCATACACACACGCACCACACACACATACATGTATCAAATTGATCCCTATACCACTCAATAACATCAACAAGGTATATGTCCTCATAGTAAAGGTATATTCGCGCCATTAAGTAAACTATTATCGACTTCAATTTGTCTTTCCCGTACACACACATGACTCATAACTATTTCACTCTTGGTTTTAAATTGTGCAATGTGCTCCAATGCGTCACGCATCACGTATGCGATGGGTTAGATATTAAAAAGTACTAAAAAATTGTATGATTAATACTTTAACATAAAAACTACTTATTAACACACTCATAAAACATACTTTAACATAATGACCCAAATTCAAGACTATTACACTATGCACAAACTATTGAAACAAGAGTTAACACATGTATATATATAGCATAAACACAAATATGAAACAACACACCCTAATGTTGAAAAGTTACACCCATACTCATGCTTAAAAGATTCGATCCAGGTCCAAAATTGAAGAAAAAACATAACACTTCATAATGCACGCATCAAGGCGCATCTCGCACATCAGTGCATCGGGGGCGCATCTCGCACATCAGTGCATCGGGGGCGCATCATGGAAACGCAACACATCAGATGTTGCGATGCGCTCACATCGGCGCATAATGCGTGCATTTTAAAACCAAGATTTCACTACATATTTACATCATTACAAACCCGAGGATTAGATGATAGGAGAACTTCCCGGTTATTATAAATGATATATGCAGGTGATTCCAAAAACATCCAATAACACTAGTATGCAATTGAACACTAGGCTTGAAAACATCATACGCTAACAAAATTGCATAAATCATACGACAGTTGAGTAGGGGTAACTTTACAGATACTAACAAAGTTTCTCAAGTGTCCACTTAAAGTTACTCAAAGTTTTCTTTCCATCTAAAATAACTCAACTTTCCTAGGTGTTCCATCCTATGTTATCAAGTTATGGATTTTATTTTTCTTCAATTTACCTCCTAATTCAAATTAATTAGAAATCATACACACAGTGTGGATATATTGACAGGTTTTGGTTCAATACTGGTAAGCCATAGATGGTTTAGTTATGCAGTTATGCCTTTGTTGGTAGTTGGCTTGCTCTTATGAAAACTATCATATGCTCTACTCATCCCATGAAAATGTAACCACTGACCACATGGTTTAAGAAAAAGTTGAAGCTGTTTGCTAGACATCTAACAACTTTTCAGAGAAACATAAACAAGAAAATCCTGCGTATCTATCCAAAAAAATATATTTTGAATATATAAACCTACTCTTTAAGCTTTTAGAGTGTTTATTTTGAGCTGCAAATGAGAGTAATTGTATATAAGCTATGTAGTCTAGGCATGTAGTGGTGTTCCAATCATCTGCAGCATCTATGACATATAATTGCATCCTTTTTTATAAATTACAAATGCATTTAACTAACTGTACGAAAGACTGCTGTTACTAGTGATCATGCTCTAAAGTTGGAGTTTGTTCCTGAACTTATAGCCATTGTAGGAAGTGGGTATATTGGCCTTAAATAGTGACATGTACAAAACACTTGTTATCACGTTTAACTACTAACTTTAGCTACTGAATAGTGACATTACAACTTTTTGCTACTAACTTTAGTCAAAACACTTGGGTATATCGGCGTTGAATAGAGATGTGTACACAACAGTTGGTAATGAGGTTGGCCCTGCTTTTTCGTAAACATAAATATAGAATTTTGCACTTGTTTCTTATGAATACCGATTATATAGTTAAATATGTTACGTGTTCAGATTAAAAAGAGGAACTAGTGTGTATTATTTCTTTATGTCAATTTTGCAATATTCAGTATATTCCTACAAGTAGGCAGTAGTCACCACTCACCAAACCTAAAAACGATGGCATATACACTATACAGGTCACATTTATTAAAGCTCTTGATCAGCTTATTCCTGGATTTGATCTTGAGATTGGCAAGTTAGCACAAAGGGTTATTATAAATCCAAGAATAACTGAACTTAGAAGCCCTAATTTCAACGGATCACCCCAGAAAAGGATGGAAAAGCAGTGATTAACGAACTTAGAACATACACTTAGCTCTAATATTTCAAAATCATGGAACCTCAGAACACATAACCTTCATAAAAGCCCTAATATATTTTTTCCGAAATGATGGAACCCTAGAAGTAAATTGTATAAAATCATGTAATCAAGTGGAGGTGGGAAGAAATCTACCTGGAGAAATCGCGAGTTGAGAGAGCAGGGCTACAGGAGATGTAATCAAGGGGAGAAGCTGCAGGGGGAGAGGGTGATGATGAATGTCGCTCGTGTTATTACATAAAATCGTGACTCTCGAACACAACAAAAGATGAAGAAATCCCCGCTGTTTAATGTTCAAATAGATGATGGTCCTGTGCTGTGCTGTGCTGTGCTCTATCCGATGATGATCAATATCCGATGATCAATATCCGATGATCAATATCCGATGATGATCAATATCCGATGATCAATATCCGATGATGATCAATATCCGATGATCTCGTAAACAACCACCCTGACTTTCCAATTCTTTATTTCGGGCCCTAAAAAAATAGCATACTGGGCTCTCTTACCTTCTACTAAATTTTAATACACAGAAATTTAGGTAAATGATATTGTGGTTTAATATATGTTTGATTTTCAGATTTTTTAAACTGTAAAGGTCATGTTTGTCAAATTATTTTTTTAAGTCATTTTTGACTTATTAACTTTTAAAAAGTTAGTTAATAATAATATTTGGTAAAATTTTAAAGAGTTAATTTTAAAAGGTTAATAAGTTACTTTTTAGAAGTTAATAGGATTAACTTTTGAATAAAAATTACTTTTTAGCAAAATAAGTAATCCTAAACATTGGCAAAAGTTAATTAAAAATTTTATCTAGTCATTATAATAAGAGTAAATTTTAAGATAATATGGTTTCAGTTTCTAAAATTCTTATAGATTTGACATAAATTATGGCTTGATGTTTTAAAATTTAAACCTATTTATTTGGTTTTGTAACATAGTCGTTTGTTTTCAAGGACGATCTCTAAAACATTAAATTAGTCACTTAAGTTTAAAGGTAATTCGTTCATTGATTGTTTTACTATTTATTTTTTTAAACATATATAGACTTGATGCAACATAATGAAAACTACTAGGATGACCGCGTTGATACGCCAGGGTGTAGTGAACATGAGTGTTGTAGTTGTTGATTCGTTAGTGAAAAAAAACATAAAAGTAATTAGATAGAAAGTTGTTTTAAATAAATTAGACAATAGTTATAAGCAAAACATGATTGGGTTTTCATAAAAAAAGATAAATTATCTCAATCAAAGTAATTTAAATTAAGTATCAGAAACGATAGTTTCATTCACTTATCTATTTCTACATGAAAGCTTGGTTCTATGATATTTGTATACAATTAAAATTTAAGACGGCACATTTGCGTGATTCTCTTTTGAGTTTTATTATTAATGAAAGTGTGATTCACATATTGTTGCTAGTAAAAAGACTTCTTAAATAATGAAGAGTTAATGTCTCAAACTAAAATACAACGTTTAAATATTAGTAAACATAAACACAAATCACTATAAATGAAGCCATTAAGTTTTATAGACTCAAACTAAACAAAAATATATGTAAAGAAATAAACATGTGCATTACATGATTATACTTTATACTTTATGTTTAGTAAAGGTGGCAAAAGAAGTTTATGAATATAATTTTGGGTCATAATAGGTGTTTTAAAAATAGAGATGGGTTAGAATGGATTAAATAAAAAACACATGGGGGTCAAGATGGGTTAAAAACTTATTTAGAAAAAAATAAACATAGGTCAAGATGGGTTGTCAAATTAGAGCTTTAAGTTACAATAAGTCAATATTTCTTTCACTCAAATTGGTCACCTTGGTCGAGTTTCATCGCGCACCACCACCGCAACACCACCAAATCACCACCATACCACCATCGAACCACCACCACCGGTCCACCGCACCACCACCGGTCCACCGCATCTACACCCTCCCACCTCCGTTAAGTTCATCGTGCACCACCACCGCACCATCACTACACCATCACCGCACCTACAGTTGAACTCCGCATTAGTCTCCACCTTCGTTGAGTTTCATCGCTCACCACCACCACACCTACAGTCGGGCTGCCGTTTCATTATCGCACCATCATCGTCGTTTTATTGAAGGTACCACCCTTTATAGATGAAGTCGTATATGTATTTTCTTGAGCTCGTATAAACATCTGTCTATATGTGTTGGATTGTAGAAAACTAGTAAAATAGTATTGCCTTTTTAAAAAAATGATCCATTTGACCCGAATTCATCCTGACCTGAACCCATCCTGACCCGAATCCATCCTGACCTTTTTTTTCTAAATGACCTATTCTAACCCAAACCCATCCAGACCCAAATCCATTATAACCTAACAATCAACCCATCCAGACCCAAATCCATTATAACCTAACAATCAACCCAATCCAACTCACCTATTTTACCACCTCTAATGTTTAGCCACTTATACATGGTAATGAAAAAGTACCAAGAAATAGCAGTGGTTTTTAATATTTGAAAAAAACTTGATTATTTAATAATTTATTGTTTTTATATTACACTATATAAAGAGGGGAGGACCATTTTGCAAATCACACCTACTTTTTTTGTTTAATATCTAAAACCCTACGAGTAAACTTGGGTTACTGACATAAGCAAAATAATAATATATATAATATAAGTAAAGTAATTTATTACAGGCATAATAATTTACGTGAATATGTGATATACAATGTACCAAACATTTGTGGCAATTCATGTAGAAAAATATTATATACTATAACATCTTACAATAGGATCTTACTATTGTAGAGTGTAATGTAACATGTTGCTTATTCTACCTCCCATTCGCCTTTAATTTACTTGTATCATTCCACGTTACACCTATCAAGTCCCAATTCTCTTCCTTCAGTTTCAAGATTAATACTTTGACCCTTTTTATTGTTTAAAATTTCTATAAAATATCATTTTAACTTCATTTAAGTTTTTAAAGTTTTGAGTTTACCCTATGTATTTTTTTATTTTAAAAAACTATTTTCTTACGTTTATTTTTATGCACATATCATTATAAATTCGAGTTCATCTATGATTGGACGTAAATTTTGTTTGGAAAACAAACCGGGTTAAATAAATAACATTTACATGTTTATATTTTTGTACCTTTAAGTTGGTCAACATTTTGATCTAAATTTTATTTGGAAACGAGTCGGCTTAAATATAATATGTTTTTATTCAATGGGTATACATTCGATTTACTCTATTTTTAACGTAAATTTAGTTCAAATGAGTCAGTGTGACTATAGTCTATACTTTGTCATGCCAGAGACGGCGCTATCGCAAAAGCTTTCTCTTATTTATGTTTTGAATTGATATACGTTACAACTTAAATTTTGTTTGGAATCGAGTAAGATCAAATATAATATGTTTTTGTTCGACGATAAAATTCAACGTATTCACCTTAATTATTGTCTATATTTTATCGGTTGCGTACTGCGCCGTCGCAACGCGCGGTCGGTAACATGACATGTTATATACAATAAGTGACATATATTAATTAACCTACTTAAGAACTTGTTACATAGTACATAGCATCAAATTAAATTAGTAGATAATCCATTTGTTAGTATTTGTGCTCCTTGCCTTTTTTGGTGAGAGTTGCATAATGTTTAGTATCTACAAAATGAAAGAAAGTATATTTATGTAATTTTAATTTTAATTATAAATATTGTAATTTAAAGCATAGCTGAATATAAAATGCTTATAGCTTAACTGAAGATTGTTGCTTCTTTCTTTTTTGTTATTTGTAGTTGATCCCAAGAAGCTCCGTCATGGATTCACCATAGATAACTATAGCAACGGATGAAGTGTCATCAACAATTGTTGCATTTACGCAATATATCTGGTAGTTTGTAGTTGGCTACTTACATATTAGCATGTGGAATGAATATTTGTGCTTGAAAATGAATATAATATATAGGAATAACCAGAGCCAGACCTGAGGATTTTAATGCCCTGGACGGGAAAAAAAAACCCTAGGTCCTAACGACTTAAATTATATAAACTAATTTTTTTATATGAAAACAAATGTTTTAACAATAAACATAACAATATCATAGTATTACAATGACATACTGTAATAGTTAATCAATAACTCGTGAAACTCTTCTAACAACTTAAATTTCTAACAATTACCCAGTTTTAAATTCTAATATATAAATTCTAACGAAACACACAAACATAATGATATATAATTCTACAGACCCTAAATACCCTAGTACAGAATGTAGACCAAAAATAAAAAAACACTAAAAAGTCACAATGATTCAATAAAACAATATCCTTGAATTATATAATATATTGGAAGAGCCGATTCAGTGAACAATAGACGTCGGTGGTTGTTATTCTTCGTAGGCAGGCAACAACACGTACTCACGTAGCTGGCAGTTCGCAAGCAACAACAACAACCATTTGTGGAATTGTAGGCTACCCAATATATTAGTATGTGGACTTTAATTACAATCATATTTAATATTTAGTGGGCTATTAATTAAGTAATTGGGTTAATAAAATGGGCTAAAAATTATATTTGGTTTAAAACATAATTGGGTTAAGTTTTTAATTATATTATACCTTTTTTATAATCATATATATATATATAATATAATATAATATAAAAAAATAAAAATATTGTGCCTACTGAGCGAGTAGGCCCTGGATGGGAGTCATTCCCGCCTCTCCTCAGGGTCGGCTTTGGGAATAACTTACACGTATTTTGGATCATGTATGATGTTATGATCTTTGCAAGCTAATGTATTTTCTTCGAGGTCAATTTCAGTCTGCGTATTGAACATGATTGATAGTACCATGCAGGGTTAGTCCCGAAAGTCCTTAAATTTTTTTTGACGCTGGACGAGTAGAAATAAATGGGCCCCTATAATATAAAGTCTACAATCCGTACCTAGAAATTCTATAATACGACATTAATTGTTATACTAATAAACAAAAGTATTATAATAAAATGATCTAGTTTAATAATAAACAAAAGTATTATTATAATACGACATTAATTGTTATACTAATAAACAAAAGTATTATAATAAAATGATATAGTTTAGATTTAGTATATGGTAGTGTACTAAACTATTTGAAATGTTAATGGACCTTAAAATTCAATGGGTCAAAATAAATAATTTGCTATTGGGTTTATTTGTTACTTTGTTAATAATCTATAGTTGATTTTTTAAAAATATATACACATACATATATAATATAAATTATTTATAAAATTTTGACCCTTTAAGGAAATCGCTCCCTGAACCATCATCCACTTTACCCCCCTCAGGGTTGCCCATGGTACCGTGTGTGGTATGTGTCTATTTCTCTAATTCTTGCAAGACACGTGCAACAATTTTTCTGTATTTTAAAAATTTTAAAGTTATGTCATGCAAGAAAGTAGAATAAGTAAAACTAAAAGACGTTTGTATTACAATGTTTTCTTTGGGGGTTTTCTCCCAAAGTTCAGCAAGCGTGACTTTGTTTGTGATACTCTCATTAAATCTTCGAAAAGTTGGGTATGCTTCCTTTTACGTCTTTGAAACTAATAGAAAATTTAAAAGTTAGTGCTCATAATTTTCTTTTATGTTTTACATACCGATTGAAATATGTATAACATAGTTGTTGTATAGTACGCGTCAATAATAGCTAGTTGTTGATGTAATTGAATTTACCCTGATAACCAGATTGATAACCGGATAAAATGTTATTAAAGTAAAATCATTAATTAAAAAGTTATATATATTAAAGTTAGCTTCAAATGAGGTGACTTTTATTGATGTAATAACCATGATTGAGAAAATATATATTTCTAAGGGAGCGTTTGGTTGGAAAGAATAGAATGGAATTGAGAAACTAGTATAATATTCAAGTAAAATTATGTTTGAGTGAACAATTAAAAGTAAATCGAATGGAATGTTTCACTTCAAATATAATTTTATTTGAAAATTATACTATTTTCTCAATTCCATTCCATTTCATTCTATTCATTCAAACTAAACGCCCCCTAAAAGTTTTATTTCATTTAGAAAATTTGAGAACACAATGTTTTTTTGTTACATCAAGGGGATCATTTTCTTGTGAAAACAATAAGAACCTTGAATGCATTAGGTTATGTGGCTCTAGAGAATGCAACATATTGTTGACCATCGCCGAAAACTGATTGTGGTAGATAAGCTTTTTTATTATTTAAAGATTGTCCTTAGATTTTATTTATTGTTATTGCATAACATAGTCTAACTGGAAACTGTTTTCTTTGAGAGTAAAAGGTAAATCTTTATTGGTATAAGTAAGAGTTATGCGAGGTAGGTATACGTGATGACCAATTGACATACCGGTCGTTATTTTTGCTTCAATAACTCTTGGTAAGAGTTGTGTAATTATTATTCTTGTTCCATTACATATACTTGTTGTTTGATTTATTTTACGCAATAAGATGATTGGAGCATTAGCTTTTAATTCAAGACAATGTGGTGGTGGACCGTTAAAGTTAAAAAGGTTTAGGTATTCTGGGATAAAGAATTTTAGAATCTCCATTATTGAGTAAGTGCTTAAGTATGTGGTATTAGTACCTTAGGTTGTTTTTAGAATCATCATGTTTATCATAATTTTTTGGACACACGATCACTTTATGAGAAAGAGTTATGGCCGATGGATTTCAAGAGTCTTTTTTTCATAAATGAATTCGATAAGCTCTTCAAGTGTTTTTTCATGAAAAGGTATTAAAATTTTTGATGGTATATGGATTTTTTTGTATCGTCTGAATCGTGATATTCCAAATGTGCCATCTTCAACATTAAGAAGCTATGATGAGAATTTCGCTATGTTATTCTTATAGACTGGATCAATGTTTGGACTTTGAAGACGCATGTTCTTGGTTAATTTAAAGATTTTGAAGTGTCTCCATAAATATGATCGTGGAAGTGATAAAGTTAAAATTGTTGATTTATTAGCTTTCGGTGTTATTGGTAGTGTTTTTCTGAAGTGACCACATAGTATTATCAATTCCCCCCAAATGGTTGGTTAGAGTTATCAAGTAGATCTTTGAGACATTTGTCTAGTGATTTAAAAAATCTATGATCATTCATAGGAGCATCATCCCAAATAACTATTGAAGTCTTAATTAATCGCTGAGCTAGGTAAGTGTTCTTTTTTAAAAATAACAAATTGAAGCATCAGTAAAATCGAGAATACATTGTTGTTCTGGACGGTAACAACAATCAGGTGATTCATGAGGCTGCAATCGCTAATACAATTTTTCCTTAAGAGTTTAATCTAGAAATAATTATTGTCGACATAAATGTTTTACTAGTGCCACCATTACCATAGACATATAAAAGAACTTGACTTTTACAATTCAATGTATTTGTCACAAATCTATAAATTTCAGCTTGTTGTGGGTGGAGGCATCTTCTGAAGTTTTCATGATCAACAACAAGCTTTTGTTACCTTTTTTTTATTTCCACTAAAAGCTTATTTTTCAAGGTTGTTAGTAAATTAGGTCGTGGCATTGGTAGACCATATTTTGAAAGGGAATAAAATGTTGCTCCATAACTAAGCAAAAACAATTTATATAACTAAGGTTCAACAATTGGATCATGATTTTCAGCCGATATAAAATCATTGATTTGCTCGGTGGTTTTAATTTTATGTGATGGTGTGACCCATAGTAACATATGGTAATAAGGGAGTCCTCTGTTTTGAAACTTAGTGTATAAATCTAAATCGAAGAGATGATTAAATTATTGTAAGTATAAAATATAGGACAATATATAAAATGTGAATTAAAAATCAATCACCCGTAGCAACCTGGCCTAACATCTTTTTAGTCTTCAGGAAGTCTATCTTTGAGTTTATAATCATTTTGAAAAACCCTAGAAATAATGTCCAGACGGTCGTGCTCTTTAAGCGAAGGGAATTGGGTTAAATAATTTTCAATTTCCGGCCATTGGACATTGCATGTATACGTTATGAATTTTTGTGGATCTCCATAGACTCGACTAATAACTAAAGCATCTTGATAGTGCTTGTACATATATTAGGGGCCACCTATAAAAACTAAGGTAGAAAAGTTCTTCTGCCAATAGATTTAACATCTATATCGCATCTTAAAATAGCATCATGTATTCCATAAAAGTATTCAGTTTTAAATAGGTTTTGGTTTAACCTAATGTAGTCCAATTTGTTCTGCTCAATGCAAACATAGGAATCAACTAAATATGGTTAGAATAGACGACCACCTCTTGACAATAACGTGTATAAATTATGGTGGTCATGAAGTTGATAGCAGTAGAACATGTTCATTGTTAATTGAATATCTTGATTTTCACAAGAACTTTTTAGTCGAAGGTTACATGACCACCTAGTTTCACCATACAAAAGCAACAAAGGATATTGTAGCGCCATACATAAGTGGTTCAACTTGTTTACGTGTTGTGGTGTCATCCTTTTGACGGATAATAATGTCAAAGTCATTAGATGAAGGCTCATTTTCACAAACAATAGCACCAATACATCCGGCGATTGGCATATCATATGACATTTAATTTTTAGAGTTATATAAAGAATTGAGAATGTAGGTATTTCATTTGAAAAAGAAAGATATCTTGCAACACGAAATAGTTTTACTAATTCACTAGTGCTTTCTAAAATATTTATAAGGATATGAACAATTTGAGGTTGTAAAGGAGAATGTAGAAAGTGAGGTTTATCGTCATTGAATAATCAAAGTCTATTAGAAATGTTGTTTTAGGTATCGTATATATGCATTTGTAGAAAGTGAGGTTTATCGTTTGATGGTGGACATAGACTACAAATCCAATAACATATTTGACCTTCAATCTTGAAAACATATGGGTCCGATCCATTATTGATTAGAATGTCTATTTTTGCACTAAATGATGTCATTAAGAATATAGAATTATAGAGATGTATATGCTCAAGAAAGTTAGGTGATTCAAATAACCGTTTAATCGCCATTGTGGATCTTTAAAAGGTTGAAATTTGACGCGACCTCCTTTACAATATTGATTGTATCTAGGGCGACGATTCACCGAAGAAGTAAGGACACGTTCATCAAGCCAAAAGAATGCACCCCAAAACTTGCATATGTGAACACAATCGCCAACATCTATATAGGAAGATGACATGGAAGGACAATTATTTGATAATAAGGAACCTTTACGTGTTTGTCTTAAGGTTTCTGTACCAATGTTGTTAAGTGATTCTATTATTGGAGATGGAGATGGTAACACTGATGATATAGTAGATTGACATGTACGTTTCTTTAAGCAGACATTTTGCAAAGGGAAACTACTACGCAAGTAGATATCTTTTGTAAAGAAAAGAAGATACATGAAGAAATTTACTTAATGTAGGTAGTAAATAATGTATGTAGTGTTATATAAAAGACAAATCATGTGACGACCCTAAAAATTAAGGTTAGACAAGCTAATACCTTAAAATTTTCTACAAGATCTTACTTATATAATTTATTAGGGAATCATAAGGATAGGTTTTATTTGACTAACACTTTATATATGTTATGTGTTTAATTGATTATGCACATATATGTGCATGCATGCACCCATGCATAAACTTTTACGTATGCATGTATATGAATACTTGTAAACTTTGTATTCTTTGAACCATATGTGTTAGTTATCAATCATAAGGCTAAGTGATTAGTTAGCTTAATACTAGGTGTTTTAACTACATGTAATGCATTAAATACTTAAACAAACACCACCAAACAAGATTTAATCAAGAAACTTTGAATCAAAACTAAAACAAATCACACCTTGAACACTTAAACACCAACATAACCTTAGCCATAATCTCGGCCCATTAGAACACTAAGACACCTGATTAAAGCACCTAAACCTTTGTCTAAACCTAGCTTAATAACTAAATAAGGTCATTAGCACTACAAGTTGACAATAGCTACTCCAATACACTAATCACCATCCTACATCGCCACCTTGCATGGCTTGACACTAACCCACCCCCCAAACTGCCACCTAGTCGGCCCCTCCCTAACCACCCATTAACCCTCTACCTTAATACACAAGGACTCTAAGACTCACACCTCATCACCCTATAACCTAGACTTAACGATGACCCCTCTATTATTTTGCACCCCTCGGCCACAATGGAAGCACAACCACAACCCATCACAACTGTGAATCACCATCATCACTCTCTCGGCTCACCACTTTCCACTCGGTTCCAAAACACACAACCAACATTCTCTTGCTTTCAGTCCTCACATTACACAACTATCATCACTATCCTTTGATCATCAATCGGCTCTTATCCTTAAGAACATCTGAACACTAAGTTGTTTTCAACTAGTTTATGATCAATCTTCCAAGTTCAAGAACCATCTCATCAATCGGGTTATCAAGGATCTAGCTACCAACTCTTTTAAATCTTCTACTCCAAACAAGGTTTGATCCTCAAATTATAACTACCAAGTTTAAGAAGTGTATACGTGTTTAACCAATCACACATAACCAACTCTTTAAGTTAAAAAATCAAGGTTATTCATAACACCTCATGAATACATGATTTTTATCACAAAAATCAGTAAGAGAAAGGATTCAAAAATAAGAAAACTAGAAAGTTTTATAAACCAAGGACTTAAAAAAAAGATTACAAATAAAAAGTTTGAAAACATGAGCATTCTTGATAAATTTGATTAAATATCTAAATGACTGTGATTGTGAGAATAAAATTAGGAACTTATTACAAAATATTAGAAATAGCATTCTGTAAATTTTGGTGTAATAATAATAAATAAATTAATTTATATAATTGATTCAAGGTAATAAAAGAAAATTATCATATGGAGGCTTCGAACCTGGTAAAAATCTGGAAAAATGATATGATGGACCTTATATTTTATAGGAATTATTGAATAAATTTCATAATTTAATTCGTAAGTATGAGTGGGTTTTATAATTTAGAACATTTGTAATTAGAAAATAAGAAGAAATAGCTAAAAGGCGAGTTAAATTATGAAAAATTTACATAAACTATGATACCCCGTTAGAATAGTATATGTGAAATTTGGATTTTTTAGATATGTTTAACTATTTATGCTAATTTATGTAAAAGTGGTAAACATCATAGTAAATTTTCTATTATGAGTTAATAATCTAAAATTTTATGAGGAATATAGATTTTAAAATATAGATTCTTGTAAATTTTGGTAAAATTAGAAAATCCGTAGATATTTCTGTTGATTTATTCGAATTTTGTATGAATTCTATAAAATTATCTATAAATAACTATTAGTTGAAATTTTTACATATTAATATGGTTTTTTGGATGTTTCTTCTATCAAAATTTGGTGATATATGAATAATTGTAACTATTGTTTTAAAATTATTATTTATAAGTGCTAAAAATTTCAAAAAAATAAAATTTATTTCTAACGTATAAATATTTTATAGGATTTTTGCTAGAATAAAAGTGAGATTCATAGCTCAATTTTTACATTCATAAGTTTTGAGGGAAAACATTTTATATTATGATTGATACTATTGTAAATAAGACTTTTTGAGATTACTATCATTATGCCTTATGATACAACCATTAATTCGGTTGAGAAATCGTCTAGTAATATAGGTAACGCTACTTAGGAAAATATTTCCTGCAACAACAGGATAAGTGTTGTGATGCTATATTATCTAATTTTGTGATTTGTATTTGTGACAGTTATTAATCACCTGGCTTATAAGTAAGTTGTAATCTTATTTATGTTGCATTAGTGTATTTTGTTTAGTAATTAAACCTATGTTTTCACCAACATTATGTTGACTGTTTTGAGTATGTATTTTCAGGTATTCAAAATGACTAACAATATTATGTTTTCGTTTGATATGTACAATGGATGGGGCGAGGTGATGGGAAAAACTTGTGTTAACTATGAGCATGTATGATCTTAGTTTGACAATGGATGCTCACTTCCACTACTACTGAAGATGTAGTAGTTAACAAAACTTTTGGGAATAGGGTTATGTTAGATTTTCAAAAAGTTTAGTTGTGATGTAACTTGAACTCATAATTATCTATGATAATGTTATGACATACCATTTATTATAATATTTGTTGCATTTACTTTGTAATCAATGTGTTCTGAGATGAATGGTCATGCTCAAGCATTTCACGCTTTCGTTGGGATGTGACAAACTAACACAATCAAACCTAATGATTAAATTGACTCGGTCCGTAGACGAAGCCTTATAGATAGAATGATTCCAGTTCTAATCATCACATGACTAAACAAATGGGGTGGTTTTATCAAACCAATAGATCTATCATTGTTACCGTGGTTGCATGAATTGATGATTATGTTATCATCAAGTTTATCTAACTATGAACACATAATTGCAAGTAATAACATAGCATGTATTGAATTAAATTTAGAATGAAATAAAATAACAATAAATAACAATAATTGAATATTAAATTATATGATTTCCCTAAAATATAAAACATATAAAAAGGGCAATAATGAATATACTCACATTGATAGTTATAACATGCGATTTGAATAATTGGCCTGGAGTATCATGAAAAAAATGTGTTGAAACATAAATGCATATTTAAATTTTATTTAATGTGGTTTTGATTTAATTGGGTTGCTTGTAGTATATAATTTTTATTATGATTCTTAGTATGAGGGCACATAAGTAGTCTGACAATGATCATAAAAAATTCTAAAAGATCATCAATTCGATTTTAAATTTGAAAAGAAGTAAAAAGCTTTAATTCTTTCAAAGAGATGACTGCTAATGAAATTAAACACAGAGGCATACATAGATGGATGCAGTAAAAAGGCTATGGGGGCCTACGGATACAATCCATTCGATTTATCATCTATTGTTCCTCCATTCATCATCGTGGCCCTCGATTCAGGTTTGGAACCTGATTCCATGTAAGTTTCATGTTTGTATGCTTGATTATCATGTTAAACCTTTGAAGGTTTAACCCTATCTTTTTACAGTTTTACTTGCTATGAATTTACGACCGTTATAGGCTTTCAAGATTGAGAGTTCTTAAGTCCTTGAACTACTACTAAGTGGTAAGTATAAAGTATTTTTTTTTTTGTTTATTGTTGTTTTTTAAGTCCTTTTGATTTCTACTTTTAATTTATGTATGCATCCTTCCAAGTTTGTTAAAAGAAAGTTGGAGTTGAATTTTGTAACATTCAAAATATTATGTTTACACTTTAGTGTAATGTAGATGAATTATATAAGGATATCATGCTTTGCAAGAATAAATTCTTTAGTAAGGCTTAATATTTTTTTGAATATATTCTTTGCAAGTGATATTTTTTTATTTATATTAGTAAGACTTAATATTTTTTTTGATATCATGCTTTGCAAGTGTAATGGAGTCGAATTTTATTTATATTAGTAAGGCTTAATATTGTTTTGAATGTATTCTTTTATTTGAAGTTCTGTATATAAATGAAACAAGGAACTGAAACAAATTCAATTAGTCCAATGCAAGGCTCAACATCAAATCCAGGACAACAAGGAGGTCAAAATCAGTCCCAACAGGAGTACATTATTGTTGATGGAGATGAGAACGCTAATGCACCTAATCAAAATGTTAATGAGGATGCACGTGTAGAATTGGAAATCCTAGTCGCCAAGATGACGTGCAACTTAAGGCTAAACATCAAAAGACATCAATGATACGGGATGACGTTACTGAAGTGACTCTTCGTCATGGTAGGGAAAAAGTCGAGTGCATTCATTGCAAGAAATAGTTAGCTGTAAGTACAGGCAAGCCTACATCAACATGGGAAGACATATGAGTATCTACTTGAAGCGTAAGCAATACATGAGAACTCAACAGATATTAAATTTTCAACCACTTGATGTAGACATGGCTTTTAATAAGCCTTCTCCATTGATTGCACCAAATGCAAAGTATGATCCTAACAAGATGAGGGAGTCAATTGCAAATTGGTTAATGGCAATTGAGCAACCGTTTACCACTATTGAGGATGACATGTTCATTTACACGATGAAGACGTCAATATGATGTTTGAGAAGTTGAGTAGGACTACGATAAGGTAGATTGTTTCAAGGTATATGATCATGAGAAGAAAATTTTAAAAAGCCTTGTACATGATGCCTCAAATATTAGTTTAACAACCTATTGTTGGAAGTCATCTCATCAAAAAAAAATTGAGTATATGGTCATCACCAGACATTTCATTGATAAGAATTGGAGGTTTGATGCAACATTATACTTTTATATATTTCTTTTATCAAGTTATATGTTTGTTGGTTAATTATTTTTTAGTTATATTTGATTTTTTTACATGGCAGATTGCAAAAATGTGTGTTAAGTTTGGTTCATGTTCCTTCTCCCCATATCGGTCTTGATATTGCTGACGGTATCTATAAATGTTTAAAGGAATGGGAAATTGAGGGGAAGATCTTCTCTATCTCTGTGGATAATGCCGCGTACAATGACAGAGTAGTTAATACATTGAAAAACAACTTCTCTAGAATGAAGAAGCTTCCTTATGATGAAAGGTTATTTCATGTTAGATGTTGTGCGCATATCCTAAATTTGCTTGTAAAAGAAGGTCTTTCTAAGATTGATTTCGTCATTGAAGAAGTTCGTGAAGCAACAAAGTATATAAATTATTCAGAGGCTGGATGTCAAATGTTTTCAAATGCTACACATTAACTTCAAGTGCATGACAGGAAGTTGTTGACTGATGTTACAACAAGATAGAATTCCACATATAATATGTTGTCTCTTCCTATCAACTTTAAAGATGTTTTTTCAAGGTATGTTTAGTAAATTAGTATGAATGTAGATGCATTTTATTTAGCACAAATGAGTATGTATTTTTATTAACTTTAAAATGTTTTCTAGATATGCAGAATATGAGCCACATTTTAAACATGTACCCACCGAACAATACTGGACAAATGTGAAAAATATGTGTGAAATTCTGAAGGTTTTTTAGTCTTGCACAAATGTCATTTCCGGAAGTGATTATCCGACATAAAATTTGTATCTTATGGAGGTATACAAGGTCAAAGAAACATTATATAATGTTATATTATCTAAGAGATTTTATTCGTGTGATGACAAGAAAGATGAAGGATGAATTTGAAAAATATTAGGGGGAGTGCCACCTATTGATGGCTATAGCTACGGTTTTAGATCCTCGGTTATAAATGCTATATGTTGAATTTTGTTATCCAAAGATATACTCACAAATTGAAGCCAAGAAAAATATTGAAGAAGTAAAAAATGCACTTGATATTCTATACAATGACTACTTGAAGATGCATGATGCATCAATTAAGGAAGCTACAAGCCATAAAAGTGGGTCTTTTGGAGGGAGCACTACTTCAAAGTCTAATGAAGAGACATCAAGTTCCGGATGGGATGCGTTTGGGGAGTTTCTCAAAGTTGTTAAAGTGGAAAGACCGATAAATCTGAACTTAAAGTGTATCTTGAAGAAGGTGTACTCCAGGCAAATGAAAGAGTTAATTTCAATGTGTTAGATTGGTGGAACACTCATAAGCTAAAATATCGTGTTTTGTCAAAGATTGAATTAGATATTCATGCGGTTCCAATTTCCACGGTTGTATCGGAGTCAACATTTAGCGTCGGGGGAAGAGTTATTGATCCATATCGATCCACATTAGCACCTACTACCGTTGAAATGTTGATTTGTGGCTGGGAATGGATTAGGCACAAGTATGTACTAAAAAGAAGCTCAAGGTACATATAGATATAAATTTCATAGATCAATGATTTGATATTTCATAATATTAAACAATTAGCTTTGTTTTTGTAGAAGGATGAGATGTTGTGTGAGGTTTTACTGCCGAGTGGGAAGAAACACTAAACTAAGGTATAATCCCTATCATATTGAATTCATTGATTATCTAGAACTAATGATTATTTTTTTCATTAAAAATCCTTTTAGGCAGACTTTCATGTGAGATATTTGTGGTTTATTGAGAAGCATAATGACTTGTGAGCATCATTTAGAAGCTTGTAATTAATCATATAAGTTTCTTTCTTTTGATTACACGTGATGTGCATCTGTTGGCCTTATAAACTTAAAAAATGATTCTTTTATTGTATTCCATTTAGATTTAGAACCTTAGTTTTTAAGCCAAAAAATTTAATTCTTTTATTGTACTCCATGTAGAATCAGAATCCTAAAATGATTTTACAACTTGTAAGAGAATATATATTCAAACCTAAAGTCTTCACTATGTGATTAGGTTAGAAACTTTCATTTTCTATTTCATTTAATACTTTTTTAGTTTAACAATAGTTATCTGACGTGCCAGGTTAACAACATAAAGGCTCGTAACTTTTGTGAAGTATAGACTTTGGATATTTAAGAAGATGGGAATTTTTGTTTATCAACAAAGCATAAATGTTTTTTATATTTTAGATTACTAACTTGATCTCGTAACTTAGTAAGGTTTAAGTTTGTTTTTCTTCGGTTGTACTTGCATTATGGTGGATATTTTAGGTTAATTCCTATGATTTTTTGAATGTTTTCAAGTTAGTATGATTTTAGAATTTTCAGCCTGAAGTTAAAAAAGTATGCAGGGAAATCGAGCTCAAGCCTAGCTTTGGCTTGTTTAAGGCTACCTATGAAAGAGTCCGAGCCGAGCTTTGGCTCGTTTAATTGCCACTGATGAACTCGAGCCTTCTCGAGCCGATCCCGAGCCTTTTGTTGCACATCGCGAGCCGAGTTCGAGCTAAATAATACATGCTCGGACCGAGCCGAGCTCGAGCTCGAGCTTTAGGAATATTCAACTAGCCGAGCTCGAGTAGTGACAGGCTCGGCCTCGGCTCGGTTCGTTTGCACCCCTAGCGTCTAGGCCCCCACTCAACTACAAATTGATTATTTAATTATCAGATTAAAATAAACAAGACATCAAATGTTTTTTCTTCAAGGCACCCAACGTCTTAAAGTCCAATTTTAAGCATCCACCTAGTTAAAGGTTATCTTGAGAGTAAGTTATATAATTCTTAATTGAAAAGAAGGTTTCAATGATCATAAGTGAATTTGGATTTTGTTACATTTAACCAGTTTTATAGTGGAAATTAAATGATTATATATAAATTCGACCTGCTTAATTGTGGATAATTTAAAATTGAGAGGTGAACGAATTCATTTGTATTGACTAGGCCAAGACTTATGACGTTAGACCTTTTGACATCTCAAACTTATGTGCGGGTGATATATTATTATTATTTGTTGCCTATTTTCTTACCTAAATGTTGTGTCATAGTTCGTGAAGTTGCTACAAATTAATGTACTTATTTATTCGACCCAACCCATTTCATACGATCTGAAGTGAACTGTTCTTACGTGATCCGTATTTGGTCCCCATTGAGAAAAAGTTATGGATCCGTCACCGGAGGCATAAACACACAGACGGAAACAAACAGGGTAAAACACAAACAAAGTCAAACAGGAATAAAATCTTTCGAAGAGAACACACAAACAAAGTCAGACTCCCCTAATTATTTCAAAGAGAGATGACATCCACATGGAATTAAACACACAAGGAATACGAGTATGAAAATTTAAAAATATTCTTTCACACGGGAAGCACAAAATCATCTGAAAAGAAATCAAACTGTTTGATCCAACACAATTGAAAACTATAAACGTACTCGGATGATGAATATTAGCTTAGAAGCACGCATTAGGTGTCCTACATTTATATCGATATTAAACTTGAACATGGTCAATCCATAGGTATCATACATTTATATCGATATTAAACTTGTACATGGTAAATTCATTTTTTACGGTTGGTTCCACATTCCAAACCGCAAAGTGGCTAAATGTTTATGTATTGGACGTTTTAGTTTATACGGCATGAATGTCTATGTTAGGCTGGTCTGGACAGTTTATAAACACCCTTAGTGGTGGGCCTTATAATACATTGTTCGGTTATAAACAAGATTTTCATGACTGGACTGAAATTGTTATTTTCTGTCTAGATAACCATAATTTTAGAAGGAGAAAAATTTATAAATACTTCAAAAAAGATTTTATTCTTAGGAGGAATAAATAGACTAAAGAAAAACACAAAAAGATTTTATATTGTAACAATTTAGGAAATTAAAATTTCAAGATTATATAGAAAATGATAGTACATTTTTTGATTATAGTTACATCTGAAGGTATACAAGAAACTGACTTGTATTATTTTTGATATGTTGATAGGCTTGAGGATCAAGAATGAGAAACACTATATACTGTGATGCGGTGAAAATAAAATTTTATGACTAAAATGGGTAACTTATCAAGGTTTTGTGAATACACTGATTTCATGCTAACATAGACTAAAAGTTGCAGTCTAGTCATACTCAAGCTAGTTACTTTCTCATTCAGCTCATTTAAGATTATATATATATATATATAAGTATCAAAATATAAAGAGTATACAAAAGCAAAATCAAAAGACAAAAGAGAAAAACAAACAAAAGGAGCAAAAAGAAGCCAAAAAGGACGTATAAGAATAAAATATGCCAATGAACACATTAATAAAAGATATGTCATACACATACATATTATATAATAATATTTTCTTCATTGAGAATATGTTATGTGAAAATAGTTTCATAAAATTATAATAATTTACAATTGATTTGTTCAGAGTCTCCTAGACAACTTTCATTCAGAAACATTTTTATGAAAATATCCGTAAATAGGTCACAACAGTAGCGCAAGACAAAAGGTGCTCAAATACGCACTTATCTTGTAAAGGCTATTGATGAGTCGTTCGATTGAGTTTGAAGACGTATAAACTATTGTTAAAAAGGTAATTCAATGAACTTAATATTGGAGTCTAACTTTACTCAAATTTAGTTTGTTATGACCAAGTTATAGTTAGTTGAAGTCAGATTATATTCTGCCAAATATATAGTAAGACACTTATGTGTATTTTTAAAATTATCAAAGCATGAATTATGTTAGAACAAATTTATTATGTCAATATATGGTATACTAGACTTCATTTGAGTTATAAAAATATTCAAACACTTTGGTATAGCCATCATTTAGAGAAATAATCTTGTGGAATAACGAATGCGGCGGCATAGCCGTCCATATACAAACGAGATTCTTTGTTTATGTTAGTGTGTTCTTAGCTTGTTTAGGAATGTTAGTGATTGTTATAAGGTTAATGAATATTAAAAGTTTAATGATAAAATGATAATGATTAAAATTAAAAGAGATTTAGTATAAGAAAGAATAAAAGTAAGAACATAAAGTCATGAGAACAACTGTATGTTAGAATGATTAAAACAATATAGAAATACATAATATAAAAACAATATAAGATTATCTTAGTATTAAAAAATTCTTGTAAAATAAAATTTTCAAAATTGATTAAAACCAATGGATGAAAGAAAGATATGTGAGTGAGATTTTTGAAAAATAAGCAAATGAAAAATGAGGTCTAAAACTTGCTTTTATAGTATAAACTTAAATAAAATAAATATAAACTTAAATAAAATAAATAAATAATAAAATAATTACAATTTAATCTCTAAATATATTAAAACCTACTTTTAGTTTAATCATCTTATTTTCTTTATAAAATCTTTATAGACTTTGTAAACTCACAAAACCTTTAAGTTTAAGTATTTATTTTAATTGAATATTTAAAATCTTATAAATATTAATCACCTATTAATATTATTTCATAAATTATAAAATTATTATAAGTTATTTAAATGATTTAATAAATGAATATTGAGTAAAACGGTTATCAATATTGGTTAAATTACACATTTAACGCATTTGATTTATTAAAACAAATAAAATAATTTTAATAATGAAATTTTCTATCGTATGATAGTTCAAAGTGGGTCTGGGTTTGGGTTTATAGTTTGAAAATGAACGGATGTTATAGTCTCCCCTACTTTAGGAGATTTCATCCTGAAATTTAATCACGAGAAGACTGATTTCAAGGATATGAGGAAACTTGAATTTCATTTGATTTTTACGTTTCCAAGTGAATTCTGGCCACGTTTAGACGTACAACGAACTTTAACAATAGGTATTTGGCTACGCTTGAGTTTTCACAATTCATGATTTCATGTGTTTCTTCATAATGTGGATAGAATCATCAAATTGATTTCGTCGAGTGGGCATGGAGATTTTCATCGGCATGGTATTTATCGAGGTTTGTCTCTTGAAGTTGGCTAATAAGTTTTGCATTTTAGATGGTGAAAGACGATAGGGAAATATTATTACAGATATAACACTAGGCACAAAATCAATATGAAACTTAATGACGAACATGAGAGGGGTATTAAAGACACTTCTGGATAAAAGATAAATCTAAATAACCTTCTTAAAGCAGACATGTAAGACCCCGTATCCTGAACGCTTACAACTGGTAAATCATTGCACATAAAACATACATTTTCATTTATCTTACATAAATATTGTAGCGGAAACATTCAAAAATGACATCTCATTTCATCATAAAAACTTTTGCAAAATAATACATCGTTAATCAGTTACAAAATACATTGTTGCATTACATCACAAAAGCATTATATAAATGGATGCCATCCTAAAAGAGCTGAGTAGCCGCCCCGTACCATCCTCAGTAATCATTACCTGCCAACTAGAAACATATCAAAGTCAGTGTTGCTGAGTGAGTTCTAGTTTTATAAAATAAAACATACTTTTCTTTCGTTAAAACTGTTGGACCAAAAGAACCAATGAGCCAGATCAGAAAAATCTTTAAGTCCCACAGACATCATAACAACTGAAGTGGTCTACAACAGCTGAAGACAAAGTCTGAAGACAAAGTTGAAGACAAAGTCTGAAGACAAAGTCTGAAGACAAAGTCTGAAGACAATAGCTGAAGACAAAGTCTGAAGACAAAGTTTGAAGACAACTGCTGAAGACAAAGTCCAAAGACAAAGTCCGAAGACAAAGTCCGAAGAAAAAGTCCGAAGACAAAGTTTGAAGACAAAGTCTGAAGACAACTGCTGAAGACAAAGTCTGAAGACCAAGTGCTCAGAAATTGTCACAACAGCTGAAGTAGTTCTTTTCAGTAATTGTGATGGTTACTTTTCAATAGTTTGTAATCAGTAGTTTTATTTTATGTAAACATCTGAAGTTCTTACACTTCAGATGTTATAACTTCAATAGTTGTAATTTTAGCTTGTACTTAGCTTTTGTGAAGGTGTCCTCAGTTGTTGTGGACATCTTCAGTAGTTTAGTCTACTTTCAGTTGTTTGTATAAATCAGTTAGCTGTCACTATCAAGTGACATCAGCTGATGTCACATTCCTTTATAAAAGGAATGTTGACCTAATTTCTTTGTAGCCAAAGCTTGTGCGTGAATGAAAATATTCTCTTTGTAGAAAACTGTCTCTCTCTATAACCGTCACTGTTTGATTGAATATTCATATTATTCTTGCTTAAATTTCGTCTAATTCTTGTTCTATTCTGCTGCAAATCTTAATCTAATTGATCAAACTAGATCCCGATCCTTTCAAATGGTATCAGAGCAAGGTTAATCATTGATCGATTTAACAATTGATCATTGAAACTGCTCTTTTGATATCTAAGTTTGATCGAATTAGCAAATTTGCAAGAATTGGTTATAGAGCTTGATTTTCTGTTGCTTCCGGTGAATTAATTTGAGATTCGTCTTGTTTCAAACTGAGTTGTTGAGTTTTTGAGCTAGATCTGTTAAAATTTCATTGAACCTGTTTGAATCGGTGAAAATGGCTACATCAATCAATGATCCTCACAATACTGGCTCCTCAACAAAGCCTCCGATGCTTGTTAGGAGTGAGTATAACATATGGCAACGTCAAATGCTCCATCACCTGTCTGTCAACAGTTCAGGTTGTTGGAAATCTGTGGTTCATGGACCATATAAGCCTATGAGTAATCCGGAAACCAATGAGATGGTTTCGAAGAAGAAAGAGCAATACTCAGATGAAGATCTGAAACTGTTTGAAATTGATACTAAAGCCCATGGAATTCTGGCCATGGCACTGCCTAATGAAATCTATTTTGGACTTATGCATCATGAAACTGCTCATGACCTCTGGGTTGCTCTGAAAGAACAATTTGGAGGAACTGATGAGGTCTTGGCAAACAATAGAGAGATCCTTGCCCAACAATATGAGACATTCTCTCATAGAAAGGGTGAGTCACTGACTCAACAGTTTGAGCGATTTTCCTGTTTGATATCTAAGCTGAAAATGGTTAAACATGAATATACAAATAGTCAGATGAACAACAGATTCCTCAGATCCCTGCCTGAGAGATGGGACACATATACTATTGTCCTACGCTCCAGTGCAAATCTGGACAATCTATCTCTTAACCAACTTCATGGGAAACTGTTAACATTTGAAAGAGAGATAGAACAGAAAAGGAAACTGGCTTCATCTGGGAAGCTCACTGATGATTTTGTACCAGGGAATACTGCTCTGGTCGGTCATAAGTCAAAATATGCTGCATCAGAAAGTTCTTATGATGAGCATATAGATTTCTCTTCAAACAGTGGAGATCCTGCTTTGTTGGTGTTGATAGTAATTCAGGGTGTAGTAGTGATAATTTGTGCTTTTTAATGGATGATTTGAAAGGAATTGCTGATGATGATCTAGAAGAGATGGATATTTTGAGCCAAATGGCATTTATCAATATCAGATCTCAAAAATTTTACAAAAGGACAGGTAGAAAATTTCCTGGTCTCTCTGGAAAAACCAAAGTTGGTTTTGACAAGAGCAAGTTGAGGTGTCACAAGTGCCATAGACTTGGACATTTTGCAAGAGAGTGTAGATCATCTGGATCTAACTCTTCTGCACCCTTTGTGACCTTTCCTTGCAATAGCTCACAAAACAAAAAGCAACATTCTACCAGTTTGGTCATCATTCACAAATTCAATCATCTCCTGCATATTTTGTCCCTCAAGGTCCAATGCCATATCCTTATCCCTGTTTTTACATGCCTCGGTCTAGTCAGGTTCCAGTACCCATAGCTCAACAACCACATGCCCCACCTGAGCCTCAACCATCTCAATCAAATCAACAATCTCAATCACATCAAAGCTTTTTCACACCTGGAGTTGTTGACTGGAGTAGCTTACCAGATGATCTTTCTGGTTATCCTAAATAATTTTTTTCTGGTGCAGGTCAACATGGTGGTGAAAATCCTTTTGGAAATCTTGCTCTTATGGCTCTGGAGTCTACTGATGGTTCATGCTCAAATGCTTCATCATCACAGGTCCCACAGGTATCTTCTGAGGCTAAGGCCAAGTTGTGTTCTGAGTCATGCATAGCTGCTTTTGTCTCAATTAGAGAAGCAAATGTATCTTTAATTAATCAAAATCTTGACCTAGAGAAAGTGATTTCCAAAAGAAAAGCTGTGTTTGAGTCTGTCTTAAATGAAAAAGATGATAAGAATTACAAATTAAAATGCCAAATCACTGATGAAAAGGCAAAGGTAGAGGTCATTTTAGAGAATCATAAGAATCTCAAAGAAACACTTGCAGCTACTCAAGTAGAGTGTGAACGCTGGGTAACAACCTGCAAGGGGTTTGAAATGCTTCTCAACAAGCAAACAACTTCAAATGTGAAGTTTGGGATTGGGTATAATCACACTGTACCTCCTACAATTTTACTCCTAAGATAGAAGTAAAATCTGAAGGTGAAAGCAATTCCCAAACCACATCATCATGTGTCTCATCCTCAAGTGATAATCCAAAATCAGAGGATTAAGTCAGTATTAGTACCTCAGCTAATCAATCTGCTGATGGTCTCACTGCTGATAAACACATGATCAAAGAAAAACTGAGCACTTCAGGTGTTGTCTCACAAAGTATTCAAAGTACTGAAGGGCAAGTAACAACACCTGAAGAGCATTTCAAACTAAATGAAAACAAACATGGTTTGACAACTACTAAAGAGTCTATCAGGAAATCCAAAAGTACTGATAGAAAACTTCTGAAGAACAAATCTTCAGTTGTTACAAATCCTTTAGTACTTAACATAAGTACTGAGAGGAAGAAAGTACTGAAGAACATACCTTCAGTAGTTTCATCTTCTTCAACAGTTGAATAACAGAAGATGAAGAAAAAGCCATGTGAATATGTGGTCTATTCAATCATCTCACTGATGAATGTTCGTACAAAAAAGGTTCCAAATTCAACAAAGATAAAATCATTAAAAAGAAAATTAATAAAATGAAAGATGAATTTGAAACCAAGTTTGTACCACAAACATCTCAAACTGATAACCAAAGTTCTTACAAAAATCTAAAAAGAAGGAATGGGTTTATCATAAAACAGCTGAAAGTATTCCTCATGGAATATCAAAACACCAGACTAAGTCTATGTCTTTCAAAAAGGAGGACATGGTGAGTCACAGGAACCAATCAAAACAAGTACTGATGTGTCCGCTGAACTGAAGGCTTTAACAACCAATCAGACACAACTTGTTATGATGGTTCAACATCTGTTGGGGAGAGTTAACCAAATAGATGTACCTGTGATTAAACCACTAAAAAGGAAAACTAAGCCAAAATCAAAGGAATCCTTTTCAGCACCATCTCCACCTTCAAAGGTTGTTAATCATGACAAATCAGTTAGTATAAAATCTGTTGATGAGAACAGACTCAAAACCAAAATGGTTTGGGTCTCAAAAGCTAACTAGTTTCTTGTGACTAATGCATGGTTCTTCAGCATGCCATGAAAGCATCTGGTATGTGGATAGTGGAGGATCTATGCATATGACAGGGAGCAGTTCTCTTCTTCATGACTACTCTCAAGGAAAGAAGGGATTTGTATCTTTTGGTAATGATGCTAAGGGTTATATCATCGGCAAAGGCTTTATGTCAAATGGTGAGATAAGATTTGATGATGTTAACCATGTGGAGAATCTCAAGTACAACTTGTTGAGTGTCAGTCAAATGTGTGATAAAGGGCATGTTGCATTTTTCACCAGCCAGAACTATCGGATTCTGTCTTCCAATGTTTTGAGAATGATTGACAAGATATTGGATGAATATACTCTCCTGAAGGCCAACAGGATTGGAAGAGTATATGCCTTAGACTTATCAAAGAAAATTGATCTAAAAGGCCATCCATGTCTGTTCTCCAAGGCCTCTCCTCAGGAATCTGAACTATGGCACAAAAGGCTTGGTCATATGAATCTTAAAAACATGAACCAACTTATCCATCATGGTTTAGTGAGAGGTCTGCGATTAAAGGAGTTCAAATGTGATGACAACTGTTCTGCTTGTTTAAAAGGAAAGCAACACAAAGTATCATTCCCTCCAATAGAAGAACCAAAGTCCACTGCCTGCTTGCAATTACTGCATATGGATCTTTTTGGTCCAGTAAGAGTGATGAGCATGGCAAAGAAAAAATACTGTCTGGTAATTGTGGATGATTATTCCAGATTTGTATGGACCTTCTTCTTACATTCAAAAGATGAGGCTGTTCAAATCATCATCTACTTTGTGTTGTATGTGGAAAAGCAGTACTCCCTTCCAGTCAAGTGTGTGAGGAGTGATAATGGCATAGAATTTAGAAACCACACACTTGATGAATTCTATTTATCTAAGGGAATCAAGAGGTAGTATAGCATTCCAAGAACTCCTGAACAAAATGGAGTGGTGGAGAGAAAGAACATGACCCTTATTAAAGCCGCAAGGTCAATTTTGGCTGATTCTGGTTTGCCACTAACCTTTTGGGCTGAAGCTGTCAACACAGCTTGCTATGTGCAAAATAGAGTGTTAGTAAATCAGAGGTTGATGAAGACTCCTTATGAAATGTTACATCATTTGGCCCCTCTGATTTCTTTTTTTGGAGTATTTGGGTGTCCCTGTTACATTCTTAACACAAAGAATCCACTTCAGAAGTTTGAATCAAAGGTGGATGTAGGGTACTTTGTTGGGTATTCATCTACTTGCAAGGCATACAGAGTTTTTAATTGCAGAACAAAGATAGTTGAAGAAACCTTGCATGTAAAGTTTAATGAATCTCCAAAGGACAAAATCCACAAAATCCTGGAGTTATTTGATTTGGACATACTGCAATATGTTCCTTATCAGTCTCCAGCTGTTGCAAATTCTGTGAATCCATCATCTCTTGCAACTAGTCATCCATCTGGTGGTACAAATGCAAGGTTTAGTGATCACCTTCCTGAGTCTACTAAACTTGATGTTCTTGTAGCTTTAGCAGTTCCATCCACAACAAATGCTGATGAGATCTCTGAATCCTCTACTTCATTTGAATTGCCATCTCATTCTAGGTTTCAAGAGTCTGGATCACATCTATTGCTACTGAATCTCCTACAAACACTTGCACAGATCTTATTGAGTACCAAGAACTGAAGAATCACCCCATGTCTCAGATCATTGGTGACATCAATGCTGGTGTTTCAACTAGACGTCAATTGTCCATTTTCTGCTTTTATGCTCTCTTCATCAGTCAGCAAGAGCCAAAGAACTATCATATTGCATTAAGAGACAATGGATGGGTTGAAGCCATGCAACTTGAGCTTCTTCAGTTTCAAAAGCAGCAAGTGTGGGAACTGGTTCCTCTACCCCAAGGTAAGTGTGCAACAGGCATTAAATGGGTGTTTAGGAATAAAACTGATAAAAAAGGTCAAATTATCAAGAACAAGGCCAGACTGGTTGTACAGGGGTTTTCACAAGAAGAAGGTATTGATTATGATGAACCTTTGCCCCTGTAGCCAGACTGGAGGCAATCAGATTGTTCTTAGCTTATGCTGCTTTCCATAATCTTAAAGTTTTTCAAATGGATGTCAAAAGTGCATTCTTATATGGTAAAATAAAAGAAGAAGTTTATGTGTGTCAACCACCAGGTTTTGAAGATCATAAACATCCATTGGGTGTATAAGCTTGATAAGGCTCTTTATGGGTTAAAACAAGCTCCCAGAGCCTGGTATGAAACACTGTCTAACTTTCTTCTTCAAAACAATTTCACTAGAGGCTCCATAGATAAAACTTTGTTCATTAAGAAAGTAGGCATGCATAAGCTCCTTGTTCAAATTTATGTAGATGATATTATTTTTGCATCCTCTGATCCATAGTTGTGTGATGCCTTTACTAAGTTGATGCAACAAAAGTTTGAAATGAGTGCCATGGGAGAATTACAGTTCTTTCTGGGTTTGCAAATCAAACAAATGGCTGATGGAACTTTCATTCATCAGTCAAATATACAAAGGATCTGTTGAAAAAGTTTGATTTACAAATTGTAAGCCCTGTTTTACTCCATGTGCAACACCACACAACTGGATGCTGATTAGAAAGGTAAAGCAGTTGATGAAACTCTTTACAGATGTATGATTGGTTCCTTGATGTACCTTACAGCTTCTAGACCAGACATTATGCTTGCAACTTATGTCTGTGCTAGATTTCAGGCTGGACCTAAAGTATCCCATATGATTGCAGTCAAAAGGATCTTTAGATACTTGCAAGGAACTCAATCTTAGGACTTTGGTATTCCACTGGGCACTCTTGCAAATTAGTTGCTTTCTCTGATAGGGACTATGCAGGGTGTAAATTAACCAGAAAATCAACCTCTGGTGGATGCCAATTTCTAGGCAATTGTTTAGTTTCTTGGCAGAGTAAGAAACAAACTTTAGTTGCTACATCCACTACTGAAGCAGAGTACATTGCTGCTGCAAGTTGTACATCTCAGGTACTCTAGCTTTAGAACCAATTACTGGATTATGACATTACAGAGACTAAGACTCCTTATTGATGGACAGTGCTTCAACTCTTTGTTGTTAAGAATCCTATCCAGCATTCTAGGACCAAACATATTGAGATCAGACATCATTTTATCAGGGATTGTTATGAAAAAGCTCTGATTGATCCAAAGTTTGTTCCTAGTGCTGATGAGCTTGCAGATATTTTTACTAAGCCTTTGGACAGTGCAACTTTCCAAAATTTTGTGCTAAGGCTTGGTATGCTGCAGCTAGAATGATTGACAACTACTGATGATCTCAGTCACAAGTACTGATGAGCATTAGTATACAACTGTCAAAAATAAGTAATGATAAGTTATTTTATTCAGGAGTTTTTATAACTACTGAAGACTAAATTACTTAAAAGTACTGAAGTACTTATTTGTTGAAAAGTACTGATGTAGTTACAACTACTGATGTGGTTACAACTACTGATGTCTATTCTAACAGATAAGTACTGATGACCAATGAAACATCTGAAAATCAGATAGTCTGCTGAGTAAGTGTTAAGGTCAATGAAACAACTGAGATCTGTGAATTGACGACAACAACTGATGAGAAATTTTACTCTTCAATTGTTTCAAACAACTGCTGTTTCATTTCAAAACAACTGAAGCCAAAACGAAGTCTTCAGTAGTTTCAAACTATTGATGACTAACACCAAGTCTTCAGTTGTTTACAACATCTGAAAGTTAAAACCATGTCTTCAGTCGTTTTCTAACAACTGATGACTAACACCAAAACTTTCAATTGTTTTCTTTCAGCCGTTTTATAACCTATAAATACCTAAACCTAACTTCAAACTTTTCATAAGTAGTTTTCAAAACTTTCATCTTCCATTAACGGCGACCATGCAAATCAAACCACGACACAACTGTGTTGCCTACTTCACAAAATCGGCCTTTTGGACTAAGTTTGATGCTGCCATTGATCTGATGGTTGATTCCCCGTATCAAACTGCTTTTCTTCTGAATCCAACCATCTATCCCGATACCCTTCGCCAATTCTAGAGAAATGTCATTGTCCATACTGGTAAGAATGATTTCGCGATCACTCTCCAGTCGTTTGTAAACCAGAAGAAGGTGGTCATCACTCCTGCTATCATTCGCCAAACCCTAGATCTGAATGATACCACCTTTGTCACCAAATACCCGAAGAGCACCACTGATCTATCATTCATCAACCATGGGTATGAGGGCGACCTAAGTGCTACCACCATTCTGAAGAAGCACTTCCATGATGCTGAACGCCTAATCTTCATATTATCATTGTCTGCCTTGCCCCCAAATCCTCTTCATGGGATCAAATGTCATCCAGGTGGCAGCAGGTATTGTATTCTATCCTTGAACGCCAAAGCTTAAATTTTTCTGAAGTTATATTTTCGGAATTAAAAGATCTAGCAATGAAACCTGTGGCTAACAGATGGATATTATATCCAAGGTTTCTTATGGCCATAATCATCAATCAATTAAAATCTGATAGCCCTGTTGGCCTTGGAGTCCATGCTGTGGTAGTTTTACCTGAGGTATACTCCAGGCACAACTCTGACCCACAACTCAAAGAGGCTGTCAAACTGCTAAAACCCAAGTAGAGGGAACCCACAGCCTCATCCTCCAGATCTAAAGTCCCTTCCGAACCACAATCCAAACAAACCAAAATGGCTACTCAGGGAGTTGAGTCCCCTGATGATGCCCCTACAACACAGAGGCAGGATGAAACTACTGGTAGTAACCCCCTGTAGTTTCCAATACTCTACCAGCTGAAACTGCTCAGGTATCCTCTCAATAGGATCCTGATGCAACCAAAAATAGGGAAACCACATTACTGGAATCTCTCTCACTTGAGAAGATTGCCATTGAAGAGCACCATTCATCCCAGGTGCAATCTTCTTCACACTTATCCCACTAAAGCCACCCTTACAAGCCCAACTGTGATTATTGCACAAGTGCTAACTCAACTACATTCCTCTACCCCTCCCCAGAAACCTATTACCACTGGGAAAACCTCAACAGTTGAGGGAGAGGATTATAATGTGGCTGATAACCCACAGCACAGGGATTACAGAGTTCAATCTCCTTGTGTTGAGGAGGATATTCGAACATCTGGTGAGGCTGCCTCTTCTCCTATTTCAGCACATGAACAGGATGAAGGTGGTATCATCTCTAAGACCTCACCAGAGGCAACTACCAATGAAGGACATAATCCTGAGGCAGGAAGTCTCCAGTTCCAAGAAATAGGGGCACATGTGAATACTGATCTACACTCAGCACATGTTCATCCTAATTTAATCAAGAGGTCAGATGATTCAGCAAAGACTGATGATGACCTGGGCTTTTTCTTTGATGTTCTAGCCCACAACATCATTCTTGAGGCTGAGGTATGCAGACTACAAGAACTGCTTGCCAAATTATCACAAGAATCAAGTCCATCTGCCCAAATTCACCCACAGATGGCAGCTTCTTCTGAAGGTCTCCCAAACACTAAGCCACTCCCAACAACTGTGCCACCAGCCTCTGATTCAGGCATCATTTCTCAGGGACAGAACCCCTCTGAGCAAATGGTTGCTGCCTTTCAATCCTCCTTACCTCTCATCACTTCCATCATCACTAACATTGTGCATCAAGCCATTGATGAGAGGCTTTCCTCAAATTTTCAAACCTTAGTTGATGATGCTGTTTCTAAGAGACTTTCTGACATTCAAAACCCTGAACCCAATGCTACCAAAAAGGGGGAGTCTAAGTCAGTGAAAGCAGACAAAAGAAAGAGAGTTGAAGAGGAAGAAGAAAAAGAGAAGAAAGAAAAGGAGATGATCACATACAAGAGAAAGAAGAGTGCTGAACAGACTGAAGATGAGAAAAAGTTAGAAGAACTGATCAAAGAAGCTGATGAGCAACATAGCAGATCTATTGATAAGATCATTGATCAACTCTTCAGACAAGGTTTTGACACAACCAAACTTGACTCTGAAATTAGAAGGCTAGAGATTCAAGAGATTGAGCATAGATGAGCAAGTTGTAGTGAGAAAGAAAGGGAAAGGCTGGAAGCTATGATAAGATTCATATCAAAGCATTTGGGAAGATCAATCATTGAAGTGAAGTCATGGTCCAGAGACAGTATTTTGGAGATAACCACCAGAATCTGTTCTTCTGAAGTATTCAACAAAGGATTGATCATAGAAGCTCTTGATGAAGCTGGTGCTAGGAAAAAGGTCTGATATGGCAAAGTTATCCAAAGCCTCACTCATAACCAAGATGCTAGAGCAGCCTGTACAATCTCCCATACCAAAACAACCAACTTCACAACCCTCAAAACCAACTCCTTTACCCAAGAAACCTACTCAAACCACTACCAATGATGCACCCAAGAGGAAGAGAAGGGTGTTGAGGATGGAAGAAGAAGAAGATGATGATGAGGATGATAGTCTGCCAATCTCTGCTGTTCTTAAACCAAAGATGCCTGAGCCCAGGAGTCAACCAACAACAATCACACCTGACATCCAAAGACAATGGTAAAAGTCAAACTTGAAGAAGAAGAACATCACAAACAACATGATGAGCAACTGTTAAGGATGGTTGATAAAGAGTTTCCTAAGTCTTCATCCATACAAGCTATGAAGAAACATGCTCAGAGGTTGTATGCTCTCAGATTCACATTTCAATATCAGAAAGAGAGAGTGAGAATTTGGCCTGACCCTAGTAAGTGACAGAATTCATAAAAAGAATATTCCAAGTCGATACAATGGCCAAGTAAAGAAGACTGTAGATGCTGTGATAATGCTGGCCATTGTAGTGTCACCCTGGGTGTAAGGCCCCGTTCCCGGGACGCTTACAGCTGGGTTCTCATCGCACATAAAACGTATAATTACATTTGTATTTCATAAAATCGCAGCGGAAAACTAAAACAATCTTTCATTTCCATGTAAATGCTTTTGCAAATTAATACAACATTCATTACAAAATAACTTGTTCGCATTACAATGCAAAAACATTAATCAAAAGAATGCCATCCCAAAAGAGCTGAGTAGTCGTCCGTGCCATCCTCAGCAACCATTACCTGCCAACTGGAAACACATCAAAGTCAGTGTTGCTGAGTGAGTTCTAGTTTTATAAATAAAACATACTTTATTTTCATATAAAACCGTTCGTTACTTTTACATGATCACACATTGTACGTACACATAGATAACATCATTATTATCTTCTCCATTCTTTCATTCGTTCATTATGACTTTACTTGCGCATCGGACATCATCCTTACCAATACCATGTGCTACTCCCCGGTTAGTCGTAGCTACCGGGCCGAAGTCAACAAATGAACAGCTAAACGTATGCCACGGTACTAGGAGTACCATCAGTCTTAGCTACTGGGCCGAAGTCAACAAATGAACAGCTAAACGTATGCCACAGTACTAGGGGTGAGCGGTAGAGGTTCTACATTCAGGGTCATCACAAAGAAGGACCCGTTATCGATGCGTGCAAGACGTTTCATTCGTTCATTAATACATGCATTCATTCATCAGGTTCCTCTTTCTTTATCTTTCACTTTACGCTACATAATACTTCGTTCATTCATTAACATGACACGTAAGGCCACAAGAAAGATAACATACTAAGGAACATTAACATGCATCAACATCACATCATACAGGGCAACATCATACATACATACATACAACATAATCACCCTCATCATGCCCAACATGCTTTCTAAGACCTCGATCGTCATCTTAAAAAAAACTCTTATGGGAAACTTTACATCAAAACTTACATCTGCACTTTCCCCCGAAAGTAAGAAGTCAATCTACACCTTCCTCGGGTTCAGCAGCCCTATTCGGGCGTATGGACACCCTTCAGTCGCATTGCCTCCATGCGACTGAACATCATGCGAATGAACTAATACGGATGAACACCTATGCGAATGAACATCCAGTCGTGTGAATGGACAATGCGGATGAACACCTATGCGACTGGACCTTTAGTCATGCGAATGGACCTTCAGTCGCACCTTAATCGGCCGTATGGCCTCCATTCGGCCTCCAGTCGGTCGCCTAGCCCTAACTGATGCAGAATGCAGTTCATCCCGACTGCAGCCGAGGGTTTTCGGCCTCCAAACTCATCTAAACCCATTTTAAGCCCAAATCGACCATCCTAAACCTTAGGGATGCATACCATAACTTATTCAAGCACAACCAAGCAAGAAATCAAGCCCAAACGGGTCCTACGCATACATGCACGCATACATACGGGTTTTCACCCAAAAACGCGAAAAAGGGTTTTCAGATGTGTTCCAGCCCCAAAATCATTCAAAAACATGTAAAAGAGGGGTCCTAGAACTCACCTAAACGAGCACAACGACAAGAGCTTTGATTCGGCTTGCTTCACGACAATTTTGGCGACCCGAACCGACCCGAACCGCACTTTTCCTCTTTTCTTTCTCTCTTCTCTCTCCTTCTTCTCTATGAACTGAAATGTGGGGTGTGTGGGGAGAGTGGGCTGCCCTCTCCCTACTAATATCACCACATTTCCCAACTTTTCTTCGTTGGCGATTTGGTCCTTCACTTTGAACTTTATTTTCTTTTCTTTTCTTCTTCACCGGCTTCAAAATAATAAATATTCGGCTTCAAACAAAAAGCAAGGCTCAAACGAATCATACACATACCCACACATACACAAACGGGTCAACACACAAACATAAAAACCCGATTTTCAGATGTGTTCCAGCCCCAAATCATTCAAAAACATGAAAAAGAGGTGTCCTAGAACTCCCACAAACGACCACAATGAGAAGAGCTTCGATTTGACTCGCTACAACGGCGATTTTTCTCACTCGAATCAACCCAACCAACTTTTCCCTCCCTTTTTCTCTCTTCTTTCTCTCTCTCTCCTCTTTTTGTTTGCTGAAAATGTGGGTGTGGGGAGAGGGTAATGGCTGCCCTCTCCCTACAACGTCTTCACATACCCAAGTTTCTTTCTTTGGCGAGTTTGGTCCCTAGACTTAAGACTTTATTTCTTTTCTTCTTTCGTCGGCTTCAAAATAATAAATAGCCGGGTGTTACAAGTCCCCCCCCTTAAATAGGTTTCGTCCATGAAACTGTTATTCCTCGAACAACAGGATAATGCTATCTCATTTCTTTCTCAGTCTCCCACGTTGACTCGGATCCCTTCCTGTGCTTCCACTGTACACGCATAAGAGGAACCACTTTATTTCTCAGCCTTTTCTCTTTTCGATCGATGATTGCCACTGGTTGCTCCACATAATTGAGCCGTTCGTTTACTTCGATATCTTCCAATGGGTCAATCATATCTTCATCGGCCAAGCACTTTCTCAGATGAGATACATGAAATGTCGGGTGAATTCCATTTAACTCATCCGGTAACTCCAGTCTATAGGCCACCTCTTCTACTTGAGCAATGATTCGGAAAGGGCCTATGTACCTTGGGCTCAACTTGCCCCACTTTCGGAAACGAATGATACCCTTCCAAGGTGAGACCTTCAACATAACCCGGTCACCCACCTGGAACTCAATCGGTCTGCGTCGTTTATCGTCATACGACTTCTGTCTATCTTTGACTGCCTTCATGAAGGCTTTGATCTTCTCAAGTTTCTCAGTCGTAGCCTCGATAACCTCGACGCTCCCTAGTTCCTTTTGACCAATATCACCCCAAAAGACGGGTGTTCTGCATCTCCTACCGTATAGCATCTCATAAGGTGGCATACCAATGTTGGCATGATAACTGTTATTGTATGAGAATTCAGCTAACGGTAAGTGGTCATCCCAACTTCCCCTAAAATCAATCTCACATGCCCCAAGCATGTCTTTTAATGTCTGAATGGTCCTCTCAGACTGACCATCAGTATAGGGATGATAAGCCGTGCTAATATGTAGCCTCGTCCCCATGGCGTCGTGGAATTTCTTCCAGAATTTGGAGGTAAATCGGGTGTCACGATTAGACACAATAGACACCGGCACACCATGACGAGTTACAATTTCCTTAATAAATAGATCAGCCAACCTCTCAGATGAATATGTCTCGCAGATCGGTAGAAAGTGAGCACTCTTCGTCAAGCGGTCAACAATCACCCATATGGCATCATACCCTTTCGGGGTACGCGACAGCTTCGTAATGAAATCCATGGTGATGTGCTTCCACTTCCATTCCGGTATATCCAAAGGTTGGATCTTCCCATACGGCTTTTGATGTTCGGCCTTCACCTGTAAGCAAGTAAGGCACTTACTTACATACTCCACCACATCGCGCTTCATACCCGGCCACTAATAATCTTTCTTCATATCTTGGTACATTTTTGTGGCACCGGGGTGAATAGAGTATCGAGTCTTGTGAGCTTCATCCATAATCTTCACCCGTAGATCCCCAAAACAAGGGACCCACATCCTCCCGAATCGAGTTCTAACACCAAGCGTGTTTTCACCTAATTCTGCGACCAGACCTCTCATTCTCTCAGAGTTAAGATGATCTTCTTTCAATGCCTTATCTTGAAACTCTTTGACTTGCTTCATCACATTGGAGGTCATGACCAACTGATAAGCTTTCACCCGAATCGACTCGGGTCTCTCCTTTCGGCTAAGGGCATCCGCCACCACGTTGGCTTTGGCCGGATGTTAGTGGATCTCGGAATCATAGTCTTTTATGAGCTCCAACCATCTTCTCTGCCTCATGTTCAGGTCCTTCTGCTCAAAGAAGTACTTCAAGCTTTTGTGGTCAGTGAATATGGTACACTTCGTCCCGTAGAGATAGTGCCTCCAAATCTTTAGCGCAAAGACCACGGTTGCTAGCTCCAAGTCATGAGTAGGATAATTGACCTCATGAACCTTCAACTGTCGGGATGCATAGGCTATAACCTTCCCTCTCTGCATTAACACGCACCCCAACCCCGAGTAGGAAGCATCCGAATAAACCACCAGATCTTCACTTCCATCGGGTAATGACAGAACAGAAGCTTGAGTCAATCTCGTCTTCAATTCTTCGAATGCCTTCTCTTGAGCTTGACCCCATACAAACTTCACATCTTTCCGGGTCAACTTAGTTAGTGGAGAAGCGATCTTGGAAAAGTCTTGGATGAATCTTCTGTAGTAGCATGCCAAACCCAAGAAACTACGAATCTCGGATGGCGTCTTTGGAGACTTCCATTGCATCATTGCCTCCACCTTAGCCGGGTCCACCATAATCCCATCAGGATTTACCACATGACCCAAGAACTGAACTTTGCGCAACCAGAACGCGCACTTGGAGAATTTAGCATACAACTTCTCCATCCTCAACGTCTCCAGAACCTTCCGAATGTGACCGGCATGCTCAATCTCACTCTTTGAATAAATCAGGATATCATCAATAAAGACAATCACTGATTTATCCAATATCGGCTGACACACACGGTTCATCAGATCCATAAAAGCAGCTGGCGCGTTGGTCAACCCAAATGACATAACGAGGAACTCATAGTGACTGTAGCACGTGCGAAAAGCTGTTTTAGGGATATTTTGCTCTTTCACCTTCAATTGATGGTAACCAGATCGAAGGTCGATCCTTAAAAACCACTGGCACCTTGAAGCTGATCGAACAAATCATCAATCCTCGGTAACGGGTATCGGTTCTTCACTGTCAACTTTTCAGCTCGCGGTAGTCATTGCACATCCTCATACTACCGTTATTCTTCTTACAAACATGACTGGAGCACCCCAAGGAGAGATACTCGGTCTAATGAACCCCTTATCAAGCAGCTCTTACAACTACTCCATCAACTCTTCATCATTATCGGAGCTAATCGATACGGTGCCTTTGCAACAGGTTGGGTACCGGTATCAAGTCAATCTGGAACTCGATCTCACGGTTAGGTGGGACTCCTGGTAAGTCTTCTGGGAACACATCTGGAAAGTCACACACATCCGGTACATCGGATAGTTGTGGTGTTGGTGTATCCATATCCTTTACATAGGCCAAGTAGGCACTACATCCACGCCTCATACACTTTCCCACCACCGCCATTGAGATCACTTTCGGGATCATCATGACCCGATCCCCATAAATCATCACCGAACTCCCATCAGACGCTGTCAAACGAATCATCTTCTTGCAACACACAATGTTCGCCTCGAAGTCTGCCAACCAATCCATCCCAAGAACCAAATCAAAACCACCTAAGGTCATCATGAACGGTCTAACAGGAAACTTATAACCCTCAAGTTCCACATCACAGTTCTCTATCATCTCAGAAATCCTGGTAGACTTACCTATGGCAGTTTCTACATCGAAGGGCGTATCAACACTTCTACTACTAACATGCAGCTTAGCATAGAAAGCAGCAGAAATAAAACTTTTACTGGCACCCAAATCAATAACACAGAAGCTAAAGTTCGGTTCACCAGAAACGTACCGGACACGATATCAGGGTCCTCCTAGCTTCCTCCTGTGTCATCGTGAATGCCCTAGCACTCGCCATTGGTCCTTCACCTCCTGTCTTCTTCGCCCCAGAACCCTCAGCCCTCATCTTCTTACAATCCTTACTTATGTGACCCTCTTCACCATAGTTAAAGCACCAGACTGTACAAAAGTCCTTGGCTATATGCCCCGCCTTCCCACATTTAAAGCACAAATTCGACCCAAACCTACACTCCCCACTATGCTCTCTCCCACACCTTCCGCACTTCTTCATACCTGCCCCCGACGTGACCACATGGTGGTCGTCCACCCGTGCCTTCTTCTTACCCGTCGAGGCATCACCCCGACCAAACCTCTTCCCCTGCCAGTTTCGATCACCTCCACCCTTCCTGCCACCTTCAACCACCACCGCCACAACCCTCTCACCGTACAATCTCCGGCTAAATCCACCGCCGACCTAAACGTGCTCGGCCGGGCGGCGATCATGTGCCTGCGAATATTTGCCGGCAAGCCCTGAATATACCTCTTGATCTTTCAAGACAAAGGTGTCACCTGATCCGGCACTAGACGTGCCATCTCGTTGAATTTGGTGGTGTACTGTAGGTGCGTCATCGTTCCCGCCTCTAGTTGCAAGACTCCCTTTCGACCTTGTCCATTCCCGATGAGGACAAAACTCCTCAATCACCAACTTTTCATTCCAGACCATCTCATTCTCCCAATGGCCTGCTACCCTCGGCTTGGACTATATTGTCCCACCAGCACAGAGTGAATCTACAAAAGAATGGGTAGCAAACTTTACCTTCTGGTCCTCCCGACACTAACTGATATTTAAGACGGCTTCCATTTCTCTCACCCACGGTGAGCAGCAGCAGCAGTGCTGTTTCCATCGAAAGTAAGGGGCTTGCATTGTTGAAATGCTCCATAATTACAGCCTTGTGTCACCTCCTGCATGGGCTCTTCTTCCTCCTCCCCTTCTTCATCATCCGAGAGAACGTTTTAGGCTCGGTTGCTCCCGTCCTCCCGAGGACCTGTTTCTCTCCTTCCTTTCCCCTTCTCGTACAACCTTGATAACTTCACTCACTACAGACGGTAAGATCGTCTGCATGACCTGATGAACTTCTTCTACAATAGCCTTCTTTACTGAGGCTCTTAGGTTTGCACTCTCATCCCCACCCTCTGGATGAGGGGTCTCGGGTTCCTCATGAACCGCCTTTTCAACTCTGGGTCTCCCTCTCTTGGGTCACGATTCAGCATCGTGACCTCCACCACGTGAAGCTTTCGAAGATATACCACCGGCCATCACACGCACACTGAAAGATTCAAACACCAAAACGGTCATTCAAGGGAATAACTCAGTTTATGTCAAGTATAGTAAGTCCCTAATTACAGTGGCCAGTTGTGATTAGCCACTTACTTTACTCTTCACACCCCAAGCATTACCTATCCTGACTACATCAGTATTTAAATCTACAAACGACACATAACCACAAACCATGCGCACATAATACCGGTTTACTTTATGAAAATACCTGATGGTACGCAGCTACTCAGATTGGCATCCCTTTCCTTTCCGTCCCATTCTCAGTGTAAGTTAAGGTTTATTTTGAAAATTTACCCATTTCACTTAAACTGCTCTGATACCAACTTGTAAGGCCCCATTCCCGGGACGCTTACAACTGGTAAATCATTGCACATAAAACATACATTTTCATTTATCTTACATAAATATTGCAGCGGAAACATTTAAAAATGACATCTCATTTCATCATAAAAACTTTTGCAAAATAAAACATCGTTAATCAGTTACAAAATACATTGTTGCATTACATCACAAAAGCATTATATAAATGGATGCCATCCCAAACAAGCTGAGTAGCCGCCCCGTGCCATCCTCAGCAATCATTACCTGCCAACTAGAAACACATCAAAGTCAGCGTTGCTGAGTGAGTTCTAGTTTTATAAAATAAAATATACTTTTCTTTTGTTAAAACCATTCGTTTCTTTCATGCGATCATACAACATACGTACACATAGATAATATCTTATTATCTTCATCATTCGTTAACTTCCGTTCATTCATTCATTCTTTCTTTCCTTCATTCGTTCATTATTACATCTTTTCCTTTCGTTATCACCATGAACTTTACCCTTCATGCTCATGATACTGGGCCTAAGCCTATCATAGACCTTCATTCACGGTGCACCACACCTCTGGCCACAGTACCTAAGATAAAGTTCAGGTATACCATTGCCATGTGCTATGCTCTTCATGCTCATGGTTCTAGACCTAAGCCTATATAGACCTTCATTCACGGTGCCAACACCTCTGGTCACAGTACCTAAGGCAAGCAACAATGGTTCCATACATATGGTCAATCACAAAGAAAGACCCCGATGTGCATCCTCCTGGGGTAGCAAACCCGCACACCGTTGGGCTAACACCTTTTAATGGCATGTCCCGACATACAATGCTTGCAAGACTTTCATTACTTTTATCATTCATTAATGCATTCATTCTCATGTTCTCTTCTCATTATCTTCACTTTACGTTACATAATACTTTCATTTCATTCATTAACGTTCATCGTAAAGCCACGGAAAGATAAACATACATCATAAGAACATCAACATACACATACGATATCATCATACAGGCAACATCATACATACATAACATGCATAATCATGCAACATCATCATCATGCCCAACATGCTCTCTAAGGCCTCAACAGTCATCTTACATGAACTTACGGGAACCTTTACGTCAAAACTTACATCTGCACTTTCCCCCGAAAGTCAGAAGTTAAACTACACTTTTCCTCGGGTGTAACAGCCCTATTAGGGTGTATGGACACCCTTTAGTCGCATGGCCTCCATGTGACTGAGCATCATGCGAACAGACCAATGCGGATGAATACCAATGCGGATGAACACCCATTCGTGCGAATGAAACTAGTGTGGATGGACTCCATGCGGATGAGTCCTATGTGAATGGACCTAATGCAGATGGAACTAATGTGGATGAGCATTCAGTCGTGCGAATGAACCCAATCGTGCGAATGAACCCCAATCGTGCGAATGAACCCTCAATCGCACCCCAATCGGCCGTATGGCCTCCATTCGGTCGCCTAGCCCTAGCTGGTGCAGAATGCAGTTCATCCCGAACCTAATCTGCCGTTTTCGACCTCCAAGCTCATCTAAACCATTCTAAGCCCAAATAAACCATCCTAAACTTAGGAATGCATACCACAACACCATTCAAGCACACACAAGCTCAAAAGCAAGGCTTAAACGAAACATACACATACCCACACATACACAAATGGGTCAAACATACACACACATAAAAACCCGATTTTCAGATGTGTTCCAGCCCCAAATAATTCAAAAACATGAAAAATAGGGGTCCTAGAACTCACACAAATGACCACAACGAGAAGAGCTTCGATTTGACTCGCTGCACAACGATTTTGCTCACTCGAATCAACCCGAACCAACTTTTCTCCCTTTTTCTCTTCTTTCTCTCTTCTCCTCTTTTTGTTTGCTGAAAATGTGGGTGTGTGGAGAGGGTAATGGCTGCCCTCTCCCTACATACATCTTCACATACCCAAGTTTCTTTTGTTGGCGAGTTTGGTCCCTCGACTTAGGACTTTATTTCTTTTCTTCTTTCGTCAGCTTCAAAATAAATAAATAGCCGAGTGTTACAAGATAACTTCTGTATGGTTCTTAGATAACTAGTTTATGCTTACTATGACATCAAGATTTCCAAGTTGCATTGGTGTAAGGTTGATAGGAAATCATGCTTGCTAAGATTAAGGATATAGTTTGAATTGATAAAATCAATCGTAATGGGTTCTCTAGAATCTGAACAGTTTTGACGGGAAGACGTCGAGAAAGATTATTAAGAATCGTTATGAGAATTAGATAACGAGTTTCAAGAAAATAAAATCAATGATAAGACAATTCAAAAATAACAACAAGATGTTTCAAGTGTAACATTTGGTTCGCAAACCAAAGCGAATAGTTGACTTATCAAAGTATTAGGTCAACCACAATCTTATTGAACACATGCGTACCTATAAGCGGACACTTACCTCAAGGGTTCCCAGGTAAGGTAAACGGATCCATCAATTAATTTGGATTTATATGAATACCTTGTGTAGATAGAAAACCTCAAGATACATGTATCTCACTCTTCTAGCATTACATGTTTTCAATCATTTGACATAGACTTTGACAAGATTTGAAAAGCATGAATAACAATTCAAAACTCAAAAATTAAAAACCAGTTGATTTAGGCGCACAATGTCTTGGAATATGATTTGAGAATCGTGTGTGCATTGATAAGAATCAAGGTATAAGGAAATATCATGTAAGACATATAATCACATAATCATGTCTAAGCATATAAGACACATAAAATCTTATCTAAACATATTAAATACATGAGAGGACTTATGTGTAAAGGTACTTAGATATAATTTTGGTCATTTCATTTCTAATAACTTAATTCTCTATAACCATGGCTTTAATACTAATCTGTCACACCCGGACCGATGACGGAATCATCAGGTGGACAAATATGAATTAATTGCTCATTGTTCATGGTAATAAATACATCGAAATATTATTAAATGCCATTTTCATTAGATAAGTCAAATCATATATTTCATTACAATACAATAAAGATTCAGGTAACATAATAAAGTCTTTTATTAATCTAGGTTCGAGTTCTATATGAGCATGATTAAGTCCTCTAAACTGCATCCTGAAACATGTTAAAAATATAGTCAATATATGATGTTGGTGAGTTCCCATGAATTTGTACATACATATTTAAACAACTTTTAAGAGGCAATTCAAGTCATAGGTTAAGAAATAATGTAGGAATATATAGATAGCATAATGATACAATCAAAAATTGACAAAAGTATGGCCACGATAACATATACGATTAGCTAAGTGTACTTGGTTCCCATAATGAACAAGAATACATCTCATCAGGAGCCGACAATAAACTCGGATTTAGCACCAAATAGGCTTGTCAAGCTCAATATATATGACGTCGCTAGGCTAGCAATAGTTAATGATTGCTTTTATAAGATGACTATCATATAATGCTCACCATTATCTCAAATAACCATGAAAAATTTATAAGATGAATTGCACGTACATTACAAGTATTAAGATATTTTATAAGTGTTCATTTATACGATTAACATGCTTCACCCTAAAAGATGTGAAATAAAAATGAGAACAGGGTATGAAAACTCACCTTGTATAATGATGGTGGTAGAGTACATAAGAAAGTTTGGATGTCAAGAGTAAAAGGTAATGTCCTAAAGGATAAAAATAAATAATATTAAGGTCATAATTCATTACAATAAGTTAGGATGTTTAGAGAATATGAAAACGAAAGGTAGATTGAAAAAAGATTATTGCACCTATTTTAAATTCTGGATATAATGTTTGGTACGTGTTTGAATAGTTTTTAAAAAAGCAAACAGTTTCATAAAATTATAAAATTACAGTTGACTAGTTCAGAGTCTACTGAAAACTTTCGTTCAGAAATATTTTTATGAAAATATCCGTAAATAGGTCAAAATAGCAGCACAAGACAGAAGATGTTGAAATATGCACTTATCTTGTGAAGGCTATTGTTGAGTCGTTTGATTGAGTTTGAAGACGTATAAACAATCGTTAAAAATATAATTCAATGAAATTAACATTGGACTTTGAGTTTACCCAAATTTAGTTTGTTATGACCAAGTTATGGTTAGTTGAAGTCAGACTATATTCTGCCAAATATATAGTAAGGCACTTATGTACACTTTTAAAATTTCTAAAGCATGAAAGGTTAATAAATTTATATGCACTTATGTGCACTTCTAAACTTTTAGGGTTTAGGGTTTAAGGCCCTCAAATGATATATTGGACTTCATTTGAGTTATAAAAATATATTCCAACCACCATTTTGAGAAATAATCTTGTGGAATAACGAATACAGTGTAAGGCCCCATTCCCAGGACGCTCACAGCTGGTTAGTCAGCACACATAAAACATATATTTGTATTAACTTATTAAAAACATGCAGCGAAAACATTTAAACATCCATTTTATTTCATTATAATAGCTTTTGCAAAATAATACATCGTTCGTTACAAAATATCATTTGTTCGTATTACAATGCAAAAATGTTATACAAAAGAATGCCATCCAAAAAGAGCCAAGTAGCCGCCCCGTGCCATCCTCAGTAACATTTTCCTACCAACTAGAAAATGCGTAAAAAGTTAGCGTTGCTGAGTGAGTTCTAGTTTTACAAAAAAATTATATTACCTTTCATTCTTTAAAACATTTTCTTCACTATCGCATGTGTTCACACATCATACGTACATCAAGGTAATAGTTATTATCTTCATCATCGTTCGTTTCTTTTGCACATTTCGTACTTATCGTACTTTTCGTACATTTATTATCTTTCACTTTTATCTTGTACTGTCGTATGCTTAACCCCCCTCTTGAACACAAAGCTATATCATATAGGGTTAAGCGACGAGGACCCCATATCGCACGTATAGAGTAGTCACTAAGACTAACTCCCCTATGTGTGTGAACTCTTATGGGTTAGCCAAAATCACACGCTACATAACACACAGTAATAACCAAATCACACGTATTGGAGCAGTCACCAAGACTAACTCCTACTGTGTGTATGGACCCTTATGAGTTAGCCAAAATCGCACGCTGTAGACACACACAGTTGAGCTAACAACTCCCAATGAGTTGTGAACCTCCTTTCATTTGCTTGCAAGACTTTTCATTCGTTCATTATGTTCCACTTTCATTATCTTAATCTTTCACTTTGTTAAGATAATACTTTATGTTCATCAATAATAATCACACCACGTAAAGTCACATCATCATACGCAATAAGGAATATATCATACAATCATACATAATCATCATACGTCATCAATCACACATCATCAACATAGCATCAATCATAAATCACATCATACATCACACATCACATTACCTATGACCTCAAAGAGTCAACTTACATGGCCCCTGAGAACCTCCCAAGTCAAAGCCTACATTTTACAATTTCCCCAAAATCAAAAAATATTTCTTAGTCTTTAGGCGCATGGGTACTATGCAGGCGCATGGGGAACACTTAGGCGCATGGGCAACTTTCAGGCGCATGGGCAACTTTCAGGCGCATTGGCACTATTAGAGCGCATGGGCAACACTTAGTCTATTCTGGGCAATTCTAGGCACATGGGCACTATGCAGGTGCATGAGTGCCTGGGCGCATGAACTATCTAGGCGTATGAACACTTACTCAATTTCAACCTATTTCTAGGTGCATGAGTACTATTCGGGCGCATGGGACACTTAGGTTAGTTATTTTTCATAGCCGCTATTTAGGCGCATGATCAGTCTAATTCACACTTAACATCATAATCAGTCCCTAAATATCATATAACCTGTTCTAAGCCTAAATCATACATTCTAAGCCTTAGAAACATGACCATAACATCATCAAACACATACATAGCCTAAAATCAAACCCATCCATAAACACACGCACATACACACATACGGGTATAAAACCCAACTTTTAAAAATGTTCATACATGCAATTCCAGCCCTAAAGCAGTTTAAAACAAGTAAAAGGGGCTTCTATAACTCACCTTAGCTGCCTTTGGTTATGACTTCTTTAAAACCCCTTTGCAATTGAGTTCACTGCCTAGAAAGCCACCAAAACACACACGACCGAACACACAAACACACACATAAGCATATACCGAGGCTAAGGCCAGTCAAGAACACTCAAAAACTATGAGTTCTTACCTTGAATTCGAACTTCTTCTTCCTGTCCTTCAAAAAACCCAAATGCTTTTTGCTCTCTTTCTCTCTCTCTCTAAAAATATCCGAAGATATGTGTGAAGAGAGGGTGATGGGCGGCCATGCCACCTTTATCACCAACTTTTAAAGATTTTGTCCTTTTTACATTTTTAACCCCTCTACTTGGGTTTTATAGTTTTTCTTTCTTTTTTTCCTTCACTTATTCTTTCTTTCTTTTCTTTCTTATCTTTAAAGAAATATCCGGGTGTTACATGCAGCGGCATAGCCGTCCATATGCAAACGAGATTCTTTGTTTACCTTAGTTTGTTCTTAGTTTGATTTAGGAATATTAGTGATTATTATAAGGTTAGTGAATATTAGAAGGTTAATGATCAAATGATAATGATTAAAATTAAAAGAGATTTAATAAAAGAAAGAATAAAAGTAGAACATAAAGTAATAAGAACAGTTGAATGTTAGGATTATTGAAACAATATAGAAATACATAATATAAAAGCAATATAAGATTACCTTAGTATAAAAATTTCTTGTAAATAAATGTTTTTGAAATTGATTAAAACCAATGGATAAAAGAAAGATGTGTGAGCGAGATTTTTGAAAAATGAGCAAATGAAAATTGAGGCTCAAAGCTTGATTTTATAGTTGAGGTTAGGAGAGGGTTATGAATGATGTTAATGATGAGTTACAAGTCTTTTATGATTGGAATTTGAAATAAATATAAACTTAAATAAAATAAATAAATAATAGAATAATTATAATTTAAACTCTAAATATATAACCTTATTTTAATTTAATCATCTTATTTTTTTATAAAATCTTTATAGACTTTATAAACTCACAAGAACTTTGCAATTTGATTATTTATTTTAATTAAATATTAAAATCCTATAAATTTTAACCTTTTAAAATTTATTTTATAAGTTATAAAATGATTATAAATTGTTTAAATGGTTTAATAAATGGAAATTGAATAATACAATTGTCAATATTTGTTAAATTACACATTCAATGTATTTGATTCATTAAAATAAATAAAACAATTCTAATAATGAATTTTTTCATCGTATGATAGTTCAAAGTGAGTTTGGGTTTGAGTTTATAGTTTGAAAATAGCGAATGTTACATTAATATTATTTGAATTAGTATACTATGTGCAATTTTCTAAATCGATGAAGCAGTAAACGCTTGTGGCCTAGAGAAAGACTCTGAATCCTCACATCCATTTAAATCATATTCACAAGATCCTTTATGACCCCTACTGTTTTTTCGAAAGCCTTAACTACATCATTATGTTATGCATTTTTCTTCCTAAAAAGTCTTTAGACCATATGTAATGGGCATTAAATCCATACATAACGCCATATTGCCCCCATCACCATTACGGTGGGGTGTTATGTTTAAAGGGGTATTATTATTATAACATCACAAATCACCAAATCCATAATAATGAAGGGGTGTTATAGAGGCATCAACCATTACTTATGTTTTTAACAAAAAAGTAATGGTAACTTGGCCTAATGTGATGAAAAATGGCCTTTAATAGGCATTAACCATTAATCATGGTCTTATTTGTGATATCCTCTATAATATCCATAAGATGTAATGGATCAACATTATTCTTAACACTATTACTTAGTTAAACATTCTTTGTAATAGCTTTCACATGCTTGGACGCTGCTTGTTAGTTATAATGGATTTCCTCCTCATCTGAAATAGATGCATACAATTAAATTTTTTTATAGTTGGGGGAATCAATCCATGTTTAGATTTCTTGCAAGGTAGGAGACCAACTCGTAAACTCATGGATGTAAGCGGAGTATTTAGAACCATACTTATATCCACTAATACAAGGCTTTCCTCTTTATCACCATCCTAAAACTACTTCCCTTCCCTTAATACTTGGCCAGCAATTTGAAATAATCTTTAATCATGCCTAAACTCGACTTAACCCCATGAAGCAGATTATTGAGGCTATCATTAGTCTGGAATTTAGCGTAGGTAGATGAAGAATTGTGTTTAATATATACCTGCAGCCCACCCTCGTAACATATCGAGGTTCATCAACCCTTTCTTCTCACAGGCGATGAGCAAATCACATAAAAGATTAGAATTTTGAACATATACCAATAGGTTAATGAGGTATCACGTGTTAGCACAAGCTCCTACCGGAGCTTTATTACATTGGGAATTAAACTTTTGAGACCAGGATCAACAAGAACAAAAACATAGAAACCTTTCAATGCCACTGACTTCAGTAATTGTAACGAGTTTAAAGAGTTTCCCGAATCAACTTTATCAAGCAAGGGTTATCAATGTGGTCGAAAACAAACCTTCTTGAATCATGAGCTTCACCGTTCGATAAGGATCCACATTCATGTTATAAGTAAATATGCCACCGTTACCACCTATTTTTGTTTGATTGAACTCGGTTTTTATATAAAACCTAATTATTTACATAGTGAGGGATTGGTTTAAATTTTTGAAAGAGAGTAGGGTCCAAAGATGGAAAAACAAATGTTTGGCACCCTAAAACCCACTAAAAATAGAATATTAACCGCCCCATGCAACGTCTTGCAAACTTGCTATCTTAACAGATAAATAGTTGCATTCTAGACAGAGAAAGTCGAAGATGCAAGCAAAGGTACCAATTTTCACATGTAATATGATAGATCTAGGCTAGATCTGTGTTATATAGGTGTTTATACACCAATTTAATACATAAAGTTGACACCTTTACGTGTAAATGTGTAGATCTTGGTTGTTTCCTCTTGGGCTAGGGTTTCATTGAGTCTATGTGACAAAGGTGAGTTCTAGATCCCCACGTTTACTTGTTTTATGTGTTTTGAGGCTAATATACATATTATATTGTAAGTTTTTTTACAATAGTTGATATGATGAATGGTGGTGTGCATAAACCCTCAAAATGGGTTCATAAATGTATGCATGTTACGATTATGGTTAAGTGTATATACTGATGCAACTAACACTTGTATTAGCATAATGATCACCATCAAACAACACTTGATTTACCAAGTGTACCAAATACGGATGAGTTACTCTTATCAAATTGACTTCCAATGCAGATGAGTATTATTACATGTATTAAATATAGTATCTGCATTGACTTAGAAAGGTCCTAAGTATAGTGAATATGGATGAGCATGTAGTTCACCAACATTCATCTTAGTGTTACACATATTAACTTAACCGCTAGATATTCCCAAGAGATGATTACCTGCATTGAACTGTTACCCGCATTGGGTTGGTTCTTTTGCATTGATTCAATTATTTACTATTGTTTGCGTTCAGTTGTTCTCCCATAGTGACTTGTTAACCCCATAAATAGAGTCATCCATATTTACTTAGTTTCTGCATTTACCTTGATTTACCCATACAGACATAGCTTATTTATTGACCTATACTTGGTATAGAATGATGATTGATGTTAAGTGTGCAAGTATGTAATAACCATAGATACATGATATGTATAAAAAGTTGATGATGATGTGTCATGTATGAAATTTGTAAAGTATGACCATGGCTATGATAAAGTATGAACGAATAATTATTGTTATGATAAAGTAATAAAGAAAGGAATGTAAAAATCATTAATGAAATCAATGGACCCTATGTACAAAAATTCTTACAAGCATTGATAGGAGTTTGCATTCTCACCCGCTAAAGGAGATGTGCCTTGTGCAATATCACCTCTTAAAAAGAGATGTGCCTTGTGCAGTCTTGACAACTAAAAGAGATATGCCTTTTGCATTCTCATTCACTAAAGGAGTTATACCAAATGTATGCTCACCCGTTAAAGGAGTTTAGTACTTGTACAAGCTTAAAGCTAAAAAGAAAAGATAAAAATTAAGTAAATGAAAAAGTACATTGTAAAGTATGAAAACTATATAAAGTATGAATGTTGATAAATATACTATATTGTAAGGTTTCATATAAGGCTAATACAACCCAAAATATTCAAAGTCTCTCATGTATGCATGCATAAGTGTACTGAAGTAGAATGCTTCGGAAGTTTCACACTCTTCCTTTGAAAACATTCTAAGTGTGAAATCTTCCTAAGTCAAGACCAATATCTTTCGAAGCCAAACATGAAGTCTTTAGAAACTTCAAAGACAAAGCCAACTCTTGAAGATAGATTTCTTTTGAAGACTTTTTAACACATGCTATTATCTGATGTACCTTTATCATAAAGCTGGACTACCTTTCCACTGCAACTTTGATTAGACACCAACTTTACATGAGTTGGTGAAAGGTCCATGATTTTGGTAACTGTACATTGAGGTCTTGAGTCTGTACTTTCTACTTTATGTACTTTTATCCTTTTTGTAATATATTAGGATGTGAGCTATGGCGTGTCATAATCACTAGTCAAAAGGCTACATTGATTTGTTGTTGTCTAGATCATGTATCCAGCTGGCCTTCAAAGTATGGCTGGCTGTAGGATATAGTATTAAGTATCTCTGGTCCTTGTATCTTATTATCATTGCTTTGTAAACACTTGTAAGGAACTAGAGAGATATATATATATTATCCTTGAAAACTAAATACTTGTGTTGTTATGTTCTTGTTTTGTCTCTTTATTACTTGTGTTTCTTAGCTCTCATATAAACTGGTTTTTCTAGTTCCCCATTTTATCTGTTAAGTGTTATTGAATACTCTCCACTCGTGTTGTTGTGTTGTAAAAGTGCATTGCACCCTTCTAACGGTCCTGCATTTGGTATCAGAGCTTTCCAGGCTCTTGATAAAAGATCTCACCATCTTAAGATCTCTCACACACACACACACACAAAATACTTGACATCTCAAATGACAGCTATCTCTAAAGCTGACATGGAAACTGGAACCATGAAAAAGTCTCCACTGATCACTCCTGAAGACTTTGATACTTGGTGTCAAAGAATGGAAGGCTTTATCAAGTCTCGAGACTCCAGGATGTGGGATTCTATTATTGAAGGACCTTACATACCAAGCATCCTATCTGCTACTAGTGGTGGTATGATTCCTAAGGCTGTGGCTGACTTCTCTGATGAAGACAGAAAGAGAATAAAGATTGATCAAAAAGCCATGACAACCCTTCAAACTGCTCTTCCAAACTCAATCTACAGAGGCTTCAAGAAGCGCAAGACTACAAAGCAACTATGGAAAGCACTGAAGCTTATGTATGAGGGCTCAACTGAAGCCAAGGAGAACAAGAAAGATCTCCTCAAGAAACCATTTTGAAAACTTCACCTTTAAAGTAGGTGAGACCATGACTCAATAATACTTCAGGTATGTTGAGATTGTGGACACTCTAGTGGATGTTCAAGTGACTCTTAAAAATAGGGACATTGTAAGGAAGTTTATGTCCTCTCTTCCTAGACAATGGACACATAATTGTGTTGTTATCAAGAGGACTGAGAACCTTAAGACTCTTACTTTGATAGAGTTGTATGGTATTCTCAGTGGATACCAGATGGAGATGAACATGCAAAAATCATGTGGTAACTCTAGCAATCAATTAGGTTTAGCCCTTCATGTGACTGAAAGGGATAACATAGAACCTCAATATCATCTTATACGCTACCCTGACAGCTCACAAAAGGGTCCATTCATCACCTTCCCAGAGACTCCAAGAGAAAACTACACTCAAGGAAGTCCCTTCCAAGAGACAAGTTCTTCTCATGCTTTTGTCTCTACTGATGAATCCTCAGGCAACTTTCTTTTCACCCTAGAAGATTTAGACTGTATCCATCTAGATGATCTGGAGTATATGGATATAGTTTAGCAGATGGATCTTCTCACTCATAGAGCCAAGAAGTTCTACAAAAGGATAGGGAGGAAGTTTCCTAGCAATGCAGCTAGTGGAAAGTTTAGGCTGGATAAAAGCAAGGTAAAGTGTTACAACTGCAACCAGATATGAAAATTTGCTAGAGAGTGCAAGGCACCAAGAGAAAATGGTGGCTAAACTTAATCCAAACCAAACTATAGTGAGAGAGCTCCCCAGAATGAGAAGCCAAAGCAGCAAGCCGTAGTTGCTGTTGAAGAAGGAGGCTTTGACTGGAGCTTTCAGGTGGAAGATGCATCTCCAAATCAAGCATTCACTGCTAACCACGATAAAGCCAAGGTTTTGGAACATCTTTGCACTTCTGAATGTATTGCTAAAGTTAATAGATATAGGTCCTAAAATTTAGAGATGGGATCTGATCTTGAGTCCTTAAACATCTTAAAATCTGATTTCAAAAAGGCTAAAAATAATTATAAGTTAAAGATAAAGGCCTTAGAGAAAAGCATTTCAGTTCTTAAACATGAGCATACCAATTATAGGACTCAGATCAAGGATCTTATAACCAAGTTGACTAAATGCTAGGCTAAGCTTGTGATCAGTAAAGCCAGGGCTAAAAAATGTGTTCTTGAAGAAGAGACCTTCAAGAGCATGATATCCTTATCCTTGCATGCAAAAGTGTGTCATCAGAATAAGCAGGGATTGGGATCTTGAGAGATAGCTCCTTAACACACAATCTTGTCTGTAAGATCTCCTAGGTGTGAAACTTGTGAAGATGAGCTTTCCCTTATAGACCCCTTGATTGAAGAGGATGAATAGTAGATGATGAAGAATGGCTCTAAGAGGAGTGAAGAAGAGCATTCTAAGAAGGGTCATCATCCTTTTGAGGAGAGTAAAGCTGTTGGGATGACCAAGTCCAAGAGAAAGAACTTGATCAGAAAGAGCAAAAGAAAAGCAAGGAAGGCTAAGGAGATCAAGGCCACCTTCAGCTCTGCACAAACACAAGTCTTTGTTTCTGCAAGATTTGAAGTGGTTAAAACTAAGGACACAAACTTGAACTCCAATAAATAGAGTTCTAGTTCATGTTCAAGTCATCCTATCTTCATGAAGAAGGCTGATAAGTTGTGCACCACTGCTGTACAACATGAACAATCAAGCTCCAAAGGTAGTTCTAACCCTATAAGAATTGCAACATCATCTGAGAAGATGAAGATGGAGATTGAAAGTGATCAAGTTAAGCTTTGTTCTTAGAATAAGACTCCTAGAAGGAAGAAAATATACTGTGTTATGTGTGGGAGTACCTCTCATTTTGCTAAAATTGTATCTACAATCCAAAGAGTACTCTCCACATCAGAAAAAAAGAAACTTCTAAGAGTCTGGAAAAGAAGAAAGCTTCGGAAGGAAAATCTGTTTCCTTCGGAAGCTCCAAAATGAAGAAGAAGGCAAGTGGAAAATTGCCTTCGGAAGAAAATTAGGTATCGGAAAAAGGAATACTTCTAAAGCATTGAAGTCTACTGCAGTGCTAGTAGGATCTTTCGAAGGTCCAGTCATAAAAACTTTCAAAGCCATAAAAGCTTTTGAAGTTTTGAAGGTCAAGTCCAAACTTTAAAGGTGATGTGGAAGACAAAGAAAGACCAAATGACTGAGAGTTCTCCACCACCAACAACAAGAAATCCTCAAAGCACAACTATAGGATCTAATACTGTTTCATTACCTTCTACTTCTTTTGATGAGCCCAAGACTAATAAGGCTTGGGTTTCCAAATATAACTAATCATTTTCTTTGTGTAGGAACAACTCAAGACAAACAAAAATGTCTGGATCATTGATAGTAGTTGTTCTAGACACATGACAGGCAATAGGTCACTACTCCAAAATTTTGAAAGAATTGATGGAGGGCCAATTGCTTTTGGAGGAGATGAAGGTGGTTACATTTTTGGAAGGGGAAAGGTCATAAATGGCAAGCTTAACAAGGTAAAATTTTTCAAGGAGCTTGGATACAATCTTCTGAGTGTATCTCAAATTTGTGATCAGAGTCATAACATGCTCTTTACTAAGAATGAGTGCATTATTCTCAAGCCCGAGATGGTCATTCCTCATGAGCATATCCTGCTCAGAGCCCCCAGGAGAGGGAACATGTACAAGATGGATTTGCAAGAAACATCTTCCTCAGGAGAAGTTTCATGCTTTCTATCTGAAGCAAATAGTGATAAGTTTTTCTTTGGCATAAAAGAATGTGCCATGTAAACTTTAAAAACATGAACAAACTTATTAAGAATGATTTGATAACTGGAATGCCAAAGAAAGAGTTTACAAGTGATGACCATTGTATGGCGTGCCTGAAAGGGAAGCAAAACAAGGTATCTCACAAACCAAAAGAAAGAAACTCCATCATTACTCCCCTACACTTGTTACATATGGATCTCTTTGGCCCCATCAGTGTAATGAGTCTAGGAAGGACCTCTTGCTGTTTAATAATCACATATGACTTTACAAGATTCACTTTGGTCTTCTTCCTTAGAACTAAGGATGAGACTCCTGAGATTCTGAAGAATTTCATCTTAAAGATTGAGAATCAATGTGATCACAAGGTCAAAACCATAAGATGTGATCAAGGAACTGAATTTAAGAACTAAATCCTTGATACATTTTGTGATGAAAAGGGTATTACAAGAAAATATAGTGCTCCCAGGACTCCTAAACAAAATGGTGTTGTTGAGAGGAGAAACATGACACTTAGTGAAGCTGCAAGAACTATGCTGTCTGACTCTAAACTGGCCATCATCTTCTAGGCTGAGGCAGTCAACACTACCTTCTATGTGCAAAACAGAGTTTTAGTGGTTAGGACTCATGGTAAGACTCTTTATGAACTTTGGCACAAGATAAAACATTTCATTGGTTTTCTTAGGTCATTTGGATGTCCATGCACCATCTTGAATACCAAAGATCAAACTGCCAAGTTTGCTAAAAAATCAGATGATGGACACTTCATCGGATACTCTTCCCAAGCTAAGGCTTATAGAGTATACAATCTCAGAACTAGAGTAGTTAAAGAGTCAGCCAATATGACTTTCAATGAGCACACTCCCAGTGTGAAAGGTTCTCGTCCTGATTGGCTGTTTGATCTTGATTTAGTTACCAACTGTTTAACAAATCTTATGAGCATGTTTCAGGATCTACAAACATACTACCTACAGGTGATCCTGATCCAAGATTTGAGTTGAGAAGACCTTCAAGCTACACATCTTCAACTCCAGTTGTAACTAACTCTGCAAATGAAGTTTCTATCAGCACAACAATGACAAATTCAGCTGATACATCTGAGATGCCTTCAAATTCCAACTAAGAGGCTCCATAACCAGATAAAGAAGCTTCAATTATAAAAGAAAATGGTGGTGGTGATAATGATCAAGAATTTCTTGATGATGACAACCACTCCATAGAAGACAACATCAATGATGTCACACACTCTTTGGACCAAGTCTCTCTTGATAAGTGTGATGATATGGTGGGAGAAACATCAATGCCAGATCTAAATTTCTCTAATTTAGATCTCTCAGCAACTTGCTATGATTCCTCAGCTAAGGATTCACAATTTTCATCCTACCACAAACATCATTGGAGATGTTAACACAGGAGTAAGAACAAGTAGACAAACCCATGAAGCATATGTTTGTCTTCACTCTTGTTTCTTATCTTAGATAGAGCCCAAGAAGATTAATGAGGCTCAGAAGGATGGAAGTTGGTTGAAGCTATGCAAGAGGATTTGCTTCAATTCAAAAGGCAAAAGGTTTGGAACTTATGTCCTCTTCCTCATGGGAAGACTACTATAGGAACCAAATAGGTGTTTAGGAATAAGAAATATTATAAAGGAATTGTCATAAATTATAAACCTAGATTAGTTGTTCAAGGGTACATACAAGAAGAAGGAATTGATTACACTAATGTCTTTGCTCTTGTAGCAAGACTGGAAGCTGTTAGGAAATTCTTGTCTTTTGTTGCATCCAAAAACTTCAAGGTCTATCAACTTGATGTCAAGTGTGCTTTTCTCTATGGGGAAATTGATGAAGAGGTGTATGTCAAACAACCACCTAGTTTTGCATATCTTGATCATCTTGATTATGTCTACAAGCTTGATAAAGCTCTTTATGGGTTGCACCAAGCACCAGGGAAGTGGTATGAGACTTTATCTCAGTATCTCTACAAGCATGGATACAAAAGAGATACTATAGATGGAACTCTCTTCATCAAAGCACAAGGAAATGACTTGATGCTAGTTCAAGTATATGTAGATGACATCATCTTTGGTTCAACTAATCCAAGGCTCTACAAAGACTTTGAGAAGCTGATGAAGGACATATTTGAAATGAGTACCATGGGGGAACTAAATTTATTTCTGGGAATTCAAGTGAAGCAAGTTGAAGATGTCATCTTCATAAGTCAGTCAAAGTATGTTCAGAACATACTTAAAAGGTTTAACATGACTAATTGTAAGATTGCTAAGACACCCATAGCAAGAAACCACTCCTTTGGACCTGATTTGAGGGGGAGTGTGTGGATGAACACCTTTATAGGGCTATGATTGGGTCTCTCATGTATCTTACAGCTAGCAGGCCTGATATCATATTTACCACATGTATTTTTGCAAGATATCAAGCCAACCCAAAACGCCACATCTTATCACTGTCAAAAGAATTCTAAGATACCTCAAATGTGCCTTAACACTTGGCCTCTGGTATCCCAAGAACTCTGACTTCAATCTGTATGCATAAACAGATAGTGATTATGGTGGCTGCAATATGACTACAATCTGGGGGATGTCAGTTTCTTGGTGGAAGGGTTGTCTCATGGCAATGCAAGAAACAATCCTGTGTCTTTGCATCAACTGCTAAAGCCGAATACATTGGTGCTGCAACCTGCTGTGCTCAAGTGCTTTGGATTCAAAATCAGATGCTTGACTATGGATTGAACTTCAAGGAGACTCTCATTCACATAGATAACAATAGTGCTATCTCTATAACTGAAAATCCAGTACAACACTCCAGTACAAAACATATCAATATCATGTATCATTTAATTAGAGAACTTTTAAAAGGGATTAATCAAACTAGTCAAGGTTAACACAAATGAACAATATGCTCATCTGTTCACAAAAGCTTTTGATAAACAAAGATTCAAGTATCTTATATCAGCTATTAGGATGATTAACTTGAGTAGCTTTTCTTAAAACTTAATCATTTTATTTCTAAAACCTGTGTGTCCTAAGTTGTCTATTCAATCACCTTCATAAGCTCTTGTTTTCTCTGGATGAAAATCTTTTTAGAAGAACTTTCCTTAGAATTTTTGAAAAATCTTGGTCATTTTTCCTCCGGAAGATATAGATTTTATCTTCGGAAGAAACTCATGCCTTCAAAACAAATAACTGCTTAAGTAAATTGCCTTCGGAAAAATGTCTGAAATCTCTTCCGAAGCTTAAAATGTTCTCTTAGGCACTTACACATTTTCAAGGACAGTTTTCTTCTGAAGCAAATTAACTCTTGGAAGCTTTATTGTTAGCTAAATAAAACTTTTAAGTCTTAATTTTCTTCCAAAGCAAAATTTTTAAAACTCTCTAGAAATTCTTCTGAAGTCATTTTGGCTTCGGAAGCTTTTTCATTAAAATTCCAAAGACAATTTACCTTTGGAAGATTTTTGAATTCCAAGAAAACTACTTTTTGAGCAAAAAGCAAACTTCTTTTTCAGATGTGGGACCGACATCCGGATTTCAATGTTTATCCTCTTCCATTAACTTTGCCTTATATCATGTTCATATAAACCCAACGGTTTCCTCCCTCTCTCTATCATCTTCATCTTTCCTCCAAACCTAAATTCCTAAAATTCTCTCTGCAACCACCTTCGTTCTTTCTTTCCTTCTCCATTAAGCTTTCCTAAATGGCCAACCTTAACAGAAGAAATGACCCTGATTTCTCTATGTAGTTACACAGGTAGCACAATCAGGTTGCTTTGTTAAACTCCAAGAAAGATCCAAACTTCTCAAAGGTTTGCCAATTCTTGGCTTTGTCTAACTATTCCACCTCCCTTACCATCGATCTTGTTCTTTATGAGGAACATTTTCTTGATTTCTAGAAAACCTGTCAAGAGGTTATTCAAGATGGGGAGAAGGCACTGTCTGCTACAGTGCAGGGGAGGACAATCTTCATCACTCCAACCATCATATGAGCTATGAGGGGGATTTCTCTGTAAAGACCTTTAGGAAAGGAAAGGTCTCATCCTAGTGGAAGTACTTACTACATGTGGTCATCCACAGCTTGTCGAACAAGCATGGGGGTTGGGACCAGATTCCTAAAGATCTCTCCTTCATAGTGGATGGGATGGTTCAAGGGGAAAGTTCAGGTATTCTTAATTAGTCTATACAAACCTGCTTGCTAACTTAGACTCCTTAGAATATTACATGTTTCCTAGATATGTTCAAAACATTCTCAACTGTGAACTGGGCTCACATTTGAGGGAAACAAATAATATTCTTAAATTGGGACAGATGAAGCCCGACATCTTTAAAATATTAAAGAAGCCAACTATTGGCTTCTCTGGGGTAGAAACAGCCATGGTCCAAAAAATGTTAGAGCTCATTGCTCAAGGTGACAACCTGGCAACACAAGTCAGTGTTGAACCCACAACTTCTACATCTCAACCACCAAAACAGCCACAAATCACCCTCACTTACCAAAGAAGATCCAAACAAACCCCTGCACAAGCTATTCAGTTTGTGCAGGCCCCCATATCACTACCCACACAAGAAGAAGTGGAATCTAGAGCTCCCACTTCTCCTGAGGAGCAAACCACTCCCATCCATTCAACTATCAGTCCTGAGGCTCCTCATGCTCAGACTGATGAGCTCACAAGCCTAACAACCTTAAGCCTTCATTCTGAGTCTCTACACTCAGATGAACAACCTTCAAAGGATAGCTACCATCCCCAACCTTTAGACTTAAACCAACCAATTCCCAACCTTGACTTCTATACTGATGAAGAATTAGGTTTCAGTGAGTATCATGAGTCTCTCTATTCCTCCCCTACTTAAAGAGAGATGAGTGCTCCTGAATCATCTATGTCTAGCCCACATCAGTCACTTATCATTGAGGTGGATACTTCTGAACCTATTCAGGATATCCATATGGAAAAGGCTCTCACTTTAGCAAGTGATTACATAATTAAGATCTCAACCATGGCAACTCAACCCATTGACACTTCAACTGAAGCTGTCATTGAGCAGAGGAAAACTAGCAGCCAAGAAATCCAAGATGGTGGTGAGAAAGAAGACTTTGGTCCAGTTCTCTCATCTCCTAATGATTCTTTTGATGAAGATGATGGGAATCTGAGACTAAAAATGCAAAACTATAAAAAACATGCACCTATCTAGTCTCCAAGGTTAGTCACCTTGAATCTCAGGTGACTACCTTGGAAAACAGGGTCAATGATTAGCAACATGAAGTATCTTATCTCAAGGACAAACTAGTTGGGAGACCTTTAGGAAGAGCTCAACCAAGAACACAAGAAGCTTTGAACGTGGTTGATCTAACCTTTAGCTTACCTATACAAGGGATGATGATACCAAAAAGGAGGAGAAAGTCATCACAGACACAGAACCTGGGAGTTCCACATAGAGTATGGATAGAGGACTCACCATCCTCACTTGCAACTGTTGATACTCAGCAACTTCCTCAAGTTCACATTGATGTGTGTTGGAGCATATATTGTCATATATAGTGTGTCCGTCGCTTGACGAATAGTCTAGGCTTAATGTAAGACACCTGATATGTTGTAAACACATGAAACTAAGTCATTCGTAGGAGCATATGTGAATGAGACTTAGTCGTATGGCTGAGCCATGCTAATGGACCAGTCGTGCGACTAAAAGATGCTATTGGGCCATTTGTAAGACTGAACCATAAGTATGGTCCAGTCGTACGATTGAACCATACGCATGGTCCAATCGTACGAATGGGCCCAGTCGCATCTGATATGGGCTGAGGCCTATAAATACCAGTTTCTTTGTGTAGAGAGAAAAGAGTTTTGAGAGTGTGCCCGGGGCCTAGGTGCTGTCGGATGAGAGGGGAGATCATGCTCGATCTCCCCTTACTAAGAGTCTTGATTCTTATGTTTAACGAGCTTGTAATCATTAGGTTTTATCAATGAAACCATTCTATTATTGTTCGTTCTATTGTTTGTCTCTTGGTTTTCTTTCCTTTTGTCAAGAACATGCTCGGATGTCAATCGATACAACGACTTCACAATTGGTATCAGAGCAGGTTACTGCTAGAATGGTCTAACAAGCATTCTAGCAACCCGAGCTCTTGATTTCTGGATCTATTTCATGTTCTTTGACATTAAACCCACTTTGTGTTCTTCATGTTTTGCTCAGATTTTGTTACGTGTGTTGTTTCTTGGTTAAAATCTAACTCGGAACCACGTTCTTATCACCCTTGCGAATCTTATGATGTCTATTTTGTTTTGGTTCACGTAAAATTCATCAGATTAGGGTTTTTGGAAGCCATGGCGACTGCAGATCTGAAAATTTGTATGCAGATCCGCTCATGTGACTGGACCATGCTAATGGACCATTCATACGTCTGGACCATGCTAATGGACCATTCGTATGACCGACCATGCTAATGGACCATTCGTATGACCGGACCATGCTAATGGACCATTCGTATGACCGGACCATGCTAATGGACCATTCGTACGACCGGACCATGCTAATGGACCATTCATACGATTGGACCATGCAACTGGACTAGTCTTATGTCCAGTCGTGCGACTAGACCAGTCTTATGTCCAGTTGTGCTACTAGACCAGTCTTATGTTTAGTCACACTACTGGATCAGTCTTATGTCCAGTCATGCTACTGGACCAGTCTTATGACCAGTCTCACGAATATATCATTCATATCATCCATTCACATGAATGTGATATTTGTCCTCCATGTCATACGAATGAACGGTGTTCCATACCAAAAAAAGGGTCTGGAACTGCCTCTTGCATAGATTTGAGGATGAGCAAAGCACATTCACTCTGAGGTTCTTTTGTCGAATAAGTTCGATGGATACCCCATTATTCGTTGGACTTCCAGAATAGATGAATGTAGTTAGAACACAAAAGAGAGAAGAGAAGATGTCAGCAGTCGGTGCTGATTTTGTGGGGTAGTCAGGAGCATCTGACTATTTATGGGATAATCAAGTTATATTTATCCGCACAGAGAGGATTCTGATTCTTAAGGGGAATTCATGTATAGAGAAATTGAAGACGCAATCAGAAAGTGATGATGTATGCTGGTGTCTGATGATGAATTTGAGTGTATGCTGATTTGTTTGAGATTGCCAGCTGTGGATTGGAACCTTCTACTTTTTCCCAATACATCGTATGAAGACACCAAGAGAGCATAATGTTTATATATTGGGATATGCTGAATTTGAGAGGGAATTTTTGTAGGTGTTAATGTTAATCAGGTTAGCCCGTGTGAAGATTGGAGCAATGAAAAACTGTTCATATCATTATCTAGAAAAATCAGTCATATGGGGAATCTTACTGCTATGATGGTGTTCTGCAAAGTAAACAAAAGCTATTGTGCGTAAATTTATTTTCATGGATACTGTAGCAACCTGATGGATCAGCAACGTTGGCTAATATGGTTTTTGTTTGATTCTATTGGCAACCAGAGCAAAGATTGACTGAATATTGTAAGAGGTGTTATCTACTATTCGCAAGCAACGTCCAAGGGGGAATTTGTTGGAGCATATATTGTCATATATAGTGTGTCCGTCGCTTGACGAATAGTCTAGGCTTAATATAATACACCTGATATGTTGTAAACACATGAAACTGAGTCATTCTGTAACACCCGGTTATTATCTATTTTGTTGTCGACGAAGGAAGAAATGAAATAAAGTCCAAAGTCGAGGGACCAAACTCGCCAATGAAAGAAGATGGGTGAGTGGGGGTATATAAAGGGAGAGGGCAGCCATTACCCTCTCCCCACACCCACATTTTCAGCCAAAGAAAGAGGAGAAGAGAGAAAGAAGAGAAAAAGGGAGAAAAGTTGGTTCGGGTTGGTTCGAGTGAGCCAGAATCATTGAGAAGCGAGTCAAATCGAAGCTCTCCTTGTGGTGGTCGTTTGTGTGAGTTCTAGGACCCCTCTTTTACACGTTTTTGAATGATTTTAGGGCTGGAACACATCTAAAATCGGGTTTTTAAGTGTGTGCATATTTGACCCATTTGTGTATGTGTATGTGTGTGTATGATGCAGTTGAGCCTTGTTTATGAGCTTGTGTGTGCTTGAATGGTGTTATGGTATGCATTCCTAAGGTTTAGGATGGTTGATTTGGGCTTAGAATGAGTTTGGATGAGCTTGGAGGTCGAAAATGGCATATTGGGTTCGGGATGAACTGCATTCTGCACCAGCTAGGGCTAGGCGACCGAATGGAGGCCATACGGCCGATTGAAGTGCGATTGGGGTTCATTCGCATGATTGGGGTCTATTCGCACGATTGGGGTCCATTCGCACGACTAGGAGTTCATTCACACGACTGAGGGTCTAGTCGCATAAGTGCTCATCCGCATTAGCTCCATCCGCATGAGACTCCATTCACACGATTGGGTGTTCATTCGCATGAGTGTTCATCCGCATTGGTTCATTTGCATGATGTTCAGTCGCATGGAGGCCATGCGACTGAAGGGTGTCCATACGCCCGAATAGGGTTTTTGCACCCGAGGAGAAGTGTAGTTTAACTTCTGACTTTCGGGGGAAAGTGCAGATGTAAGTTTTGACGTAATGGTTCCCGTAAGAGCATGTAAGATGACGATCGAGGCCTTAGAGAGCATGTTGGGTATGATGATGATGATGTTGCATGATTATGCATGTTATGTATGTATGATGTTGCCCTATAGGATGTTGATGACTGTGTATGATATGTTCCTTATTATGGCTTTACGTGTCATGTTAATGAATTAATGAAGTATTATGTAACGTAACTGAAAGAAAGTGAAAGAGGAACATGAAGTAAGAATGCATGCATTACTGAACGATGAAAGTAATGAAAGTCTTGCAAGCACTATATGTCGGGACACGCCATTAAGGTGTTAGCCCAACGGTGTGCGGGTTCCCTACCCCGGGAGGATGCACATCGGGGTCTTTCTTTGTGATTGACCATATGTATGAACCACTGTTGCGTGCCTTAGGTACTGTGACCATTTGGTGCCGAGCACCACCGATGAAGGTCTTTTATAGGGTTAGGTCCAGTACCACGAGACTGAAGGGCATAGCATATGACAGTGGTATACCTGAACTTTACCTTAGGTATTGTGACCATTTAGTGCCGAGCACCACCGATGAAGGTCTTTTATAGGCTTAGGTCCAGTACCACGAGAATGAAGGGTAAAGTTCATGGTGATGACGAAAGGAAAAGATGTAATGATGAACGAACGAATGGAAGTAAGAATGAATGAATGAGCGGAAGTTAATGAACGATGAAGATAATAAATATTATCTATGTGACGTATGATGTATGATCGCATGAAAGAAATGAACGGTTTTAACGAAAGAAAAGTATGTTTTATTTTATAAAACTAGAACTCATTCATCAACACTGACTTTGATGTGTTTCCAGTTGGCAGGTAATGATTGCTGAGGATGGCACGAGGTGGCTACTCAGCTCTTTTGGGATGGCATCCATTTATATAACGCTTTTGTGATGTAATGCAACAATGTATTTTATAACTGATTAACGATGTATTATTTTGCAAAAGCTATTATATTGAAATGAAATGTCATTTTTAAATGTTTCCACTATGATGATTTATGAAATACAATGTAATTATATGTTTTATGTGTAATGAGGACCCAGCTGTAAGCGTCCCGGGAACGGGGCCTTACCATTCGCAGGAGCATATGAGAATGAGACTCAGTCGTACGACTGAGCCATGCTAATGGACCAGTCGTGCGACTGAGAGATGCTATTGGGCCATTCGTAAGACTGAATCATAAGTATGGTCCAGTCGTATGATTGAACCATACGCATGGTCCAATCGTACGAATGGGCCTAGCCGCATCTCATATGGGTTGAGACCTATAAATACCAGTTTCATTGTGTAGAGAGGTAAGGGTTTTGAGAGTGTGCCCAAGGCCTAGGTGCTGCCAGATGAGAGGGGAGATCATGCTCGATCTCCCCGTGCCAAGAGTCTTGAGTCTTATGTTTAACGAGCTTGTAAGCATTAGGTTTTATCAATGAAACCATTCTATTATTGTTCGTTCTATTGTTTGTCTTTTGGTTTTCTTTCCTTCCGTCAAGAACACGTTCGGATGTCAACCAATCCAGCGACTTCACAATGTGGACTCTATAGACTCCTTCATTCAGAGTCTTTTTAAGGAAGGGATACCAAGGGCAGTGTCATCTCCACCTCAAGGAATTTCCAACTATATCATAGGGTGGATGTATGATGCCAACAGAAGAGCCCTAGTTCTTTAAAGAGTTCAAGGGCAGCAAAAAGTCTTTAACTTTTAGACCTTGAACTACTATAAAGGTCTTAACCTTATCAGCATGCCACTTGTCAACCCAAGCCAATGTAGACAAGCTGACATGCTAGCTCAAAGGATACAAGATAGAATTACTAAAGAGTTCAGACTTAGAAGGAGACAAAGGCAATCAGGTAATACTATTGGTCAACTGGATGTTAAGGGAGACCCTAAGATTAGCTTCGAAGGGGAAACATTGACTGAAGGCCCAGTGGTAGAGCCTGAGAGTCCTGTCACATCCACAACTACTTTAGCAATTCATTCCCTCAGTGAAGCACCTGCTGGTGAAGGTGCATCACAACCTCTCTCTGGTTAGAGCTTGGAAGCTACACCAGGCAATGAAGGCCAAAGCTCTCTCCACCCTGAGTCATAAAGATCTATGAGTAACAAAGAGAAAATAAAAATGATTTCTGAGGAGATTGAGGAAGAGGAGAGAGAGGAAGAGGAAGCTAAGGGGAGAAAGTTCCTCTACTGGGTATGCAAGATTCATAGAAGTTGCTATTAGGGCTGCCCTAGGCCAAACACTCAGGATGATGAGTTGAGGGCAGTCAGGATAAACTATCTACAGACCAGAAACTATGATATTGATAATATCATCTTCCTCCCCTTAGATGAATTAAATGAATTGGCTGACATAGAATTGTCAAAGGAAAGAAAGAAGGCAGAGGATGCAAAATTACTTCTTCAAATCAATGAAGAAAGAAGACAGAAAAGACTCTACAAGCGTGTGCCTACCCTCTCCCCAGTTCAAGAAAGTCCTGAACAAGAGGATGCGGCTCCACAAGAACCTCAGGTAAACAAAGAAACTGATAGGATCAAAATGATCAACTACCTGAGTGCCACAGGCCTCTATCAGGCAGATGTACTTCTTCCTCTATCCTTTGAATACATTGAGTTCGAGTATCTCAAACAGTTTGAACTTGAGGTAACCAAAGAAAGAAAAATCACAAAGAAAACGTTAAGGGAAGAAGCTGCAAAGTCAAGGGCCATCATCCAGAAGAGTATGAAGAAGTCTGCTGATAGGCAGAGGATGATGAACTTCTTGAAGATGTATGGATTCTTCGGAAGGAGACTTGGCACCATGTCTCTATCCACTATGGATGAGCATATAAGGGTGATCAAGTAGAAGATTCAAAGAGGAGAACTAGTTAACTTACACTCCCTACCAAGTCAGGTCCCTTAAGAAATGGAGGCTAAGATTGAACCATTTGAGACCACACAACCTGAACATCCTGCTAAGCATCAGCAAGCTTCTACTTCTGATCCACCGTAGGGTTCTGTCCCCTCTCAATCTAAACCTGTGAGATAGGAAGACCCAACTGAGAAAGACAAAAAAGATCAACAAGGTGTTACAGGCCAGTTTTCTCAGTTAAAAGGATCAAAAAGGAGAAAAAGGATGGCCTCTAAACCAAAGCCAAAAAGAAGAAGAAAGACGCATCCATCTCTAAACCTCAGGATGAGTTAGAACATCCTGAGGATGTGCAACAAGAGGAAGCTACACCAACTCCCATTCAAGTAGCTCCTCTAGCATCAGGAAAACCCATCTTTTCCTGGACATACACTACAAATCTAGAAAGATGGCATGTTATCAGAGATCAAGGTGTTGAAGATGTCTACACATGGCAAGACATGTTCAATCTACCTCTGCCTAATATCTTTGATATGAGAAGACACTATGAGAGTCTGAGTTATCCTCATCATCTTATGAAGAAAGGTATGGTCATCATCACAATGAGGACTGTTTATATCTGAAGTCTTCAAATGTTTTAGTAGCATCAGCCTAGGGGGAGTTTGTAAGGTTTCATATAAGGCTGATGCAACCCAAAACATCCAAAGTCTCTCCTGCATGCATACACAAGTGTACTGAAGTAGAATGCTTTGGAAGTTTCACACTCTTCCTTATAAAATATTCTAACTGCGAAATCTTCCGAAGCCAAGACCAATATCTTCTGAAACCAAACATGAAGTATTCCAAAGCTTCACAGACAAAGTCTTCCGAAGCCAACTCTTGAAGATAGATTTCTTTCGAAGACTTTTTAACACATGCTATTATCTAGATGTACCTTTATCATAAAGCTGGACCACCTTTCCATTGTAACTCTGATTAGACACTAACTTTACATGAGTTGGTGACAGGTTCATGATTTTGGTAACTATACATTGAGGTCTTGAGTATTTTATGTATTTTATTCTTTTTGTAATATATTAGGATGTGAGCTATGGCATGTCATAGTCACTAGTCAAAAGGCAATTCCTTTTGACTCTACATTGATTTTATTATTGTCTAGATCATGTATCCAGCCAGCCTTCAAAGTATGGCCAGCTGTAGGATGTAGTATAAGTATCTCTAGTCCTTGTATCTTATCATCATTGCTTTGTAAACACTTGTAAGGAACTAGAGAGAAATATACATCATCCTTGAAAACCAAATACTTGTGTTGTTCTATTCTTGTTTTGTCTCTTTATTACTTGTGTTTCTTAGCTCTCATTTTTCTGTTTTCCCATTTTAACTGTTAAGTGTTATTGAATACTCTCCACTTGTGTTGTTATGTTATAAAAATACATTGCACCCTTCTAACGGTCCTGCATATATGTATATTGTACTAATGACTTAAAGTTGATTAAACTTAAAGGTTTTCAAATGACTAATATTTCAAAGAGTTTCTATAAATCATTAAAGCTAAAACTCACTGAATAACACTGACTTTTTGTATGAATGTTAGCTTGACAGGTAAATAAAAGATTGATTAAAGAATGATAGTTGGCATGGATGCGAAGTTACATGAATGTGTTCAAGACTGACATTCTGATAAACTTAATTATGTTATGGATTAATGTAATAGATTTTAGATAATGTCCTACGCATTGATAGTTTTAATGCTCGATGCTATAAAAGTAAATGTTTAAAGTTTAAGCATTATGTGTTCTTGTTGTTCAAAACCCAATTGTGAGGTTTCCTGAAAACAGAAAATAACATATAAATTTATTTTTTTACAATGAAAGTTGATTGTCGAGTGGGAAATTATGGGAAATTGCAACAACCCTTTATAGATGCGTTTGGCATCTTAGACAAATCAAAATTCACCCAAACTTCTTGGTTCCTTGTATTAGGTTAAACCCACACAATGATAAGCTCGGTTGAGGAACCAATACCAACCCGATGTATGTGATTGGAACATTTTTAGAAGCCATGGTGTCATAACGATATAAGTTTTGTGTTGTTTGGTTCATTTTTACATTTTAAAATTGTGTATCAATCAATGCACCCCACACATATTTATACTAACGTATAGGGTAAAATGATCCATAAAAGGATCAAAATGATAATCAAGTTTCTATAAATTGAAAACAAATTGACTATTTTTTTCAAAAGGTAGGTTCTGATTAGGATCGAATTGGTGAATGAAATACAGTACCAAAGTTATTATGGATGTTGCAACCCTTCCCTATGAATACTAGTTCGATTAGGTTTAGGTTTGGGTCGATAGTTTTGGTTTCACATGATAACATATATATGATGTATAAATGTTAACTATATGTCCCGACTAAAAGTTGTATGAAGAAATACACTGTATTGTTGTTCGTTGAATATAATAATGCTTATTAATTAACATGATAATACTGTAAAATTGTTTTATTATACTATTGTAGATGCTTATCAGTCGTGGAGCTTGAATATGAGGGGGCAAAATTAATTTTTTAGGGGAGGCGAACTCAAGCTTTATATAAACATTTACACTACTCGGTCAAAAGTTTATACTACCGGACTAAAATTTAACACTACCAATAAAAAAAAGGTAGGGCGGGGCGGCCCCCCACCCCCGACCCCTTTAATCCTCCGCCAATGATGCTTATGTTTAATGGAACCAAATATAAATCTAGGTTAGCGGTTGATATGAAAGAATGACACTAAAAGTGAAATAGATCATTGTGAGGGAATAACAAAAATAAGGTGTTTGGTTAGTTAATGAAATAAAATCACATATACAAGTATTCTAATTGTAACATTTGCTATTTTTTTGTCAATTATATAAATCAACACAATATTCAAACTATATCCTTCGTTTTGGTGATTTTAAAACAATAAACGTGTTATTTAACTAATTTTGTGAATTTGATGATTTAAATTTACATTTAATATTTCCTTTAATAAATTTATAAACTTATTAGGTATTATATATGAGTTCTAATTATTATATTAAAAAATTATAGATTTTGAAATATCTATAAAGTTTATAAAGATATATAAATATATAAAGACTACTATCCATTACAAGATTAAACATCTTAACAATTAACTTATAAAAATACAATAAGATTTATAATCTTTATAAAGTTCTTTTAAATAAATAAGTTGAATAATTATTTATATTTAGAATTTCAAAGTTTGGGGTCCAATTTTTAATTCTTGAAACTTTATTCCAAAAGTTTAGACATAAAATAATAACAAACTAAACTGCAAGGGCCAAATGTGTAACTTTAAAAGTTACAACCCAACCCCCCGCCTACTTTAAAACCCCGCATTTCCGGTGCATCTCTGGCTCTACAACTCACCAAAAACATTCGATTTCGACCTCAAACCGTTGCAAATACATTCGTGTAAACGTCTCGAACCTTAACCACACTTTAATTTGAGTTTAAGGTTGGCAATGGGTGTCGATTGAGCTTGGTAACCATCAACCTCAATGATCCAACCACTCACTCATTAAAACACAATAATAATCCAAGTAAATGGTAGCTAATTAATTGTTTAATCAACACTACACTTTTACCAAACGAAATTCTATTTGAAACAACACCTAACCATCACAATCGAACCTCACCATCGTCGAGTCTGCTGCTTGGTCAACACTATCCTTTGCGCATTTTAAAGAGCAATTAATAGAGGGTTTTCAAGGATCACAAGTCATTGAAACTACATATAAAATTAATTTGGTTTCCATCATCATCTGCATATCCATTGAATTCGGTTCTTGGCCGCGACCTGCTCTACCGTCGAAGGGCATCAATTCAATCTCAATCAAGTGAGTAAAGAACATCAATACCCTTGGTTTACCTTAATGAATCAAAGCCCTATGATTAATTTGGTTGAATAGCTTGAATCAAGGTTCAATTTGGTTCAAGAACAAACTAGGGTTCTTAAGGATTTGGGGGAAATTCTAAAGTTATATTTTTAACAATTTAAAACCAAAGTAAACCATGGGCACAACCTGGTTCACTGGTTATCCACTCACATCCATACTTGGAGGTCCCAGATTCGAACCCGAGCACCCTCTAACATTTTTAAGGCCTTTTTAGTCTTAAATAAATCACAGAAAATTTTAATATATATAAAAATTATTTTTATAAACTTCAAATATTTCTAAAAGCCACAAAGATTTTCTGTAAATTTTCTAAGTTAAATAAATATATTTTGTTAATAAAACATTTTAACAAATATTTTTTTAAATAATTTATTGTAAAATGAATTGTAAATAATAAATAATAATTTATTATTGGTCCAAACGTTTTCTTTTAATTATTATCGTTTAAATCATGAATATTTCAAATAATTATTTAAATTTTATATTTAAACTTTATTAATTATTATAAATGATTTAATTTCATTTTCTCTATACTAAAACACATAAATTGTATATTTCTTTATTTAATGTACTAACATAAATCCCCAAATTCCGCTTGAAACCCTAGTTCTTGTAAATTCGTTAAACTTAATATTAGACGTTAAACCTTTTAAATTTATATATTTAGGTGCTTTGTGATGATTTACGTTGGAACGACGTCTATTATTATTCTTATTAATCGTCATTCTTATATTTATTTGCCATGTGAGTTTTCTATGCTCCTTTTCACTTTATTTCACACCTTTTGAGGTGAAACATGTTAACTTTATAAACTTACACTTGTAAACATCTTGATACTTGTAAATGCAAATACAACATCTTTACTTTTTCTCATGGTTATTAGTACTATTGTGAGTGTTATATGAGATACATTATATGATGACAATCATTAACTATTGCTAGCTTGACGACGTCTTACATCTATGGGCCTGACAAGCCTATTGGTGCTAAAGTCGATGTATTGCCGGGTCCTGATGACGTATGACTTGTTCATCATGGGAACCAAGTATACTTAGCCAATCTTATAAACTTGTAATTAAGTCGAGGTTTGATTGTAGCTATATGTGTTCTATAACTTGCATAATTCATAACCATTGACATCAATTGCTACTTGTAAATCGTTTTATATATATGTACTCTTAACCATGGAAACTCACCAACTTTCAAAGTTGACCCTTTATTTTAACATGTTTCAGGTTTGATAGTTGAGGAACTCTTCTTGCTTATATAGGACTTGGACTTAGATAAATTAAACATCTTATGTTGTTGTTTATATTTTTTTTATGTATTGTAATGACTTAATTGACTTGTATTGTTAAATGAATAATGATATTTAATATTATTCCAACTAATTTAGTTCCATGTGTTATGAACAATCGTTTCACATTCGTCTTCCCCGATGATTTCGCCGTCGGTCGGGGTGTGACACTAATTCCCTTTAAACATCACAACATCATTCATCCATCCCATTTCTTCATTGTCTTTCATCATTATCACCACCACCATCACCATTAGTGTATTCCATTCATTCTTCTTTTTTTTTCTACCAATCAATAAAAAGTAATAATTCATATTATTTTTATATGATAACCAAATAGAATAATATAATAGTAATGATCAATTCTTACTCTCTCGTTCATTTTATTACCTCATAGCAGACAGACCCTAACTTTTTTTATGTTTTCTAGCAATTTAGTGTTAAGTTTGAAGTCAAAACTCGTATGTCATTAGTAGGGTCCACGGTCAGACGAACTTACTTGTCAAACATGAAAAGCAGTATTTGCTTTTACAGCTATACGCCCACTGAAATCATGGTGGAGTTATCGTTACGAATGTTTTTGTCTAGTTTGTTAACAAAATTGTAAATTATGATCTCATTCATCATATATGGAAATTGGTTCTCTATAATGAGTATGTGTAATTACCACGAATTTTAATTTTGATAACGTCGATAAGAGAAAATTGCATAAATGGTCCTAATGGCTTAATCAGATTGCATGTATGGCTCTCAAACTAAAAAAAATACAAAATTAGTCTAAAGTCTTGGGTACTCATTGCATATTTGGTCACTAACATTAAATTTATTTAGTTTTTTATGTATTTCATACAGTTTTGGGTTAACTTGTAAATTTAATTTTAGCAGCCAAAAGTGAAACACTCAAATAAAAGTTTGGACCAACTTTGTATTTTTTTAAATTTGAGGACTAAACTTACAATGACTTCACAAAAGTTTAAAATAAAGTTGCAATTGTCAAAGTCTGAAAACCAAACATGCAATTTGGTCAAATCATATGAACCATTTGAGTAATTTTCTCTATCAATAAAGTATATTTTTTGGGTGCATTTTAGTTTTATGTAGGGGTGGTCATGAGGGGGAGCTGGGTGGGGGACCGCCCAAGGCCCGATCTCCTCAAAAGCCTGAATTTTTTTTAAATATTGTATATATGTATTTTATGAATAAAAATAATTTAATCTATTGATTAATCAATTTACAAACCAATAACCTTGTGATTATTTTAGCTCATTAAACTTTACCTAATAGCTCATTAACATTTTAAATAATATAGCCCAATAAAGACTCAACGGATTAGCAGATGATAGCTATTGAAAGAGATTTATTGGAGAACATGAATAATGAAGACTTGATCGAGAATTCTGCTTCCAAAAATGCTAGGAGATCCTTCTTATTAGCTTAAATAAGTAAATTAAATCATTTTGCTACAATAATTTGGTTTTGTTTATTGTCATACCAATTGTCATCGTATTATATTTTTTTAATACAATTTATTTGGTTTAGATTTTTTAATATGTTTTAGTATAGGGGCCTGTTTTTGTGTTTGCCATGAGCCCAAATTCCTTCGAGAATTTTTGGGATCGACCCTGCTTTTATGGGTCATGTCAATGTTAAAATTATCTCACACGTAGTCATGAGTTACCCAACAATGCATTCAAGTTTCAAATTTTAGTCGGATGTTCTCTTTTAAGTTCGACAAACATAAGTTAGTCGTGTATTAAGATATTTGCACTCGTGTATATGATTTATTGTATCGAATATGACTTCAAATAATGATATCATTGTTTTATTACTTATATTATTAGTCATATACAATTTCAATCATATCGTTTGAAATAATGATATCATTGTTTCATTACTTATATTATTACTCATATGCAATTTCAATCATACCGTTTTATAATTATTATATTTTCATTACTAATTATTTAATATTTTAGTTATTCAACCCGTATAATACACGGGGTTCTAACCTAGTACTCTTTAAAACACACAAAAAATTACGAGCTAAACAAAAAAAATAAAGCATCAATGTAATATTGTTAAAACGGATTTGTTTGTCATAATATACGAGTCATCAACGCATAAATGCACTGGTCGTTAAAATTGCCTTAAGGTTTTGTTTTCTATAGTTTTTTGTTTCATCTTATGATATTAAAGATAGTAAAATTTTGGATTACCTATACAATATATTTTTATCAACATTCAGGGGCTCTTTGTTTTTTGTCTGACCCGGCTGATCGGGTTGACCCGGCTGACTCGATCAGCGGGTAAGCCCGTTTAATATGCAAGAAGCTACAACTGACCTGGTCCAAGGTAGCTGACCCAAACTTGATTTCGGAAAAGGCTAACCCATCCATTTCAGCTGACCATGACCACCGACGGCCACCCCACCCCTCGTCGGCGCTTCCACCGACAGCGGACCCCTGCGTGACGACCCCCCTACGCGACAACCACCCCTACACGACAACCCCCCCCCCCCCCCCCCCCGGGGACGACCCCCTGCGTGTAAGGCCCTGCTCCCGGGATGCTTAAAGCTTGTAAATCATTGCACATAAAGCATATAGCTTTACATTTAACATTTATAACCTTACAGCAGAAACATAACAATAACTTTTCATTTCTATATAAATGCTTTTGCAAGTTAATACACATTCATTTCAAACAGAGTTTGTTCGCATTACAATGCAAAAACATTAAACAAAAGACTGTCATCCAAAAAGAGCCGAGTAGCCGCCCGTGCCATCCTCAGCAACGTTACCTACCAACTGGAAACACATAAAAGTCAGCGTTGCTGAGTGAGTTCTAGTTTTATAATAAAACATACTTTTCTTTCATTAAACCGTTCTTTACAATTGCATGTGATCATACATCATACATACGCACAGATAATATCATTATTATCTTCGTCATTCGTTCATTAACTTTCGTTCACATTCATTCATACTTTCTTACTTTCATTCGTACGTTCATTTATTTCGAGGACATGTACATTACCCCGAACATTATGCACGAAGCGGGTAACTGGGCCTGAGGTCTTTCATAGACTTTGAACATTGTGCACGAAGCTGACTCCAGCACCTAGGGCAAGTACATTCACCACTCATCTTTTCTTTTTTATTCCGGATTAATGCCATATGCTATACCCCGAACATTGTGCACGAAGCTGGTTACCGGGCTTGAGGTCTTTCATAGACCTCGAACATTGTGCACAAAGCTGACTCCAGCACCTAGGGCAAGCGGCAAGGATCCCATACATATGGTCAATCACAAAGATTGGACCCTAGTGTGCATCCTTCTGTGGTAGCTAACCCGCACACTGTTAAGCTAACACCCTTCATTGGGTGTGAACCTCCATACATTTGCTTGCAAGCCTTTCTTACATTCATTCATTTATTAATGCATGCATTCATTCGTTACGTTCCTCTTTCATTATCTTCCACTTTACATTACAGATACTTTTCGTCGATTCATTAATATGCAAGGAAAGCCACAGGAAGACAATCAAGTAAAGCAAGGAAAATAAACATACAACATCATTATACGAGGCATCATACATACATAACATACAGCATACATACCATCATACATAAGCATCAATTATACATCATAACATGCCTGTCATACCATCTATGACCTCAAAAAGTCAACTTACATAGCCCCTGGGAACTTCCCAAGTCAAAGCCTTCATTTCCACTTTTCCCCAAAAAGTCAGAAAATATTCTAAGTGTTCATCCACATTTCCCTTTTTGTTCATCCACATTTCTTTTTGTTCATCCACATGTCTTTTGTTCTTCCGCATTTCTTTTTGTTCTTCCGCATTTCTTTTTGTTCTTCCGCATTTCTTTTTGTTCTTCCGCATTTCTTTTTGTTCTTCCGCATTTCTTTTTGTTCTTCCGCATTTCCTTTTGTTCTTCCGCATTTCTTTTTGTTCTTCCGCATTTCTTTTTGTTCTTCCACATTTCTTTTTGTTCTTCCGCATTTCTTTTTACACTTAGGTAGTTTTCTAAATTCAGGCGTATGAACTACTGTTTGGGCGCATGAGCAGTCTAGGGCGCACTTATCATCATAATTCGGTCCCCAAACACCATCTATCATGCTCTAAGCTTAAATAATACATTCTAAGCCTTAAAAACACAACCATAACATCATCAAGCATGAACATAGATCAAAATCACACCATACTCGCAACACACAGACATTCAACATACGAGTATGAAACCCAAGTTTTATAAAAAGTTCAATCATGCATCTCCAGCCTCAAAATCAGTTTAAAACATGTAAAAGAGGGGTTCTAGAACTCGCCTTTGCAGCTCTTGAGTATGGATTCTCCGAAACTCGTTTGCAATTGAGTTCAACCGCCTAGAAACCCACTAAAAACACACACCCGAACACACACACAACACACATAAGCATACAACCGAGGCAAGGCCAGTTAAGAACACTTAAAAACCCATGAATTTCTTACCTTGAATTCGACTTTTCAGCTCTTGTTGTTCAAAATCCGAATATGCATTTTCTCTTTCTAAAAATATGATGATTTGGGGTTGTAAGAAGAGAGTGGGCAGCAATGCCCACTTTACACCCACTTTTCCAACCTTTTGTCCTATTTAATACTTTTTACCCCTCAACTTGGGTAAAATATCTTTTATTTCTTTTTCTTCACTTTATTCTTTCTTTCTTTCTTTAAGTTTAAAAATAACCCGGTGTTACACTGCGTGAGCACCGCCGAGCGCCTCCCCCGCGTGATTCCTCTTTGCGCGAGCACCGCCCCACTGCGATTCCTCCCTATGCAAGCATTGCCCCACCGCGATTCCTCCCTTACCGGTGGTGGTTGTGGTAGTGGAGGCCGGTGGTGGTTGGGAGGGGATGTAGAGATGGTGATGGTAGTGGATTTGTTTTTTTATGGTTTTTTGTTTGTTGAAAAGAGTTATTATCATTCAGTAAAACCAGTCAGTTACTAAATCAAACAGTCAAGTTTCAGTCAGATGTAGACTCAGTCAGAACTTCTAACCGGGTCAGCTTCTAACTCAGTCAGATCTTACTGAGTTAGTTTTATCAAACAGCTACTCACGTAAAAATTTTCTGCGTGTGAATATTAATGTGTTGTCAAAATTGAATCTTATAAATTTTAACACTCTAACCACGACTCGCTGGTTTAACGCATAGACCTATGCACTCAAGCACAATTAATGCACACTTAGTAGCATTGACTTTAGCATAATACACTTAGTAGCATCGACTTTAGCGTAATACACTTAGTAGCATTGACGTTCGCATGATATTCAGAAAAAAATCATTTTTTGTTAAATTTTTTAATAACCACAACATGCAAATATTTAGCTTTACCCACTGTAGTGCAAAGGTCTTTTAAAATGATTTTGCCTTTTGGTAATTCGACTTATTTAATGTAACATCAGCACACGTAATTTTTGATATTTAACATTATGTTTAACCGGCTAACAAAATATGCATATTTTTTATTTGTTGCTTTAATATTGTTACTACAATTTAATTTGTAATTATATATATATATACTAATTATCAATCTTTGTATGCATTAAAGGTTTTACATATTTTATAATTTAGCCCAAACATTTTTTTACTTTAAAATTTGGTCCCCTATACTTTTTATATTTTTACAAATTTTCCGGTTTACGTTTCGGTCTAAATTTTACGAGTTTATACATCGTAGTGTGCATGTGTGGTTCAACGTTTTTACGCTTATTTTTCACCCCTTTAACGGCCTCATCGAAACACGATCGTTCTAGATCAACTTGCTTATTGTTTTATATGTATTACTGCGTTATTCAACGTTTTTATGTTTACTTTTCGTTTGATTTTATTTTTTTCGTTTTTATTTAGTTTTAATGAGTTTTTTTTATCTTGGTGGTCGCTAACATGATGTGTCAACTGGTATGGTTTTACATCCCCACGGCAACGCTGTGGGCTAGATTCTAGTTATCTATAATTATAAATTGATTTTTAACCTTTTTTCCCTTAATTATCACTTGATTTATTATTACTATTTTATGTGTTTTTAGTTATTACTATTTTTTATTGTTATAACTATAACTATTATCATTTTTGTCATCATTATTTTTATGTTTTCTTATTATTATTGTTTTATTGATTTTCGTAACACTCTTGGTAACACTAATCATTCACAATCTGTTAAATGTTTAAACGTATGCCATTTTGAGGTGTTTATCAAATCAATTTTCTTCTTGGCTATTTAGTTGTATAAATCCGTTTTTCTACATTTTAAAAGAGTTAAAAATTCAAATTATGTTCCTCTTAATTAAACTAATTAAATTAAAGGGAAAACTTTACATAATAGTAATTAAATTTTAGAAGTGTTTAAATTAAGTCACTCAAATTTTTATTTGTTCCAATCAGGTTACTACTATTTTAATTTATTTAATCATGTTATTAAAGTTTTAAAAGTGTTTCAATCAGGTTACTAAAGTTTAAGTATTGTTCCAATAAGGTGACTCATTTTTTTATTTTTTTAAATAATTCACAAGTTATTATAAATTTGTTAGTTTTTTTAATTTTCAAGTTTTAAAAAATATTTTATAATTTATGAATGATTTAATTAGAATAGTACTATAACTTTAGTGACTTGATTGAGAAAAAATTATGAGTGATTTGATTAAAATTATTAAGGAACTTAATTATAATAACATTAAAACTATTACTATTTTATAAAGTAATCCTTAAACTAAAATAGAGAAAAATGACAACAAATAATCCTGGTGCATAACATGTGGAAACATGGGCGAAACTCTTTAGGGGTCGGGAGGGCCTCCGCTCCTTTTGTTTTTCGTCAGCAGTGCTAATTTTTTTTAGCAGTGTAATTTTTGGTCGAGTAATATAATTTTTTTCATATATAACGAGTCCCCCCTAAACTTAAAATAAATTATTTTGCCCCCGTACTTTTTATAAAAATATCCAAACTCCCTCAGTGTGCGAAAAAGTTTTTGTTAAGAGGATAGTGCACTTCGTGGTAATGATGTATATTTTAATTTAGTTGTAAGTTTAAAACTTACGATCTGTATGTTTAATAATTATTTTTATATAAATAAGAATTGTTGTTAGAAAAATATAAAAAATTTAGAAAATTTAGTCATTAATGCTTCGTACACATCCATCTTACTTCCACTCTATAAATTCACCCCTTTCTTCTCACAATCTCATCACTTCACATTTGGTGATACTATTAGTAAACTCCAGAGCAAAAACCATGAATCCAGTGATGACTGTCGGAAACAATGGCAGTGGTTCCGGCCGAGACGGTGGCGAACGGAGGAGGGAGCACAAAAGGCCTGCAGCCCGTGCAAGCTCAAGGAAAGGCTGCATGAGAGGCAAAGGTGGTCCTCTGAATGCTTCCTGCACCTTCAAAGGTGTCCGCCAGCGCACCTGGGGCCGATGGGTGGCGGAAATCCGCCAACCAAAGTCCCGAGACCGTATCTGGCTCGGGACATACGACTCCGCCCGTGAAGCAGCCTTGGCTTACGATGCTGCAGCCCTGAAACTGTTTGGCCCTAATGCGCGTCTCAACCTTCCTGATGAGTATCACGTACCTCCACCAGCGCCAGAACCTAGTGTTCACCAAAAGGTTCTGGCGCTGGTGACTGCTGCTGCAGTTAATGAGAGGTACCGCTGCCGTCTCTTATCAGAGATCAACAGGAAGCGAATTGGGGCCTTTGGTGTGATGAATTGCTCCATGATCAATGATCATGTCCTGAGCAATCATCCTTTCACAAACCCTAATTTCAACGAGGTGGTTGGTGATAACGTTGTGTGTTTTGAATCAACGTTCAAGAATCATCTGAACTCTGAGTTACCAGAGTTTGATGATTCCGCCATGTGGAAGGAAGCCTCTTCCACCATGGATTATCATTTTCAGGCAATCTGTGATCCTGGGATCGCGGCTATGGAGTTGGGTGATGCGATCGGGATCGAGCTTAACCACCCATTCATGGTGTGATGTTGGTGGTGTTCATCAGGTGCCATAATCTGTGAATAGATGGAGGTCTGCATGGTTTTGCATGGTTGCTTCTGGTGGTATCTTGGTGTATAAGGCTTGGGAGTTGGTTATGGCACTTGATGATGCAAAATATATGGAATTAGTATATAAATAAAAACATGTGGTGTTAATATCAATATTATAGAATGTGTGTAGAGTCACGTGATATGTGACTCATATAGTGTGTTTTAAATGTGTGTTTTTAAGTTATGTATGATATATAAATATATATTATATGAATATGAATGATGTGTGTGCAATTTAATTTGTTACCTGGGCGTCAATTGAAAATTTATTCTTGTTGGTCATGTCATCATTTCATTATTAATTTCATGGTTGTGCCAAACATATTCTACTAAATTAGTCATCTATTTACTTTTCTTAATTAATGTCGCTTCTACTAAATTAGTTACACATTTTACTTTACTTACAGTAAAGTGTAGTATAATTTACATATACACCTTATTTAACAACTGAAGATTATATTTAAATAATTTTAACAATTTAATAATAATAATCCCGACTAATAATTTGACCGGTATTATCTCAACTTTTGATTTTCTTACCAATAATAATTCTAGTTTAACTGTTCGTTAATTTCGTTAGTTTTTAATAACATGGCTCGTGATGTGACATGTTACATGGTATATTACATAGTTAAAATAAAAAATATAAATATATCACCCAATATTTATGTTCTTTTGTCTCAAAGCTACTCAACCAATGACAAAATCATTAAGCTGAATAACTTTAGAAATTATATTTATAAAAATAATATAGCAATGTATTCATATTTTTTATCATAACTATTTATATGTCATGTCACGAGCCACGTCACATTATACGTTTAACGGAGTTAACGAACATTTAGACTAGGCTCGTTATTGGTAACAAAATTGAAAGCCGTGATTAATACATGGCTAAATTGTTAGTTAAAATTTATATTGGTCAGTAATCAACGGTTTAAACTATTAAAATCCAATTTTCTTTTAACAAAAAAAGTTATTAGGGACCTTCAAATCTATTTTCATTTTACATTCTAGAGTTTATTTAGATTCACATATATTAATATGGATAAATAAAATGAGTCAACATTTTTAATAAGTTACCTTGCGCAAATAGTCTCTCAATACGTAGTATTTACGTAACTTGTTATACATTTTACTAGTTTAAAAAACCTTTTGTTACAAGAGTTAAATAAAAAAAATATTAAATTAATATTTATCAATTAATATTTAAATTTATAAATAAGATAAGATATAAGTGAAATTACACATAATTAATTACCTTAAGTAAATAAAAATAATAATAGTATTTTTTATAAACTTTCATCTTTACAAACCTTTTGTTTAAAAAATTGTTTTTTAAGCATTCTTATTTTTTTAAAAGTTCTTTATATTTAAAAATTTATATTTGATAATTTTTTTGTTTAATAAAGTTATATTTTTAATAAAAAGAAAACATATTTTATTTATTAAAAAATTATTTTAAAGTTTAGAAAGGATATAATATCATTGGAAATTAACATCATTATTGAATAACTGACTTGCTATGATAATAATATATGACAAATTGATTGTGATAATATGACAATGTAAAAAATATTTTGTTTTATTAGATAAGATTAAGATAAAACTAAACTTTTTGAATATTTTGAAATAAAGACAAATGGAATTATCAGTGAACATGTTTTTACTTGAAACCACCCCAACCACCCACCCAAGTATAAGATGCATGTGGGATTAGTGGACATGTGCGACTCATCCCGTATGTTGATTTGGGTGTATTAACGGTTGGAAGTTAGAAATGTCATGGGCAGGGTTTGGATCTTAGGAAGCATAAACGGAGAGTTGAGATGGATGTTTTAGGAGCCTAAGGAGATGTTGTAGATAAAATGAGAGAGCAAAATATTTGTTCATGATTAGAAAACTCATTCATCAAGTATCACACACATCATTTGTATATGTTGATATAATATAAAGCCTAAAAATATGTAACAACAAGTTACTAAAATACTTTATATTTGTTATAAAACATTAAAATTTTATGGTTAAGCATAATTATCTTGTTTACTCTAATAAAAAAATATAATTGAAACACGTAACAAGATTCTAAAGCACCAGCATTTGTTTTCCCACCCAATTGTTCCCTTCCAAATTATATTATAATCAAATCATTATTATTTCTTATATTACTATTTACATGCCATGTTTCTTACAAATATACCATATTTGTTTCCTCCTTTTTCTCCTCGTCTATCGCGCGTAGTTGTAAAATTTTCATGTATATATGATGTAATCGGTTTTTAGTCAAAACGAATAAAAACATATACTTTTAGTTTCAATTTTAATTGATACGACTCATGTAATACATGATTTATTTTGGCCACCAAAATTTTTGACTTCCTATATATAGTTTCTAACTAGTTTTAGTAAACCCATGTATTACACGGGTTGAATAAATAAAATATTAATATAATAAATTTATTAATTATAAAATGATATTTTAAGATATGATATAATTTAAATTACGTATGAGAAATGACTATAAATAATAAAACAATTGCATCAACTTTTAAAATATTGTATTTAAATAAACATTTTGCTTTAAAACAAACCATATAAAAATACATTTTTAAAAAAATTTGTTATTACAACTCCCAAATTTGCTTAATTTTTTTAAAAAATTGACTTTTTAAAAGCATTAATTTATTTAGAAATAAACTTAATAAATAGATTTATTTCTTAATTTATTAAATATTAAAAAGTATTAAAATAATATTATTACTAATTAAGGTAATTATTTAATATGTGAGAGAGACGGGAAAATTTAGGTAAGGAGAATTGTGGTAATGACATGTGACACTCTTATATACTCTTTTATTAAAATAAGAAGATTATTACTTTATATATATACTAGACTAAAAACCCGTGTAATACACGAGTTCAATCATGTTGTTTTTAATTAAAATGTCGTAAGTCATAATATTATTGTTAATATTTTGTCTATCGATTTTTATGTTAACTTTTTTAAAATCATTAATATATTATATTAGTAGTTTTTCTTTATCAATGATTATAAATCTAAACAATGTATAATATGAAATTAAATTACTTATAAATAAGAACTTTAGGTAATAATTAAATTATATTGAACATTAGAAAATCTATAAATATCCGAAAACTTCTTTGTATACAAAATTTGACGTTCTTTTTGTAATTTTACTATCATTATCTAATATTAATAATTTTAATTTATGTCTACTTATAACTTGAGATAATGAAAATTAGAGATTGGATCGATGTCAGGGATAAAACATGAAATGATTACACAAAAGTTTGGACTATCTTTATGATTTTTATAGTTTGAGGGCTAAACATGCAATTTGTTTAAACCACATGGACCATTTATGTAATTTTCTCTTTTTATTGACCAAAAAATAAATCAATTTCTTGCTTACATCAATTAAAACTAAATCAAAGTTTTATGATTTCATAAACAAAAACATAACTTAATCAAGTTGACGTTAAAAAACCAAATTACTAAACTTTATATTGAAATTAAAATCAAATCCTTAATCGTACGAACCATTACTACTATTGCAATTGAGATTTGTATATATGAGCATTGAATTGAGACTTTGAAGAAGAGATTTTGTGATTTAAAACTTGAGGTGTGAATGATATTAAATAGATCAATGAATGCGTAAAAGGATTAGTGAGTTAAACTGTAAACATGACGTGATTTGAGGTAAATCGAAACCATAATATGCTTGTAAATTGAAAACGATATGGAATAGTTCATCTTTCCGTTTGAAATTCGATATGAAATGGTTCATCTTTCCGTTTGAAAATCGATTTCATGATTTGGGAAAATTGTAACATCTTGTAATTTTGGGTTAATTTAAGGTTAGCTTTGTTAAATTCTTGTATGGTTTAGTTGTGTCATTCATGAGACTTATGGGTTACTTATGCCTTAATTGGTCTTTTAATCATTTAACTTGAAAGATTAAGTAACAATAAGTAATATAGTGATTTTAATAAATAAAATAATAACAATAAAATTATAATAATAATGACAATAATAATAATAATCTAAGAATAATACCAACTATAAAAATTTGGTTATTAATAATAAAGAATTGTAAACTTAAAATGTATAAAATCTTGATTTAAAAGTCAAGGGGGCCTAATTGTCATTTTAGAAACCTTAAAAGAAAGGTTTGCGCATTAATTATCAACTTTTAAACCTTAGGGACCATTTATGTAGATTTACAAAACCCAAACCCCCTCCCCTTTTCACCCCCGATTTTCCGGCCAATGTCCGGCCACCCTCAGCCGCAGCTCCGGCCACATCTTAAATACGTTAATCACTGAAAATTAAGTTTAAAAACCGTTTCAAATCGGTCCTAGTGCTTGAATCGAACCCATAACCATCTTTAATTCCTGCTGAAACGCTTGATTTCCTGATGAAATCCCCGAAACCGCAACACCAATCAATTTCTAACCGTTCAACGTTCATATCGCGTTAAAAACTCAATTAATGGAATCCATAACCATCGATTAACTATTCCTAACATACTACCACTCGCATTTCATCTAGGAAACACACAAATCTCTCATTCGTATATCAATTCTTTTGCGAACCACCATTGATCGAACAGTATCATCTGGGTCATTCCAATTGAAATTAACAGAGGGCTTTTGCTTATCAATGTCCCTGGAAGCTTTTTGTAAGACGAATTGAATTATTAATTACAATTGCACTGTGAACGGACTTCGATTAGGTCGCGGCTGTTCTTCGTTCTGTTCCACCTTCAAGCCATCATCAATCGGGTAAATAAAAACAACTATATACGTGTAATTACATGGGGAATCAAAGCCCCATGTTCTTTCTCATAAACATCATCGATTTGGTCTTCAATTTTGATTCAAATCAATCTAGGGTTCTTATGAAATTGGGGCTATTCTGAAACGGGTGTTCTTAAGATTTGAGAACCAAGTAAAACCGCGGCTAAGGCCTTGGTTCACTGGTTCCCCACTCACATTCTGAATTAGAGGTCCCGGGTTCGAACCCGGCGACCTCCAACATATTTTTTTGTGGCTTTTCAGCCTTTAAAAAAGTTATATAAAATTTTCTGAAAATTAAAAAAAAAATGTTTTGTAAACCTCGGTTATTTTTAAAGCTATCCTATTATTTTTTTAATTTTATTTCCATAGTTACGCTAACAATTTTCTTATAAAATAAAAATTGACAAATATTTTGCCTAGTTTAATCATGTTAAATAGACTTTATATAATATTTTCATTAAATGATTATTTGGACACTAAACATTTTATATCTTTGGATTAATCATGATTACTATGGAAATTATATATTTTTATAAGTTAAATTTATAAAATTTTTATAAAGGCTTTTATTTCTTTAAAATTCTTTACATGATATTTTTCTTGAACTAAAACATATATATGATCTCTCTAATCAACGTCATCTAATTAAAATCCTCAAATACCAAATTGCAATCCTAGTCTCGTTTAACCATTAAATATATTATTAAATTGTAACCTTGTAAATAAATATTTGTTTTAGGTGCATTGTGAAAGTCTACGTCGAAGCGTTGTTTATTATTATTCATTTAATCAACAAATATATTATTTGATCATGTGAGTATTCTATACCCCTTTTTCCTATTTTCGCACTTTGGGGTGAAACATGTTAACTTATACAATTGCACTTGTAAACTTATTTGAGACTTGTAAACTTATGGCATTTCACCTTGTAAAGTTGTGGTTAGTTGAACTTTCATGGTTACCATGTTATGGCGTTATATGTACAATCATTAACTATTGCTAGCCCAGCGAAGTCATAGATCTATGGGCAAGACAAGCCTGCTTTGGTTGATCCAAGTACACTTAGCTGATCGTATAATCTTGTAAACGTTTGAGACTTGTAAAACTTTGTCGAGGTTTGATTGTTGCATTGTTCATAACATCCCTAATCACTTTATTCACTAACTTATGACTTGACTTGCCATCTTTTATATAACCTATGTACTTAAACCTATGGAATACTCACCAACATCATTGTTGACCTCTTTATTTTTAACATGTTTCAGGAAACGCCCAAGTTTGATTCCTACACATTGAAACTTACATATCTAGGAATGGACCTAGATTAAGTAGTGAATTAAAGACTTGTTATCTTTTATGTTATTTTGTTTGTTTCTTTGATACTTAAGCTTGTAATGATACAATTGAACTTCATGAATAATTTATATTTGGGTTATTAATAGCGTTATGTGGCTGTGAACGATCTTAACTCTCACTCCTCGACGTTTCCGCCGTCAAGGTTGGGGTGTGACTCGTTTCTCCCCTAATTGTATACATATAACGTTAATTTCGCTTTGCGAGTCGGCTCGATCTCGACATATGAAGCATGGGCTTATAATCATTTATTAAATGAGTTGTAAAATGATTAACCTAAGCTTAAGTATAGTTTTTAGCAAGTCGGTCTTGAGTGTCTCACAAGACGGGATGACTCGTTTCTCCCCTAATTGTTGTTGGAAGTCTATTAGCAACATCCATGTCATTAGTAATTGAGGATTACATTTATAATTCGTAAAATAAGTTATTTATTAACCATTAACTTTTTTTGTTTCGTCATGATATTTATATAAAATATTTTTGCAGAATGCATTTTTTTGTTAAAAATATTTTTTATTATTATTTAAGCTACTAAGAATATATTCACAAAGATACATTTTTAAAAAGAATAAAAAAATAAATATGTCAACTTTTGTGTGAAATTGAAACAAAATTATAGTAATTTTTTCAACTTTTCTATGTAAAAATACGATTTAAAATTAAGTATGAGTGAATTAAAATCAACCAAAATGTTTTTAAAAACTTTATGTTCTTAATTACGACATATGAGCCAAATGGTTTTACAATTTTATTATCCTTTGTACTTGACTATTTTTAAATAATATTATTTTAAAGTGAAATAAGTTTAATCAATAATATTATATTAAAAAAAACAATTTCTTAAACACCTATTATGGTAAATAAATATTCTACATACACTATTTAAGGAAAAAACTCACTTTGTAATTATAGTAATAGTTAATTTTATTCGAATGAATTATGACTAATAATTAGGACATGTACATTTTAGACGGGAAACTAAAATAATGGAGGCCTAAGAACACGACACGGGAAACTAAAATAATGGAGGCCTAAGAATAGATACATTCTATTCGAATGTTGCTTCTTTATTAGTATTCCATCAATGATGTTAGGTCTTAAGCCTTCTAATGTAATGTATCTAATTTGTATGATTTTACAGTGACAATTTATAGTGAACTTTGCTTTTATATGAGCTTATAGCCACAAGTATTGTTGAAATTATCTTTGTTTCTATTGTAGCATGTAACACCTGGTTATTTTTAAAAAGACAAGATATGAGGAATAAAAAAGAAAGAAAGGCAAATAAGTCCAAGTGGAGGGACTAAAAGTGTCCAAAACCACGAACAGAAAGGTATTGCATATGGAAATGGTAAACTTAAATCATACCTTAGGTACTGTGACCACGAGGTGCGATGCACCGTTATAGAAGGTCTATGAGAGACCTAGGTCCAGAACCATGAAGAGGAAGGTATTGCATAGTAAACTTAAATCATACCTTAGGTACTGTGATCACAAGGTGCGATGCATCGTTATAGAAGGTCTATGAGAGACCTAGGTCCAGAACCACGAACAGGAAGGTATTGCATAGTAAACCTAAATCTTACCCTAGGTACTGTGACCGCGAGGTGCGATGCACCGTTATAGAAGGTCTATGATAGGTTTAGGTCCAGGTGCATGAACAGAAGGGAAGGGTTTATGGTTGTCAGAAAGGAAAGTAAAGCATGAAACATTAAGAGGATAATGATGATATTATCTGTATGTACGTATGACGTATGATCACGGATGAATGAAAAGTATAGTATGATTTTGAAAGAAAGTAAAGAACGGTTTTCGTAATAAAAGTATGTTTTATTTATAAAACTAGAACTCACTCAGCAACGCTGACTTTTATACATTTTCAGTTGGCAGGTAAACGTTGTTGGGGATGGCACGAGGCGGCTACTCAGCTCCTTTAGATGGCATTCTTTTGTTAATGTTTTTGCATTGTAATGCGAACGAATGATGTTTTGAAATCAACGCTTGTATTAACTTGTAAAAACATTTGTAATGATATGAAAGTTATATTTTATTTGTGTTTCTGCTGCAATGTTTCGTAAGGCAAATGTAACTATAATGTTTTATGTGCAATGAATGACCAACTGTGAGGTCTCCGGGAACGGGGCCTTACATGTTGGTATTAGAGCCAAAGTTTAAGTGAAATGGGTAAATTTTCAAAGTAACCTTAACTTAAACTGAGAATGGGACGGAATGGGAATGGGATGTCAATCTGAATAGCTGCGTGCCATCAGGTATTTTCGTAATGTTAACCGGTTTATGTGCGCATGGTATGTGGTTATGTGTTGTATGTATATTTAGATACTGATTAAGTCAGGATAGGAGATGCTTGGGGTATGAAGAGTAAAGTAAGTGGCTAATCACAACTCGCCGCTGTAATTAGGGACTTACTATACTTGACATAAACTGAGTGTTACCTTGAATGACCGCGTTAGTGTTTGAATCTTACAGTGTGTTAGAAGATGGCTGGCGGTAGATCTTCGAAAGCCTCTCGTGGTGGAGGTCACGATGCTGCTCTGTGACCTAAGAGAGGGAGAGCCAGAGTCGAGAAAGTGGTTCATGAAGAACCAGAGACCCCTCATCCGGAGGGAGGAGACGAGAGCGCCAATCTGAGAGCCTCGGTAAAGGAGGCTGTGGTGGAAGAGGTTCACCAGGTCATGCAGACGATTCTACCGTCTGTGGTGACCGAAGTGATCAAGGCAGTAAAGGATGGGGAAAGGAAGGAGAGGAACAGGTCCCCGGGGGGACGAGAACAACTAGAGCCGAAACGGTTCTCTCTGATGATGAGGAGGAAGAAGAGGAGCCTACGTCGGAGGCGACTAGAGGCTGTAAGTATGGGGTATTTATGAGGTGCAAGCCCCCTACATTCGATGGAAACGGCACTGGTGTAGCTGTTCACCGGTGGGTAAGGGAAATGGAGGCTGTCCTCGATATTAGCGAGTGCCGGGAAGACCAAAAGGTGAAGTTCGCTACCCACTCTTTTGTGGATTCGGCTTTGTGCTGGTGGGACAACATTGTCCAAGCCAAGGGTAGCAGGGCCATCGGGAGGATGAGATGGTTTAAGCTGAAAAAGTTGGTGATTGAAGAGTTTTGTCCTCATCGGGAAATGGACAAGGTCGAAAGGGAGTTTCTGCAACCGGAGGCGGGAACTATGACGCACCAGCAGTACACCACGAAATTCAATGAGATGGCACGTCTGGTGCCGGATCAAGTGACACCTCTGTCTTGAAAAATCAAGAGGTACATTCAGGGTTTGCCAGCGGATATTCGCAGGCACATGATCGCTGCCCGGCTGAGCACGTTTATGTCGGTAGTGGATTTGGTAGGGAGACTGTATGATGAGAGGACGGTGGTGGTGAATGAAGGTGGAAAGAAGAGTGGTGGTGATCGTAACTGGCAGGGGAAAAGGTTTGGTCGGGGTAATGCTTCGACGGGTAACAAGAAGTCACGGGTGGACAACCGTCATGTGGTCGCATCGGGTGCGGGTGCAAGGAGGTGTGATAGGTGTGGGAGAGAACACAGCGGGGAATGCAGGCTGGGGTTGAATGTATGCTTCAAATGTGGGAAGCCGGGGCATATAGCCAAGGACTGTCGTACGGTCCGGTGTTTTAACTGTGGCTTGGAGGGCCACGTGAACAAGGATTGTAAGAAGCCCAGGGCTGAGAGTTCAAGAGAGAAAAAGGCTGGAGGAGAAGGACAGAAGGCAAGCACCCGAGCTTTCACGATGACTCGGGAGGAGGCTAGGACGGACCCCGACGTGGTGTCAGGTATGTTTCTAGTAAACCAAACTCTTGCATATGTGTTGTTTGATTCTGGTGCTAGTAGGAGTTTCATTTCTGTTGCCTTTTGTGCTAAGTTTCCCAGTAAGAGTAGATGTATTGATGAGCCCTTCGAGGTAGAAACTGCCATAGGTAAGTCTAGAAGGATTTCTGAGGTGATAGAAGGTTGTGACATAGAACTAGACGGTCATAAGTTTCATGTCAGACCATTCGTGATGATCTTATGCGGTTTCGATGTAGTCCTAGGAATGGACTGGTTGGCGGACTACGAAGCAAATATTGTATGTCGCAAGAAGATGATCTGATTGACAGGACCTGACGGGGATAAGGTGACGGTTTATGGCGATCGAGTCGCGACGATCCCAAAAGTGATTTCGATGGCAGTGGCAGGGAAGTGCATGAGGCGTGGATGTAGTGCCTACTTGGCCTACGTAAAGGACGTGGACGCGCCAACACCACAACTACCTGATGTACCAGTTGTGTGTGACTTTCCGGACGTATTCCCAGAAGACTTACCCGGTGCTCCACGGATCGCGAGATTGAGTTCCAAATTGATCTGATACCCGGTGCTCAACCCATTGCCAAGGCACCGTATCGGTTAGCTCCGACGGAAATGAAAGAACTGATGGAGCAGTTGCAGAAGCTGCTTGATAAGGGGTTCATTAGACCGAGTATCTCTCCCTGTGGTGCTCCGGTCCTGTTTGTGAAGAAGAAAGATGGTAGCATGAGGATGTGCATCGACTACCGTGAGCTGAACAAGCTGACAGTGAAGAACCGATACCCCTTACTGAGGATTGATGATTTGTTTGATCAGCTTCAGGGTGCCAGTTGGTTTTCAAGGATAGATCTTCGATCTGGTTACCATCAGCTGAAGGTGAAGGAGCAGGATATCCCTAAAATAGCTTTTCGCACGCGCTACGGTCACTATGAATTCCTTGTTATGTCATTTGGTCTGACCAACGCGCCAGCTGCTTTTATGGACTTGATGAATCGAGTGTGTCGGCCAATGTTAGATAAATCAGTGATTATGTTTATTGATGATATCCTGATTTATTCAAAGAGCGAGGAGGAGCACGCCAATCACATTCGAGAGGTGTTGGAGACGTTGAGAAGGGAGAAATTGTATGCCAAATTCTCTAAGTGCACATTCTGGTTGCGCGAAGTTCAGTTCTTGGGTCATGTGGTGAATCCCGACGTGATTATGGTGGACCCGGGTAAGGTGGAGGCAGTGATGTAATGAAAGTCTCCAAAGACGCCATTTGAGATTTGTACTTTCTTGGGTTTGGCGGGCTACTACAAAAGATCCATCCAAGACTATTCCAAGATCGCTTCTCCACTGACCAAGTTGACCAGAAAGGATGTAAAGTTTATATGGGGTCAAGCCCAAGAACAGGCGTTCGAGGAGTTAAAGGTGAGGTTGACTCAAGCTCCTGTCTTGACATTACCCGAAGGAAGCAAGGACTTGGTGGTATATTCAGATGCTTCTTACTCAGGGTTGGGGTGTGTATTAATGTAGAGAGGGAAGGTTATAGCTTATCCATCCCGACAGTTGAAAGATCATGAGATCAACTACCCTACTCATGACTTGGAGCTAGCAGCCGTGGTCTTTGCACTAAAGATTTGGAGGCACTATCTGTACGGGACGAAGTGCACCATTTCCACTGACCACAAGAGCTTGAAGTACTTCTTCGAGCAAAAAGATTTGAACATGAGGCAGAGAAGATGGTTGGAGCTCATAAAAGATTATGATTGTGAGATCCATTACCATTTGGGTAAAGCCAACATGGTGGCTGATGCTCTTAGCCGGAAGGAGAGGCCCGAGTTGATTCGGGTGAAAGCATACCAACTGATCATGACCTCTGATGTAATGAAGCAAGTCAAGGAGTTTCAAGATGAGGCATTAAAAGAAGATCATCTAAACTCTGAAAGAATGAGAGGTCTGATTGGGGAATTGGGTGAAAACACACTCGATGTTAAAACTCGATTTGGACGGGTGTAGATTCCTCGTTTCGGGGATCTATGTGTGAGGATTTTGGATGAAGCTCATAAGACTCGATACTCCATTCATCCTGGCGCCACAAAGATGTATCATGATATGAAGAAAGATTATTGGTGGTTGGGTATGAAGCGTGACGTGGTGGAGTATGTGAGTAAGTGCCTTACTTGTTTGCAAGTGAATGCCAAACATCAGAAGCCGTATGGGAAGATCCAACCTTTGGATATACCGGAATGGAAGTGGGAGCACATCACCATGGATTTCATTACGAAGCTACCACGTACTCCGAACATATGGGTGATTGTTGACCGCTTGACGAAGAATGCTCACTTCCTACCGATCCGCGAGACATATTCATCCGAGAGATTGGCTGACCTGTTCATCAAGGAGATTGTAACTCGTCATGGTGTGCCGGTGTCCATTGTGTCCGATCGTGACACCCGGTTTACCTCTAAATTCTGGAAGAAATTCCATGATGATGTGGGGACGAGGTTACATATTAGCACGGCTTATCATCCCCAAACTGATGGTCAGTCAGAAAGGACCATTTAGACACTAGAAGACATGCTTCGGGCATGTGTGATTGATTTTGGGGGAAGTTGGGATGACCATTTACCGTTAGCTGAATTCTCGTACAATAATAGCTATCATGCCAGCATTGGTATGCCACCATACGAGTTGCTATATGGTAGAAGATGTAGGATGCCCGTATGTTGGGGAGACATTGGGAAGAAGGAATTGGGGAGCGTCGAGGTAATCGAGGCTACGACTGAGAAGCTTGAGAAGATTAAAGCCTTCATGAAGGCAGCTAAAGATAGGCAAAAGTCGTATGCCGATAGACGACGCAGACCGATCGAGTTCCAGGTGGGTGACCGGGTTATGTTGAAGGTCTCACCTTGGAAGGGTATTATCCGATTCAGGAAGCGGGGCAAGTTGAGCCAAAGATATATAGGCCCTTTTCGAATCATTGCTTGAGTAGGAGAGGTGGCCTATAGGCTGGAATTATCGGATGAGTTAAGTGGGATTCACCCGACATTCCACGTATCTCATCTGAGAAAATACTTAGCTGATGATGACATGATGGTTCCACTGGAGGATATCAAGGTAGAAGAAAGGCTCAATTATATGGAGCAATCAGTGGCAATCATTGATCATAAAGAGAAAAGGCTGCGAAATAAAGTGATTCCTCTTGTGCGTGTACAGTGGAAGCACAGGAAGGGATCCGAGTCTATATGGAAGACTGAGGAGGAGATGAGGCAGTATTATCCTCATCTGTTTGAGGAATAATAGGTTTCAGGGACGAAACCTATATAAGGGGGGTGGACTTGTAACACCTTTATTTTTAAAAAGACAAGATATGAGGAATAAAAAATAAAGAAAGGCAAATAAGTCCAACTGGAGGGAATAAAAGTGTCCAAAAGGACAAAACTTTGAAAAAGTTGGTGTAAAGGTGGGCATGGCCGCCTACCCTCACCTCATATCATCATCTTTCTTCAGTTCTAGAGAGAGAGAAGAGGAGTTCTCGGCTGAAGAAAAAGAAGAAGAAGTGAACGAATCCAAGGTAAGAATTCGTGGTTTTTATGTGTTTATGACGGGTTCTATCCCGGTTGCATGCTTATGTGTTTGTGTATGTGCTCGGGTGTGTGTGTTGGGTGTTGTTTTTAGGTGTTTGAACTCATTGCAAGCGGGTTAGAAAGGAAGATATACCCAAGTTGCATCAGGTGAGTTCTAGACCCCGGTTTTTACTTATTTTAAATGATCTTTGGGGCTGAAAATGTATTAAAATGATTTTACAAGTTCATGTATGTTTACTCGTGTGCATTGTGCATGTTGTATATTGATTCTTGAATGCTTTTAGGTTATTCATGTTAGAATAGCCACATTAAGCTTAGAACAGATGGGTTTGATGATTGGGTTTGATAACATACTAGAAACATGTTGAACAGAAGGTCCATGCGCCTAGATAAGGCTCATGCGCCTGAATTTGCCTTAGAAAGGTTTAAGTGTAATCCATGCGCCTAAACAGTAGCCCATGCGCCTAAGATTACCTTAGAAATGTTTAAATATAGCCCATGCGCCTGAACAGTGGCCCATGCGCCTAGAAATATTAGTCGTATGACTAAGTGTAGGGCCATCTGCCCCAATAGTGCCCATGCGCCCAAGTGGCTCATGTGCCTAAGTGTTCATACGCCTGAATAGTACCCATGTGCCTAGAATTGGGCTGGAATTCACTAAGTGTCCAGACGTCCAGGATTTCCCCATGCGCCTAAGCACTCATGCGCCTGCATAGTGCCCATGCGCCTGAAAGTTGCCCATGCGCCTAGGTGTTCCCCATGCACCTGCATAGTGTCCATGCGCCTACATAGTGCCCATGCGCCTAAGGACTTAGAATATTTTTCTGATTTTTGGGGAAAAAGTATAATGTAGGCTTTGACTTGGGAGATTCACGGGGGGCTATGTAAGTTAACTTTTGGGGTCATAGATGGTATGATGGGCATGTTATGTTATATGATTGATGATGGTGATGATGTTGCATGGTTAAACATGATGTATGTTATGAATGTATGATGCCCTGCATGATGATATGTGACTGATATGTTTATGTTCCTTATGATGATGTATGTTTATCTTTTCCATGACTTTACCTGTGATGTTAATGAATAAATGAAGTATTATGTAACGTAAAGTGAAAGATAAAGGAAAGAGGAACATGAAGTAAGAATGCATGCATTAATGAGTAATGAAAGTAGAGATAGTCTTGTAAGCATGGCATGTACATCAGGGTCTTTCTTTGTGATTGACCATTTGCATAGAACTATTGTTGCATACCTTAGGTATGTGACCACGAGGTGCGATGCACCGTTATAGAAGGTCTATGATAGGCCTAGGTCCAGAACCACGAACAGAAAGGTATTGCATATGGCAATGGTAAACTTAAATCATACCTTAGGTACTGTGTCACGAGGTGCGATGCACCGTTATAGAAGGTCTATGAGAGACCTAGGTCCAGAACCACGAACAGGAAGGTATTGCATAGTAAACTTAAATCATACCTTAGGTACTGTGACCACGAGGTGCGATGCACCATTATAGAAGGTTTATGAGAGACCTAGGTCCAGAACCACGAACAGGAAGGTATTGCATAGTAAACCTAAATCTTACCCTAGGTACTGTGACCGCGAGGTGCGATGCACCATTATAGAAGGTCTATGATAGGCCTAGGTCCAGTACCATGAACAGAAGGGAAGGGTTTATGGTTGTCAGAAAGGAAAGTAAAGCATGAAAGATTAAAGAGGATAATGATGATATTATTTGTATGTACGTATGACGTATGATCACGGATGAATGAAAAGTATAGTATGATTTTGAAAGAAAGTAAAGAACGGTTTTCGTAAGGAAAGTATGTTTTATTTATAAACTAGAATTCACTCAGCAACGCTGACTTTTATACATTATCAATTGGCAGGTAAACGTTGCTGGGGATGGCACGAGACGGCTACTCAGCTCTTTTAGATGGCATTCTTTTGTTAATGTTTTTGCATTGTAATACGAACGAATGATGTTTTGAATTGAACACTTGTATTAACTTGCAAAAACATTTGTAATGATATGAAAGTTATATTTTATTTGTGTTTTCGCTGCAATGTTTTCGTAAGGCAAATGTAATTATAATGTTTTATGTGTAATGAATGATCAACTGTGAGGTCTCCGGGAACGAAACCTTACATAGCAACCAAATTTCTAGATATTTTATTATGGATATTATTATGAATACAAAATATGAAAGCTGTGATAATGTCAAGAAATTTTTTTATTTTGTTGTCTTGGTGACTTGGCATGGCAATCGACTATGGTGTTGTAACTATGATGTGTTACGACACTTGAGCTTTACATGTTTATGATATGCATGATATGAATCTTAATAAGAAACTACGTTAATATAACACAAACTATATATAATGCTAATACAACTTTACTAGTAGTCGTATTAACAAAACCACATCAATAATAAAGTTAAGGCAGCACAAAGCATTGGCCATCCCTAGTATATGTTATAAATACGTTAGTCCACGTGTAATACAAGAATTAACAAATAAAATATTAAATAATATTAATAAAAATTTACGTATTATAAAATAATACTTGAAGATAAAATATGATTATAAGTAAGTATTAATAACTACATTAAGTAAATAAACAATAATATATTTTTTTAAACTTTTATTTTATAAAAAATTGTGATTTTTAAATATAATTTTTATGAGAAAATATTTTTAAAAAAATTTCATTGTATTTTATAATTTTTTTATTATTAAAAAGTTTGTTTTTAATAAAAAATAGGTTTTAGTTTATTAAAATATGTATTTTTTAATTTGGAAATAGTATGAGTAATATTATTAGTATTCAATATTATTATTGATAATATAGAAAGATGAGAAAGTAGGTATAATGAGGTTTACGATTATTTCACGTTTATTTTAGTTTTTTAATATAATTAAAATTATATATGCGTAATAGTTCAAGAAATAAACAATTATACCATTTTTAATTCTCTTATGTAAAATACAATTATACAACTGTTTCACGTTTATTTTAGTTTTTTAATATATGATTTGTAATTATTTTGGTTGTTTTAATAAGATTGTTTTAAAATATTTCACCCATTAATAATTTTTTTAAAACAAAATGGTTTAAGTATTTTGTTTAAAAACTATTTAATGTTTTAGAAAAATTCATATTATATAAAACTTTAATTTTTTTTGTTATTTAGATTTTAATTAAAAGATGTTATTTTTAATTTCCTTTATAATATCAATTTAAAAAATAATTTGATATAAAAAATAGATAAGAGAGAGAAAATAGCAATTAATAAAATTTATTTTTAATAAGAGAGAAATTTGTATGGATATTTAAATTACTATAATATTATTTTGGAGAGAAAATTGATGTGTGAATTTCTGAAAAAATAACAAGTGGCAAAAAACATATGTTAAGAAAATAACAAATGACAAAAAAACATTGCTTTAGTTATAGATTGTTAGATATTGTTGTAGTGTTATGAAAAACATTTAAGAGATTGTAAATATTTTAATTTATATTTTAGTGAGTTTTATTTTATATAATTCTTACAAATCTTGATATGTTACGACACTTCAGTTTTAAATGCTTATGATATGCATGATATGAATATTAGAAAGAAACTCTTTTATACAACACAAACTATAATGCCTAATCTAGCTTTACTAGTAATCATATTAACAAAACCACATCAATAATAAAGCTGAGGCACACAAAGCACGGCTGCCATCCCTAGTATATATTATAGTTGTTAGATATTATTGTAGTGTGATGAAAACATTTAACATATATCTAAATATTTAAAATTTGATTTTAGTGAATTTTATTTGTATATATGATCTTACAAATCTGTGTATAATCAATGTATAATCAATCTAGATAGGTGTTATTTGGTCGCATTAGAAAGAGCAACTAGATGTTGTATGCGTTTCGAATAATAATTAATAACAAGTTCTAAACAAAAATTACATTTATAATATAAAATTGTTGATATACTACATGACAATGAGGTAATACATGAAAAGGAAAGAAAATTATCATTCAAAAATAACTAATAACAAGTTCTAAATAGAAATTACATTTAATTCATAAAATATTGGTGGCATGTATGCTTAAGAACATGGTTTACGAAAAAAATAGTTTTAAAAGTATACTTTTATATATGCTAATTGGTTGTGGATGCCTTTGAGCTCTAATGATCAATTCATGAGTAATATGTCAGTATACTAACGATATGATGAAAAAGAGAATTTTCAATACTTAATATGTCATGTTTGTATAATACGAACAATCTTTATACAATATCATGTAGCTACATGTAAGTGCTTATGATTATGAAAGTATTGAAGGTATGTATGTGATAATTTGTATAATTGTATCTTTATGATGACTAGAATGGGATTCTAGGCAAGTTTTAGGTTACTAGTACTTAGTGAATAGGTATGTTTATGCATATGAACTTGAATAATTGGGTATGTTTACCGGATAAAAGTTACACAACTTAGTATGTTTACAAGATACCAATCTTTACAACTTGGCATATATATTAGATATTACTTTACGTAACTTGGTATGTTATAGATACTAGTATATGTTATTGGGTATGCATACCACCACATGTTAAGGCATAGTTTTAAACTTAGACATATGATCGAATGGTAAGGTATTGAGTCTTATATTGATATAAGCCTACTTGTATTTTTTAAAACTAGTTGATGTAGCAAGGTTACCTTGGAACAAAGTTATGTGAATGATTTATGGATTATGTTTACTGTATGGACATTGACTGTAAATGTGTTATGAATCAATGTGCTAATTTATTCTTAAATATTTTATCTATGCTTAAAAGAAAGCTAGAACTTACTCTAATAATTATTCTTAGCATACATGAGCACATACAAGTTAAAGCAAAGTCTACCTTGGCATAGATTGAAGACCACCTAGCATATAAAGACTGCCATTCCTTATTGCTTACATTTTATTTTTCTGTTTAAAATTTTTTGATTTTTTATGTTGAAAGTTTAAAATTACCTTGGGGAATTTGAATGTTGATTTATGTTTTACCTGATAATTGGATGATATATTTGGTTTGATAGATCTATAATAATAACTTCTAATAAAGCAAGTTTTTTGTCACTTTTTATTCTCTTAACCTATGTTTTTGTTATTTGTTATTTTTTTACACATCCACAAATCAATTTTCCCTCTAAAATAGTATTATAGTAATTTAAATACTTATATAAAATTTTCTCTCGTATTAAAAATAAATTTTATTAATTATTATGTTTCTCTCTCTTATCTAATTTTTTTAATATCAAACTATATTTTTTTAAATAGATTTTATGAAGGAAATTAGAAACCACGTCTTTTAATTAAAATATAAATAACAAGAAACTAAAGTGTTATATAATATGAATTTTTTTAAAACACTAACCATTTTTTAAACAAAATTTATCTTTTTGTTTTTAAAAAATATTATAAACATGTGAAAGATTTTAAAACAGTCTTATTAAAACAACCAAAATAATTACAAATAAGATTTTTTTTTTAATTTTTTTATAAAAAGTATTTTTTATAAAAAAATCTTAAAATGAGTATTTAAAAATGAAGCTATTTACATAAGATAGTTAAAAATGATATAATTGTTTTATTTTTAAACTATTACGTGTATATATTTTAATTATATTTTATATTAAAATATTATAATTAATGTAGTTATTTTATACATTAATGTAATCATATTTTATATTCAAATATGATAAACATGATTTTATAATACATAAGTTTTTATTAATAATTATTTAATATTTTGTTTCTCAATTCGTGTATCATACGGTATTAACCTAGTATATCTATATGCTTATCATTTACCATTCTTGACGTCACTTGGGTTCACGAATAAGGGTATTTGTAATGTACTATTCTGACTGATCATTGATGGCTTAATTGCATGGTAATTGTTTTCAGTGATAATCCTAGTAAACTTCTCATCTAGCATCTTATCTCCAGAAGTTTCGATAACTACATCATTGCAAACAACAATGACTAACATTGATATCACTCCTCGTTGATTTCACATAATTTACTGTAATTGGATCATTTTGAAAGTACATTTTATTTTATCTATTTAGAAATATTTGACCTTTCTGTAATTTCGTTTATTGTCACTGGTTATCGAAAAATTTATAAAAAACTTTTTATTGTCATTGAATCCCTTTGCTTGTGACTTTTTCGTCAACAAAAGTCAATTTTTTGGTAGTGATTATATGATTTTAGTCCCAATAAAATAAATTAACAAATGGTTTAAGTGATCGACAATATAATTGAAGACATTTTTGAAAGTTTAAAGGTTCTTTGGAAATTTATATTACTTATCTTAATTCTTTATTTCTATATTTACAGATAAGGAATGCTTGCATATGCTACTAGACAAAATAAATACTCTAATATAAGTTAAAATTTGTAAATTTTATTTTTACACTGAAATCCTATTGTTGCAACTAAAGTTTTTGTTTTGGTATATTTAAACATGGTTGTAATAAATTTTTTAATAAGTAAGACTATTTATGTAGTAACTACAATAAAAGTAATAAAGATTAACAATCCTTTTGTTTTACTTTTATTAGCTTGGAACATTAGGAACAAAAATTTAAGGACAATATATTTTTAACACAGTCTTGTGTGTGAATAAGCAATGACATAACTATTAATGTAAAGTTTAGAGCAGAACTAAAAAATGGTATGATAAAAACATGTGTGTGTAATAATACAAAAAATTAAGATATAATAATACTATAAATAGTGAATTGTTGTTTTTCTCTAGTTTGGTCACATTTGTAATTTTCATCAAAAAAATATTTGTTTCTTGCACTTGGCTCCCTAAGGTTTGAAAACGTTGTTATTTTCATTCAAAATATTAGGTTCATTATTTCAAAAATAGTCATCATTAAAATAATATTTATGTAAATTTTCATATGGAAACAATATACTAATTTACGTTTACGTGTTGCTGATAAATTTTATTCATGAAATTTGTGTTTTTGGATAAACATGATAACTTTTTCAAATCTTGAGTAACCAAATGCAAAAAAAAAAATTTTAAATGAAAATGACAAACATAATCAAATAGAAAAAAAACAACAATTCATTCTACTATAAACATTGTTCTATTTATAACTTGAAAAATACTAGCAATCATACTAAAAATAACTCTATTTCTTTAATGTTTCAATTGATTAGTTTGAAGTCAAACTTATACGTCATTGGATGGTGGGCGCCTCGACTATCTACCTGTTAAAAATGATAACGCGTCATTTGCTTTTACTGTTTATGTCGTCAGAAACTTGTGGTCGGCATCCGTTACGAATATTTTCTCTAGTTTGTCAAGTCGACATTTATGACCTCATTCATTATTCATATATATATATATAATATTATATATATATATATATATATTATATATATATATATATATATATATATATATATATATATATATATATATAGATATATATATATATATATATATATATATATATATATATTATATATACACACACTAAGTTAGTAACTCGTGTATTACACGAGTTTAATAAAAAAATATTAAATAGTTATTAATTAAAATTAATAAATAATAAAACGGTCTTTTGATATAAGATATGATTGACATTACGTATAAATGATAAATAAATAATATCATATTTTAAACTTTTTTTTTATTTTTTGTTTTTTCTAAAATGGTTTTTAAACAAATTGTTTCAAAACAAACTGTTTCTAAAATATCATTTTTAGTAATTTATTTATTATAACTTTAAAATTTAATTACTTTTATTTCATAAGAATTTTATTTTTAAAAGCCATAGGTTTTAAAATATATTGCGTTTTTTAAAAGCTTAAAATGTTTTTTGAAAAAATTCTTATTTTACTGAAAAATTATTTGTTTCCAAATTGCATTTTTAGAAAGATCTCTTCTTAAAAAATTATATATGTAATATGAAAAGAATTTTATAATATTATTTGTAGTTAATATGATATTTATTAGGAGATAGAAGCGGGAAAATAAAAATCAGTGGCTCTAGAAATATGATAAGTGGCATATAAAAACTTTCTTTTATTAGTATTGATATATATATATATATATATATATATATAATATATATATATATATATATATATATATATATATATATATATATATATATTATATATATATATATATATATATATATATTCACACACACATATATAGGAGAGGGATTAAATAAAAACCACGTTTACAATTAAAAACCGTAAAAAAACCGGCTACCCAATCATATAATTTATAATTGATTTAACTTTTTAATTGTTTAAAGTATATTTGTATAAATTTCAACCTTATTTTTGAGATAATTATATATTTTTAATATAAATTCCAAGTAACATTGATGATGACGAAACAACTTACATATACGTAAGTTGTACGAGGTACATATACGTAACTCTTACTTGTACACTTGGTAACATGTAATTGCATATACATACACTCCACATATACGTAACTCTTAGTTGTATGCTTTGTAACACGTACTTGTATATATGTAAACCATGGTTTTCATCTATAACATGGTTTTTAAGAGATCTCTCCTCTATGTATATAGATACATACATATGTATATATAATTATCTATCTACATATTTAATGACTATGTATAATTACCATAAATTTATATTTGATAAAATCAAGAAAATAGCCTTTTCTATATGTTTTACAAATTTATGATCATGTCAGATCTATATTGTAAGGTCTTATTCCTAAAAAACTCATAGTTGAATCTATTCATCATGATCATTAATCAAGAAATTTATTTAATGTAGCAACATAAAACCATTCAATGTTATTCACATTATTCGAAATACCAACAAAGGTCTATTATATAAACATACAATTGTTTTACACATAAAAGAAATACAAGATGCTCATCTTCCTAAGCTAGGGTAGCCTACACCTTATGCCATCTATATCATATGGCTTTTACCCTTTCTTGATAAACCTAATATGTTTACTAAAAAGTCAGTGTTGATAAGCGAGTATTAGAATTTTATATAAAACATGACTTAGTATGGCATACATTACATAACAGTGACCCTAGTTACATCATATCATATCATATTGATCAGGTGGTGAAAGTTCAATGTTTAAAGGCTTTATTACCATGTTTTACATGTCAATTTATGAGAAATAGAGTTACTTTTAGGATATTCTTGTGTTTGTAGATTAAAGGTGAAGTACACAAAGAAGTTAGAAGAGACAAAATGAAAATTGGAGCTCGAGAGGTGAAGAAGTGTAAAAGAGAAGGTTTTATGTAACATCCGGTTATTTTAAAAAAGACAATAAATGAAGAATAAAAGAAAGAAAAGCAATAAAGTCCAAGTGGAGGGACTAAAAGTGTCCAAAAGGACAATATCTTTGAAAAGTTGGTGTAAAGGTGGGCATGGCCGCCTACCCTCTTTTCACATCACTTTTATTTCGGTTTTAGAGAGAGAGAGAAAGGAAGAGAGCAGAACTCTCGGTTGAAGAAAAGAAGATGAAGAAGAGAAAGTGAATTCAAGGTAAGAATTCAAGGTTTTTAAGTATTTATGACGGGTTTTATCCCGGTTATATGCTTATGTGCTTATGTGTTTGTGTATGTGCTCGGGTGTGTGTGTTTGGTGGTGTTTTTAGGTGTTTGAACTTATTTGCAAGCGGGTTAGAAGGAAGAAACACCCAAGTTGCACCAGGTGAGTTCTAGACCCTGGTTTTTACTTGTTTTAAACTATCTTTGGGGCTAAAAATGTATTAAATTGATTTTAAAATGTTTATGTATGTATACACGTATGTATTATGCATGTTGGATGATGATGCTTGAATGCTTATAGGTTGTTCATGTTTAGAATAGCCCTGGTAAGCTTAGAAAAGATAGGTATGATGAATGGGTTCGAAATCATCCTAGAAACATGTTACACAGAAGGTTCATGCGCCTAGATAAGGCTCATGCGCCTGGGAATGCCTTAGAAGAGTTTAAGTGTAACCCATGCGCCTGAAATTTGCCTTAGAAATGATAAGTGTATCCCATGTGCCTGAACAGTAGTCCATGCGCCAAGAAATATTAGTCGGACGATTAAGTGTAGGCCCATGCGCCCAAATAGTGCCATGCGCCCAAGTGGCCCATGCGCCTAAATGTCCATGCGTCCGAATAACCCATGCGCCTAAGTGTTCATACGCCCGAATAATGTCCATACGGCTGAATAGTTCATGCGCCTAAGTGTTAAAATGATTAAGTGTTGGCTGATGCGCCTACATAGTGATGAAACACCCAAACAGGGCTCATGCGCCCAAATAGTGTCTAAGCACCCAACACTTAGAATTTATTACAGAATTCTTGGGAGTTTATGCTCTTAGGGTTTTGACTGAGGTTTGACTAGGGCTTATTAATGATGGGTTTCATGCATGATTATGATTGCCTTATGATTGTTCCTTATTATTATTGCTATTATTATTACTTATAGTGTGTGACTTACGTGGTATGTATATTATCGTAACGTAAAGTATATTGTAATAATAAAGAGAAAGAGCAATAAAGTGAAGTGGAACATTAATAAAATGTTAACAAGTCTTGCAAGCTTACAGGAGTTACACAACCATGTTGTCGTTAGCTCGACCGTGTTGTGGGTTAGCTACCCTACAATGCACACGGGGCCAGTCAATTAAGATTGGTAGGACCTTTGCAGCGTGTCCTGGGTGATTGGGTCGGCCTTGAATACAATAAACAGAACCCTTTTGAGGGATATTGATGGCCCATCACCCATTTTCCACTGCGCATACAGTATGGGGTATTGCTCATTTGTCCATATAGAAAATGAAAGATAAAGATAAAAGATTATAGAACATACAAGGCATACAGTAAAGAGAACGAACAATATTTTTTCATATAGTTTATGCGTGCTCGCATACAAAGTAAAGAGTTGTATTTCATAGAAAGAGTATTTTCTTATACAACATACAGAAAGTATTTTATTACTTTTAAAACTAGAACTCACTCAGCAACGCTGACTTTTATACATTTTCAGTTGGCAGGTAATTATTGCTGAGGATGGCACGAGGGTGAAGCCACTCGGCAGGAAAGACTGACATCCATTCGTATTTTATGTTGCTGTTGTTTTATAATGCAGTAAACCAATTCTTTTGTAATCAGTTAAACGATGATGTATTGCTCAACAACAGTGGTTTAAATGAAATGAATGGTTTTTGATAAATATTTCCGCTGCTTAAGTTTGTATAATTATAATGTTTAATGTTTTAACTGTTGTGATTGACCAACTGTGAGGTTTTCGGGAACGGGGCCTTACAAGTTGGTATCAGAGCCAAAGTTTGAGAATTGGGTTAAATAAAATTTTTAAAACCTAAACTTAAACTGAAAATGGGACAAATGGAGGGATGTCAGGCCGAGTAACTACGTGTCATCAGGTATGTATTTTCTTAATGATAACCGGTATTATGTGCGCATGCTATTTGATTTATGTGCTCTTAGTAGATTTAATACTGATTAGGTCAGGATAGGAAATGCTTGGGGTATGAAGAGTAAAGTAAGTGGCTAATCAAAACTGGCCACTGTAATTAGGGACTTACTATACTTGACATAAACTGAGCTATTACCTTGAATGACCGCGTTAGTGTTTGAATCTTATAGTGTGCGTTTAGAGGATGGCTAGCAGTAGATCTTCGAAAGCCTCTCATGGCGGAGGTCACGGTGCTGCTCCGCGACCCAAGAGAGGGATACCCAGAGTTAAGAAAGTGGTTCATGAAGAAACAGAGACCCCTCATCCGGAGGGTGGCGACGAGAGCGCCAATCTGAGAGCCACAGTAAAGGAGGCTGTTGTGGAAGAAGTTCATCATGTCATGCAGACAATCTTACCGCCTGTAGTGACCGAAGTTATCAAGGCAGTACGAGAAGGGGATAGAAAGGAGAGGAACAGGTCCTCAGGAGAACGAGAGCAACCGGAGCCGGAAATGGTTCTCTCTGATGATGAAGAGGAGGAAGAAGAGCCTGCACCGGAGGCGGCACGAGGCTATAACTACGGGGCGTTTATGAGATGCAGCCCCCTACCTTCGATGGAAACGGCACTGCTACTGCTGCTCACCGGTGGGTGAGGGAAATGGAGGCTTTCCTCGATATCAGTGAGTGTCGTGAAGATCAGAAGGTGAAATTCGCTACCCACCCTTTTGTGGACTCGGCTTTGTGCTGGTGGGACAACATTGTCCAAGCCGAGGGTAGCAGGGCCATTAGGAGAATAAGATGGCATGAACTAAAGAAGTTAGTGATTGAGGAATTCTGTCCCCACAGAGAGATGGATAAGGTAGAAAGAGAGTTCCTGCAGCTGGAGGCGGGAATGATGACACACCAGCAGTACACCACAAAATTTAAAGAAATGGCGTGGCTGGTGCCTGATCAAGTGACACCACTGTCACGAAAGATTAAGAGATACATCCAGGGGCTGCCGGTGGATATCCGTAGGCATATGATCGCCGCCCGGCCGAGCACGTTTAGGTCGGCGGTTGATTTGGCTGGTAGATTATATGATGAGCACGAGGTGGTGGTGGCTGAGGTGAACAAGAAGGGTGGTGGTGACCAGAACTGGAATGGGAAACGGTTTGGACGTGGTGGAGCCGCTCCAAATACTAAGGTGGTAAAGGTAGGTGACCGACGTGTGGTCACATCTGGTGCAGGGTTGAAGAAGTGTGGCAAATGTGGAAGGAGCATACTGGTGAGTGCAGGATGGGAATGAATGTATGCTTCAGGTGTGGCAAGCCTGGCCACATCGCTAGAGACTGTAAGAAGCCGAGGGCGGAGAGCTCGGGAGAGGGGAATAAGAAGCCGGAGGAAGGAGGGCAGAGGGCAAGTGCTAGAGCTTACACTATGACCCGGGAGAAGCCAGAGCTAATCCCGATGTTGTGTCAGGTATGTTTCTAGTAAACCAAATTTATGCCTCTGTATTGTTTGATTCCGATGCTAGCAGGAGTTTTATTTCCACTACTTTCTGTGCTAAGTTTCCTGTTAGTAGTAGAAAGGTCACTGAACCATTCGACGTAGAAACTGCTATTTTTAAGTCCACTAGAATTATTGATGTGATAGAGGACTGTGCCATAGAACTAGAAGGTCATAGGTTTGCTGCTAGGTTACACGTGATACCCCTAGGTGGATTTGATGTAGTACTAGGGATTGACTGGTTAGCAACCTATGAAACAAACATTGTATGTCGCAAGAAGATGATTCGATTAGTTGCGTCCGATGGGAGTTTGGTTATGATTTATGGAGATCGCGTTACTACGATCCCAAAAAAGATTTCGATGGCGGGGAAGTGCATGAAACGTGGATGTAGTGCCTACTTGGCCTACGTAAAAGATGTGGATGCGTCGGTGCCGCAATTATCTAAGGTACCAGTGGTGTGCGACTTTCCAGATGTATTCCCGGAAGACTTACCCGGCGTGCCACCAGATCGCGAGATTGAGTCCCAAATTGATTTGGTACCTGGTGCTCAACCCGTTGCCAAAGCACCATATCGATTAGCTCCTACTGAGATGAAGGAACTCATGAGCCAGTTACAGGAGTTGATGGATAAGGGATTCATTCGACTGAGTATCTCTCCGTGGGGTGCTCCGGTATTGTTTGTAAAGAAAAAGGACGGAAGTATGCAAATGTGCATCGACTACCGAGAGCTGAACAAGTTGACGGTGAAGAATCGGTACCCCTTACCAAGAATTGATGATCTGTTTGACCAGCTCCAAGGTGCCAGTTGGTTCTCGAGAATAGATCTACGATCTGGCTACCATCAATTGAAGGTGAAAGAACAAGACATTCCTCAGACAGCTTTCCATACGCGTTATGGACACTACGAGTTCCTCGTTATGTCTTTTGGTATAACTAACGCGCTAGCTGCCTTTGTGGACTTGATGAATCAAGTGTGCCGGCCGATGTTGGATAGATCAGTGATCGTGTTCATTGATGATATTCTGATCTACTCAAAGAGCGAAGAAGAGCATGCCGGTCACATTCGAGAGGTGTTGGAGACATTAAGAAGGGAGAAGTTGTATGCCAAATTCTCTAAGTGCACGTTCTGGTTGCGCAAAGTTCAATTATTGGATCATATGGTGAATCCTGACGGGATTATGGTAGACCCCGCAAAAGTGGAGGTAGTGATGCAATGGAAGTCACCGAAGACGCCATCCGAGATTCATAGTTTCTTGGGGTTGGCGGGATATTATCGAAGGTTCATTCAAGACTTTTCCAAGATCGCTTCTCCACTAACCAAATTGACCCGAAAGGATGTAAAGTTTATATGGGGTCAATCTCAAGAGCAGGCTTTCGAGGAGTTAAAGGCAATGTTGACTCAAGCTCATGTTCTGTCATTACCCGAAGGAAGCGAGGATTTGGTGGTTTATTCAGATGCTTCCTACTCAGGTTTGGGGGTGTGTATTAATGCAGAGAGGGAAGGTTATAGCCTATGCATCCCGACAGTTGAAAGTTCATGAGGTCAATTATCCCAGTCATGACTTGGAGCTAGCAGCCGTGGTCTTTTCATTGTTTGGAGGCACTATCTCTACGGGACGAAGTGCACCATTTTCACTGACCACAAGAGCTTGAAGTACTTCTTCAAGCAAAAATATCTGAACATGAGGCAGAGAAGATGGTTGGAGCTCATAAAAGATTATGATTGTGAGATCCATTACCATCCGGACAAAGCCAACGTGGTGGCTGCTGCTCTTAGCCGAAAGGAGAGGCCCGAGCCAATTCAGGTGAAAGCATATCAACTGATCATGACCTCTAATGTAATGAAGCAAGTTAAAGATTTTCAAGATGAGGCACTAAAAGAAGATCATCTTAACTCTGAAAGGATGAGAGGTCTGGTTGGGGAATTGGGTGAAAACACACTCGGTGTTAAAACCCGATTTGGACGAGTGTGGATTCCTCGTTTCGGGGATCTACGTGTGAGGATTATGGATGAAGCTCATAAGACCCGATACTTCATTCATCCTGGTGCCACAAAAATGTATCAAGATATGAAGAAAGATTATTGGTGGCCGGGTATGAAGCGTGATGTGGTGGAGTATGTGAGTAAGTGTCTTACTTGCTTACAGGTGAAGGCCGAACATCAGAAGCCGTATGGGAAGATTCAACTTTTAGATATACCGGAATGGAAGTAGGATCACATCACCATGGATTTCATAACGAAGTTGACACGTACTCCGAAAGGGTACGATGCCATATGGGTGATTGTCGACCGTCTGACGAAAAGTGCTCACTTCCTACCGATCCGCGAGACATATTCATCTGAGAGGTTGGCGGATCTGTTCATCAAGAAAATGATAACTCGTCACGGTGTGCCGGTGTCTATTGTGTCTGATCGTGACACCCAGTTTACCTCTAAATTTTGGAAGAAATTCCACGACGTCATGGGGACGAGGTTACATATTAGCACGGCTTATCATCCCCAAATTGATGGTCAATCAGAAAGGACCATTCAGACATTGGAAGACATGCTTCGGGCATGTGTGATTGATTTTGGGGGAAGCTGGGATGATCACCTACCGTTAGCTGAATTCTCATACAACAATAGCTATCATGCTAGCATTGGCATGCCACCATATGAGATGTTATACGGTAGGAGATGTAGAACACCCGTTTGTTGGGGTGATATTGGTTAAAAGGAATTAGGGAGCGTCGAGGTAATTGAGGCTATGACTGAGAAGCTTGAGAAGATTAAAGCCTTCATGAAGGCAGCTAAAGATAGGCAGAAGTCGTATGCTGATAAACGATCCAGACCGATCGAGTTCCAGGTGGGTGACCGAGTTATGTTGAAGGTCTCACCTTGGAAGGGTATTATCTAATTCAGGAAGCGAGGCAAGTTGAGCCCAAGATATATAGGCCCTTTCCGAATTATTGCTCGAGTAGGAGAGGTGGCCTATAGGTTGGAATTACCAGATGAGTTAAGTGGGATTCACCCGACATTTCATGTATCTCATCTGAGAAAGTGTTTAGCTGATGAAGACATGATTGTTCCACTGGAAGATATCGAAGTAGACGAAAGGCTCAATTATGTGGTGCAACCAGTGGCAATCATCGATCATAAAGAGAAGAGACTGTGGAATAAAGTGGTTCCTCTTGTGCGTGTATAGTGGAAGCACAAGAAGGGATCCTAATCTACATGGGAAACTGAGGAGGAGATGAGGCATCATTATCCTCGTCTGTTTGAGGAATAACAGGTTTCGGGGACGAAACCTATATAAGGGGGTGGACTTGTAACACCCGGTTATTTTAAAAAAAGACAAGAAATGAAGAATAAAAGAAAGAAAAGCAATAAAATCCAAGTGGAGGGACTAAAAGGTCCAAAAGGACAAAATCTTTGAAAAGTTAGTGTAAAGGTGGGCATGGCTGCCCACCCTCTTTTCACATCACTTTCACTTCAGTTTTAGAGAGAGAGAGAAAGGAAGAAAGCAGAACTCTCGGTTGAAGAAAAGAAGAAGAGAAAGTGAATTCAAGGTAAGAATTTAAGGTTTTTAAGTATTTATGATGGGTTTTATCCCGGTTATATGCTTATGTGCTTATGTGTTTGTGTATGTGCTCGGGTGTGTGTGTTTGGTGGTGTTTTTAGGTGTTTGAACTCATTTGCAAGCGGGTTAGAAGGAAGAAACACCCAAGTTGCACTAGGTTAGTTCTAGACCCTAGTTTTTACTTGTTTTTAAATATCTTTGGGGCTGAAAATATATTAAATTGATTTTAAAATGTTTATGTATGTATACCCGTATGTATTATGCATGTTGGATGATGATGCTTGAATGCTTATAGGTTTTTCATATTTAGAATAGCCCTGGTAAGCTTAGAACAGATAGGTATGATGAATGGGTTCGAAATCATCCTAGAAACATGTTACACAGAAGGTTCATGCGCCTAGATAAGGCTCATGCGTTTGGGAATGCCTTAGAAGAATTTAAGTGTAACCCATGCGCCTGAACAGTAGCCCATGCGCCTGAAATTTACCTTAGAAATGATAAGTATATCCCACGCGCCTGAACAGTAGTCCATGCGCCTAGAAATATTAGTCGGACGATTAAGTGTAGGCCCATGCGGCCAAATAGTACCCATGCGCCCAAGTGGTGGAAATTGGGATACACATCTTCCTTTAGTAGAATTTTCCTATAATAATAGTTATCATTCAAGTATCGGAACAGTCCCATTTGAAGCTTTGTATGGAAGAAAATGTAGATCACCCCTATGTTGGAATGAGATAGGAGACAGACAAATTACAGGTCCAGAACTGATATAGGAAACATCGGATAAAATTCTTGAAATTAAAAATAAATTAAAAGCTGCCAGGGATCGACAAAAAAGTTACGCCAATAAAAGAAGAAAACCTTTGGAATTTCAGACTGGAGATAAGGTCTATCTCAAGGTATTGCCCACAAAAGGCATAATTCGATTTCAAAGGAGAAATAAGTTAAATCCTAGATATATTGGTCCAGTTGAAATCACAGATAGAATTGGCTCAGTAGCATATAAGTTAGATTTGCCTCCAGAATTAAGTGAAGTACACAACATATTTCATGTGTCTAATCTAAAGAAATGTCTAGCAGATGAGACATTAAAAGTTCCAGATAAAAGTAAACAAGAAACTTTATTTTATGGAAAAACCAATAGCCATATTAGATAGAGAAGTGAAAAGGTTAAGGAGAAGTAAAATTCCCTTAGTAAAAGTCAAGTGGAATGCTAAAAGAGGTCCAGAATATACTTGGAAAAGAGAAGATGAAATTGTGAGAAAGTATCCCTATTTATTTGAAGTCGATAACTAGATAAGTTCTTCTCAACCATAGATATTATTCCCTAACAAATTTCGGGACGAAATTATTTTTAGGGGGGGAGAATGTGATGACCCTAACAAAAAGGTTAAGATTTATCTATGAATAAAATTCTATTATATGTTATTCATTATTTGACTAACCCTATATATAAATTACAGATATTTATGTGTATGCATGTTTTCATGCATATCTTACGTAAGCATGTGTCCATTTTTGATGAATATATATACATATATTATATGTGTTTATGTGTATATATATGTTGTTGCACGTATGCATGGTTACATGCATGGTTGCATGCACGCACAAATTTTTACGTATGCATGTATCTATATCCATAAGCTATAGATACCAAACACGATATGATCAAATGTTGTAACTTTATAACATCAAATCATTCACCAAATGATACAAAAACACAACCAACCAAACACCACAATACAAAGAAACTTACATCAAAACAAAACTAAGTAAATCTTATACACCAAAACCTCAAAACTAAGCACCATTTAAGATTAATCTGGGATCCTTAAAGCCATTAACCATCCGATTAAGCATGATACTTAACACCCTAATCGGCCAAGGACACCTCACCCTCTATATGGCCGCCACCTTGCCACTAATGCTTGGAGAACTTGACACATACATGACTTACTCACCAAGGCTAGTATAGCCATGATGATTACTTCTCATTATGAAAACTTATGTAAAACACCATCTTTGGTCCCTTAACCACAACCATATATCATCACTTAAAACGGTCACAATATCACTCTCAGCCACCCCTTAACAAACCACACACAAACCAACATCACTCTTAAAACTTTCGGACACCCTATACCCTAGATCATTATCACCTTTATACAACCACTTTGCTCCCGGTTATCCATCACCCTCCTCTCTTATCTTTCGGTTAACATCTTAACCGAACACCACCAACTTCACTACTCTCGGTCCCCACAACAATCCAACAATCATCATCTTCCAAACCAAACCTTTGCAAGAAACTTACGACTTTGGAAGCTCAAGACACCCACACAAGTTGGAGAACCGGAGAAGAAGCTACCATCAACTATCATCACCCTCTCCTTCTGTCAAAATCAAGGTTTCATTCCTTAAATCATAACTAATTAAGATTACAAAGGCTATCTATGTGTTTAAATAAACACATATAACTAACTCTTATGATTAAACATTCAAAATCTTCATGAATCTTACAAGTACATCAACCTTATTCAAAAAGCAGTAAGAAAGGTTTTATAAGTCTAAAAGGAATAAATAAATAAAAATAATCAAAAGATATATAAAAGAAATTATCAATTAAGGGTTAAAATTTTATGTGCAACTTGTTAAATTCAGTTTATTATGTAATTGACTATAATTGTGGGAACAAACAATGAGAATATGTTTATAATATTAAGGAATATAGTTTTTCAAATTTTAATGCCATTTCTGTAAGTAAAATAATTTATATAAATTATTTAAGTACTTGAAAGAAACATTTATGCCGGAAGAACTGAACCCGGAAAGTAGTTAAGAAAATTATATTTTGGCTCTTATGATTTATGAGATTTACAGAAAAAGTTTCGTGACCTAATTTGAAGTTATAAATAAGTTATGAATTTTGAAATTTTCTACCATATGAAAATTGGGAAAAATACGTTGACTTTGAGATAAATTATGAAAAAATTACAAAAATCTAAGAATTTGAATAGAACAGCTTGTATTAAAATAGGAATTTTTAGATGTATTTTGATATTTTTACTAAATATTAGTAAAATGATAAAAATCATAAAAATTGACTATGCTATGATTAGGATTTGGGAAAACTATTGAGAATTTAAAAACATTGTGCCAAGTATTCTGATCCAGTTTGAGAACTTTTAGAAACCCAAAGGTATTTTTTACAATTTATTTGAATATTTCATAAAATTATAGAAAATAAACTGTAAATAATTAAAATATGAAATATGAGTATGTTATGTCTGATTTTCATACCCATTTATTAACAATTTTATGATATATGAGGTGCTGAAAATTTTGAAGAAAATATTTATGTTTTCTAAACTATGAATATTTTGTTTATAGGTGATTTCTTGAAATAAAGGTGAGATTCATAGCTCCAATTTTATTTTTGTAAACTTTTGGGGGAAAAACATACTTTGGATTTTATGATTGATGCAATTTTTGAGATGTACTGTCATTTATGTTACAACCATTAATTCGGATGTGGAACCATTGGATAATATAGGTAGCGCTACTTAGAAAATTATTTCTTGCACCAACAGGATGAGTGTTGAGATGCTATATTATCTGATTTATGAATTATGTTATGACAGTATGGATGATCTTATTATTAAGTAAGGTTTGGTTGTATATGATGCATCAATAATATTTTGTTTAAGATAAACCTGTGAACTCACCAACTTTATGTTGACTATTTTGAGTATGTTTTTTTAGGAAATTTACCATGAGTAACAGCATTATGTTTTCTTTTGATGTTTACAATGGCTGGGGAGAAATCATAGGAAAAGTCCGTGTTAATCTAACTGTTAACATGTATGATCTCAGCATATCGGTGGACGCGCACTTACATCGTTACTGAAGATGTAGCAGTTAAATAATATGTTTGTAGTAGGGTTATATTTAGATCAAATTTTGACTATTATGATTGATGTAATCCTAACTTTAATATTATCTTATGAATTAAGTTATGTATATTTGTTCTGTTGTGCTATCTGATAAACCATGTTAATCAATGAGTTCTGTACAAACGAGTCACACCCAAATTAGCATTTCACGCTTCCGCCAGGATGTGACATAGTAGATAAACCAAACAACCAGAGAATAGTTAATAGTAAATGGTTGTAAAATCTAAAGGAATGGGTTACTCTTGGACCCTCCTAGATTTAAGCCAAGCTAGTGGCTAGGCGGTTCACCTAAGTGGTTGGTGTAGATTATAATGAGTTGTTCTCTCTAGTGGTTAAACATTCCTCAATTCAAGTTATCTTATCCATGGTTGCTTCACAAGACATGAAACTTGAACAACTTCATGTTAAGACCACTTTCTTACATGGTAGTTTAGAAGAGGTTATCTATATGAAACAACCAGTTGAGTTTCAAGAAGTAGGGGGTGAAGATAGTGTGTGTTTATTGAAAAAGCCCCTTTATGGGTTGAAACAGTCACCCAGGTGTTGGTACAAACGATTTGATGATTATATGGTGAGTCATAATTTCCACAAAAGCAACTATGACAGTTATGTATACTTTAAAGATTTCATGCCTGGAATTTCATTTTTGTTATTGTATGTCAATGATATGCTATTTGGATGTACAGATCACAGGAAAATAGAGCTAACAAAGAATTTGTTAAAGAATGAGTTTGACATGATAGATCTTATTTGTGCTAAAAAGATTCTGGGTATGGAGATAAGACAAAATTAATAATAGACCTTTTTTACTCAAAAGTCTTATATATATAAGGTGTTGTCTAAATTCTCAATGGCTAATAGCAAGTGTGTAAAGTCCCTTTTGGCTCAGCATTTCAAACTGTCTTCTCATGATTCACCTCATGATAAAAGTGAAATAGTATATATGTAGAAAGTCCCCTATGAAAATGTTGTTTTGGGTCTTATGTACCTGATGGTTTGCACCAGACCAGGTATTAGTTATGTTGTTAGCATAGTTAGTAGATTTTTATCTATCCTGGTAAGTTGCACTGGGAAGATGTTAAGTGGATATCGTGTTATCTGAATGGGACTAGAGAATTAGATCTCATTTTTGGTAATAGTCATAGTGCAAACTGTAATGTTTTGGGTTATGTTGACTTTAATTTTTCTAATGATCTAGATAATAGGAGATCTACTACCGGTTATGCACTTAAAGTGCTTGGTGGATTGGCGAATTGGAAAGCAACATAGCATCATGTGGGTGCTTTGTCAACAACCAAGGTTGAATATATTGCTCTCACAGAAGCAGTTAAAGAGGCACTTTGGTTAAAAGGTTCTTTTACTGAATTGGGTGTTAACTTAGTTGATACAACTCTGTTATGTGATAATCAATGTGCAATTCTCTTTCTAAGAACTAAGTGTATCATGAAAGGAAAAAGCATATCAATGTTTGTTTACACTTTATCCAAGAGATAATTTACTCTAAGAAAGTTAAAGTAGAAAGGAGTTGATACATGATAATGTTGCTGGCATTTTGACCAAGGTTTTGCCAGGTTCTAAATTTGATTAGTGTTTAAAAATGTTTGATGTTGGTAAGGGATTATGGTTTTGTAGTAAGGTGGTGAATGTGAGTAAAATAGTACAATGACCATTTGTGTTCATTTTGTATTCTTAACGGACTTATGGCAATATAGTTTGGTGTATTAATAGTTCATTGATCATCATTAGTAGTTAGTTACAAACTTTGACTTCACAGAGTCATGCTTCTTGTTTATCATTGTACCCAGATTCATAATCAAATAAGATTGGTTACATGTGTTGATTTCCTTTCAATATTGAGTTGATTGTTCTTTATCTTTGGTGTGGAATCTTGGTTTAGTTTTCTACATAGCGGGCTACATGTAGTATCAACTAAGTACTAATAGGAAAAAAAATGATTGACTTGTTAAAACATTAAAGTTCGAATTAAATCATTACAACTTTGTGACAATCATGTTGGAAGTAATCTCATCATCAAATTACTAAGTCTAAGCATTTTATGTAAATAAATAAAGTAGGCGTGTACTGTTTAATGTAGGGGTCAACTTGGGTCCTATGTGTATCGGGTAAAAAAGTAATTATGTAACCCAATGGTTTGGCGTCAATATAACTATAATTAACCTCCAACCAAGTGGGGGTATAAATGGACCCAGTTGTATCATTCAAAGTGTGCAATATAGATTTCTATTATATAGTTTTCATATGTATTTATGTGTGTGTCTAGTGTATGTTCTTGAGTGCAAGAACAATTGATTGTTGATCTCTCAAGATCCTATAATTGGTATTAGGAACTGCTTAGGGGAAGAAAAGAGAAATCAGTGTCATGAAATATTGGTTTGTTATTGAAGATTTGAAGAATGAAGGATCAATACCTGTGTGGAAGTGATGATGGTGCGGATGTCTCGGTGATGAACCCAGCACTTCGATTCAGCTAGGAGGACCGGGATAAATCAGAAAAGTGCAGTCGAGGGGACAGTGGGGATTCTAGTGTGGAGACGTTATGGATCAGGGTGATTGACTTCTCAATCGATCGCTTGAATTCAATGGAATGCAAAACCAATTTGGCAACAAGAAAGTTTAGAGATTTCGCTAGAGGCCGACATGGGAAACAATCGTTCAACCATCATGTATGCCAATATTGTAATCGACCCGAAAAATTCAAACAAGTTTGTGAGAATAGAATCAAATACTTAAATTTCTGGTAAGGGGAACAAACGATGGAAGTTGGAACAACATGTTGTATGTTAGTTTGCACATAATAAACACTTATGTGGGAACAAGAAATTGTTCAAGAAATTTAGGAAATCATACAGAATCAAGACCTATTTGTTAGGGTTTACAAAAGCATATTAATGAGAAAAAAGGAAAGTTGAATTAAACTGTAGCGGGTGTCAAGGATTTTTGAATCAATATACTATATACCCACAATGAAGAAGAACATTTTAAGTCTCGAACAACTAGCATTACAAGGATTTAAATATACCTTTGAAGGGACTTTATGTCATATAACAAAGTCTTTCAAGGATGATTCGGTTATAAGATCGGGAAAAGAATAATCAAGATGTTAGTTATACTTCTAGTCATAAATTATAGTAATTTTAGAGTATATTTCAGCATATATTTGCATTAGTTGCGTGTATTTTTTAATTATTTTATAAAATAGTAGTTTTGTGGAATGGAATCTACTTTTGTATATTTTATAGTTTTGAAGGTTATTAAATTGCTGAAAAAAAGAGAAGAGCTTAAAAGGAAATATCATTAAGTTTGGAAACTTTTAATGCCTCGTAAAAAATTAAAATTTAAAACCCTAGAAAAAACAAGAGTTTGTTGAGAGTAGCATGATAAATAGGCTGGAATATTAAATTGGAGGATCATCTTAGAGGCTGTAGAAAACTCAATCAAGAAAAAACATTCGTGGAGACTCAAGGAGCCATCTTGGGAGAATTGAAGAAGAGAAAAAGGGGAATCTTTTTCTTCACTTTTAAAGATCAAGTAATTGTTTGGTGTTTTTTGTTTAGTAAGCTTTCTTATTTTTTTATTTTATTTTGTTTTCATTAACCTAGTCGTTATGTCCGGCTAGGGTACTCTTGATTTCAATATTAAGGTTAATTTTTATGATTTTGGTTTGAACTTATGTGGAATGTTTATAAGATGTTTTTTTTAATAGTTTGTTTGTTTGATTTTTGATCTTAAATCCGGATCTAATCTGGTATATATATTAGATTGTTAATAAAATTGCCCACTTTATTAATTTTCCTATTAAAGTTTTTCAAGATTTAAAACCCTAAGTTTTGATTTTTGATATAAGAAACAATTAATAGTTTGAGTTTGTCTATTAATTCATTCTCGTTATAAAATCACACAATCTAGTTAAGCATACCAAATGACGTGTGACTTTAGTTAAAACGATACTTTTATCGTTGCAACCCGCACACTAAGAACTGAATGATGTGAGCTTAGAGTAGCGGGTTGGCTTCAATCAATGAACTGCGATTGATTGGACATTAGATAGAGGGGATATCCGAACGACGTGATGTCTAGTATCAATACAAATCATTAATTAAAAATTGTCATTGCACCGTAATCATTAATGATTGTAAGCCAAACAGAATCAAGAAATTACCTTAGTATTGAAATTAGTCTTTATATTTGAATTTATTTTATAATTTAATTAACATCTTCAATAATCTTTTTTTCTTAATAAAAAAATACAAAAAATGTCAATTTACGTTTTTCCGGAAAAACCTTAACACGACCACGTGGAATTTTATTTACAGTTTTGACACGACCGTGTCAACTCACTGGAATTTTTCTACTTTTTGCAAATTACTTTCAATTTTATTTTAAGTTAAAACTCCCACCTTCCTTAGTTCATAATCAATCAAAGTAACTGTGCTAAAACGTTTTTGGTATAAAATAATTGACACGTATCCCTGAGAACACGAACCCTTCCGCTCATATTATTCTTAGTGTGTGCATGATAGGTTCACATTTTTATTATTTATTTGCTGAATTCGACACTTAACACAAGATCACATACAAGAGTGGATAAACTACAATGCGAATGCAAAATGGGGTGATCTTAATCATTTGGCAGAAACAAAAGAAGTATCGGATCACTTTGACAAGTTAGATCTTGAAAGGATGAAAGAAGAAGAAGAGAGGGTTAATGATCAAAGGCATAAGCAACCAATTGTTGAACAAGAAAGGGAAATTTCAAGCATGGAAGATATGGTCATTTTTCTAGATCTTTTCAAGGCCATGAACCTAGGCATCATTCAAAAGCAGTCCATTAAAGAACAATTTAAAAGGATGGTGAAGTGGTTTATGAAATATGTGTTGAAGCAACAAAAGTATATTTCCACCAAAGATAGATGGTCAAGTTGTGGATTTGTATAATCTATATATGAGTGTTTAATTAAATGGAGGAAGACCATAGTTAATGAGAAGAATTTCTGGCCTTTGAATACAACAGACATGGACATGAATTCGCAAAACCATATGGAATTAATAATGGTATACAATGAGTATTTGGACTTGATGAAATGGTACTGTTGTGCATCAAAGGAAAGGCAAGAAGAGCCTGGAAGATCAGTGTTCGAAGAAGGAGAAATGTAGCAGAGGAAAAGAAATATTAGAAGGAAAAAATGTCTACAAAGAAAAGAAGACTGAATGCTACCCAAGATCGACCATCACAATATGATCTGACAATATAAAAGGAAGTGCTAAAAGTATTTGATGATTAAGACTAGAGGAGACATTGTTGGAAGTAATCTCATCATCAAATTACTAAGTCTAAGTATTTTATGTAAATAAATATATTAGTCGTATATTGTTAGTGTATGGGCCAACTTAGTTCCTATGTGTATTGGGTAAAAAAGTAGTTATGTAACCCATGGCGCCAATATAATTGTAATTAACCACCAACCAAGTGGGGTATAAATAGACCCTATTGTATCATTAAAAGTGTGCAATATAGATTTCTGTTATATTATTTCCATGTGCATTTATGTGTGCGTCTAGTGTATGTTCTTGAGTGCAAGAACAATCAATTGTTGATCTATCAAGATCCTATAAATCGTATGTTGTACAAATCAGAGATACAATACATAATATAGTACAATATTCCGAGTTACATACGACATTTCAAAAAAAATACAAAAAAAGATATAGAGCAAATAATTATGCACGGATTGTAAATTTATATGAAGCATATGAAACAGAAGACATGCCCCAGCTATGGTGAATAAGTTGGGCTTTAGAGTTTGCATCCCCAGCACCCACAGCAACATGGAGCGGGTGGAAATGGTCAAGCCGTGGGTGAGCTACAGTTGCATGTGGAGCCTACTCCTTGTAGTTTTTTACATCTTCATACCTTCCATCAACAAGTGCTTTTTGGAGTCATGTGTCAAACTCTTGAGCCCACAATTGAACCAAAGTGGTTTTGTGCAACATTTTCAGGTTGTGGGTAGTGGTACCCGAACCAACAATGAGCACCCCTTCGTCTTTAAGGGGTGCCATTGCCTTACCCATGTTGTAATGGTAAGTGGCACCTTTTTTTTTCTCGGAGGGACAACTGACAAACCGGAATATTAGCGTCGGGATACATAAGAAATAGTGGGACCCATGCACCATGGTCGAGCCCGCGTTTCTTATCCTCGTCGACCTCTCGAACCCAGATGACATGAGCAGCTCCTTGACTCTCTTTGCCAATTTTGGAGCTCCTAATACAGGATACTTGAGCTGGTTGTGAAGCAATTTTCAAAAGGTAAGAAAGGAGACTACATAAATGAATCAGTGTGTACCATAAACAAGCCAAAAATCAAATTTTCTGTGCTTTTATGTATATATTCCATTTCAATCATCAAATTACTATAACTTATTCCTCAATTGCAGAAAACCCCATAGTTGAATTGATAGATATGAACTTAAACTAAACATTCAATTGATCGATCTCCTAAAACACTTAACTAAACTTTCAACCATCAATCATGTCAATTTAGCAAATAGTAGCACTGGACTTACATGAGCCTCCTTCATGGAGGCATGTAGCTTAGTTGATTTAAGCATGGTATGCTTTCTAGTAAGGGTGCAAATGAGTCGAGTTGCTCACGAGCTACGTGATATCAACTCAATCACGAAACGAGTTGATCCTTATCGAGCAGCAACCTCAAAAAAAGCTCACTAAAATATCAAGTCCGCTTCACATATTAAGCTTGAGCCGGCTCGCGAGCCTAAATAAGTAATATATATATATAATATATATATATATAATATATATATAATATATATATATATATATATATATTATATATATATATATATATATATATATATATGTGAGAAGGATCAAATGAGAATTAGTTTTTTTCTGAGAACTCTAGAAAGGGACATTTTAAACGTGAATGTGTGAAGCCCAAGAAAACAGAAAATAGTAACCCATATCCTACCTTCAACCGCCAAGACAAGGACATTATTGGAACCAGTCCTTCAAATAAAGAGACTAAAGCACTAACTGCCCAAGGTGATGAAGGACAAGACTATTGTTGATTTCACAGTTTTACCCATAGAATCAGGATCACTAACCAGAGGAGTAGACATCACATATCTTTTATTGGGTTATTGTTGATTGGTTTACATTTAGTGTTCAAAAGGATTTCATGTGGTAGTGGTACTACTTTATAACCCAAACCTTCCCCGTTATTTCGTTCTTTCACTAAGTATTGAACTATGTGAGAAGAACTAGTTTATAACCCAAACTTCAAATACATAACTATTGTTAGCCTAGCGAAGTCATAGATCAATGGGCCAGATAAGCCTGCTTGGTTGATCCAAGTACACTTAGCTAATCGTATATACTTTTAAACGTTTGAGACTTGCAATCTCAATCACTAGTTCTCAATGACAAAATTGTAATTAACAAAAACATATTTAAAAAATTTATAAATCAAAAAATAACATAAAATAAAAAAAATAAAAACACAAAAATAGTTCCCAACTTTCCCTCTTTCATAAAAAAATTCCCGTTTTTTTAACGATATTCGTTTTACACATGTGTAATATCGGTTTTACACATGCGTAAATTCAGTACTACACATGTGTATAACTAGATTTACACATATGTAAACAACGGATCTACGATTATTTTTAGAAAAGTATATCAATATGGTAGGCGTTGGAAAGATAAAAAAATACTGAATTTTATGGTGATTTTTTTATAAAAAAAAATGATGTCGTGAAAAAAGGTTACGAACGTTTAAAAAATAGGGGAAATAACATGTGATTTGCATGTGATAAAAAATAAATGGTTGAGATTGGTTCCTAGAGTTCTCAAAAAAAAGTTGGTTCTCATTTGAACCCTCCTATACATATAATATATATATATATATATATATAATATATATATTATATATATATATATATATATATATATATATATAGGGGATGGATCAAATGAGAACTAGCTTTTTTGTGAGAACTCTAGGAACTAATATCAACCACTAGTTCTCAATGACAAAATTATAATTAACAAAAATATATTTAAAAAATTTATAAATCAAAAAATAATATAAAAATAAAAAAAATAAAAACACAAAAATGTTCCGCAACTTTCTCTCTTTCATAAAAAATATAAAAAAAATAAAAAAAAAATCCGTTTTTTAACGAAATTCGTTTTACACATGTGTAATATCGAATTTATACATGTGTAAATCCAATACTATACATGTGTATAACTATATTTACACATATGTAAACAACGGATGTATGATTTTTTTTAGAAAAGTATATCAATATGGTAGGCGTTGGAAAGATAAAAAAATACTTAATTTTATGGTGAATTTTTTTAAACAAATAATGTCGTGAAAAAAAGTTACGAACGTTTAAAAAAAGGAAGAAATGGCATGTGATTTGCATGTGATAAAAAAATGAGTGGCTGAGATTGGTTTCTAGAGTTCTCGTAAAAAAAGGTGGTTCTTATTTGAACCCTCCCCTATATATATATATATATATATATAATATATATATATACACATATATATATATATATAGTATATATTTATAGTATCTAATAAAAAATATTTTTTTTGTTACTTATTATTTTCTAAACATCCATATATTATTTTTCCCTCCAAAAAGTCATTATAGTAATTTAATACTCATACAAATTTTTCTCTCTTATTCAAAAAGAATTTTATTAATTACTATAATGATTTCTCTTACTTAGATTCTTTTTTTAAAAATCAAACTATCTTTTTCAAAATAGATTTTATTAAAGAAATTAAAAATCACATCTTTTAATAAAAATCTAATTAATAAAAAACTGAAATTTTATATAATATGAAATTTTCTAAAACATTCAACCTTTTCTAAACAAAATATTTTAAATCATTTTTCTTTTAAAAACATTATAAACATGTGAATTATTATGGAAATTATTATTAAAACAACCTGAACAATTACAAACTAGAGTTTAGAAAAAAAAGATTTTTATAAAAAATATTTTTTAATATCTTAAAACATACGTTTAAAAATGAAACTATTTAGATATGATATTTAAAAAATAGTAAATTTATTTTATTTCTTGAACTATTACGTACATATAATTTTAATTATATTTTATATTAAAAATATTATATTGTAATTATTCATGTATTACTAACTATAATCCGTTTAATTATGAGGTTAAGATATTTTGTTTGGTAGTGTTTGAGGAATGAGATTAAGATATTTTGTTTTATATTTAATAGTTCTTATTATATACTCTAACATTTAAAATAAAATTTATCCGGTATGCGAATATCCAAATAATTTAAGTTCAATAATACATTTTATCATCTACCATGTATCGGGACATACCTAATAAGCGGTAACACAAAGTTACAATTTTTGTATATCATGTGGAGCGACCAAACATTATAAGTTAAGCTCGCATCAGTTTATAAATTTTCAAAAGCAAAAATTCTAGTATAGAAAAATGAAGACATCTTCATGGTATATTTGAAAATTCATGAAACAATATATTTTAAATGTTACTAAAAATAGAAAATTATGTGTGTGTATATATATATATATATATATATATATATATATATATATATATACTTACTAAGGAAAAAATACTATAAGCCACATGGCTATTTTCTGCGAACCGAGTAAATCCAGTAATTATGTTTGATTATGTTGGTTTGTTTTATATGTTACATTAATGCATTATAAGTCTTGATATTGTCATGTGAACTAAATCGCTTTCAATCAATTTTAATCAATCAATATATGTATGCAAACATTTGTTTACTTACCAGTTAATTCGTTAGTTGACTCGTTACATTTTCATATGATTTCAAGAATTCAGATTAGTGGACTTCTTTATGCACATTTAGAGCTTGGTCTTGGTAAAAAAATAATAAAATAAAAGACAATTTCATTATGTTTATTGAGTTTTTATTTGATTGTAATGTATTATTTGATTAGTATTATTCAAAAAATTAGAATTTAATATGATTTCAACGTATTTACTACCATGTGCTATAATCAATTGAATTACATTTGTTTACTCTGATGATTCCGTCATCGGTCGGGGTGTGACATGGATTACAATGAAGTATTTGCTCATGTTTCCAGGTGGGATACCATTAGAACTAGGGGTTTTCATCGAATCGGATAACGAATTATTCGGATTATTCGGAGTTGAAAATTTCAATACCCTATCCGAAATCCGATTCGATCCGAATAAGGATTTTCCTATCCAATCCGAATTTATCCGAATTCAATTTAGATCGGATTCGGATATATCCGAATTTATCAGAATAATCCGAATAAACCAAATAACAATTTTTTTCTATTTTTTGTTTTTTTTTGCTAAGTTTTATTCTTAACATTTTATAAGTTAGAAATCACAATAAAAGTTATAAAACTAAAAAGTAAAATTTGACTTGTACGCAAATTCAAATTAAAACATAATAGGTAGTTGTATAAACCCGAAGTTTAGAATCTCTAATTTAGAAAGACAGTCGATTATTGCATAATTATTAAGGATTATGATTAGAATGCCTAAATATTCTTGTGTATTGAGTTGAAAACATAATAGATAGTTGAGTAATGAGTATTGAGTTAGAAACATAGTTGAAGTCTTATTCAGATTAATCATATATCCGAATAATCCAAATAACCTGAATAAAAAAATTGTGATGTCAAAATCTGATCCGAAATCCGAATAAAGATTCGGATTCGGATACAGATCGAATTTCAGATATTTTCGGCTATCGGGTTTTTTGAACACCCCTAATTAGAACCATGCTTCATATTGTTGTATGAAACAGTTGTGTTGTTTTTCAACTTGATGTAAAAAATGCATTTTTACATGAGTAGTTGAATAAAATTAGACTTAAGCGAGCCCTATATGATCTAAAGCAGGCCCCAAGAGCCTGGTTCACTTGGATAGAGAAATGCTTGCTAGAGAAGGATTCTAGAAAAGCAAACATGATCACACTTTATTCATCAAAAAGGTTTTGGAACAAGGTGATTCTGGTAGGTCTTTATGTACATGATTGATATACACTAGAAATGACAAACAATTGTGAAGAATTTAGCAGGTCAATGAGAAAAGAATTTGCGATGATCGATTTGGGGCATATGAATTCTTTCTAGGAGTAGACGTCCAGTAGAAAGAAATACGTCAACAAAAATATGCCAAATAAGTACCAGAGAGATTTAAGTACCAGAGAGATTTAAGTACCAGAGAGATTTAAGTACCAGAGAGATTTGGAATGTGGGAGTATAATGGAATGAAGAATCCAATTGTTTATGGTATTGTACCATTGATGGAAGGTGAAGGTCAGCAATCATCAATTTTGTTAACTGAATGTTAATAAAATTTCATGTGATTGATTGCTTGTACACTATTCCTTCGGTTTATTTGTCTTTCGTACACTCGTAAAAGAAAACTCTCAAGTCCACAATTATTTTTTCATTGTTTTATACTTACATGAGCTAGCGAGAAGATACGAAAGTCTTGTAGTTCTCACTAGCTCATCTTGATATCCTAGTTAAGGGTGGTACCTCTTAGACCTCCTGCTAGCTCGATGCCTCGATATGAATTACTTGTAGATGAAAGCTGGTTGGTTCCTCGATCATTCACTTCATCAACCCATGTCTAAGCACTTAAAAAGGTTAATCGCTTGAAACACCCTTTACGTGCTCCACTTTTGGTTTCTTGACTTATTTGCAAATAGATTATTGGTGGTGGTTTTAAAATGCTATAAAATCATTACATATGAGAACGTTAAAGATAAATTATACAAGAAAAAGAGAATCCAACCACTAGTACATATGACTAATTGTTCACAACTAAAATGAACTTCTGAAAATTGTATATTGTATATCTACAATCTATTAATAGCCACACAGATACCAGAAAACCTTGTTGCAAAACTTACTATTAAGTGGGATTCAAAATAGACAATACCTGAACACTACTAAGTTGTTGCAAATAATAATTTAATTAAGCTCTTTGATTTTGTGTGCAGGACATCTAAAGTATCCACATTTGGTATCTTGACAACGGTTGTTCAAAATATATGTTGTCACATAACATTAAAGAAAGGGTCATGCTATTACTTTTGGTGTTAACATTAGAGATATGCATAAGCCAACTGTGATACTGCTAATGAAGTTACATTCAGAGACCATATACCACCATATATATCGGCCAAGAAAAAGCTATTCTCATTTCTTGCTGCAAATATAAATCGCGTGTTATTTAATTTCACTCTAAGTTACGCTCTAAAAACGAAGTTACAACAGGTTCATCAGACTTTCCATACTAAAAAGCCCACTATTTTGAATCGGTAAGGTTGCTATGGATAATAGAGGCGAGTAGTTAATCTAATGAACTATCTAACTCACTAGTCATTAGTAACTAATAACAAGATATAAGTGCTATAGAATTCTACACCATTGGCTAAGGACCCTGGTGAAACAACATAAGTCGGCGTATTTCTAGTCACTAATAAAAGCCACAACGTTATTGTCACTAAAAGCGTTTTGATGCAAAAGAAAAGTCAAATAGTAATTGAAAGAGATGACAAGAAAATGACTTCCACTTATAAAATATTCGTTGACAGTAACCAAATAGATCAAATCCACAATGTTTTTCAGTAGAAATAAAGTCGGTTACAGAAGTGTCTGAATGTAGAACCTATTAAGTTAGTTTCAGAGGTTTATGCCTTCACACAAATACATCGCCGAAAGTCTGAAACCCATGCCAATGATTGCAAGTAGTGAAGATTATACGAGACATCTAAAACCACAAAGTCATGGATCCAAAATATATATATTTTGACCACACAATAGGAAGGTTATTTTGAAACCAAAAGAGTCAAAGTAGATACATCTTAAAATGAGTTCATATATAATAAGCATGACTTGTTAAAAGTTCAAACAAATTCATTATAAACTTATAGACAATCAAATACAGTTCAAATTGAAGATACAGTATATATAATAAAGTACAATATTCACACAAGTTACACACACTATTTTAAAAAGAAAGTCGACCAGACAATTAAGCAGGGACTGTAAACTTATATGAAGCATATGAAAGAGAAGACAAACCCCAGCTATGGTGAATAAGCTGGCCTTTGGAATTCGGTCCCGCAGCGCCCATCGCAACGTGCAGCGGGTAGAAATGATCAGGCCATGGGTGTGCCACAGTTGCATGTGGAGCCTTCTCCTTGTAGTTGTTCACATCCTCATACCTTCCATCAACAAGTGCTTCTTTGAGCCATGTATCAAACTCTTGAGCCCAAGGTTGAACCGTCGTGGTGTTGCGCAACATTCTCAGGTTGTGAGTGGTGGCACCCGAGCCAACAATGAGCACCCCTTCGTCTTTAAGGGGCGCCAACGCCTTACCCATGTTGTAATGGTAAGCGGCGTCTTATCCGTCTGGACAGACAGCTGACAAACTGGAATATCAGCCTCGGGATACATCAGCATTAATGGGACCCATGCGCCATGGTCGAGCCCACGCTTCTTATCCTCATCGACCCTCTCGAACCCAGACGACATAAGCAGCTCCTTCACTCTCTTAGCCAATTTCGGAGCTCCTGGTGCCGGATACTTAAGCTAATTGTAAGCAAATTTCAAAAGTTAAAAAAGAAAACTACATCAATGAATCAGTGTGTAACATACTAACAAACACAAACCAAAATTCAAACTTTCTGTGCTTTTACGTACTTATTCCATTTCAATTTACAAATTACTACTACAATTTCAAAAACCCCCAATAAACCCGTAGTTCAATTGATAGATCATACATCTCCTAAGAACATAAACTAAACATTCAATTGATAAATCTATAACACCAATGACTAACAGTCTAACACTCTACCTCAATCCACCTACGCTAAACCTAATTATCAACGAACTGATTGAAACAATTATGCGTAAGTACCTGATACATTGATTTGGGGAAACCATAGAAATCGTAGATGGTATCAGAAGGTCCATCGATGACGTTGACGGTGGGATATGAGGTCTCCCAGTGACCGGAGATGACAAGGATAGAGGAAGGGCGATGAGGGTAGACCTTTTGCTGGAATGATTGAAGGAAATGTCTGGCGGGCATAGATTCATCGATGGATAAAGTGGGAGATCCATGGGATATGTAGAAGGTATCTTGAATCTTCATCCCGTTCATCGCCTTCATCATTTTGATTTGATTTTGGTTTGATTTGATTGAAAATGAATTGATGAGTTGAATTTGGGGATGAATGTTGAAAATGGCGTTTTCAATTTCATTCACCTACCCCTCGGCTCGTCTTACCGACGCTTGAAGTCATTGATTACGTGACCACAACTCAATAAACGTTAAAGAACACCCGATGAATATTGTTACGTAGGGTTATTCATGAACCGAACCGAACAGAACATATCTTTGTTCGAACTTGGTTCGCTTTCAAACCAAGCGGCTCAGTTTGGTTCGATTTTACAAATTCGAGCGTAAACTTTAATGCTTGAATTTGGTTCGGTTTTAAACCGAGCGTTCTGTTTTCTCGGTTTCGTGTTATAATTTAAAACAAAACTAAAAATTCATTCAAAAGTTTTAACTTTTAAATTCCAACCATAGTATCATCACCAATCTTATGCAAATATTCTTTAAAAACCACATCATAAAACAAATCTAACCTCAAGATATCACAATTAGGAACAAAACAATGTCGGGCTTCGAACTTTGTCGGACTTCGGAGGTGGATGTCAGAGGCCGGATACGCAGTCAGACTATTGCAGGTCGGATTGCCGAAGGTTGGGGTCGCATGTCAGAGTGCTGAAGGCAGCGCCTCGGCAGTCCGTAGGGAACTAGAAACTGTTAGGTGGAATGATGAAAGGATTTTGAAATGTGAAATAATTATTTGATTAAAGAATTAAAGTTTTACATTTAAGGTTGTTTTTTATTAAATAATTAATATAGTGGTAATTGATAAAAAAAACTAAATAGGTTAACAAATATATATTACATAAAATCTAAATTAAAATATAAATTGAACACAACTGAGCGAGCGACGAGCGAGCGTAGCTTTGCTCGTGTTTGGTTCGTTTTCAAACTAAACCGAGTTGCTCAATTCGTTTACAACCGAACCAAGATTCAAACAAACATAAATCCGAGTTTTTTTCGAACGAGTTTCGAGTGTCGAGTTATTTGAACAACTCTATTTTTAGGTGTAGGTTTGGGGTTGCTTATTTACTAGTTACTTTTAACTTGTTAATTTTTTAGAGTTTAATAAGTCAAAAATGTTTGGTAAAACAGAAAAAAGGTTTACTTATTGATTTTTAAAAACTATTTTTGGTTTAATTTTCTGTTGATATACATGTACCTAGTTTAGAATCTTAATGTAAATATTTGTCATGTCTTACATATATGTAATGAATGAGTTGAATAAAATAAAATATGTGATTGATGCTTATAATGTTTAATGTTTCATTGTTTATTGTGTGATAAAGTATGTTGAACTAATATATAGGTTTGAGGTTATTGTACATAGTTTTTAGTCAATAATGATTGGGAAACATGTTCAAACTTAATCGTATGAAGTCTTCATGCGAATGGACCATGCTAATGGACCATACGCATGAATACATCATGCTAATGGACCAGTCGCACGACTGAACCAGGAGACTGGATCAGTCGCATGATTGAGACATAATATTGACTCAGTCGCACGACTGAACCTTCAGTCGTGCGTATGAATCAATAGCATGATTCAGTCGCATGACTGAATCATGCTAATGGTTCAGTCGTACGATTGGAAAACCCTAACCTACAAATACCACCTAATTCGTGGAAAAACGAAACACTTAAAGACTTTTGACACATATTCGTACCCTAGCCGTCCAGAGACTCTAGAAGCCTATTCCAAGTTCATAGTTCGCAGTTGATCTTGTTCTAATCGTTCTTACGTTTCTTTAATCGTTAGATTGATCGGAACTGCGTTCTCACTGATTGGATCGCTAATCAAATAATATTCCGCACTATTTGATCTGGTTTCACGCATTATCAGTTAGTACTCCGTACATACATGGTCCTAACAAGTGGTATCAGAGCATTGACTCTTGATTTTGCGTGTGATTCGATTAGTTTCGGTGTAAAAATCACGTTTTTCATTCAAAAAGTCACCTTTTTTGAGTAAAACGGTGTTTTCGACGTCTCCAGGTCTCAAAGTTTACGTTTTTTGGCATATGACAGATTAGGGTTCTTGAAAATTCGTGTTTTAGTGTCAAAGTGTCAAAAACCTTCGATTCTGTAAAACAGCAGCCTTCAGTCGCACGATTGGCTCAATCGCACGAGTGAACTCAATCGCACCTCCTATTCGCACGATTGAACTCGGTCGCTTACTCATTTGTACGACTGAACAGCCCCATTCGCTTGTCTCCATTCGCACACTCCATACGGACAACTGAATCCAATCGCATGATTGAATTCATTCGTACCCTTCATTCGCACGACTGAGTCATCCGCATTGGCCATCTGCATTTGTCCAATCGCACGATTGACTCATTCGCATTTGTCCAATCGCACGATTGACTCATTCGCACCTGTCCATTCGCACAAGTTTATAGTTCAAAAGTTCAAAGTTTAAAGAGATGGAATATCAGTACTCTGCGTTTACTACCGGAAGGGACTCTCGAATCCAGAACCTTCTGCTTCTGGAAAATGAAATTGGAAATCACAATAAACCACCTAAACTTATAACGTTAGATGATTACCTATATTGGAAGCAACGATTCAAGATCTATTTAAATGGAGTCGATCCCAATCGTTGGAATCAATTGAGACAGGTTATAGTATGCCAGTCGGGGCTGATGGTGTTAAGATCACTTTGGGAGGTATGACTGATAGCCAGAAAGCGAAGTATAATGCTGAGAAGAAGGTGTATGCCCTGTTGACTCAGTCAATACCAAAAGACATATTCCATCAGTTTTTTTAAGAACAAACAGGCTAAGAAGTTATAGGAGGCCTTGGAGAAAAGATATGACGGGAATGCAACGCTAAAGGCATTAAAGGCAAAGGCTCTCAGAAAGGAGTTTAATAACTTCTCTTCAATAGGAAAAGAAATCTTGGACGACATAATCGACAGATTCTACCATCTGATGAGTGAGCTGCACACTCATGAGGTTACAACGTCTATGGAAGATAAAGTGTCAAGCTTTATCGATGGTTTTCCATAGAAGTGGGACTCGTTTGTGTCTAACTTGAGACAGAAAAATATACTGGCAAAATTAGACATAAACGACTACATCCTGAAATTGAGGGAAGAGGAACTGAGGATGAAGTACAGGTCACAGAAAGGATCCTATGACCAGAATCCTTCACTTTATAATTCCTCTCCCACTCCAACCAGTTCAGGAGCACCTCTTCAAACAGTGTTCGTATCTAGTTCAGCCGCTCCTTCCCAATCCACCGCTTTAGGACCAGAAACGTCAGGGTCATCCTCTACCCAATATATAGTGCCTGAAGCCAACACTACAAAGTTGAAGACCGAGAATCTCGGTAATATCACGGTGGAAGTAGCAAAGGAGCACATGGATCTCCTAGCAGCTATTGTCCATTCCGATGATGGTCTAGTTGCAGGAAAGATTGGAAATTGCCATCTGGCAGATGAAGACTATGAGCAAGTGGACGAGAATGAACTAGAGAGAATGGATATAATGCGGGCTTTGGCAAGTGCTGTCAGGAGAGCGAAAAAGTTTGTGAAAAAGACTGGACATAACTTGGTAGCCATAAAAGACACAACCTTTGGTTTCGACAAAACCAAAGTTACCTGCTTTAATTGTGGAGAAAAGGGGCATTTCAAACGTGAATGTGTAAAGCCCAAGAAGATAGGTAACGGGTTTCCATTCTTATCTTTCAACCGTCAAGACAAAACCACGAGTGGAGCTACCTCGTCAAGCAAAGAGACAAAGGCCTTGATTGCTCAAGGTGACGAAGGACAGGATTGGACCTTCAGTTTTGTGTCTCCAGGTGAATCGAACATTGCCCATGTCGAGGGTTTGGATGATGACTCTGCAAGTGAAGGTGAAATCGCAGTTGAACTAGTGATGTCAGATAATGAAGAAACTGTGAATGTGGTCAATCGCCTTATTAAAGAAGATCTCAGAATGACAAGTTTAGAATCTCCAGCATCCGAAGAGTCAAACTCCGCATTGATGGCTGATTCAACCGAGTCTTCACAGGTAAGTACCAAAGACCAACTTTTTGAAAGTCATGCTTGTAATGAATGTAATAAATTTAGAGAAAGCATAGATTTAAATTTTGCTAGGTTATTAGACCACAATGATAGCTTAGTAAATGACTTACAACTGTGCACAGAAGCTAATCGAATTTAGAAAAACAAAATGAGTGCAGTTATAAAGAGAAATAGAACTGTTAAATAAACAACTAAGGGAAGATAGGGTTGTTGCTTTTAATTAAGCCAATGATATAAAGTTTATTTAAATTCCCTGGAAGAAACTAAGAAAGAAAAAGCAGTTTTAGAAGTCGAAGTTAACTCTTTAAAACAAAAACTGCACAGTTGGACCAGTTCTTCTCACATAGTTCAACACTTAGTGAAAGAACGAAATAACGGGGAGGGGTTGGGTTACAAAGTGGTTCCACCACCACATGAGATCATGTTAAATACTAAATGTAGACTAGGAAATAACAACCCAATTAAGGATCATGTGGTGTCCACTCCTCTAGTTAGTGATCCGGATTCCACTAGTAAACCAGTGAATTCTGTCGCTAAACAGAAGGAGGCTACTTTGAAATCTAAAGGTAAGATGCCTATTGTGAATTTGGATGAACAATTTGAAAAGGTTAGTGTAAAGTCAGGTTCAAACATGTCTATTCCTAAACCCAAAACGACCAAACCAGTTAACCAACCACGTGTTCCACGTCACAGTCCAAATAAACAAAAGGCTAAAGATGTTAAAAACGTTCAAACAATGAATTTTGTTAAATAAGTAAAAACATCTAAACAAGAAGTGTCCAAACCCAACCAGACACAGGTCACCCTAGTAACATACTCAACCCCACATAAATAGTTTTCTCATCATGTAGAAGGGAGATCATGCTATAGTTATGGAAAGAGAGGACACATTTCTTCTAATTGTCCTTATTATCAGACACCAAGAAAAAAATTGAACTTTATGATACTAAACCAATTTCTTCAAAAAGGAGTTCTATTACTCCACCGAAAAGAAGTAATGAACCTAAAGTTCAAACCGTAAGACAGTCGTCTGTATATCACAAACAGGCCTTACATAAAACCGACTTATAGAAAGAAAAGTCAAGTCCAGTGTTTGAAAATGAGAACAAGAAAAAGAATGATATACCCTCACTATCAAATTGACAGTGGGTTGAGTTCATGATGTGTGATTCCTCTGGGTCACCCAAGCTAGTTAAGGCTTGGGTCCCAAACCTAAACTAATAATTTCCTCTGAATGTGCTGGGTGTCCATTACAGTGCTATCACAAATACCTGGATTGTTGATAGTGGGGCAACTAGGCACATGACCGGGAATTTGTCTCTCCTTTCAAAGGTCAAACAAACTAAAGGGGGACATGTATCGTTTGCTGGAATTACGTTCAACAACTATAGAATAACTTGCTTTCAGTATCCCAGATATATGACAAAGGATTCAAAGTTGTTTTTGACAACAAAAAGTGCTATGTATTGAAGAAGGGTTATGTTATCCTAGAGGACCAAATCTTAATGTTAGCTTCAAGATATAATGACTTACATGTCTTGGATCTATCAAAGGTCTCCACAACCGATCATCAAGTTCAATGCTTCTTGTCCAAGGCAACGAAGAGGGACTCGATCTCCTGGCATAGGAGAATGGGACACATAAATCCACGGAAGATGAATCATCTGATCCAGAATGATATAGTGAATGGAGTAAACATCAAGAATTTTCAACTTCTGGATTTTTGTGTAGCGTGTAAGAAAGGTAAACAGACTCAGAAGTCTTACAAGGCAAAGCAAGTAAATCCCATTGAATTGCCTCTCGAACTTCTACACATGGATCTGTTTGATCCTGTGAGCACCAAGAGCATCGCTGGTGATTTGTACTGTTATGTAGTCACTGATGACTACTGCAGATTCTCTTGGTAATATTTTTGAAATCCAAATCAAAGACATTTGAATCGTTCATACAGTTGGCAACCACATTGGAATCTCTATACAAGCTGAAAGTGCGACAGATTCACTTAGACAACGGAACTGAGTTCAAGAACCAATGGATGGAGGCTTTCTGCAAAGAGAAAGGAATTGTACATCAGTTCACATCTGCTTACACTCCACAAATGAACGGGGTTGCTGAAGGAAAGAACAGAAGCTTGATAAAGACAGCAAGAACGATGCTAGCAGACTCGAAACTGCCCATCCAATTTTGGAACGAGGCAGATGCCAATGCATGTTACACCCTAAATCGAGTCTTGGTGGTTAAATGTCATGGTAAAACTTGTTATGAGTTGCTCCAGCGATGTAAACCTAATCTGGAGTACCTCGAACCATTTGGCGCACCATGTACGTTGTTGAGGAAAGTCAGGGAAATTCAGTGAGAAGGCTGAAGAAGGGATTTTTCTATGATACAACATACCGAATAAGAGAGTTTACAATAACTCAACGGGTCAAGTAGAAGTGTGGTGCAATGTTGATGTTCAGAGATACACCACCCCCTGCTGGAAAAGGCCCCATATTCTTTTTCGACTATGATGGATTCTTTAAGTCCTTCAATATCTCTCTCTCCCCTCCTGATGATGAGTTATCGACCAAAATGATGTACAATGTCTTAAACACACCGTCACTAGACTCGACAACATCAGGTTCATAAGGTAAGTATTCTAGTCATTCAGGGGGAGCACTGGAGGTAAGCGACTCCTCCTCTGACGATGAAGAAGTGGAGAATGATAAGGTGGATTAGGAGGAACAGGTTCCTGCTACTAAAAGTACACAAGCATCAGATGTTGATGCCACTGACACTTCGGAACCTCGCACTCCAATGGCTACAGATACTGAACCAGGAATTCAAAATCTGGATTAGGAAGTAGTCGTTCCCACCACTCCCGGATCTCGACTTAATGTATATCATTCTCTGGACAACGTCATAGGGGATGTACAATCGGGAGTACAGACATGAAATCAGCTATACTTAGCTGATTATGCCTCAGTCATGGAAAAGGCTATCTTCACGACGGTGCTTATTGATGTTTTGTGTCTCAATTTGAGCCAAAATATGTAACTAAAGCCTAAATGATGAGGCATGGGTGAGTGCCATGCAAGAAGAACTTCTTCAATTCAAGAAGCTAGGAGTATGGACACTGGTGGATAGGCCAAAAGGTGCTAAAGTAATTGGCACCAAATAGGTCTTGAAGTGCAAGAAAGATGACCAAGGGGTCATTATAAGAAACAAGGCTTGACTTGTTGTTCAAGGTTTTAGACAATTCGAAGGAATTGATTACAATGAAGTGTTTGCACATGTGGCTAGAATGGAAGCAATCCGTATCTTCCTAGCCTATCCATCTTACATAAAGATCAAAGTTTATCAACAAGATGTCAAGAGTGCATTCTTCATGGTGAAATCCGTGAGACAGTGTATGTCAGTCAACCCGAGAGCATGGTATGCAAAACTCTCAACTCATCTGGTAAAACACGGCTTTCTTAGAGGAGTTATTGACTGCACACTGTTCAGTAAAGAAAAGGATGGCGACTTACTGCTAGTATAAATTTATGTGGATGACATAATCTTTGGTTCTAAAAAAAAGAGTTATATAAAGAATTTGAATCTGTTATTAAAGCAGAATTTGAGATGAGTGCAATGGGGGAGATGAAGTTCTTCCTAGGATTACAGGTGGATCAGACACCAAAAGGAATCTTACTGCATCAGACTAAATATGTAGGGGATATCCTCAATCGGTTTGATATGGAGAATGTTTCAGCTGCTCGAACTCCACTTGCCGCGAACCAGGATGTGGCACCCGACGAAAATGGTGATCTGGTTGATGCTACAATGTATAGAGGAATGATGGATCCCTAATGTATCTCATAGCGTCTCGTCCTGATATCATGTATGCGATGTGTCTGTGTTCAAGATATCAAGCGAAACCGAAAGTCAACCATCTCATTAGTGTTAAATGGATTTTCCGTTATCTGAAGGGTAATCCAACACTCAAGTTGTGGTATCCTCATGATGATGATTTTGAGCATACAGCGTATAGTGACTCGGATTATGGCGGCTGCAAAATGAACTACAAGTTAACGTCTGCAGGATGTCAATTCTTTGGTAGAAGATTAGCCACCTGGTAGTGTAAGAAGCAGATATCGGTTGCTCTGTCAACTTGTGAAGCTGAATATGTTGCTACTACAAGTTGCTATTCGCAGATCATTTGGATTCAACAACAAAATACGGGACTACAGTTTGCAATTTTCTAACACTCCTATCTATGTTGATAATTCTGCTGCTATAGCCGTAACAAAAAATCCAGTCCATCATCCTAAAACTAAACACATCGGTATTAAATATCACTTTATACGTGATTGTTTTGAAAAATAATTAATTGATGTGGTTAAAATAAATACGGATTTTCAACGCGCCGACCTCTACACAAAAGCATTTGATAAACCGAGGTTTTTATATCTATTAGAGGTTAATGACGTGAAAAAGAAAACTAATGTGATCATAGAGGAAGAAAATGCTCAGTCCGACATTTTTTATTTTATTTTCCTGTTTATAAAAATCCAAAAACACAAAAAAAATTCGGTTTTAGAATTTTAGAGGGAGAATAGGTTAGATTAGTATTAAATTAGTTGCTTTATTTAATTACTTAAAAAACGAGGAAGGAGGACATCTTAGCTACAAGGAAAGAAATCAAATATGTGATACTGATTCAATATTTATAGAAAATGATAGTACCCTGGGAACAGATTGTTTGGGACTTCAAAAAAGTTTAACTGATTAAGATGCAAAATTAAAAGTTTAAGTCTAAAAAGTCTAAGCAAAATAAAAATAAAAATGATTGTAAAACTAGTATGCTACCAAGGTAACATAAAGAAAGTAGACCTAGAGTCTGCTAGTTCATTATATGATGTATCGGTGGATTCAACACAATAGATAAGTAGACCTCATTGGTGGTTAAAATTCAAATTAAGTTGTTCAACTTGCTGTGGGTTTCCATCTCATCCCTGGTTAACACAATCAACGTTGTTCAATAAGGGATGAAGAGCAAAATAAACGTCACATATGTGTTCGGACGACTATAAAAATGAGCAAAGCACATGGAGAAATGCAAAATGCAATCAAGCTAATAACTTATGTTGTTGGTGCATTATGTGCAAAAAGAAAATAAATGCTCTAACAAGAATATAGATTATGTGCCTCTCTGCTGTGTGGTGGCACTGACCTGAGGATAAGCATAACCTAAATATTCTAGAATTCATTGTTGTTTGCGGTTCTTTGTTGTGCGATGGCACTGACCTGAGGCTTGGCATCTTTGTGAAGGCTCTTAGAATAGTTTCTTCTTGAAATATACTCGTAGTCCGCTCAAAAATATCCTGAGGAACGTTGATTACCATATAAGCGTGGGATCAACAAATGCTTGTTGAAATAATTAAACCTTAACTCATCACCAATGTCTTTCAAAAATCTGTGTATGGATTTAAGAGGACAAGCATATTGACAATCATCGTGAGTTACAGTTCTTGAAAGTCAAACTCATTGTGTGCACCTTATAGCTCTAGTATGATTTCCCAAATTGCTATTGACTCTCGATCAAAAACAAAAATCTAGCATCAAAATAGCTTATTAAAATGTCCAAGTGATTATGATATACATGTATGATTCCATAATGAATCGTACTAGAAATGATAAATTAGAGTTGAAGTTGTGCTGTCCAGAAAGTAAAATCAATTAGAATTACTCTAATAGGTTTAAAATCCATCTCAAATCAAAAATACAAAAATATATCTTAATTTTGTTTTTAATTTCTAGTTGTTTTATTTATTTAATTTTAGTCATTTGGTAGGTAAAAGTCGGACTATGCTTCTGAATTCAATATGTGAATCACTCATTTAAAAGGGGTCACGTCTGAGGTGACCAAATGGGTTTTTAAGTTAAAAGGATCACGTCTGAGGTGATCAACAGTTTTTCAATTAAAAAGTTCATGTCTGAGATGATTAACGATCATAATGTCTTATCAATAATTAACAAGTTAAGTGTTTGAAAGTGCATGAGGTGAAACTCATAAGTCTTAGCCATTCGCACGATTGGATCATGAGTATGAGTCAATCACATGATTGAACCATACTTATAGACCAAACGTATGATTGGACCATAAGCATGGAGAAATTCATGAGATTAGATCACAAGAATGAACCAATCGCACGAATGAAGGAGACCGACTGAGTCAGTCACACGACTGAAACCCAGTCGCACGAATGGATGTGACCAACTGAGCCAGTCGCATGATTGAGCCCCAGTCGCCCGAATGAATCGTGCGAATAGGTCCAGTCGCCCAACTGAAAATAAAATCAGTATAAATAGGGTGAAAGTCGGTCGCACATTCTCACCACCCTCCAATCTCTCCCAAATCGCACGACAGCAAACTTACTCTACCAAAATTTGATTTAGTTGATTTCGCACTGAGATTGTGTTACTAACGTGTACTCTTATCTTCTACAGGTAATTAGTGATCGAAATCGCACAAAATGTGCAGTGCAATCAAACCCTAACAGACCCAATTTGACTAAAATCAAGAAATCTATAAAAACTTTCAAATAGACCGCGTAAATATGCTTAATGGTTAATATGAAGAACATACAGTGATAGTTAGGGTCCCTGCGAATCTAAAGAGTCTAAACACAACGTTTATTATCAAGTTTTGACTAGATTCGGGGTTAGAGTGTCGAATAGAGAGTTATGCGACTAGACACTCCGAATGAACTTCAATCGCACGATTGAGCTGAGCGAATGACCCAATCGGCTGAATGAACAAGGCGTATGAGCTCAATCGCCTGAATTAACTCAGTCGCATGCTCAATCGCCCAATTGAACTCAGCCGCATGTTGAGTCGCCGAGTGAAATCAGCCGCATGCTAAATCACTCGACTGAACTAAGTCGTATGGTTCAATCGCACGATTGAACCAGACTGATTTCAAAACAGTTTAAATTATCAACAGTTTCTGTTATGGACAAATCTCATGTTTATATATCTTGAGTTTGTGGGTATTATTGCATTTCTAAGGCGATCAAGGATCTACAAAGCCATATCTGCTCCATGCACACCCTACAGGTCTTTATAGCAGGCCTTCTAGGAGGGTGCATACGTTGACAGATCCACTGAGCCCTACTACATTCAAAGCACCATTTTTGGCAAGAGATTGAGGTGACGGCAGTAGACCTTCGACGAGTACTCGACCTGGGTGACGATGCTTCCCACTCAACATCCACTGACTGTAAGTGGATGTTTTCTAAGGATGAAGTACACTGGGGACATCAACACAGGTGTGCTCAACAAAAGCAACATGTGTCCCTAGTTCAAGTACTTAGCACACGTCATTCTCAAGTGCATTGCTTCACGGAGGGGTGGATTTGATGATCTCTCTGACCAAATCCAGAATGCTTACATGGCACTGGTGTTGAATCACCCCTTCAGCTTCTCTAACATGATCTTCATTTACATGATCGAGAACCTTGAGGCCAAGGGTAAGGAGAGCTTCTGCGTGTATGCAAGGTTCTTGCAGATAATCATAGATGAGAAGCTCCCCCTACTGCCCAAGGAGAAAGACGATGCTGTGACCCTAGAGGTTATGGATGATACTACACTAGGTAGGATGAAGGTGTACAGGGGGAAGCAGGTGAAACCCCTGTCCAACGATTGTTTGGGTATCTAGCCCGAGAGGATTATATGGTGCCCGCTAGGAAGAAGTGGCGTCATGATGACAGTGACTCTGATGTAGAGCCTATTGAGCTACCCACAGATGATTCTGATGATGACGACGACGACCAAGGTGACGGTCAAGGTGGTGAGGTTCCAGGTGGATCCGAGCCGGCTCCAATCCACCCCAACTTTCAGATAGATGAGGAGGAGAAGTCAGATGAGGAGCCTCTGGTACGGACGGTGGGAAGCCAGGCCGTGGGCACTGAAAGAGGGCTCAGTGTGGTTGTTGGACGCCAGGGTGAGTGGGGGGATGCCGTTACTGCTGATACTGTTCCATCTTACATCCTGGACCATCCTATCAACAAGGGGGAGCATCCTCCTCTAAGGGATCGAGGAAAAAGAGGATGGCTCAACCCCATGGGATGAAGAGCAAGCGAAGGAGGATTACCTTGATCACCACCACATCCAACACACCTACCACTTCTACCACAGCTACCACCACCACTACCACACCCCTACCACTACTACCACACCTCCCACCATTACTACCACACCTCCCACCATCACTACCACACTCCCAACCACCACTACTACAACCACCCCTTCACCATCCACTCCTATCCCACCACCTATATTCACCACATCCACCACTATCACCACCAGCCACCAAGCAGGTCCCTCCACCCACTCTACCTTCACCACCGGACCCACTCTACCCTTCATTGGGGTAGAGGAAAAGCTAGCCGCACTAAAACCGATGGTGCTAAAGCTGTTAGCTGCTGTGAGCAAAGAGCTACACAGCTAAGTCAGCTTGTGGAGCTTAATGTTGCTCAAGCATAACAAATTACCCAACTTTAGGAGCAGAATGATCAATTAGTTAAGAGGATTAAGAAGTTGGAGGCCAAGAACAAGAAGATCATGCTCAGACCGAAAGGATCAAAAGATAAGTCGTTAAAGATCGGGAAGGTGAAGATGATGATGATGATGGTGGTGGTGAAGATGATGAGTCTGATGAAGAAGATGACAGTGATGATGAAGGATCAAGGGGAAAGAAGAGAGGAGATGATGATGAAGAAAGTGATGCGATTGTATCAGCCTCTGCTCAAGGTCAAGAAAGGAGGACTAACAGAGCACAAGACCAAGGATCATCATCCTTAGCCCCTGCTATTGAAGAACTGACGGATAAGGAAAAAAGTAAAGATTAGATGTTTTGTATTTAGAAAAATTTTGTACTTGATTCAAATATTATATTTATGTAATTAATGTTTATCTATATTTATCAATGTTTAAATTTCTTGATTAATTACTAATGGTTAATGTGTTAAATGTTTAAATCAAGCAGATCAAACATCACAACAAGATGAATATGATGTTGCTCCCCTGTAGCAAATCAAGTCTCAATTCACCATGATTCTTGATTTGCAAGGGATTGTTAGATGATCGGTAAGCTACACTCCCGAAGAAGGAGAAATCATTCACGATCTGACTGACGAGCACCTCGCTGAAATGTTCAGGTTGAATCCAGACGAGATTGTCAAAGATGCTCCTACTTTTGATGTGACAAGTGACGATGAGCTTAATGATGTCGACGAAATAGAGATTGAGGATGTCACATCTGAGTACTATCCAGAGTACATTGACCGAGAGGGCAATGTGATCTCCGACTTGGGTGACACTCTCAGCAGTGCTACATTCGACAAACTGGAGGAGATGGAGAAAGAAACAGAAAAGAATTAAAGCCAAGCCCAAGCCTCGGATGTTGATGTTGATATAAAGAAGGCTGACTGGACAGCTGTTTTGCTGAGATGCGAGCCCAACGCACATCTCAAAAGCAAAATGCCTACACCAAGCTCTACAAGGTCAAGAAACATCTAAAGGTGTCTGGCAAGATTATTGCATGGGCGTATTTTGAGGATCTTAAGTTTATGCTGTTAAGAGGGAGAAGGGAAGAGAGTACTTCAGATACCACATGATCTAAAGACTCTCCCAGGTTTTGAGCAACCAGCTGGCACGCTTAATCTGCTATATGCTGATCCTAGAAAAATGTCAAGCTGGTGGTATGAGGCTACTCTCAAAGAAGGAATACCACACCAGATGGGTTGACTTCAGACCTCAACAACGAAGAGGTACATATGAAGGTCTGAAGTGGATCCTATTTCTGGAAATCCAAAAGTCGTGTTGAAGTGGAGTCCCCCGCGCACAATGTTTAAGATTCCCTTACGGGAAATGCCCCAGGACTTCACTCCACACTTCAAATGGTGGTATTGTGATTGGAGAACAGGAAAAGCGGTCATAGTTCTACAGAGAGAGGGCAAAATGGAAACTATCCGGGTATTCGACCCAATATGGCTCATAAACTTGTCCGCAGAAGATGTTTACACATTGTACAAGTGGCCACTATTCTATGACGCGCAAGATATTATACAAGCCCTCCAGTTCCAGAATGTTATAAGACTCTGTTTTGCATTTGAAATACATGCAGGAGTTACTAGAGAGGAGAAGTACAAGAGATTTGAGGAGGTTATGAAGAATGTCAGACACTAATGTAAACTAGGTCCAAGAGGGAGTTTGTTGATACACATGTACCTAGTTTAGAAGCTTAATGTAAATGTCTGTCATGTCTTACATATATGTAATGAAGTTGAATGAAATATATATGTGATTGATGCTTATAATGTTTTATGTTTATTGTGTGATAAGTATATTGAACTAACTATATAGGTTTGAGGTTATTGTACATAGTTCTTAGTCAATAATGATTGAGAAACATGTTCAACTTAATCGTATGAAGTCTTCATGCGAATGGACCATGCTAATGGACCATACGCATGAATACATCATGCTAATGGACCATTCGCACGACTGAACCAGGAGACTGAATCAGTTGCACGATTGAAACATAAGATTGACTCAGTCGCACGACTGAACCTTCAGTCGTGCGTATGAATCAATCGCATGATTCAGTCACACGACTGAACCATGCTAATGGTTCGATCGTATGATTGGAAAACCCTAACCTATAAATACCATCTAATTCATGAAAAAATGGAACACTTGAAGACTTTTGACACATATTCGTACCTTAGCCATCTAGAGACTCCAGAAAGCCTATTCCAAGTTCATAGTTCGCAGTTGATCTTGTTCTAATCACTCTTAACGTTTCTTTAATCGTTAGATTGATCGGAAATGCGTTCTAACTGATTGGATCGCCAATCAAATAGGATTCCGTACTATTTGATCTGGTTTCACGCATTATCAGTTAGTACTGCGTACGTACACGGTCCTAACATTTTCTATTATATCCTTTTACTATTTCCTATTAACTCTTATCATTTTTAAAGTATGCATTTTTCGATCATTTTACAACGTTTTATTTTATAAGCTAATCCAAACACTTTTTTAAAAACTTATATTGAAAAATAATAAAGTTATAATTTCTTTTTGTTAAAAGTACTTTTCAATCAAAAAAACAATCCAAAACATGCACTTGATAAAGAAAATTTGATGTTAGAAATAAGTAGTAAATAGAAAAGATAAAAGTTGACTTGCACAACAACCGGGGGAGTGGCGAGTCAAACATGCGCCTCCCAGTTGATGCTTGTATAATGACTTAGGTAGAGTCGACTTAATCTTTTTAGGGATAAGACGGGTTCCAACATTAGGGCAATTTTACAAGACAAAATAACTAGAGTTGTTCAGTCTTAAGTTTTTCAAATATGGACCGAATACCTAACCGGATGAGACTGTATCAAAATTAATAAACCTTATTCAATGTGTCTATTTTGTCAATGTATAATCATCAATAAACTTCGAGAAAAAGACAATGCACTCAATTCTTGACTTAGTTCTTGTTTTATAAATTTATGATCATAAATAAGCCTCTAAAATAAACAAACTCTAAATTATAAGAACCAATGCTAAAAAAACCTTGTTAATGTGACGCTAGCCTACTTGGTAGAAAATTTGCTTCTTAAAGAGGAGGTCCGAAGTTTAAACTCGGGCATGGTGTAACTTGGTGTAATTTAGGAGTAGGAAATATTTTTCGTTTAAAAAAAATACTAAAAAACCTCATAGGCCGTAAATTATAACATGAAAAAAAGCTTGAAAGTTATAACAATTAAAAAACACATTATGAGCTCAATTACCTTATTACTAGGGTTGTTCACATAGCTCGGCGTTCGAAACTCGCTTGAACTCGTTCGAAAAAAGCTTGAACTCGTTCGAAAAAAGCTTGGATTTTTGCTCGTTAGAATTTTGGCTCGATTGTAAACGAACCGAGCATGAGCAAAGGTACGCTCGCTCTTCGTTCGCTTGGTTTCGCTCGATTTATTTTTTAATTTAGTTTTTATATATATATATTAGGTTAGTATCCCGTGTATTACACGAGTTGAATAAATAAAATAATAAATAATTAGTAACAAAAATTTATGAATTATAAAACCATTTTTGAAGATAAAATATGATTATAATTACATATGAATAACTATTTCAAGTAAATAAACAATAAATAGTTATAAACAGATAGATATATAGATAAATAGATAGTCTAGTTAAACAGATTATAGTTAGTAATAAACACGAAAAGTTACAGTACGATATTTTAATATAAGATATGTATAAAATTATATATACGTACTTGTTCAAAAGATAAAACAATTATACTATTTTAAATCGTGTATCTAAATAGTTTCATTTTTAAATATTTGTTTTAAGATTTTATTATAAAAATTATTTTTTTAAAAAATCTTGTTTATTTTTTTAATTATTCTGATTGATTTATTAAAACTACTTTTAGAAAATTTCATATTTTTATAATTATTTTAAAAAAGGACTAATATAAAATATTTTGTTTCAAAATATTTAATGTTTTAGAAAATATATGAATTTAAATTTTCTTAATAAAATTTATTTTTAAAAACATAGTTTGATTTTTAAAAGATATAGATGAGAGAGAAAAATATATCAATTAATCAAATTAGTTTTATGAAGAGAGAGAAATTATTTGAGTTTTTAAATTACTTTAATACCATTTTGAAGAGAAAATAAAATAAGAATGTTTAGAAAAATAACAAGTGTCAAAAAGGTGGTTTAAGAATATGACAAGTGGGAAAAGAAACATTATTTTATTAATATCTATAAACTAGTTTTAGTAAACTCGTGTATTACACGGGTTTAATAAATAAAATATTAAATAAAAGAAAATTTTGTTAATTATAAAATGATATTATAAAATATACGATTAAAATTACATATGAGTAAAAATTATAAGTAATAAACAATTATATCAAATTTTTATTAAATTTTTGTATGAGAAAACCTCTAATATGTACATGAGTTTAAAATTCTAAATAAATAACCTAATATGACGATTAAAAAAATAAAATATTAACTAATATCGTCTCGAGTAATTGTAAATGACAAAAAAACATAAAATATAATGTGTAAGTAAAAATTGTATGAAAATTTACTAAAGAAAGAACCTCATAGAAAGAAGGGTCCATAATGCTTTTCCGTACTAATTATAACATATAATCATACACATATTTAGTTGAATCATTATTAAACTTACACTCACATAATAATACAACTAAACATGGACAATGCAAATATCAATCAAAAGAATCTTTTAAATTTCAAATAAAAAATGACTAATTTATATCTTAATAGACTTGATTAAAGAGTTCTATAGTAATAAAAAATATTATAATAAAACTGAATCAAACGTAAACAGAAAAAAGTTATCTAATAAATTAAAGGAACCACTTATAAAATAAAATAATTTATTTCTAACGAAATAAGAACATGTTTCAAAAATTAGTTAAAAACATCTTAAATTTTAGAAAATGATGATTTGTTGATGGTAACAAATAAAAAAAGAAAAAAAGACGATAATAAAATAAAAGACAATTGAAAATATTGATATCTAAATTACCGTTTTTAATTGTATTTTATTTTAATTCTAAAACTAATTCTTTGTTTTTACTAATAGTAGTTTCTATAGAAAAAACATATAAAACATTATAATTGGTGTGTTTTTAAGTGGTACTATACAATTTTAAAGTAAACAATTATTTTAGAATTATGAATTAAGACTTATTTTGTCTTTCAGAAAATAAAGATTTGATAAGAAGATAATTTTAAAAATTAACCAATAGAGTTTGTTAATAGTAAAAATAAGAGATATACGTTATTTAGTTTAGAATGCAATGATTTTAACTAATATCCTGTTAATTTTGGAAACAATATGTGTATTTAAAAATTTTAATAAAAAAATGGTATATTTTTTTGGGCGGGAAAAATATTTATTATTAAACGTGAAGTTGACATGTGGCATTAGATGGTTTACAAAGTGACATGTGACAACCATAGTTATCATTTTATTAGAATAGTAAGATAGTAAGATTTGTTAATCTATTAAGTTATTTACCAATTACCACTATTTTAATTATTTAGTTAAAAAATCAACTACCCTAAATGTAAAGCTTTAATTCTCTAATCAAATCATCATTTCAGATTTCAAAATCTTTTCACTATTCCACCCATCACCACTTTCCAGCCGTCCCCCGTATCCCCTACCTCCCTACCGACTGTCGAGGCGCTGACCTCCAACACTCAGACATGTAACCCCCGACCTCCAGCACTCAGACATATAACCCCTGACCTCCGGCACTCTAACATGCGACCCTAACTTTTGGCAATTCGACCTGCAATAGTCTGATCGCGTATCCCACCTTCGACAACCCGCCTTCGAAGTCCAAAGTCCGACCTTGTTCGAAGCCCGACATTTTTCGTGTGACACCCTACACATATCCCACATCGGCCGTGGACAGGAGAGATTCCTGGTTCATAAGAAATGTCTGGCCTCTAACATCAACAACGCGTTTTGGGCGTATTGGCTGTGGATGAGAGGAGAACTCCACAGTTAAGCGTGCTCAGGTGGGAGCAATCTAGGGATGGGTGACCTCGTTTGGGCACCAAAAGCAAATCCGTGAGCTCCTCGTGAGCAAAGCGGACAATATTGTTGATGCGAAGGCCGGGTGTTACAGAATGGTATCAGAGCCACTCCTGTGTCGTTCGGGGTGTGGGACATACCTCACCAAGGATGGTGACTTCTCGGGCTCATCGAGGACGATGAGTCCAAACAAGGGGTGCTTGTGACACCCTACACATATCCCACATCGGCCGTGGACAGGAGAGATTCCTGGTTCATAAGAAATGTCTGGCCTCTAACATCAACAACGCGTTTTGGGCGTATTGGCTGTGGATGAGAGGAGAACTCCACAGTTAAGCGTGCTCAGGTGGGAGCAATCTAGGGATGGGTGACCTCCCTGGGAAGTTTTCACCTGGGCAACCAAAAGCAAATCCGTGAGCTCCTCGTGAGCAAAGCGGACAATATTGTTGATGCGAAGGGCCGGGTGTTACAGTTCGGTTGTTCCTAATCGTGATATCTTGAGGTTAGATTTTTTGATATAATTTAGTTCTTAAAGAATATTTGCACAAGCATCGGTGAAGATACTACAACTAGAACTTGAAAGTTGAAACTTTTGAATAAATTATTAGTTTTGCTTTAAATTATAACACAAAACTAAACTGAACCGAGCAAAACCGAGCGAAACTGAGCGCTCGGTTTAAAACCGAACCGAATTCGAGCATGAAGTTTGGACTCGAATTTGTAAATTCGAACCAAACCGAGCCACTCGGTTTGAAACCGAATCAAGTTTATCGGAGCTGCGTTCGATTCGGTTCGGTTCTTGAACAACCCTACTCATACCAAAACGTAAAAACAATTAACCCCAGCATGTGCAATTTACAATTATGGTAACCCCAAGGCCCAAACCCAAAATATTTGGGCCCTTTGAAGGTGAGGCCCTAGGCAAAAGCCGTAATTTATTCTACCCAAAGCTGGCAATGCTACACTAGACTTTTCATTTCATTTCCTTTGTACACATTATATGTGTATCAATTAGTAATTCGAGAGTTACAATAAACAATTGGCTCTCCAACTTAACCACTTAATTTATGATTTTGCAAAGTAGCCTATGGTCATGTGGAGAATAGGATAATTAGGGGATAGGATACCGAGGATCACTTTTTATTGTATTTTTCTTTTTGGATCGTGCAATTTGCAAATATATCATAATAATAATAATATTAGGTTTTTTTTCATTTGATTTAAATTATGTATTTAAAACCAAGATAATTGTTACAATAGATTTTGTAGTCTTTTAAGTTTATCCATGTAGGTTTCAATTTTTGTTATAGGATCACCCATGAAATTTTTAGTGTTAGGGATATAACTTTTTTTAAAAATAAGTCGTGTTCAAAATTGAGTGTTTTTTGTATCGTAGGCTACTAACGATTGTAATTACTGTTGCGTTACCGCGATGAATCCACGAACCAAACCGATTATGATTGAAAATTATCGTTTCCCGGTATAAGTATTATCGGAACCGGTATTTGTATTCACTTATTGGTTTCAGATGAGTCGAGCCAAAAACAAACATAGTCGTGTCGTGTAAGATAGGGGAAAGGAACCAAACTCCATGCGCAGGAGAACACACCACTTATTATATGTTATAACACATTTACAATGGTGGGTGGATTTTTTTTATTCAATCACAACCTTTATGTTATATAATTTAGTGGACAAATAAAAACATAACTATGTGATTTGGTTGAGTGGTTAGAGTATTTGTGTTTTAAGTAAACTAGTATTAAACCCCTCACGTTGCGACGGAGGCATAAAACTGTACAAAGTAGTACCAATGTTACACCACCGTCAGCGATCACCAATACCAGAAAAACTCGTATTTAAAAAGAGAAAAAGTAAAAACAAACAAATAGTGGACATAAAAACATTAAATCACACATGTGAAATGTAAAACATATAAACAATAACTATGTCGATCTAGGATCCGCAAGATACAACGGGGTCGTTAAATTGGAAAAGATGGTGTAACAACATTGAATGATACATTCACGTAATGACAGGTAACTCTCAAAATTTAAACCAAAATGTAAAACAAAAATTTATAAAAATTGAAAAGTATAATGGAACAAAATGAAATGTAAAAAGCTGTAAGGGGTTAAATTCTAAAAAATATAAAGTATTGAGATTAAAAAAATTTTAAAAAGTTTAAATTGTCGTACTAGGTGCGCGCACGCGCGCGCGCGCGCACACACACACACACAATATATATATATGTAATTAGAATATATATATAATATATAAATTACGTTGAAAAGTTGACCCAACACTTAGGATTTAATTGACTAAATGAGAATTAAGAGTACCACTTTTAAAAACTATGTATAATCATAATGCATAATTCATATTGATAATTAGTGTTATATAAATAATCTCCCCCTAACTCATTTTAGATGGTTTTTTTTCTAAACTTTATGTGTCCTTTGCTTGTGCTCTACCCTCTCCTAAATCAAATCATGCAAATTGTTTGTTACTTTCTTTTTTGTGCAATATTAATTCTTTCGGTGTATTTCTCGTATTTGTTTATTACTATAGGTTTCTTTTTCTTTTTTATATTCTTTTATATTTTTGTATCTCTTTTATGTTTCAGATGTTATAAATACTCTAGTCGTTACAACATATTTATGTTCAATAACATTTAAACGTTAAAATATTTCATGATTTTATTTTTGTATATACAATTTGAATTATCCAACGCTCTCGCTGTACGTAATATGTGATTTACATAAAGTTTTAGTTCTTTTATAAACTTTTGAAGACTTTAATTAAATTTATAGTTTCATGTGCCTCAATGTGCGGTTTTAGGACTTAGATGGTTAGAATACTAGAATGCAAGTATAGACATCAAAAGTTTTCTCACGGGCTAACCTAAGATACAATATACTAGGTTAGAATGATAATATGATTTGAGGACTAAATATTGGATTAGGGTTTTAGTTGGATTTGACTTAACAAATAGTCTAAATAGTGTAACTAATTTATATAAAATTTAAAATATAATAGCATAAATTGACTTAAGTAATTGAATTTGGAATTAATAATGAATAATTAGTGAAATAGAGTTATTAAATATAATTAAATATTTAATTTATAATAATAGAGTTTGAATAATAGTGTGAAAATAATTAATTATATATAAGTTGATCAAAATAATTAACTGAATAATAAATTATTCAAATGGTTTGTAAAATATTAGTTTAAAATCATTTGCGATAGTATATGTTAGATTTAAAGTAATTTTTTAAAGTATTAACTTATAAATAGATTTTATAATACTTATAACATAAAACTTTTCGAATTAAATAAAATGTGTGATTATATTTTTTGAATATTTTAGAAGTTAATAAATAATTTTTTTGTTAATATTAATTCAAGAAAATTATTTGAATTTAATACTGCATTACTATTTTTGAATTAAAACTAATTAACTTTGATTTGATTCAAATTGAACATTATTGATCAATAATGTTAATGAAATCAAACTTTGAGCTTTCAACAAGCATGTTAATATGATATGAAATTGGTTATGAGTTTGAAACCGTTGTACGATCGATGAGGATTAATTTGATTGAATTCGATTATTTTAGTCACCGGAGCTTGGCCAGTGCTTGGCCGAAATAGTGTTTGACAGGGGAGGAAAATAGTCATAAGGAGTTTACAGTTTAGTCCTTATGTAGTTTATAAAGTTGTTATTTTATGTTAGAATCTTTAATTGTAACTTTTAAAATTTTACACTTAAATCCATAAACTTTATAAAACCCTAATTTTAATAATTAAACAATTTATTAATTTATAAAAATTTTATACATTTTATAATAAACAACTTGTAATTTAATTATTTATTTTTATTAAATAATTAAAACCTCATAATTAATGATTTAATTTTATAATTTATAATAATTGTTTTATAATTTATAAAATTTTGTAAATTGAATACATGATATAATTATTGTATATGATCATTGAAATAATAAAATGATTTGATAATGAATATTTAGTTATATAAATGATCAAATGGATTCAGGTTTACAATACGAAAATGGGTCAAATGTTACACTTACAAAGAGTCATCACCATGTCAATACCGACAAGTAGTGGAAAAACCTTACCACCATAAAAGAACATGATTTTTTCCTTAATATAATCATGATTGAATTTTTCTCGTGTTTTCCGGTACTTTTGTGTATCGATTGGAGGATTTAATCGTGGTATGTAACGATTGTAAGATCAATCGCTCTTGTATGCCATTAATGTAAACCCTAGAATAAACGAACATGATTGTTTTCTAGTGTTTGATATAGTTAGTTTCCTACGAGTAACTAGTTGTAACTCTCAATATAGAACCCCTCAATGTACTTGTTACTAGTGTGCTTACGTATTTTAGTTTTCTATGTAACTTGCCATAGTTGAGTGAAAATACAAAGAGCTTGAAAAACATTGCTTGTGTTCTTAATGTTAAATATGTTCTTAGTATATTTATGAGTCTCGTTAACAGAGATTTCACATGTATTAATCAAATCACAGAGAGTCTTATGTGATTAGAAATTTAATGATGAAATAAACTTATATATAAAGCAAGTACTAAGTACTTGAAAATAACCATGGACCGTTGGCCAATGTAATATTAGTGTATGGTAATCGGGTTAAATAACCATAGACTGTTAGCTGTTTCCTACGAGTTAAAGTGTTAAAGGTTCAATGACTACTAGTTAAAGCATTTCAAGAAACCAAGATATAGGACCAACAGTACTTAGTTAAAGGTCAACTTACAATAGATTATATGAATGAGATGAATGATGTGCATGAGGCATTTTTCGTCTAACACACCAAGAAAGATGTACTGATTTTGATTCAATTATTTACTCTAGTTAAGTTAAAGCGTTTTCACTAGTAAAGTTTCAAGGTGTAAAATTCCACATTTTACCATTGCATAGCAACTTTAAAGATTTCAAAATCTAGTTAGGTTCCATTGTCTTTTTTTATTTTTAACTTTCATGTCTAATTTGTGGAGGATTGTTGGAATATTTTTAATCATACAAAAATTTCATATGATCTTGGATAGAGCAGTTGTGGTGATTGCAATTGGACTCGGTTCATATCTTTGTAATAGATCGAGTGGTGATTTTATGGGATCAAATGGATGTTCAGATGACCCAAAAGTTACGCTTGTTGGGTGCAACGGGAGGGGTCACACCATTTCATAGTTAATACAATTTGAATAACTTGAATAACCCAAAGTATAAGAAATCATCAAATGCTTACAAAAACCAATAATTTAAATGTTTTATATGATATTATAGGTACTCAAATCTTGTTTGAATTAATATAACATCAAAATTATAATTAATAATCGATGGTGTCCCAGTTTTGAGTAACACTAATCATCACAATGTTCTTTCCTCTCAATTTCCTTTTTCTAAAGTGAAATGGCATGCTACCATCATGAATATACACACCATATATATCTTTTCTAGATCAATAATTAATAATTTTATAGATTTAATATATTACACAAAGATCATACAATATATTTACATGTTATAATAAACGTATTTCTTTCAAGTAACCGAAATTACACATACTATTCGGTTTTAAAATGATCAAACTCAATTGAAATACACTTCTAGTACATATAATATCGTAACTTAAAATCTAATAATTCAAATTCTAAAACCAGGAACACCCCAAACCAAAAACACACCAAACTTTTTTTTTCAATAAGCACACACTAGTTAAAAAACTTAAGTGTTATGTTTTTCAAACGTTTTCGGTTGATTGAGGAAGTAGAGGTTGAGTGATTGATGACTTGGTGTGACTTGTTAACCTTGGTGCACCATGGTCCGTTGCGGCTTGAGCCAACGCTGGCTGCTTTTGTAGCATGAACTTCCTTTCTTCGTTCTTACCCCACAGCACGAGATACAAACCCGTTATGATTAACACCGCGCCTATTATCCTGCACAATACATGCATAAAATATTATCATTCTTTGATCTTGTACGGTTATCATAAGTTAATAAGATTGTTGTAAATTACGGACCCACGATATATGATAGTTGTTGAAGTCATGTATGTGTTTGACCCACAAGACAGATAATGCTTATGACTATGGGTTATGCAAGTACATGTGGGTTTGTCTGCAACTACATTACTACTACCTCCTAAATTATTATGGTTTGTTGTATCATGAGCCTAAAGTATCAATGTGTCCAAATTAAAACCGGATGAGAAACCTAACTAGTATTTTTTCTGATCTGTTGGTCGGACCGGCCATATATATGGTATTAAACAATAAAATAACTTTATAATTAATAAGATAAAACTTCAAAAACACAGGCACATGCATAGAATTTAAAACAAAACATGATAATAACTAATAATTTAGTATAAATTTGCAATTTAAAAGCCTTAATTAAATAATTTAGTAAGGGTGGAGTATATTAAATTAGTTCGCAAATGAGTTTTTTTTAAAAAGAAAAATTAGTAATATCTGGTTTGACTAGTCCGGTTCATCATTTCGACTAGTTAATTCATTGGTTTAAACAAGCACGACTTAAATAGACATATCTTGACGGGTTAAGCATCGTTTCCACAGCAATCAGCCTGTTCAACTAGTATTGAAAACATTGAATAATGCATATCATATGATAATGAATGTGTGTGTGCACGTGTGTGGTGGGCTAGTGATGGTTGGTGATGTACCCGCCCAAGTAAAACTCTTCGCCTAAAGCGACTGAAGCCATGAGTGCAACCACAAGGGTCTGACCGTTGATATAAGGCTACAAAAACTGGGCCACCTCTGTCAATGCACCATATCTGTACAGCAAATGCAATCCCTGATGCGACCACACCCTGTATTGTAACATATTAATATTAAATAACCGCTTTATTATATCATTTCAACAAAGAAAAATAATAATCAATTAAACATGAAGATGTATAATAAATTAGTAAGTTTGAAGTGGTGGTTTGAGGTGTATAAAAAATGAGTTGGTGATCACATGTTTATGTTTATGTTTTGACCGGTGAAAGACCTAGAACACTTTTTCTTAACAATTTAAAGTTCTCTTATTATTAAACAAATTGATAAATACAATAATTAAAGCTATATTTGTTTAATAATAGTCTTTTTTTAAAAAAATATGATTATGAGATGTTATGTATTAAGATTACAGCTAAAAGCACCGCATATTCTTTTTGGAGAAAAATCAGAGTATACTAACCAAGTGTTCGATCTCGTTGTTTAATTAAAATCACTTTTACTAATAAATTCATTCAATTTTTTGTAAGGTGTCTCAATCTTATGAATTACAAATGCTAAAATGTTTAATCATCAAATGATCTAAATATAACACGTATGAATATGTGTTATTGTGTAGTGATTTTTTTTTCCAATTTAACTTAATTAAACTGAAAATTTCTAAAACTTGCTTATTGTGTAAGCATTTTCTCTTCACTGTTATCTTATATTTTAAGTTAAGTGTGAAAAAAATAACCACTAACAATAACATACTCATATATGTTTCATTTAATTATATGGTAAATTTATGAAAAAGTTAGATATTATAAAAAGTTTTTGGAGAAATATACTAAAAACTGAGTGAGTTTCTTGAAAAAAAGGACAGTTCTTTAATTATAATAATGTATCTTTTTAACTATACCCGTTAACTTGTTAGTAACATACCCTTAATCAACTCAACTCATTCATAAGTGTTAGGCTAACCATTAGGCAAGGTCACAAGTTCAAGTCACTTACCGCGTAAAACACGCTAAAGAGCTCAGCACCCGACCGAATGAACCACGCGTTGATATCTCTTTCCATAAACGCAGCCAAAACTAGAAACTGTAACACTCCAAAGAAGCATTGGTACGATGTGAAAGAAAGCCGAGCCGGGTACTTCTTCACGACCGGGGCTTGTAGCACGAGCCACGCGGACCATGACAAGCAATGACCGATCAAAAATATGCACCCAAGGGTCCAACTCTTCCCCTCTGCGTCACCAAGTGACTGCAACACCAGTGAAGCTTGCTTAATGCTGTTTAGAGACGGAGACGGGCTGTATATTGTCGGACCTTTGTACAAGGTGATCACTGACGCTCCCGCTATGCAGAATGCAGTTCCAGCCACTTTCGCTATCCCGTCTTTTCGGTCTAGTCTCACCTTCTCTATCCTGCACACGACGTAAAATAAAGTTACATATTTTGACAATAAACAAACATAACCAGAAAAATCATATTCGGCTTTTACTACATGCTTCTTGTTTTGTTTTTATATTTTTTCAGTAAAAAAATAAATAAGGTTTTACTGGATATGTTTGTTTGTTTATCTGTTTATTTATTTTTTTTTTGGTAAACAAAAGTTGTGGTTTCGAAAGAGGTGTGATGGCTTACCGGAGAACAACGGCCATGAGGAATGTGATGGCGGGAACGGAGTTTTGAATGGCGAGGCGAACGTCGGAGAAGTGTTGTCTAATCCCACAAGTAGAAAGCTTGATTCGCGGTGATCCTGCGAATTTTATTTAAGTTCAAACACAACTAATTTACATCAACCAACGTACTTTCATAATCAACTGTTTGATCCAATATTCGTTAATTCGTACCCGACGATAGCGAGGAGGAAGAACTGAACAAGAAAGTTGAGGTTAATCGGGGGCCTCTCTTTCCTATTACAACAAATTTCACATCAATATTACTCATCAACTCAATATAATAAACTTCAAAGTTGAAACCCTAAGTAAAACACTAAAACAGTACATGATGTTAATTTCAATCATATTACATACTTTTCGAGGAAGTAAGCGAAAGGAAGAAGGAGAACGAAGGCGAGAACGTTGCGATAAACGGGGAAAACGATCTTAGAGATGCCCATGTTAAGGGCAGCTCTAGAGACAACGTGAAAGCCAGCATAACCAAACTGTAAAGCCAGCATGGCTATGTGGAGTTGGACCCTTTCAGGGAACCATCCTTTAAGTTTTTCAGTGACCGTGAGGCCGCCACCGGTTTTCCGCCATCGTGGTGGTGGTGCTAAGGGGACAGATCAGGTTTTCCGGTGACAAGGAGGATTAGAGGGAGGAGGTGGTGGTGGTGATGAGGGTGTTGAGGAGGTATAATATAGCACAAACACCTCTATTGTTATTCCAGTTGGAATGAAGGTGGGTCCGTTGATTATGTAGGGACTTCTAAATTTCCAAGTAGATTTGTATTGTCAACTGTTACTACCACTATCTTTTATGTAATACAAGTATAAGTATAAGTAATAAATAAATAGCAAAGCGCTTTTAAGCTATCTCACATATAGCGATGTATCTTCGATTGAAGTATTATTATCGGAGTGGAATAAATTTAGGAGTATGACTGGTGTATGTGTGTTTGTGTTTGTGTTTCTCCTATGTTAATTTGTTTTAGAAATTATAAATACAGAATAATTATAATTAATCTGATTTTTCAATTTCAGACTTAATTAAAATTCTAAGTAATCAATGGTGATGTAATAATATAAACTATTTTATGTTTCTTCATATGATCAATGTAATTTGTTTTATAATTTTATAAAAACGTATAAAAGCTAGTTGAAGTTAAAATTAAAAATAAAAAAATAAAAAAGGCAATAATTAAATTAAAATCTTTACAAATTAATTAATAATAGAACATTGAAATAAAACTTAACAAAAAGCTTCAATCAAGGTGAGTTTACTTAATAGGCGAGAAAATTTAATGACATATTTTTTTTGAATTTATAGCATATGAACCACACGTTCAAATTTCTCCGTACACTACAACAATCCTTAACAATAGCGGTGACACATTTAGCGGCGACAAAAGCTTTAGCGGTGACACCTTTAGCGGCGACAAAGGCTTTAGCGGCGACACCTTTAGCGGCGACATGTCACCGCTAAAGGTTGGCGATCATCTGTTTACTTTACCGACTCAAATCTAACCGTTCATCAACCATTGGAACTAACGACTGAAGTTAAAAAATACAAAAACCATTAGCGGCGACAACCCCATAATAGCGACGACATCTGTCGCCCCTGTTAGTCTCCTTTCTTGTAATGGTATGTGGCTCAGAAAATTTAATGATATAACTTTTTTCTTGAATTTATAACATATGTAATACATAAGTTTATGATCTAGCAATAATACAAAACAACATATAAGTCTAGGTCCTTGTTTTTAATCCTATAAATAAGTAAAGAACAAATTAGATATTTTACTAATGATTAAACAAAATTCTACAAATATATTACGATTTTGGCTTTAACTTTTAGAAGTTACACATTTAGGTTTCACTATTCACTCGTACGTAACATATTTGGTATTTACAATCAACTACTCTTGTTTGAAAATTGAAAATTGAGTTGGCATTTTATTTTTTCCGAGTTGTATTTAAATTCTTAACAACCTTATGATTTTGTAGCTAGTGACATTAGTAATTACCTTACAAATGTGATGTCGTAACACAAATTAATTAGGTGGTACCTAAAAGTTAAAAAAATATTAGTTAAAAAAATTCAAACATTTAAAACTCAACATTTAGATGCATAGGTAACTAATAAAAGGAATAGAGCGACTTAAATTAAGAAGAGGGGCATGCGACTAATCATGAAAGATGAAAAAGAAGGGAGCAAATGATATAGATGATGCACGAGGGGTCGACTATAGGTTGGGTTTTCTGAATTTCCATTTTTACCCCTCCACCGCACCTGACCCACCCACCCACCCCCATTGATCCATGTTATGACCTTATAAACATTTTCAAGTCAAAAATTTTATCCTTCAAATAATTCAACATAAAATTTCTCTGAAAGTACAAGGCACTAAATCTAAATGCAAGACATCGAGGACTAAAATCCAACAAAGTCATGGAAACAAATTTTATTTTTACTAAGGATGTTTTATTTGTGCATCTTCTAGTCTCTAGATCGAACAAAGTTTTTTTTATAAGAATGAATGGTATGTCAGATTGTTATTTTTAATCATTGAATATATAAAGAAAATTATAATATAATAGTTGAAGGTCGTGTAATATGTAAAACAATAAATATTGTGTAGTGGTTCATACGTGTGTTACAAATGTTTATAAACTCTCTTAGTTGTTTGTTAATATGGTTCATATGTGCGTAATAAGGTGTGAACCAGATTTGTTTATAATAGCTAGACAAAACAAAACATATGTTAGATATGTACAATGGAATATATACATACATAAAATAAATTATGATCAAGTATAAATCAATAGTTATATTATATCTTTCACACAACGCATCTAAGCCTATTCACGTATCTAATATGGTTTTCTTATACAATGAATTGGATCGAAATCAAATGAAAATTAGAAGATCAAGATTGGATATTGTCTCGACTTGTCTTAGTTACATGTAATGTTATCAAATTGAACAACAAAGAATTGAACTACGAGAAATTCAATATATGATTTAATCTTGAATATAAACAATGAATACAAGATACAAAGGAATTGAGAAAATTACAATCATCTAAGACTCTATGAACTAAGACTTCATACACCCCTTTTTATCCCCAAATCTGTTGTTTACCCGAAATTAACAAACAACTCAACAACTAACACTTAACCCCCCTTTTTATTAATGACTCAAACAACTCAAAACCTTAATAACACTTGAATACACTACAACAATACTTGACTACTTAGTTGACTTTACTCAACACAATATAGTTCACAATCTCCCCCTTAAAGTCAACTCAAGTAATACATCGGCCTACACTCAAAGCATCAAGATAGAACTTGAATTTTGGACCAGGCAACACTTTAGTAAAGACATCTGCAGGATTATGCTCAGATGCAACATGAACTACATCAACATCCTTAGAGTTAATCACCTCTCGTATGAAATGATACTTTATTTTAATATGTTTAGTTCTCTCGTGAAAGATACTATTCTTAGACAGCTGAACTGCGCCCTGATTGTTACAAGATACAACTACATCAATTGTTACACCCAAATCAAAAACACATATTCTGAGCCATAAAGTCTATTTAATAGATTCTGTAAGAGCTATGTACTCAGACTTAGTGGTAGATATAGCCACTACTAGTTGCAACCTAACCTTCCATGCATAACTAGTAACAAACCTTCATCGGTCTAAATCTTTGGCATAATCAGAATCCACATACCTTTTGACTACTATTATCACTAGCCCCATAAAGTAATCCATAATCTTTAGTACCATTGAGATAACTCAACAACCATTTAACAACAACCCAATGCTTTTTTCCAGGATTAACTAAATACCTGCTCACCATCCTCACACCATAACCAATGCCAGGCCTGCTATATACCATAACATACATTAGACTACCCACAACATTAGCATAAGGAACTCTTACCATATAATCACATTCAACATCTATTTGACGATTGTTACTATTAGACAATTTGAAATGTTGAGCCGGGGGAACTCTCACAGGTTTGTTGTCAATCATTTCAAAATTCTCTAATACTTTCATGAGATAAGACCCTTAAGGGACCTTTAGCTGCTTGCCACTTCTATCTCTAGTGATTTCCATATCAATTATCTTTTTGGCTTCTCCTAAAAGCTTCATGCCAAACTCATTCATCAATAGCTCCTTAGTAACCTCAATTTCATTTTAATCTTTACCAACAATTAACATGTCATCAACATATAATAAGAGATATAGCATCTTTTTACTACTAATTCTTTCAAGTAGACACGACTATCATATGGGCTTCTTCTAAAACCATGAGTTGTCACATACTTTTCCAAACGCCTATACCACTGCCTAGGTGATTGCTTTTGACCATATAATGACCTCTTTAAAAGACACACCTTATGTTCAATCCCCTTCACTTCAAACCCCTTAGGTTGAGTCATATAGATTTTTTTCATCTAAATATCCATGTAGAAATGTTGTCTTAACATCCATTATTCGAACTCCAAGTCATCATAAGCCACTATGGACAATATTACTCTATTAGAAGAGTGTTTAACTACCGGTGAGAATATATCAGTGTAATCCACTCCATCTTTCTATATGAACCCTTTGGCCAACAATCTTGCCTTATATTAAGGAGCCTCACCAAGAACCACTCCTTACTTCACTTTATATATCCATTTACAAGTGATTTCATCTTATAAAGTGATTTCATCTCATCTTCCATAGAAGCAATCCAATTAGCCTTATCGTTAAAAGTAACTACATATTCAAAAGTCAAAGGCTCTTTTAAGGCCTCTTGTTTAGCCATCATAAAAGCCACAACATAGATATCATCACCCTCTCTAAACCTTAAGGGAGGTTGAACGCTTCTCCTGGGCCTGTCTCTTGCAATACTAGAAGGAGGAGCTTGAGGAACCCTCTCCTTAATACCATCACCTTTATCAACACCATTATCACTTGACACCATAAGCTCCACCTCTATTTGAACCCCCTTTGAACTTGAATCAAAGTCAAATCTCTGGCTTGAGGAACCAACAACATCTGTCTATAGCACCCTTTCATTTAAAGTTACATCTCTGCTCACTCTAACTTTTAAATTGTCAATTCTCCAAAACCTATAACCCTTGACACCTTTAGAGAACCCAACAAAAACACATTTCTGAGCTCTAGGTTCAAGTTTTCCTTGACTTACATGAGCAAAGGAAAAGGACAAACACTTTGATGTTGTTGTAGTTTTTTTTCTCACTAGACCAAACTTCCATTTGTGTCTTCCTTTGAATTGCTAAACTTGGAGATCTATTCACTAAGTAAGATGTAATAGTTATAGCTTCAGCCCAGAATGACTTAGGTAAACCTGCACATGTTAACATGCAACTCACTTTATCTAACAAAGTTCTATTCATACGTTGAACCGAGCCATTCTATTGTGGGGTTCTAGGCACTGTGAAATGCCTTGAAATTCCTTGATCTTTACAAAATTTAAAGAACTCTCTCCTATAAAACTTTTGCCATTATTAGTTCTTAACTTTTTGACCCTTCTTTCAACTTGGTTTTAAACTAGTGACTTCCACTCTTTGAACTTGTCAAAAGCATCATGTTTCTTCTTTAATGAATATACCCACACTCTCCTGGAGTAATCATCAATAATGGACAAGAAGTAAACCCTTCCACCTAAAGACACATTTTGAGTAGGACCCCAAAGGTTTGTATGAACATAGTCAAGCAACCTCGAGTTTTATGAGTCCCCTTAGAATTTTACCGTATGAGCTTTGCCAAAAATTCAATGCTCATAAAATCCAATATTATAATTAGTCAAACCAGGCAATACTCCTTGATTATGTAACTCTATTAAGCCTTGCTGGTTAATATGACCCAGTCGTTTATGCCACAAGACTGCAGACTCTTTAGCAATATACATCATAGATACACTCTTTACAATAACATCACCATCAAGAGTGTAAATATTATTTCTCTTCTTGTTCCAGATAACACAGCCGGGGATCTATTTATTACTTTGGCCTTGCCATTCTTAGGCATACTTGATAACCAGATTTGTAGAATGTTCCCATTGAAAGTAAACTTCTCTTTGACTCAGGAACATGCCTGACATCATGAAGCTTCAACTCAGCACCACTTTGCAATTTGAACATCATAGTCCCCATTCCAAAGATCTCACATGTCTGGTCATCTCCTAGTTTGACTATACCAGATTTGTGAATCTTTGGATCTACAAACACTTCTTTAATAGGAGTCATGTGAAAAGAACACCTGGAGTCTAACACCCAATCATTCTGGCCATCCGTCTTAATTGTCATTAGAACATCTAACCTCTCAAACCCATTAGACTTTACTTCAGACTGAGTACAATATTTCTTTAAATGCTTATCAGATTGACAAACAAAGCATCTTCTTCTATACTTAGATTTGGATCTTGATTGGATTCTTCACTTCTGATTCCTGAATCTTTGAATTCTGATCTACCTCTTGTAAATAGGCCTTCTCCCTGTTCTTCTTTTATGTCTGCCTTTTTCTTTAATCCCTTGAATTGAAGGCAACAAGAACTTCCTCCATTGATAATGAATCTCTGTCATAAAGTAAAGTATCCACAAAGTGTTGATAATGGGTAGGCAGAGAAGTCAAAAAGATGATGATTTGATCTTTTTCATCCAATTCGATTTCAATAATCTACAAATAGTATTAGCTTATTGAAGTCATCGGTATGATCTTTGATCAATTTGCCTGAACTCATTTGGAAAGTGTACAACCTCTTCTTGAGATACAATCGACTAGCCAAACTTTTAGTCTTGTATAACCACTCAAGTTTTGTCCATATACCGACAACCGTGGTTTCTTTGGTAACTTCCCAGAGAACACGATCTACCAAACATAGGATAATCGAACTATGAGCTTTTACACCGATCTCCTTCCATTTATCTGTAATCTCTTTTCTCTCCTTATCGGTGGCTCCCACTAATGCACCAATAAGGCTCTCATCTTTACCCTCCATAGACTGAAAGCGGTATTACCATCAAACTTCTCTATTTCAAACTTGTTTGTCACTATTGTCTTTCAGGTTCTCCAATTAGTTCGAATCAATTCTTCAAGATCAAGCCAAACCAGGCTCTAATACCACTTGTTATCAAATTGAACAAAAAAGAATTGAACTACAAGAAATTAAATATACGATTTAATTTTGAATATGAATAACGAATACAAGATTACAAGGGAATTAAGAAAACTACAATCATCTAAGACTCTATGAACTAAGACTTCATACACCCCTTTTTATCCTAAATTTGTTGTTAACCAAAATTAACAAACAATTAAGCAAACTAATACTTACCCCTGAACTTTTATTAATGACTCAACAACCCAAAACCTTACTAACCCTTGAATACCCTACTAACACATATTTGACTACTTTAGTTGACTTCACTTAACACAATATAGTTCACACAAACCTATTGGCCTGAAAACTAAATCGGAATCAAACAATAACAAATCGAGTGAGAACAAATAAACCGAGAAACAAAGTGCAAACAAATGTCAAATGTGCACTTAATGTCAATATGTATCCTACATATTGTGTACATATCCATTAGTACACTAAATTATCTTTGAATCTACGTAGTTTATGCACCAGATAAATAAATGAAAGTAAGAATATACCAGTAGTGCAGTCACCAACATACACACTAAATTATGCTCAAAATCATTTATGTTTTTTTCACATGTGAGTAATATGTACCTCCTGCTTAACTTAATTAAAATGATGGCACCTCATGATTTAATTTTAATCAGACATTGAAATAGTGATAAAATGGTTATCCTTTAAATATCATTTATTATATATGGAGGGATTTTCATTTGAATCTAGTTTGATATATACACCTCTATGAACATTCACAACACTAATATATGGCATGATTCGAAACAAGCAAGACGGTATAATGACCAATAAGTAATAAAGATTGATTGTGTTTCATGTCATAAGTGCAACATATTTTAATTTAGGTACATGGATCGGGGTTGGTTGGTCAGTAGAGAAGCGATCTTAGAGAAGTCTTGAATGAATCTTTTGTAGTATCCCGCCAAACCCAAGAAGCTACGAATCTCGGATGACGTCTTTGGCGACTTCCATTGCATTACCGCTTCCACCTTTGCTGGATCCACCATAATCCTCTCGAGATTCACCACATGACCTAATAATTGAACCTCGCGCAACCAGAATGTGCATTTGGAGAATTTAGCATACAACTTCCCCCTTCTCAACGTCTCCATCACCTCTCGAATGTGACTGGCATGCTCCTCCTCACTCTTGGAATAAATCAAGATATCATCAATAAACACAATCACTGATTTATCCAGCATCGGCTGACACACTCGATTCATCAAGTTCATAAAAGCAGCTAGGGCGTTGGTTAAACCAAATGACATAATAAGGAACTCGTAGTGACCATAACGCGTGCGAAAAGCTGTTTTAGGAATATCCTACTCTTTCACTTTTAACTGATGGTAGCCCGATCGAAGATCTATCCTTGAGAACCAACTGGCACCTTGAAGCTGATCAAACAAATCATCAATTCTCGATAAGGGGTATGGGTTCTTTATCGTTAGCTTATTCAGCTTACAGTAGTCAATACACATTCTTATACTACCGTCTTTCTTCTTCACAAATAAGACCAGAGCACCCCAAGGAGAGATAATCGGCCTAATAAATCCCTTATCAAGCAACTCTTGCAATTGCTCCATTAACTCTTTCATCTCAGTCAGAGCCAATCGATACGGTGCCTTGGTAACTAGTTGGGCACCCGATATCAAATCAATCTGAAACTTGATCTCTCGGTCAGGTGGCACTCCTAGTAAGTCTTCGAGGAATACATCTGGAAAGTCACACACAACCGGTACATCAGACAGTTATGGTGTTGGTGTTTCTACGTTCTTCATATAAGCCAAGTAGGCACTACATCCACGCCTCATGCACTTTCCTGCCCCGCCACTGAGATTACTTCCGGGATCGTCGTGACCCGATCCCCATAAACCGTCATCATGCTCCCGTCAGGCGCTGTCAAATGAATCATCTTCTTGCGACACACAATGTTCGCCTCGTAGTCTGCTAACCAATCCATCCCCAGGACTACATCAAACCCGCCTAAGGTCATCATGAATGGTCTAACTGGAAACGTATGACCTTCTAATTCCATATCACACCCTCTATCATCTCAGAAATCTTGGTAGACTTACCTATGGTAGGTTTTACATCAAAGGGCGCATTTATATTCTTAAGACTAACAGGCAATTTAGCACATAAAGCAGCAGAAATGAAACTTTTACTAGCACCAGAATCGAATAACATAGAGGTTAAAGTTTGGTTTACTAGAAACGTACCTGACACAACATCAGGGTCCGTCCTAGCCTCCTCCTGTGTCATCGTAAATGCTCTGGCGCACGCCCTCGGTCCTTCACCCCCAGTCTTCTTCACCCCAAAACCCTCAGCCCTCGACTTCTTATAGTCTCTACTCATGTGGCCCTCCACGCCACAGTTAAAACATCGGACCGTACGACAGTCCTTTGTTATATGCCCCGTCTTCCCACATTTGAAGCATAAGTTCGATCCCAGCCTACATTCTCCAATATGCTCCTTTCCATATCTACCACACTTCTTTGATCCCGCACCAGATGTGACCACACGGCGGTCATCCACCCGTGACTTCTTGTTACTTGTTGGGGCACCACCTCGACCAAACCTTTTCCCATTCCAATCCCAGTCACCACCACCTTTCTTGCTACCTTCAGCCACCACCACGGTTCTCTCATTATACAACCTCCCTGCCAAATCAACCACCGACCTAAACGTGCTAGCCGGGCGATGATCATGTGCATGCGGATATCCACTGGCAAGCCTTGGATGTACCTCTTGATCTTTCGTGACAAAGGCGTCACTTGATCCGGCACCAGACGTGCCATCTTATTGAATTTGGTGGTGTACTGCTGATGTGTTATCGTCCCCGCCTCCAAATGCAAGAACTCTCTCTCAACCTTGTCCATCTCCCTATGAGGACAAAACTCCTCAATCACCAATCTTTTCAACTCAAACCACTTCATTCTTCCGATAGCCTGACTACCCTCAGCTTGGACAATGTTGTCCTACCAACACAAAGCCAAGTCCACGAACGAGTGGGCAGCAAACTTCACTTTCTGATCCTCCCGGCACTTGCTGATGTTCAAAACAACTTTCATTTCTCTCACCCACCGGTGAGCAGCAGCAGCAGTTCCATTACCATCAAAAGTAGGGGGCTTTCATCATTGAAACGCCCTGTAGTTACAGCCTCGTTTCGCCTCCGGCACAAGCTTTTTTTCTTCCTCTTCTTCTTCGTCATCCGACAAAACCGTCTCAGTCTCGGGCTGTCTTTTTTCACCCGTAGGTCTGCTTCTTTCCTTCCTTTCTCCTTCCTTCACAGCCTTGATAACTTCGGTCACCACAAACGGTAAGATTGTCTGCATGACCTAATGAACTTTTTCCACAACAGCCTCCTTCACTAAGGCCTTTAAGTTAGCACTCTCATCACCGCCCTCCGGATGAAGGGTCTCTGGTTCTTCATGAACCACCTTTTCGGCTCTAGTCCTTCCTCTCATAACCTGTGGTTCAGCACCACGATCTCCACCACGTGAAGCTTTCGAAGATCTACCACCAGCCATCAGCACACACACTGAAAGATTCAAACAACAACACGGTCATTCAAGGGAACAACTTAGTTTATGTCAAGTATAGTAAGTCCCTAATTACAGCAGCCAGTTGTGATTAGCCACTTACTTTACTCTTCATACCCCAAGCATTACCTGTCCTGACTACATTAGTATCTAAATCTACCAACAACACATAACCACATAACATGCGCATATAATACCGGTTAACATTAAGAAAAATACCTGATGGCACGCAGCTACTCGGACTGACATCCCTTCCCTTTCCGTCCTATTTTCAGTTTAAGTTTCGGTTTATTTTGAAGATTTACCCGTTTCACTTAAACTTTGGCTCTAATACCAAATTGTAAGGACCCGTTCCCGGGACACTTACAGTTGGCCAATCATTGCTCATAAAACATATAATTACATTTAGCTTTCATAAAACATCGCAGTGGAACATCAAACAACTTTTCATTTCATTAAAAATGCTTTTGCAAGTTAATACAATCATTCATTACACATTTTCATTTGTTCACATTACAATGCAAAAACATTAACAAAAGAATGCCATCCAAAATGCCAAGTAGCTGCCCCGCGCCATCCTCAGCAATGCTCACCGGCCAACTTGAAAATGCATAAGAGTTCTAGTTTTATAATAAAACATACTCTACTTTCATTAAACCGTTCTTTACTTTTGCATGTGATCACACATCATACGTACACATAGATAATATCATTATTATCTTCATCATTCGTTCATTAACTTTCGTTCATTCATCGTACGTCATTACCATTCACTTTCATTACTTTCATTCTCATTCATTCATACTTTCTTACTTTCATTCATACGTTCATCATTACATCTTTTCATTCCATCAAAAACCATGAATTTTACCCTACCATCATGCATAAAGCTGGTACTGGGTCAGGGTCTATCATAGACCCCCCGTCATGGCGCACAATACCCTGGCCACAGTACCTAGGGTAAGTTCAGGTGTATCATTGTCATGTGCTATACCCACCGTCATGCATAAAGCGGATATTGGGCCGAAGTTATCATAAACCTTCCGTCATGGCGCACAACAGCCTGGCCATAGTATCTAGGGTAAGCGACAAAGGTTCTATACAAATGGTCAATCACAAAGAAAGACCCTGATGTGCATCCTTCTCGGGTAGCTAACCCACACATCGTTGCACTAACACCCTTCATTGGCGTGTTCCACATGCAAGACTTACATTACTTTTCTTCATTCATTAATGCATGCATTCATTCATCATGTTCCTCTTTTCATTATCTTTCACTTTATGTTACATAATACTTTTATTTCATTCATTAACATTCAACATAAAGCCATGGGAAAATAAACATACATAATAAGGAATATCAACATACACAGTTAATCATCATAATACAGGGCATCTTACATACAAATGATATGTCATACATACCATCATGCATAACATCATACACATCATGCCAAAGCATCAAACATACATCATAACATCATGCCCATCACATCATCTATGACCTCAAAAACTCAACTTACATAGCCCCCGGGAATCTCCCAAGTCAAAGCCTAAATTTCACTTTTCTCCAGAAACTATTCTAAGTGTTCATCCGTATTTGATTTAGTTCATCCGAATTGACTTTACTCATCTGCATTTCCCCCAATACTCATCCGCATTTCTCATACTTAGTCAATGTTCATCTGCATTTCCCACACTTAGTCAATGCTCATCCGCATTAACTGTTCATCCGCATTAACTTCAATACTCATCTGCATTGGCTTACTTAGTAGTTAATGCTCATCCGCATTAACTGTTCATCCGCATTGACTTCCAATACTCATCCGCATTGGCTTACTTAGTAGTTAATGCTCATCCGCAATAACTGTTCATCCGTATTGACTTCCATTACTTATTCGCATTGGCTTACTTAGTGGTTAATGCTCATCCGCATTAACTGTTCATCCACATTGACTTTACTCGTCCATATTTCCCCCAATACTTATTCGCATTGCTTCTGCATACTTAAGCAAATTCTAAAATAAACATACGAGCCCTAAACATTAGATCTCAGTTCCCAATCACCATCTATCATGTTCTAAGCTTAAATATTACCTTCTAAGCCTTAGAAACACAACCATAACATCATCAAGCATGAACATAGCCCAACATCACATCGTAACAGCAACATACACACAGTCATACATTCGGGTAAAAATCCAGTTTTATAAAAACATACATTCATGCATTTCCAGCCCTAAAAATCAATTAAAACTTATAAAAGAGGGGTTCTAGAACTCACCTTTGTAGCTCTTGAGTATGGTTTCTTCCAAACTCACCTACAATTGAGTTCAACTGTCTAGAAACCCACTAAAAACAAACCCAAACACAAACAAACACACATAAGCATAAACCCAAGGCAAAGCCAGTTAAGAACACTTAAAAACCATGAATTCTTACCTTGAATTCAAATTCTTTCTTGTTCTTCTTTCTAAAACCGAGAGTTTCTGCTCTCCCTCTTCTCTCTATAAAATATCCGAGGATTTGTGTGTAGAGAAAGTGATGGGCGACCATGCCACCTTTATCACCAACTTTTTCAAAGTTTTGTCCTTTTTGTGACTTTTAACCCCTAGACTTGGGTTTTATTTCTTTTCCTTCTTTTTCTTCACTTTATTCTTTCTTTCTTTGTCTTTAAAAATAACCGGACGTTACACTCTTTAGGAATGTTCCAAGCCATACATGGTTCAAAGATGTCATGAGAATGGCTCGATATCATTCTTGAGCCCTATAATGTCTGTATCATTCCATAGCATATTTTGATTTTCGTAAACGTTGTTGTAGATTTTGTGAAATGTTGATATTTTTCTTCTTAAAGCAAATTACTAGCTGCTTAGTTCACGAGTGGTATGATAATATTCACGTTCGAGATTTTGACGAAACCGTGTTGATGCATAGTTCCAAAATTTTAAAGACTACCTGACTGATGAAATAATCCTCAAATGTTCGAGAGAAGATCTTACTAAAGTCGCCTCGTCTTCCTCCTTCCAAGGATTTACGTGTTGTGGAGTTGACGGTGAACTTGATATATAACTTGTCGGAGTCATGTTTTTTAATTGGAATTTATGTGTTGAATTGATGTGTGATATGTTGGTATTTATAATGCAAAATTATAAATACTTTTATAATTTTATTTTGAAAAACTTCACAGGCTGTGAAGCAGTTCACGAGCCATTATCTTAGTACTTCATGTGACTGGAGTCACGAGCCATAAATGTCGTCCGAGATGATTATTTTATTATTTAAAAGGTCACAGATGTTTGTCACCTCATGGGTCGTGAAGACTACTAACGACGGGCCGCGAGATGTGTTACGAGCCATGAAGCTTTGTCTTATATAAGCTTCACACCCAATAACTTTATTTGTACCCATATTCACTGAAACGATTCTTTTAGATATGACGCTCATGTTTTTCTCTAGTTTTTCCTTCTCCTACTACAACTACTTGTAAGTTCTCGAATTTCATATTATGTATGTACGCTTTATATTTGCAATAAATTAAATCAAAAAATATTATTTTTGATTAATTTAAAAGGATTACGAGCTGTGAAAAAGGTTCATGACATGTAAGCTTCTGAAAATCAAAAGGATTACGGGCCATGATCATCTTTCATGACTTGTAACCTTTTAAATTTCCAACACTTATGGGTCATGAACTTATTCATGGCCCATATTCCTTTTTGAAATGTGAGTAATTTTAAATAATCTAATTTTGTAGATTACGGCGCTACGTAGAGTATGTGTCTTTAGATCGAACCCAATGGTTAGGGTGATTTATTAGACCCACACCCGGATCTTCAATTCCCACGAAAGACTACACCCCGAAGGCGTCATTGGAGGGTGTCAGGATGGACATTAAAGGGACCCGTATGATTTATTGGATGTTTTGGAGTGTATTAGTGATTTAGAGTGTGTTTAGGCGATGATAGGGATAGATGATGAGACCCCGTGGAGGCGCATGCTTGATTCGGGTTATAGGAAGGCCTAATAGGACCTGACATTCAAATTATTTATATTTTTGTTTAGTCTTACTTTGGGAGGCGTAGATTCAAGTTTATGATGGTGGAGTGGATGGTTGTCCTTAGATTTTTACATTGATGAGAAAAAACTGGATAATTGTTTCCTCACTGATGAGTTTTAGTTGAAGCCAGTACCACCGTGGCGCGGTGACTAACTATATTAGATCGGCGCAATAAGGTGTCATTTGCTTGACCTCTATTAGTGATCCTTTGCACCAAAATCTGCATCGGTGATTGCACGCAAAGGGTAAATCTTGGTCATGGATGACTGTTAATTTTTTCATTGTCATCTAGGACAATGTAAATATTATTTATATTATTTATTTATTATTTAATTATAAATTATTAGTATTATTATTTATTTTATTTGTTTATTATTTGACTATTTACAGATGTATAGTCTTATTGTTTGTGGACCGTATATCACCAACATTGTCTCCTGTTTAGAGATATACATTGATGCACTTCTTCTTGGTAGATGAACGATGTCCCGTCGAGGATATTAGGTCGCCAAACTATCATGGCAATGGGTATTGCCGCCAAATTTAGCAGAAACCTATGATGGTCCGCTAACGACGGTCAGACGATCTACCAGCCTCCGGTAGAAATTGATGAGCAATAGTAGCCGGGAGCCAGGGCCCACTATACGAGCCGCCACCACCACTAGAGGCTATTATCAGACAAATTTCACCTACCGGCAAGTCTATGACCGAGTCCATCCATATACTTTGAGAGATGCATATCATGCATCTCTAGCAGCTAGAGCTAAGCACCATATGGGCCGTATCATAGGGGATTGTTGCTTCCCGTCACTTGGAAATTATCTCTTTTGAGAGGCAGCCGGTACATGGCTTAGCCACCTTCGGAGTGGTTATTATTTTGTTTAATTTTTGTTTTTTTTATAATCTTTTGATGAAAACAAATTTATATATTTTGATGTATTTATATTTACGTTGTGTGTGATGAATTTATTTTAAATACGTTTCTGAAAATGATTACAAATTACATTAAACAAAACAACAGAAATTGCATAGTACAAATGCCTTTTACAAATATATTAACAGAAATGATTACAATTACATTAAAAAATAATTACAACTTATAGTAAATTAACTTGTTCAACTTTCCCTTGTATCCTCAATTCACGATAGTTTTGAAATCATGGCTCATATATAACCTAATTATTAGTATTTTGTGTTTTGTAGTTATTCACTATCCATTTGGAAAAAACATCGGATAGTCACCTACTAATCTAATTTAATAAAATGGTTTTTAAGGCAATGCAATCAATTGGTGATGTGATATCGTGAGGAGATAACTATAACAAAAAATGTTGCAGTGATATCGTTGGTTATAAATATTAAAACCACACAAAACCTATTAGCAATCAGGATTGCCGCAGGTGGCACTGCCATCTATTGTTTTTATGGTGTTGCACACATCCCATTCCATTCTAATAAACATCTTATATTCCACATGTCGATAAAAAACATAGCATCATACCTATCTGTATGTTCATCTAACTCTGCTATAACTTCAGTATGAATAAAATGCTAGTGACTTTTATGATATTCCTATCCAACTGCTACAGTGTGACAGTTACCGTCGGATAATACATCATCTGCACCTAATATGTACGAGTAGAATACAGATGGGATCCATCACTAAGCTAGTAATAATTGTTTTTTCATTGTCTTCTCAGGTATATGAAAACTTGGAAGTCTATTTAATAATACATTTTTTCCTCTTGCTTTTGAAGACATTGTTTGACAACGTTACAATTACTCTTGTTTAGACTTCACCACTGAACTTGAATATCTTGGAGAAAATTGAACATTTTCTCGTTCTTGCACATATGAACTATATCTAGAAGGATATAATAGTATATCTTATTGCTTATCACTCCTTGGACGATATCGTGTATGCGTTTGCACTTTAGCAGGATTGATGTATATTTTATTATATTTATCATATATTTTTTCACTCTTTTTTGTTGGACCGGTAAATGTTTTGTCACCATCTCCATTTCCTTACGCACGTCTACGTTTCCTCCGTATAATATAGGTAGATGAAAAGTTAAGCTTTGTTCAAAAAACATCAATGTCATACAATGGAATATTTTGACCTATGAATAATTGATTATATATATCATGATAAAAATTAAAAAATAAATAAGCATTCATCTTTATAAAAGTAATTGTTTAATCTACAGACACATGAGAGATCACACTCATAAAGAGATGACACTCAAATGATATTTTGGATGTCACAAGATAATTAATCTTGTTGATATAATCGACTAAAAGATCCAAAGCCGCATAGAAAATTATCTCGTAATAATTGAAGCACTTTATGATTATATTAAACCATAAGCATGAATTTTGCTTTTAGTAAAACTTTCTTTTATAGTAATTTCTTAGGTAACTAATATATTATTGATAAATAAAATATACCTATGCATATCTTATTACTTGCTTTAAGATAACTTATCAACAAAAATGTTGGTTTTTCACTTGGTTCGATATATGTTGAATTAAGTTACTGTCTCTATCTATCCCATACGGACACAAACTATTCTTTATAATGATCCTAATAGTTATTTTTTAGGTACATCATAACTGCTAATTAAAATTAATATTAGATTATTTAGCTTGTAAAAAATACAAATAAGAATAATAGTAGGAAACATATTTTAATGTTTGGATACCAATGTACAGTAGACGTTATGATCATAATTGTAGGCATATATGTTAGCCGTGGCATGTTTAATCAGTACCAACCACAAATGCTTATAAAGACCTCAATCATCATTTGAATAGCTCATCTTGCGATGTTTAATACTATTTTATGATATATGTCATCTACAAAGTAGTCTTACAACATTCAGAAAACTTCTTTACATGCTTTTGTCAAGAAAATGTATCTGTCAGTAAGTATAACATGGGGTTCTATACACTTATGCTCTAAAGTTCCTCTTAGTTGTTTTAACACCCATCTAAAATTGATCTCACGCTCAAGATTAATAAATGCATGAGCAACAGAAAACGATTTCAGGGTTGACGTCACCCGACTATTTGAACAAATAGCATTTTGTATAGGTTGGCTTTATATGTTATGTCTATAATCAACACATATGAATAGCACGCATAAAGTGTAAGATGTGCGATTTATAGAAAAAACTCTATCTACGGTATTGTGGGTTCACACACACACATATCAACCACACAACTTCAAGTATGTATCAACCACACAACTTCAAGTATGTATCAACCACACAACTTCAAGTATGTATCAACCACACAACTTCAAGTATCGATATCTCATTCGTATTAGTTACGTTTTGGAAGGTGTTTGGTTCATTGTAAACTTCTCACATACTAGAACACAAGCGAAAGATATAGCAATTATATTAGTGACAAATAAATAATTAATAGTTTCCAAGTGAGTGAAAAACACATAGTTTCAATTCATTTCCAACATGTTACTATGTTACCTTAATCTTTAGAAATTATGCAACATGTTACCGTAGATAAAGAAAATAGATTAAAATTATAGAAACTATATATTGAAACACACATGCACCAATCACCCGACGCCTTTGCTTTATCATCCCATCACACCTATTCAATCTACTTAAGGTTTTCAGAGATATAAAATATTATATATGCATAGATTAATTTCTAAACCTCTTTAAAGGGTTTTAAAGATTTTGGTGGAATCATTCCGGAATAACCGGCTTGTCTACCTTATGGTGACACCACTTTCATGAATCGACCACCATATACTGTTATTCTATACCTAATTAAAGGTCCAACCCAACACATGGAATCTTTCTTTTCAAAACACTCACTACAACTAGGAATTAAGTAGTGAAAGCTCATGGAAATCGTGTAAATTTATCACATCATTTATAATATACATTCGAATATCCTGTTAGCTCATACATCTTTACTTTTATTCATGAGGGTAAGAGGTGATGATAACCCCATCTTAAGTGATTAGATATATTGGTGTGATACATCATTAAGGTATAAACAACTAAACTCACTCACAAGCATTTCAGGACTTGTATATATTGAGTTAGAGTCTTTTTATTGGCGGAAAATTACTTTAAACCTCCACCGCAAACGAACTAGTGTCACTGATGAACCTATTCGTCCGTCGGAAATCCGTTGTAAAGAATCTTAGCAACTCAAGTCCTTTGATGATATTGTGTCGGAAATACGGTGGTCAAACGGATACATATAGAATTATCATCCAAATGCGGATCCCGGAGTGGATTACTATCTCTCATTAGTGTCTTCTTAATCAAGTTTCATCATTTGCAATTTGTTTCTCTAATTAACTTGTTAATCATTTAAAAAAAATAGTTTTTATAACCAAGTGGTAATAGTTTAAAGAATTTAATAATTTGGTTAATTGTTTATTATAAATTAATTCATAAAACACCGACCATTAATTTCACAAGTATCGACGACCTTACTTGTTCCAACTAGTTTAAGATTAATAGAAATACATATTTTAACATTTTATTTGATTGATATTTCGACATCGATCAACATTAATCACTGCCATTATTAGTTTGATTGATGTAGGTTTTGGTTGATATTCATACATATCATTACAAATGTATTTTTTTATATATCTCAAACAAACCCCACACCACCAATGACAGAGAAACGTGGCCGAAATGTTATCCTCAAGTTACAGACGTATTGTCGAAGGATATTCCTTCAACAAAAAATTAGATTCCACCAAAACCAACGAAATTTATACTCAAAAAACTTCAATGAATACTTTTTGTTTTTTGCTTTTTTATTTGGTTACTTTTTGCAGGATATACTGCTTCTTCATGTACTCAACAAGAATTGTGAATCCCCACGAGGACTTACGGGTTTTCCTCGCCATCTCATGTAAATTTAAACGATATTCTTCGTAAAACTCATCATCTAAGCCTTTTATGAGAAATGACCGCGAGTCTAAAAAAACATGTAAATGGGAATACAGGCGTTTAAAGTTTAAACAACAAGAATCTTTTCAGAGAAATGACTGAGATTTTTTTTTTTTGGAAAAAGACTGCTTATGAGAATACAAATTTAAACAAATTATTAAATTTTAGTTTTCATTTGAATTGAATAAGTTGAAAACTAAGTTAAAAAACAAAATTAACCCAGTTAGCGAAAATAATAACTATATTGAAAGTCATGGATGTGGAAGAGAAAAAAACCTTTTTAAAATTTATGGACGAAAATAGCAATTTAATTGTATATTAATCATTAAAATTCAAAAATTCCTTTTATTATATCACTAATGAATTTTTAAAAACATATTTGGGATGTTACATTACATTAAGGAACCAAATTGAGGTGTTCGACATTAATATGTTATTTCAGAAAATGATATATTTTTCTATTGAATCCTCCTTTTTTCATCATCCTAACCATAAATCAAAGATTTAAAATCTTTATCTTTTCCTATGTCATTTTGTATTTTGATTTTGTTACCTTTTAATTATAATTATAAACATGATAACTTTTTAGCAAGTTATAATCTTTATTATTTTCTATAATTCAAACATAGGTTATGCTGTGTCATTTAACATTATCAATCCACTTAGGTTTGATTGCTTTCCTTTTTTTAAGTAATACTAAAATTATATGACGAAAATTAACAACGATATATATTAATTTATATAATAGTGTAAATATTATTATTATATTTTTTAAGAAAAGAAGGCTTGAAAAGGAAAAGTATGGAGTGGGTGCATGGGTACGGAGAGATTAAGCAGAGGGAACACCACGCCATGTTGTACGAACAAATCTTTTTTTGATTGTTGGTTTAGTTTAGAGAATAGTGGAATTAAATTCAGGTACATGAATCCATATATAAGTTCATGATTTTCAAATAGAGCAGAAAACAAAATATGAATATATACAATGGTGGAGGTTAGTGGGACCGTGGGGAGAGGGGCTCTTTTTTTATCAGTATTGTTATAAAAACAGTTCATGTTATCAAAAAACTAATGAGGTTAACTCTTAGTTTGTAAGAGATTTTTGAAGGAAAATAAACTCAAAGTTGAAAGTATCTGTAATATTTACTGAGTTGCGATTAATCCTGGCTAATAAATAAAACTTGAAATTATTAAAATCCAATAACCCAAAACTAAAAATAAATTTTCAAGGGAGTCAATTTTAGAATTTCAAGAGGGTCATTTTTAATTCACTATTGTAACAACACCTGTTAGCAATAAAAAGAGTGAAGAATAAGAAAATGAGAGAATGATAGAATGAGAGAATGTTTATCTTGTGTATCATTTTAATAACTAACCATACATATTTACTGGTCCATCATAGGTCATTAGTTGTCAATATTATAAATATAAAAGTAATAGGTAAAAGTAACAAATAGGAGTTTGATGACCACAATTAAATATTAATAATACTCCCTATTTGTTATCAAAAGGGATATTATCTTTCAATACGTTTGGTGATGCTACCTCATTAAAAACCTTATTAGGAAAACCCAGTGAGATAAAACCATAACTAAGAGAAAAAGAGTGCAGTGCGTATATCCCCCCCAATGATTATTAGTTGAGCTATTTGAGTTATTGCATTCCGATCTCATGAACCAGTTTCTCAAATGTTGATGTTGGTAGTGATTTAGTGAACAAGTCTACCAAAATTTTGCTAAAATGAATCTGTTGGACGATACCATTCTTTTGTAAATCATGTGTGAAAAAGAATTTTGGCAAAATGTGTTTAGTTCTATCTCTTTTGATATATCATTCCTTGAGTTGTGCAATGCATATTGAATTGTCTTCATGCAAAACTATTGGTTCTTCATCTCTAAAAGTAATACCATGATATATCTAGATGGTCGACTAGATGGATGTATAGGCCCACCTATATCCTTGTGTATACTTTTTAAAAAAATTAAAGGAACCAAACACATTCACTACTAGCTTCATGGATCGCTAATATTTTGTAACACTCGGTTATTTATTTATTTTGAAGCCGACGAATGAGAAAAGGAAATAAAGTCCAAAGTCGAGGGATCAAACTCGCCAACGAGAGAAAGTTGGGTGAGTGGGAGTATTAAGGGAGAGGGCAACCTTACCCTCTCCCCACACCCACAAAAAATCAGCCAAGAGAAGAGAGAAAAGGAGAAAATGGATAAAAGTTGGTTCGAGTTGGTTCAAGTGAGTAAAATCGTTGTGAAGCGGGTCAAATCGAAGCTCTTCTCGTTGTGGTCGTTTGTGTGAGTTCTAGGACCCCTCTTTTACACGTTTTTGAATGATTTGGGGCTGAAACACATCTGAAAATTAGGTTTTTGTTGTGTGTGGGTGTTTGACCGTTTATGTATGTGTGGGTATGTGTATGATTCATTTGGAGCTTGCTTTTGAACTTGTGTGTGCTTGACTGGTGTTGTGGTATGCATTCCTAAGGTTTAGGATGGTCGATTTGGGCTTAGAATGGGTTTAGATGAGCTTGGAGATCGAAAATGGCAGATTGGGTTTGGGATGAACTACATTCTGCACCAGCTAGGTCTATGCGACGGAATGGAGGCCATACGGCCGATATAGGTGTGATTGAGGTTCATTCGCACGACGGAGGGTTCAGTCGCACGACTAAGGGTTCATTCGCACGACTGAGAGCCGAATCGCATAAATGCTCATCCGTACTAGTTCCATCCGCATTAGGTCCATTCGCATGGGACTCATCCGCATGGAGTCCATTCGTATTAGTTTCATTCGCACGGTTGGGTGTTCATTTGCATAGGTGTTCATCCGCATTGGTTCAATCGCATGATGTTCAGTCTCCTGAAGGCCATGCGACTGGAGGGTGCCAATACGCCCAAGTAGGGCTGGTGAACCCGAGGAAGGTGTAGTTTAATTACTGACTTTCAGGGGAAAGTGCAGATGTAAGTTTTGACGTGTAAGTTCCCGTAAGTGCATGTAAGATAACTGTTGAGGCTTTAGAGAGTATGTTGGGTATGAAGATGATGTTGCATGATTATGCATGATGTATGTATGATATTGCCATATATGATGTTGATGACTGTGTATGTTATGTTTCTTGCTATGATGTAGTTTATCTTTCCTATGGCTTTACGTGTTATGTTAATAAACGAAATGAAAGTAGTATGTAACATAAAGCGAAAGATAATGAAAGAGGAATAAGAAGTAAGAATGCATGCATTAATGAATGATGAAAATAAAGAAAGTCTTGCAAGCCTTGTATGTCGGGACACGCCATTAAAAGGTATTAGACCAACGGTATGCGGGTTCGCTACCCCGGGAGGATGCACATCGGGGTCCTTCTTTGTGATTGACCATTTGTATAGCCCCATTGCTGCATACCCTAGGTACTGCGACCAGAGGTGCGATGCACCGTTATAGCTGGTCTATGATAGGCCTAGGTCCAGTACCAGGAATAGCTGGGTATTGCATATAGCATTGATACACCTAAACTCTACCCTAGGTACTATGACCAGAGGTGCGATGCACCGTTATAGCTGGTCTATGATAGACCTAGGTTGTAACACCCGTTTATTTTAAAAGGACAAGAAATGAAGAATAAAAGAAAGAAAAGCAATAAAATCCAAGTGGAGGGACTAAAAGTTTCCAAAAGGACAAAATCTTTGAAAAGTTGGTGTAAAGGTGGGCATGGCCGCCCACCCTCTTTTCACATCACTTTCACTTCGATTTTAGAGAGACAGAGAAAGTAAGAGAGCAGAACTTCCGGTTGAAGAAAAGAAGAAGAAGAGAAAGTGAATTCAAGGTAAGCATTCATGGTTTTTAAGTATTTATGACGGGTTTTATCCCGGTTATAAGTTTATGTGCTTATGTGTTTGTGTATGTGCTCGGGTGTGTGTGTTTGGTGGGGGTTTTAGGTGTTTGAACTCAGTTGCAAAAGGGTTAGAAGGAAGATACACCCAAGTTGCACCAGGTGAGTTCTAGACCCCGGTTATTACTTGTTTTAAACTCTCTTTGGGGCTGAAAATGTATTAAAACGATTTTCAAATGTTTATGTATGTATACCTGTATGTATTATGCATGTTGGATGATGATTCTTGAATGATTATAGGTTGTTCATGTTTAAAATAGCCCTGGTAAGCTTAGAACAGATAGGTATGATGAATGGGTTCGAAATCATCCTAGGAACAGTTACACAGAAGGTTCATGCGCCTAGACAAGGCTCATGCGCCTGGGAATGCCTTAGAAGAATTTAAGTGTAACCCATGCGCCTGAACGGTAGCCCATGTGCAGTATAGCCCATGCGCCTGAAAAGTGGTCCATGCGCCTAGAAATATTAGTTGAACGACTAAGTGTAGGGCCAGGCGCCCCAATAGTGCCCATGCGCCTAAGTGGTCCATGCGCCTAAGTGTCCATGCGCCTGAATAGTTCATGTGCCTAAGTGATCAAATGATTAAGTGTTGGCTGATGCGCCTTAATAGTGATGAAACGCCCAAACAGAACTCATGCGCCCAAATAGTGTTAAAGCGCCTAAACACTTAGAAATTTTTATAGAATTTTTGGGAGTCTATGCTTTAGGGTTTTGACCGAGGTTTGACTAGGGCTTATTAATGATGAGTTTCATGTATGATTATGATTGTTCCCTATTATTATTGTTATTTCTATTATTATTACTTATAGTGTGTGCCTTTACGTGGTATCTTTATTATCGTAACGTAAAGTATATTGTAATAATAAAAAGAAAGAGCAATAAAGAAGAGAAGATGAACATTAATAAAATGTTAACAAGTCTTGCAAGCTTACAGGAGGTACACGACCGTGTTGTCATTAGCTCAACTGTGCTACGGGTTAGCTACCCTATTATGCACACAGGGCCAGTCTTGGAGATTGACAGTACCTCTATAGCGTGTCCTAGGTGTTTGGGTCGGCCTTGTATACAGTAAACAAAACCCTCTTGAGGGATATAGATGGCCCATCACCAGTTTTCATCGCGCATACAGTTTAGGGTATTGCTCATTGGTCCATACAGAAAGTGAAAGATAAAGATAAAAGATTACAGAACATACAAGGCATACAGTAAAGAGAACGAATAGTATCTGTTCATATAGTAAATGCGTGCTCGCATACAAAGTAAAGAGTTGTATTCATAGAAAGAGTATTTTCATATACAACATACATAAAGTATTTTATTACTTTTAAAACTAGAGCTCACTCAGCAACGCTGACTTTTATACATTTTTAGTTGGTAGGTAATTATTGCTGAGGATGGCATGAGGGTGAAGCCACTCGGCAGGGAAAGAGTGACATCCATTCGTATTTTATGTTGTTGTTTTGTAATGCAGTAAAACAATTCTTTTATAAATAGTTAAACGATGATGTATTGCTCAACAACAGTGTTTTAAATGAAATGAATGGTTTTTGATAAATTATTTCTACTGCTTAAGTTTGTGTAATTATAATATTTAATGTTTTAGCTGCTTTGATTGACCAACTGTGAGGTCTTCGGGAACGGGGCCTTACAAGTTGATATCAGAGCCAAAGTTTAAGAGAATTGGGTTAAATAAAATTTTTAAAACCTAAACTTAAACTGAAAATGGAACAAATGGAGGGATGTTAGCCCGAGTAGCTACGTGCCATCAGGTATGTCTTTTCGTAATGATGACCGGTATTATGTGCGCATGCTATTTGATTTATGTGCTCTTAGTAGATTTAGATACTGATTAGGTCAGGATAGAAAATGCTTGGGGTATGAAGAGTAAAGTAAGTGGTTATTCATAACTGGCCACTATAATTAGGGATTTACTATACTTGACATAAACTGAGCTATTACCTTGAATGACCGCATTAGTGTTTGAATCTTATAGTGTGCGTTTAGAGGATGGCTGGCGGTAGATCTTCGAAAGCATCTCGTGGTGGAGGTCACGGTGCTGCTCTGCGACCCAAGAGAGGGAGACCCAGAGTCGAGAAAGTGGTTCATGAAGAACCAGAGACCCCTCATCCGGAGGGTGGCGACGAGAGCGCCAATATGAGAGCCTCAGTAAAAGAGGCTGTTGTGGAAGAAGTTCATCAAGTCATGCAGACAATCTTACCGTCTGTAGTGACCGAAGTTATCAAGGCAGTACAGGAAGGGGATAGAAAGGAGAGGAACAGGTCCTTAGGAGGACGAGAGCAACCGGAGCCAGAAATGGTTCTTTCTGATGATGAAGAGGAGGAAGAAGAGCCTGCGCCGGAGGCGGCATGAGGCTATAACTACGGGGTGTTTATGAGATGCAAGCACCCTACCTTCGATGGAAACGACACTGCTGCTGCTGCTCACCGGGGGTAACGGAAATGGAGGTTGTCCTCGATATCGGTGAGTGCCGTGAAGATCAGAAGGTGAGATTCGCTACCCACTCTTTTGTGGACTCTGCTTTGTGCTGGTGGGACAACATTGTCCAAGCCGAGGGTAGCAGGGCCATTGGAAGAATGAGATGGCCTGAACTGAAGAAGTTAGCGATTGAGGAATTCTGTCCCCACAGAGAGATGGATAAGGTAGAAAGAGAGTTCCTGCAGTTGGAGGCGGGAACGATGACACACCAGCAGTACACCACAAATTTAATGAAATGGCACGGTTGGTGCTTGATCAAGTGACACCACTGTCACGAAAGATTAAGAGATACATCTAGGGGCTGCTGGCGGATATCCGTAGGCATATGATCGCCGCCCAGCCGAACACTTTTAGGTCGGCGGTTGATTTGGCTGGTAGATTATATGATGAGCACGAGGTGGTGGTGGCTGAGGTGAACAAAAAGGGTGGTGGTGACCGGAACTAGAATGGGAGATGGTTTGGACGTGGTGGAGCCGCTCCAAACAATAAGGTGGCGAAGGTGGGTGACCGACGTGTGGTCACATCTGGTGCAGGGTTGAAGAAGTGTGGCAAATGTGGAAGGGAGCATACTGGTGAGTGCAGGATGGGAATGAATGTATGCTCAAGGTGTTGCCAGCCTAGCCACATCGCTAGAGACTGTAAGAAGCCAAGGGCGGAGAGCTCTGGAGCGGAGAAGAAGAAGTCGGAGGAAGGAGGGCAGAGGGCAAGTGCTAGAGCTTACACTATGACTCGGGAGGAAGCCAGAGCAGATCCCGACGTTGTCTCAGGTATGTTTCTACTAAAACAAACTTGTGCCTCTGTATTGTTTGATTCCGATGCTAGCAGGAGTTTTATTTCCACTACTTTCTGTGCTAAGCTGCCTGTTAGTAGTAGAAATGTTAATGAACCATTCGATGTAGAAACCGTTATTGGTAAGTCCACTAGAATTACTAATGTGATAGAGGACTGTACCATAGAACTAGAAGGTCATAGGTTTGCTGCTAGGTTACACGTGATGCCCCCAGGTGGATTTGATGTAGTACTAGGGATGGACTGGTTAGCAACCTATGAAGCAAACATCGTATGTCGCAAGAAAATGATTCGATTAGTTGCGCCCGATGGGAGTTTGGTTACGATTTATGGAGATCGCGTTACTACGATCCCGAAGTTGATTTTGATGGCGGTGGAGGGGAAGTGCATGAGACGTGAATGTAGTGCCTACTTGGCCTATGTAAAAGATGTGGATGCGTCGGTGCTGCAATTATCTGAGGTACCAGTGGTGTGTGACTTTCCGGACGTATTCCCGGAAGACTTACCCGGCGTGCCTCCAGATCGCGAGATTGAGTTTCAAATTATTGATACCCCGTGCTCAACCAGCTGCTAAAGCACCGTATCGATTAGCTCCGACAAAAATGAAAGAGCTTATGGAGCAGTTGCAAGAGCTGCTCGATAAGGGGTTCATTAGACCGAGTATCTCTCCCTGGGGTGCTCTGGTCCTATTTGTGAAGAAGAAAGATGGTAGCATGAGGATGTGCATCGACTACCGAGAGCTGAACAAGTTGACGGTGAAGAATCGGTACCCCTTACGAAGAATTGATGATCTGTTTGACCAGCTCCAAGGTGCCAGTTGGTTCTCGCGAATAGATCTACGATCTGGCTACCATCAATTGAAGGTGAAGGAACAAGACATTCCTAAGACAACATTCCGTACGCGTTATGGCCATTACGAGTTCCTCGTTATGTCTTTTGGTCTAACTAACGCGCCAGCTGCCTTTATGGATTTGATGAATCGATTGTGCCGGCCGATGTTGGATAGATCAGTGATTGTGTTCATTGATGATATTTTGATCTACTGGAAGAGCGAAGAAGAGCATGCCGGTCACATTCGGGAGGTGTTGGAGACATTAAGAAAGGAGAAGTTGTATGCCAAATCTCCAAGTGCGCATTCTGGTTGCGCGAAGTTCAATTTCTAGGTCACGTGATAAATCCCGAGGGGATTATGGTAGATCCCGCAAAGGTAGAGGTAGTGATGCAATGGAAGTCTCCAAGGACGCCATCCGAGATTCGTAGTTTCTTGGGGTTGGCGGGATATTATCAAAGGTGCATTCAGGACTTTTCCAAGATCGCTTCTCCACTAACCAAGTTGACCCGAAAGGATGTAAAGTTTATATGGGGTCAAGCTCAGAGCAAGCATTCGAGAGTTAAAGGCAAGGCTGACTCAAGCTCTTATTCGAGAATTGAAGGCGAGATCATCTTAACCCTGAAAGAATGAGAGGTCTATTGGTATCAGAGAACGGGCATGAAAGTAAAGAACGGTTTTGACGAAAGAAAAGTATGTTTTATTATAAAACTAACTTTGATGTGTTTCCAATTGGCAGGTAATGATTGCTGAGAATGGCACGAGGTGACTACTCAGCTCTTTTGGGATGACATCCATTTATATAATGCTTTTGTGATGTAATGCAACAATGTATTTTATAACTGATTAACGATGTATTATTTTGAAAAAGTTTTTATAATGAAATGAGATGTCATTTTTGAATGTTTCCGCTACAATATTTATGTAAGAAAAATGAAAATGTATGTCTATGTGCAATGATTTACCAGCTGTAAGCGTCCTAGGGACGAGGCCTTACAAGTTGGTATCAGAGCCAAAGTTTGAGTGAAATGAGTAAATTTTCAAAATAAACCTTAACTTAAACTGAGGATGGGACGGAAAGGGAAGGGATGCCGATCTGAGTAGCTGCGTGCGATCAGGTATTTTCGTTAAGTTAATAAGTATTATATGCGCATGCGATATGTTATGTGTTGTTCATGGATTTAAATACTGATGTAGTCAGGATAGGTAATGCTCGGGGTGTGAAGAGTAAAGTAAGTGGCTAATCACAACTGGCCACTGTAATTAGGGACTTTATACTTGACATAAACTGAGTTATTCCCTTGAATGACCGTGTTGGTGTTTGAATCTTTCAGTGTGCGTGTGAATGGCCGGTGGTAGATCTTCGAAAGCCTCTCATGGAGGTGGTCGTGATGGGCTTGGTGCTGAGCCACGACCCAAGAGAGGAAGACCCAAAATAGAAAAGGTGGTTCCTGAAGAACCAGATCCGGAGTGTGGCAACAAGAGCGCCAATCTGAGAGCCTTAGTAAAGGAAGCTGTTGTAGAAGAAGTTCATCATGTCATGCAGACGGTCTTACCGTCTAATAATGATTGAAGTTATCAAGGTTGTACGAGAGGGAAAGAAAGGAGAGAAACGGGTCCTAGGGAGGACGGGAGCAACCAGAGCCGGAAACGGTTCTATCTGATGATGAAGAAAAGGGAAGAGCCTGCGCCCGAGTGGCACGAGGCTGTAATTATAGGGTGTTTCAAAGATGCAAGCCCCCTACTTTTGATAGAAACGACACTACTACTGCTCACCGGTGGGTGAGAGAAATGGAAGTTGTATTGAATATCAACGAGTGCCGGGAGGACCAAAAAGTAAAGTTTGCTGCCCACTCTTTTGTGGACTCGACTCTGTGCTGGTGGGACAATATAGTCCAAGCCGAGGGTAGTCGGGCAATCGGGAGGATAAGATGGTCTGAACTGAAGAAGCTAGTGATTGAGGAGTTCTGTCCTCATAGAGAAAATGGATAAAGTTGAGAGAGAATTCCTACAACTGGAGGCGGGAACGATGACGCACCAACAGTACACCACCAAATTCAACGAGATGGCATGTCTGGTGCCGGATCAGGTGACACCTCTGTCTCGAAAGATCAAGAGGTATATTCAGGGTTTGCCAGCGGTTATTCACAGGCACATGATCGCTGCCCGACCGAGCACGTTTAGATCGGCGGTGGACTTGGCAGGGAGATTATATGATGAGAGGGCTATGGTGGTGGTAGCTGAAGGTGGCAGGAAGGATGGAGGTGATCGAAACTGGCAGGGGAAGAGGTTTGGTCGGGGTAATGTCTCGACGGTTAACAAGAAGGCATGGGTGGATGACAGCCGTGTGGCCACATCGAGTGCGGGGTCAAAAAGGTGTGGCAAGTGTGGAAGGGAGAATGTAGGAGAATGTAGGTTGGGATTAATGGTGCTTCAAATGTGGGAATGCGGGGCATATAGCCAAGGACTGTCGTACGATCCAGTGCTTTAACTGTGGTGAAGAGGGTCACATAAGTAAGGATTGTAGGAAGCCGAGGGCTGAGGGTTTCGGGGCGAAGAAGACGGGAGGTGAAGGACCGAGGGCGAGCGCCAGGGCATTCACTATGACACAGGAGGAAGTTAGGACGGACCCTAATGTCGTGTCCGGTACATTTCTGGTGAACCAAACTTTAGCTTCTGTGTTATTTGATTTGGGTTCCAGTAAAGTTTTATTTCTGCTGCTTTCTGTGCTAAGCTGCCTGTTAGTGGTAGACGTGTTGATGCGCCCTTTGATGTAGAAACTGTCATAGGTAAGTCTACCAGGATTTTCGAGATGATAGAGAACTGTGATGTGGAGCTAGAAGGTCATAAGTTTCCTGTTAGACCGTTCGTGATGACCTTAGGTGGTTTCGATTTGGTTCTTAGGATGGATTGGTTGGCGGACTCCAAGGCGAACATTGTGTGTTGCAAGAAGATGATATTTGGCAACGTCTGACGGGAGTTTGGTAACTATTTATGGAGATCGGGTCATGACGATCCCGAAAGTAATCTCAATGGCGGTGGCGGGAAAGTGTATGAGGCATGGATGTAGCCCTACTTGGCTTATGTAAAGTCTGTGGATACGCCAACACCACAACTGTCTGATGTACCCGTTGTGTGTGACTTTCTAGACGTGTTTCCAGAAGACTTACCAGGAGTGTCACCTGACAGAGAGATTGAGTTCCAGATTGATCTTATACCGTGTGCCCAACCTGTTGCCAAGGCACCGTATCGGTTGGCTCCAACGGAGATGAAAGAGTTGATGGATCAGTGCAAGAGCTGCTTGAAATGGGGTTCATTAGACCGAGTATCTCTCCTTGGGGTGCTCTGGTCTTATTTGTAAAGAAGAAAGACGGTAGTATGAGGATGTGTATTGACTATCGTGAACTGAACAAGTTGACGGTCAAGAACCGATACCCTTTACCAAGAATCGATGAATTGTTTGATAAGCTTCAAGGTGCCAGTTGGTTCTCAAGAATAGACCTTCGACCTGGCTATCATCAACTGAAGGTGAAAGACCAGGACGTCCTTAAAACAGCTTTTCGCACGCGCTACGGTCACTATGAGTTCCTCGTTATATCATTTGGTTTGACCAATGCACCAACTGCTTTTATGGATCTGATGAATCGGGCGTGTCGGCCGATGTTAGATAAATCAGTGATTGTGTTTATTGATGATATCCTGATCTATTCAAAAAGCGAGATTGAGCACGCCGGTCACATTTGGGAGGTTCTGGAGACATTGAGAAAGGAGAAGTTGTATGCTAAGTTCTCCAAGTGTGCATTTTGGTTGCACGAAGTTTAGTTCTTGGGTCATGTGGTGAATCCTGATGGGATTATGGTGGACCCGACAAAGGTGGAGGTGGTGATGCAATGGAAGTCTCCAAAGACGCCATCTGAGATTCGTAGTTTCTTGGGTTTGGTGGGCTACTACAGAAGATTCATCCAAGACTTCTCTAAGATTGCTTCTCCACTAACTAAGTTGACCCGAAGGATGTGAAGTTTGTATGGGGTCAGGCTCAAGAGAAGGCGTTTGAATAATTGAAGGCAAGATTGACTCAAGCTCCTGTCCTGTCACTACCCGATGGAAGTGAAGACTTGGTGGTTTATTCTGATGCTTTCTATTCGGGGTTGGGGTGTGTGTTAATGCAAAGAGAGAAGGTTATAGCTTATGCATCCCGACAGTTGAAGGTTCATGAGGTCAATTACCCTACTCATGACTTGGAGCTAGCAGTCATGGTCTTTGCGCTATAGATTTAGAGGCACTATCTTTACGGGACGAAGTGCACTATTTACATTGACCATAAGAGTTTGAAGTACTTCTTTGAGCAGAAAGATCTAAACATGAGGCAGAGACGATGGTTGGAGCTTATAAAGGACTATGATTGCGAGATCCATTACCATCCGAGCAAAGCCAACGTGGTGGTTGATGCCCTTAGCCGAAAAGAGAGGCCCGAGCCGATTCGGGTGAAAGCATATCAGTTGATCATGACCTCTGACGTGATGAATCAAGTCAAGGAGTTTCAAGATGAGGCATTGAAAGAATATCATCTTAACCCTGAAAGAATAAGAGGTCTGGTTGGGGAATTGGGTGAAAACACACTTGGTGTTAGAACCCGATTTGGACGGGTGTGGATTCCTCGTTTTGGGGATCTACGGGTGAAGATTTTGAATGAAGCTCACAAACTCGATACTCCATTCATCCATGTGCCACAAAGATGTATCAAGACATGAAGAAGATTATGGTGGCCGGGTATGAAACGTGACGTAGTGGAGTATGTGAGTAAATGCTTTACTTGTTTGCAAGTGAAGGCCGAGCATCAAAAGCCATATGAGAAGATCCAACCTTTGGATATACCAGAATGGAAGTGGGAACACATCACCATGGATTTCATTATGAACCTGCCGCGTACTCCGAAAGGGTATGATGCTATATGGGTGATTGTTGACCGTTTGACGAAGAGTGCTCACTTCCTACCGATCCGCGAGACATATTCATCTGAGAGGTTGGCTGATCTGTTTATCAAGGAAATTGTAACTCATCATGGTGTGCCGGTGTCTATTGTGTCTGATTGCGACACCCGGTTTACCTCTAAATTCTGGAAGAAATTCCACGATGCCATGGGGACGAGGTTACATATTAGCACGGCTTATCATCCCCAAACTGATGGTGAGTCAGAAAGGACCATTCAGACACTAGAGGACATGCTTCGGGAATGTGTGATTGATTTTGAGGGAAGTTGGGATGACCACTTACTGTTAGCTGAATTCTCGTACAACAACAGTTATCATGACGGTATTGGTATGTCACCATACGAGATGCTATACGGTAGGAGATGCAGAACACTCGTCTGTTGGGGTGATATTGGTCAGAAGTAGTTAGGGAGCGTCGAGGTCATCAAGGCTACGACCGAGAAGCTCGAAAAGATCAAGGCCTTCATGAAGGCAGCTAAAGATAGGCATAAGTTGTATGCCGATAAATGCCGCAGACTGATCGAGTTCCAGCTGGGTGACTGGGTTATGTTGAAGGTCTCACCTTGGAAGGGTATCATTCGATTAAGAAAGCAGGGCAAGTTGAGCCCGAGGTATATAGGCCCTTTCCGAATCATTGCTCGAGTAGGAGAGGTGGCCTATAAACTGGAGTTACCAGATGAGTTAAGTGGGATTCACCCGACATTCCACGTATCTCATCTAAGGAAGTGCTTGGCGGTTGAAGACATGATTGTTTCACTGAAGGATATTGAAGTAGATGAAAGGCTCAATTATATGGAGGAACAAGTGGCAATCATTGATAGAAAAGAGAAAAGGATGAGAAATAAAGTGGTTCCTCTTGTGCGTGTTCAGTGGAAGCACAAGAAGGGATCCAACACAACGTGGGAGATTGAGGAAGAAATGAGACAACATTACCCATGTTTGTTTGAGGGATAATAGGTTTTGGGGACGAAACCTATTTAAGGGGGATGGACTTATAACACCCAGTTATTTATTTATTTTGAAGCCGACGAAGGAAGAAAAAGAAATAAAGTCCAAAGTCGAGGGACCAAACTCGCCAACGAGAGAAAGTTGGGTGAGTGGGAGTATTTAAGGGAGAGGGCAACCCTTACCCTCTCCCCACACCCACCAAAAATCAGCCAAGAAGAGAGAAAAGGAGAAAAAGGGAGAAAAGTTAGTTCAAGTTGGTTCAGGTGAGCAGAATCGTTGAGAAACGGGTCAAATCGAAGCTCTTCTCGTTATGGTTGTTTGTGTGAGTTCTAGGACCCCTCTTTTACACTTTTTTGAATGATTTGGAGCTGGAACACATCTGAAAATCGGGTTTTTGGTTTGTGTGGGTGTTTGACCCGTTTATGTATGTGTGGGTTTGTGTATGTTCATTTGGAGCTTGCTTTTTGAATTTGTTGTGTGCTTGAATTGTGTTGTGGTATCATTCCTAAGGTTTAGGATGGTTTATTTAGCTTGAATGGGTTTAGATGAGCTTGGAGGTTGAAAATGGCAGATTGGGTTTGGGATGAACTGCATTCGCACCAGCTAGGGCTATGTGACCGAATGGAGGCCATACGCCGATATAGGTGCGATTGAGGTTTATTTCGAACGACTGAGGGTTCATTGCATGCTAGGTTTCTTCGCACGACTGAGAGCCTCCCAGTCGCATGAATGCTCATCCATATTAGTTCCATCTGCATTAGGTCCATTCGCATGGTACTCATCCGCACAAGTCCATTCGCATTAAGTTTTCATTCGCACGATTGGGTTTTCATCATGGGTGTAATACTCCCAAAGTTTAAGTTCATCCGCATTGGTTCATCGCATGATGTCAGCTCGCCTAAAGGCCATGCAACTGAAGAGGTGCCCATATGCCCAAGTAGGGCTGGTGAACCCGAGGAAGGTGTAGTTTAATTACTACTTTCCGGGGAAAGTGCAGAGTAAGTTTGAGGTGTAATTTCCCGTAAGACTGTTAAGATACTTTAGGCCTTAGAGATTAGTTGGGCATGAATGCTGATGTTGCATGATGTATGTATGATGTTGCCCTGTATGATGTTGATGACTGTGTATGTTTATGTGTCCTTTGCTATTATGTATGTTTATCTTTCCTGTTGTCTTTAACGTGTTAGTTAATGAAATGAAATGAACATAGTAGGTAACTAAAGCGAAAGCTAATAAAAAATAGAACAAGAATAAGAATGCATGTATTATGAATGATGCAAGTAAAGAAAGTCTTATGCAGGATCTTTCAGGGCTTGAACACAATTACAACACCACACAACAATGAGGAGATTAACTTAAATCTTCAAAATTTGAACACAAAACAAAAAACAATAACAATTAAAATTAATCAAACAGTGAACTAGGTAACCAAAGGTGATGCAGAGAACACAAGTAAAGCAAGAGACAGAACAAGAGAGTATAGTTTTCAAGGAGCAGTATATTGCTTTCTCAAGTTCTTTTACAAGTGTTACAAAGCATATGGAAAGATACAAGAACTTGGAATACTTATACTACAACCTACAGCCGGCTATACTATGAAAGCCAGCTGGATACAATTGACTAGACACTAACAAAATCAATTGTAGGATCAAAAGGCATATCTGCCTTTTGACCTTGTGACTATGACATGCCATAGCTCACATCCTTATACATTACAAAAAGGATAAAGTACATAAAGTAGAAAGTTTCAGACTCAAGACCTCAATGTACAGTTACCAAAAGCATGGACCTTTTCACCAACTCTTGTAAGTTGGTGACTTATCAGAGACGCAGCGGAAAGGTGCTTTATGGAACAGTACATCAGATAAAGCATGTGTACTAAAAGTCTTCGGAAGAAATCTGTCTTCATAGGTTGAAGCTTCGGAAGACTTTGTCTCTTCAAGCTTCGGAAGACTTCATGTTAGGCTTCGGAAGATATTGGTCTTGGCTTCGGAAGATATTACACTTAGAGTATTTTCTAATGCTTTGTGTAATTCTTCCGAAGCATTCTTCACTTCAGTACTTAGTGCATGTTGCTGAAACACTTAGGCATTTTGGGTTGCATCAGACTTCAGGAATCCTTACAAACTCCCCCTAGGCTGATGCTACCAAAACACTTAGAAGATCTTTAAATGTTTGTAGTCTTCAGAATAATCAAGACCATCCCTTTCTTCATTTGATGGTCAGGATCATCAAGACTCTCATAGTATCTTCTCATTTCAAAGAGATCATGCAGAGGTAAGTTGATTATGTCTTGCCATGAGTAGACATTTTCAACACCTTGATCTCTGATAACATTCCATCTTTCTGGATTGGTAGAGTAAGTCCAGGATAAGATGGGTGTCTCGGTTGCTAGAGGAGCCACTTGCATAGGAGTTGATTGGGCTGCCTCATCATGCACTTCCTCAGGTTGATCTGATTCAGCCTGGGGTGTAGAGGTAGATGACTTTGGCTTCTTCTTTTTAGTCTTTGGTTAGAGGCCATTTTCTTCTTCCTCTTTAATGTCTTTAACTGAGAAGACTGGTCTGCAGCACCATGTTGATCATCAGTGTCTTTCTCAGTTGGGTGTTCCTCCCTCACAGGTTCAGAAGAGAGGGAGTTTGACCCTGTCTTGGATCAGAAGATGAAGTTTGCTGAGGCTCAGCTGGAGGTTCTGGTTCAGGTGTCTCTGGTTGTTCAAACTTGACCTCCACTTCAGGTGGGACTTGACTTGGAAGAGAGTGCAAGTCAATGAGTTCACCACTTTTAATCTTCTGCTTGATTACCCTTATATGCTCATCCATTGTAGATAGAGACATGGGACCAAGTCTCCTTCCGGAGAATCCATATGACTTCAAGAAGCTCATCATTCTTTGTCTGTCAGCAGACTTCTTTGCATTCTTTTGAATGATGGTTCTTGACTTTGCAGCTTCTTCCCTTAGCTTCCTTTTGGTTGTTTTTCTTTCTTTGACTAACTCAAGCTCAAGTTGCTTTAAGTACTCGAACTCAATGAAGTCATAGGACAGGGGAAGAAGTGTATTTGCCTGATAGAAGCCTGTGGCACTCAGGTAGTTTATCATTTTGATTCTATCCTCTTCTTTATCTACCTGAGGTTCTTGTGGAGCCACATCTTCCTGTGCAGGACTTTCTTGAACTGGAGAGAGAGTGGGAGTATGCTTGTGAAGTCTTTTCTGTCTCCTCTCCTCTTTGAATTGGAGAAGTAACCTTGCATCCTCTTTCTCCTTAATCTCTCTTGACACTTCCATGTCAGCCAGTTCATTCAACTCTTCTAAGGGGAGGGAGATGATTTCATCAACATCATAGTTCCTGGTCTGTAAATAATAATCCTGACTGCCCTTTGTTCATCATTTTGAGTATTTGGTCTGGGGGCAGCCCTGATTGCAGCTTGCATGAATTTTGATGACCCAGAAGAACTTTCTCCCCTTAGCCTCCTTTTCCTCTCTCTCTCTCTTCCTCCTCAATTTCCTCAGGAGTCATTATCCTTTTCCCTTTGTCACCAACAGACCTTTGTGACTCAGGGTGATTGAGGCTTGGCCTTCATTGCTTGGTGTAGCTTCCATGCTCTGGCCAGAGAGAGGCTGAGAAACACCTTCACCAGCAGGTGTCTCAGATGGAGTTTGGACCTCTGCAGCAGTTGTTGATGGTGAGACAAGGGTCTCAGGTTCTGCCACTGGGCCTTCAGCCAAGTTTCCCCTATGAAACTAATCTTAGGGTCCACCTCAACATCCAGTTGACCGATGACATTGCCTGATTGCCTAAGTCTCCTTCTTAGAGAGAACTCTGCAAGGATCCTGTCTTGGATTCTTTGAGCCAGCCTGTCAGCTTGTCTAGATTTGCTTGGATTGACAAGTGGCATGTTGACTAAATCCAGTCCTTCATAGAAGCTCAGGCTTTGGAACTGAAAGACTTCTTGTTGACCTTGAACTCTGTGAAGTATGAGGGCTCTTCTGTCATCATCATACCTCCATCTGATGATGTAGTTGCCAGTTCCATGTGGTGGAGATGAGACAGCCCTTGGTATACCTTCCTCAAAGAGACTCCTGATGAGAGAGTCTATAGAGTCCACATTAATGTGAACTTGAGGAAGTTGCTGAGAATGCACAACAGCAAGTGAGGATGGTGAGTCCTCTATGTCCATTCTCTTTGAAGAACTCCCAGGTTCTGTGGTTGTGATAACTTCTCCCCCTTTTTGGTAGCATCACCCACTTGCATAGGTGAGCTGGAGGATAAATCAATCACTTCCACAGGTTCTTGTGTTCCTGGTTGAGCTCTCCTTAAAGGTCTCCCAGCTAGTTTTTCCTGCAGATATGAAATCTGGAGTTGCTGATCATTGACCCTGTTTTGCAGGGTAGTCACCTGAGATTCCAAGTGACTAACCTTAGAGACTAGATAGGTGCATGTTTGTGACAATTGTTGTACCTTTAGTCTCAAATTCCCCTCATCTTCATCAATCACATGGGGGATGAGAGGGACCAAAGTCCCTTCTCTCACCACCAGCTTGAGTTTTTGGCTGCTGCTGGTTTTCCTCTGCTCACTGGCACCTCGCAGTTAAGTGCCATTGATTGCCATGGTTGAGGTCTTAATGATGTAATCACTTTCAAAATGAGAGCCTCTTCCATATGACATCCTGAACAGGTTCATGTTCCACCTCAATAGTAATGATGAGGGATGATGGATAGACTGAGTCAGAGGTACTCATCTCTCTTTGAGTAGGGGAGGAGAAGAGAGACTCATGGTACTCACTGAATCCTAAGTCTTCATCAGTGTAAAAGGATAGGTTGGGAATTGGTTGGTTTAGATCCAAGGCTGGGGATGGTAGCTACCCCGGCGGTTTCCTTGTTGTTCACTGAGTGTTGAGACTCAGAGTGAAGGCTTACAGTTGTTGGCTATGAGCTCATCAGTCGGAACCTCAGCCCTGATAGGTAAAAGTGAGTGGTTTGCTCCTCAGGAGAAGTGGAGCTCTGGAGTCCACTTCTTCCTGTAATTGAGTTTGGGGGCCTGCACAGACTCATAGCCTGAGCAGGGTTCGTTGTTTTTTTTTTGTGTAGTGTGAATATTGGTTGTGAGGTGGGAGAGGAGAGGGTGGTGGGTTTCAACACTAGCTTGGACTGCTATGTTGTCACCTTGAGCAATGAGCTCTAACATTTTTGGGACTAAGGCTGTTTCTACCCCTGAGAAGCCTACAGTTGGCTTCTTCATAATTTTAAAGATGCCGGGCTTCATCTGTCCCAGTTTAAGAATATTGCCTGTTTCCCTCAACTGTGAGCCCAGTTCACAGTTAAGAATGTGTTGAACATATCTAGGAAATGTAATATTCTAAGGAGTCTAAGTTTGCAAGTAAATTAGTATAAACAAATTGTGAATACCTGAACTTGACCCCCTGAACTTCCCATGAACTATAAAGGAGAGATCCTCAGGAATCTGGTCCCATCCACCATGCTTGTTTGATAAGCTGTGGATAACCACATGGAGCAGGTATTTCCACTGGGATGAGACCTTCCCTTTCCTGAAGGTCTTTACAGAGAAATCTCCTTCATAGCCCATCTGCTCGAAGGAATGATTAACCGCTTCTTTTGGAAGAACACTTCACCTGCTTCATCATCCAGCTGAAGATGTCGAGATTGATGATGGCCGAGTGATGAAATTGTTCTCCCCTGCACTGTGGCAGACAGTGCCTTCTCCCCATCCATAATGACCTCTTGGCAGGTCTTCCAGAATTCAAGCAGATGATCCTCATATAGAGGAGGATCAATGGTTAGGGAGGTGAAGTAGTGAGACAAAGACAAGAAACGGCAAACCTCTGAGAAATGAGGATCTTTGTCAGAGCATAACAGAGCAACCTGATTGTGTTTGTCTGTGTAGCTGCATGGCAAAGTGAGGATCATTTCTGTGTGAAGGTCAGCCATTGTGAGGTAGCTCAGAGATGAAGAGAAAAGAATGGGAAGTAAATTTCAGAGAGAAAGCTTTGGGTTTTAGGTATGGAAGAAAAGCATGATAGAAGAAGGGGGGGAAACCGTTGGGTTTATATGAGAGAGAAGGATTTCAGATAAAGTTTAATGAAAGAGGATAAACTTTGAAATCCGTATGTCGGTCCCACCTCTGAAAAAGTAGTTTACCTTTTTGCTCAAAAAGTAGTTTTCTTGGATTCGAAAAGCTTCCGAAAGTAATTTGTCTTCGGAAGTTTGATTGAAAAAGCTTCCGAAGCTAAAGTGACTTCGGAAGAATTTTCCTGAGAGTCTTAAAGATTTATGCTTCGGAAGAGAAATAAACTTTGGATGCTTTGTATAAGAATGAACAAAGCTTCCGAAAGTAATTTTTGCTTCGGAAGGAAAAAGTCCTTAAAAATGAATAAGTGTCTAAGTTAGAATTTTAAGCTTCGGAAGATAAATTTTGACTTCTTCCGAAGGTAAAATTTCTTAGACAGTCATTTATTTTGAAGACATATTTTTCTTCCGAAGGTAAAATGTTATCTTCCGAAGTATCAGAAAATTTTCAAGAATCTAAGGAAAGTCTTCAAAAAGAGTTTTTCATTCAAAGAAAACATGAGCTTATGAAAGTGATGAACTAGACAACTTAGGACACACATTTTTTAAGAAGAAATAATTAGAATTAGTTTTAAGAAAAAATCTACTCAAAGTTGATCATCCCAATAGCTGATATCAGATACTTAAATCTCTGTTCATCAAAAGCTTTTGTGAACAGATCAGCATATTGTTCATCTGTGTGAACTTTGACTAGTTTAATTAACCCCTTTTCATAGTTATCTCTTATTAAATGATACCTGATGTTGATGTGTTTGGTCCTTGAGTGCTGCACAGGATTCTCAGTGATAGAGATAGCACTGTTGTTGTCTATGTGGATAGGAGTCTCTTTGAAGTTAAATCCGTAGTCTAGCATCTGATTTTGAATCCAAAGCACTTGAGCACAGCAGCTTGCAGCAGCAATGTATTCAGCCTCAGCAGTTGATGCAGACACACAGGTTTGTTTCTTGCATTGCCATGAGACAACCCTTCCACCAAGAATTGACATCCCCCAGATGTAGACTTTGCAGTCATGTTGCAACCACCATAATCACTGTCTGTATAGGCATACAGATTGAAATTAGAATTCTTTGGATACCATAAACCAAGTGTTGAGCACCTTTGAGGTATCTTAAAATCCTTTTCACAGTGATTAAGTGAGACATCTTAGGATAGCTTGATATCTTGCACAAATACATGTAGCAAACATGATATCAGGCCTGCTAGCTGTAAGATACATAAGAGACCCAATCATAGCCCTGTATAAGTGCTCATCTACACACTCCCCCTCAAGATCTGGACCAAGGGAGTGGTTTCTGGCTATGGTGTCTTAGCAGTTTACAATCAGTCATGTTGAACCTCTTGAGTATATCTTGAACATACTTTGACTGACTTATGAAATGCCATCTTCAACCTGCTTCACTTGAATTCCTAGAAAGAAATTAAGTTCTCCCATTGAACTCATTTCAAATCTATCTTTCATCAGCTTTTCAAAGTCTTTGCAGAGCCTTGAATTGGTTGCCCAAGATGATGTCATCCACATATACTTGAACTAGCAGAATGTCGTTTCCTTGTCCTTTGATGAAGAGAGTTCCATCTATAGTACCTCTCCTGTAACCATGTTTACAGAGATACTCAGACAGTGTCTCATACCACTTCCTGGGTGCCTGATGCAGCCCATAGAGAGCTTTGTCAAGCTTGCAGACATAATCAGGATGATCAGGATCTACAAAACCAGGTGTTGTTTGACATAAACCTCCTCATCAATCACTCCATATAAGAAAGCACACTTTACATCAAGTTGGTAGACCTTGAAGTTCTTGGATGCAGCAAATGCCAGGAATATCCTAACAGCTTCTAGTCTAGCTACAGGAGCAAAGACATCAGTGTAGTCAATCCCTTCTTCTTGTGTGTATCCTTGAACAACTAGTCTAGCCTTGTTCTTGATGATGATTCCTCTATCATCCTTTTTATTCCTAAAAACCCATTTGGTTCCAATGGTAGTCTTCCCATGAGGAAGAGGACAAAGGTTCCAAACTTTCTGTCTTTTGAATTGAAGCAGCTCTTGTTGCATAGCTTCAACCCAACTTCCATCCTTTAGAGCCTCCTCAACTTTCTTTGGCTCTAACTGGGATAGAAAACAAGAGTGAAGACAAACATTTGCTTCATGGGTTTGCCCTCTTGTCTTTACCCCGGAGATAACATCTCCAATGATGTTTGTAGTAGGATGAGACTTGTGGATCCTTAGCTGAGGGATCACAGCAAGTTGCTGAGATAGATCCAAATTTGAGAAATTTAGATCTGGTCTTGAAGATTGATCCTCCACATTATCACACTTATCAAGATTAACTTGATCCAATGAGTGTGTGACATCATTGATGTTATCATCTATGGTATGGTTATTAGCATCAAGAGATTCTTGATCACTTTCACATCACCATCACCATTGTTATCTTCTGCAATTGAGATGTCTTTATCTGGTTGAGAGGCCTCTGAACTGGAATTTGAAGGCATGCCAGATGTATCAGCTGGATTTGTCATTGTTGTGCTGATAGAAACCTCATTTGCCGAAGTAGTTCCAACTGGAGCTGAAGGTCTTCCAAGCTCAAATCTTGGATCAGGATCACCTGTATTTAAATTTTCTGCAGATCCTGAAACATGCTCACAAGATTTATTAAAACAGTTGGTAACTAAATCAAGATCAAATAGCCAATCCGGACCAGAACCAGCCACACTGGGAGTGTGCTCATTGAAAGTCACATTGGCTGACTCCTCAATGATTCTAGTTCTGAGATTGTATACTCTATAAGCTTTAGCTTGAGAAGAGTATCCAATGAAGTGTCCATCGTCTGATTTCTCAGCAAACTTGGCAACTTGATCTTTGGTATTCAAGATGGTGCAGGGACATCCAAATGACCTGAGAAAACCAATGAAAGGTTTCCTCTTGTGCCAAAGTTCATAAGGAGTCTTACCATGTGTCTTAACTACTAAGACTCTGTTTTGCACATAGCAGGCAGTATTAACTGCCTCTGCCCAGAAGGTGATAGGCAGTTTAGAGTCAGACAACATAGTTCTTGCAGCTTCAATAAGTGTCCTGTTTCTCCTCTCAGCAACTCCGTTTTGCTGAGGAGTCCTGGGAGCACTGTATTGTCTTGTAATACCCTTTCATCACAAAATGTATCAAGGATTTGGTTTTTGAATTCAGTTCCTTGATCACATCTTATGGTTTTGACCTTGTGATCACATTGATTCTCAATCTTTAAGATGAAATTCTTTAGAATCTCAGGAGTCTCATCTTTAGTTCTAAGAAGAAAACCCAAGTGAATCTTGTAAAATCATCTGTGATCACTAGACAGTATAAGGTCCTTCCTAAACTCATTACACTACTGGTGGGGCCAAAGAGATCCATATGTAATAAGTGTAGGGAGTAGTGATGGAGTTCTTTTCCTTAGGCTTGTGAGATACCTTGTGTTGCTTCCCTTTCAGGCATGCAACACAATGATCATCACTTGTAAACTCTTTCTTTGGCATTCCAGTTACCAGATCATGTTTATTAATTTATTCATATTCTTAAAGTTTACATGGCACATTCTTTTATGCCATAGGAAAGACTCATCACTATTTGCTTTAGATAGAAAGCATGAAACTTCTCCAGGGAGATGTTTCTTGCAAATCCATCTTGTACATGTTCCCTTTCCTGGGGGCTCTGAGCAGAATATGCTCATGAGGAATGACCACTCCAGGTTTGAGAACAATGCACTCATGCTCAGTGAAGAGCATGTTATGACTCTGATCACAAAATTGAGATACACTCAGAAGATTGTACCCAAGCTCCTTAACAAAGTTTACCTTCTCAATGCTGAGCTTACCATTTGTGACCTTGCCCCTTCCATAAATGTAACCACCTTCATTTCCTCCAAAAGCAACTGGTCCTCCATCAATTCTCTCAAATTATGAAGTAAAGACCTATCGCCTGTCATGTGCCTGGAACAGCCACTGTCAATTATCCAGACATTCTTGTTTGTCTTGAGCTGTTCCTGCACAAAGAAAATGATTAGTTACATTTGGAAACCCAAGCCTTACTTGTCTTGGGTTCAGTAAGTGTAATAGAAGGTAATGCAACAGTAATAGATCCTATGGTTGTACAGAGGGGATCTTCGGCTGTTGTTGATGGAGAAACCTCAGTCATTTGGTCTTTCTTAGACTTCCACACCACCTTTGGAGTCTTGGACTTGACCTTCAAAACCTTAGAAGCTTTTGGAGCTTCACAAGTTTTAATGACTGATACTTCGGAAGAATCTACAGTCACTGCAGTAGACTTTAGTACTTCGGAAGAACTCCTTTCTTCCGAGACCAACTTTGCTTCCGAAGGTAATTTTCCATTTACCTTCTTCTTTGATTTGGAGCTTCCGAAGGAAACAGACTTTCCTTCCGAAGCTTGAGACTTCTTGAGATTCTTTGAAGTCTTTGTATTGGTCATGTGGATAGTACTTTTAGGATTGTATGGACAATCCTTGGCAATATGAGAAGTACTTTCACACATAACACACAACATTTTCTTCTTCAAAGAAATCTCCTTTTGAGAGCAAGACTGGCCTTGGTCACATCCCTTTTTCACCTTCATCTTGGTAGATTCAGATACATTTCCCTTGGGCTGTGAACTGTTCTTGGAATTTGATGGTCCAGGCTGTGCAGCAGTGGTACACAGCAGCTCAGTCTTCTTCTTTGTACTGAGATGATTTGAACATGAACCAGAACTCTTAGATAAGAGGCTTTGGTGGATGTCTTCAGTCCTTATTGCTTTGAAACCTGCAGAGATAACACTTGTTTCTGCTTAGCTTAGCATCAAGGTAGCCTTGATTTCTTGAGCCTTCTTTGCTTTCCTTTTGCTCTTCCTGATCAAGTTCTTTCTCTTGGACTTGGTCATCACAGTAATTTCTTCTCCTCAGAAGGATAGTGGCCCTTGGAGGAATCCTCTTCTTCACTCTTCTCAGAGGGATTCCTCACTATCACTTCTTCATCATCCTCACTTACTGGATCTATGAGAGGAAGCTCATCTTCACAAGTTCCACACCTAGGACTTACAGACAAGATTGTGTGTGGAGGAGCTATCTCATTTGATCCCAGTCCCTGTCTATTTTGATAACAACCTTATTGTGTAGGGATGAGGATATCATGTTCTTGAAGGTCTCTTCTTCAAGAACACTTTTCTCTGCCAGGGCTTTGCTGATCACAAGCTCAGCCTGGCACTTAGTCAACTTAGTGATGAGATCTTGGATCTGAGTTCTAAAATCTGTTGTTCATGTTTTAGTACTGAAATAGTTTTCTCCAAGTCTTCTATCTTTAACTTGTAATCATTTTCAGACTTTCTAAAGTCAGATTTCAATATGTTTAATGACTCAAGATCAGATCTCATCTCTAGGTTGTAGGACCTGTATCTATTTACTTTAGCAATGCATTCAGGGGAGCAAAGATGTTCTAATACCTTGGCTTCATCATGATCAGCCATCAATGCTTGGTTTGGAGAAGCATCCTCCACCTGAAAACTCCAGTCAAATCCTCCCTCTTCAACAGCAACCGCAGCATGTTGCTTTGTCTTCTCAGCCTGAGGGGTATTGTTGGTGAAGTTTGGTCTGAGTTGTGTTTGACCCCCATTTGCTCTGGGTGCCTTACACTCCCTGGCGAAGTGACCCATAAGGTTACAATTGTAACACTTAACTTTGCTTTTATCCAGGCCAAACTTTCCACTGGTAGCATTGCTTGGAAATTTTCTTCCTGTCCTCTTGTAGAACTTCTTGGCTCTGTGAGTGAGAAGAGCCATCTGCTGAACTATCTCCATGTATTCCAGGTCATCTGGATGGATACAGTCTAGATCTTCAAGAGTGAAGAGATAATTTCCACAGCTTTCATCTGCAGACACAAAGGCTTGCGAAGAACTTGTCTCTTGGAATGGACTTCCTTGAGTAAAGTTCTCCCTTGGTGTCTCCGGGAAGGTGATGAAAGGACCCTTTTGTGAGTTGTCAGGGTAGCATAGGAGATGATGTTGGGGTTCTATGCTGTCCCTTTCAGCCACATGAAGGGCTGAACCCATTTGATTGTTAGAGTTGCCAGATGAACCTTGTAAGTTCATCTCCATCTGGTATCCACTGAGAATCCCATATAACTCTGTCAGAGTAAGAGTTTTAAGGTTCTCAGTCCTCTTGATTACCACACAATAGTGTGTCCATTGCCTAGGAAGTGAGGACATGAACTTCCTTACAATGTCTCTGTTCTCAAGAGGAACTCCTCCATCCACAAGGGTATCCACAATCTCAACATACCTGAAGTATTGTTGGGTCATGGTTTCACCTGTTTTAAAGGTGAAATTTTCAAACTGCTGCTTCAGAAGATCTTTCTTGTTCTCCTTGGCTTCAGAGGAGCCTTCATACATCAGCTTCAGTGCATCCCACAGCTGTTTAGCTGTTTTGCACTTCTTAAACCTCTGTACACAGAGTTTGGAATAGCAGTCTGAAGAGCAGTCATGGCCTTCCTGTCAATCTCTACTCTTTTCCTATCTTCATCTGAGTAGTTGGCCACATCTTTAGGAATCATACCAGCACCGGTAGCAGAGGGGTGCTAGGTATGAAAGGTCCATATTCAACAGATTCCCACATTCTTGAGTCAAGAGACCTGATGAAGCCTTCCATCCTCATGCACCAGGTGTCGAAGTCATCAAGAGTGATCAATGGGGATTTGTTCATGGTTCCAGTCTCCATATCAGTCTTTGAGATGGAAGCCATTTGAAAAGTTTAGTTTTTGTGTGTGTGAGGGATCTTAAGATGGTTAGATCTTATATCACGAGCCTGAATGCTCTGATACCAATTGCAGGATCGTTCAAGGGCTTGAACACAATTACAACACAACAACACAATGAGGAGATTAACTAAACTTAATCAAACAGTGAACTAGGTAACCAAAGGTGATGCAGAGAACACAAGTAAAGCAAGAGACAGAACAAGAGAGTATAGTTTTCAAGGAGCAGTATATTGCTTTCTCAAGTTCTTTTACAAGTGTTACAAAGCATATGGAAGATACAAGAACTTGGAATACTTATACTACAACCTACAGCCGGCTATACTATGAAAGCCAGCTGGATACAATTGACTAGACACTAACAAAATCAATTGTAGGATCAAAAGGCATATCTGCCTTTTGACCTTGTGACTATGACATGCCATAGCTCACATCCTTATACATTACAAAAAGGATAAAGTACATAAAGTAGAAAGTTTCAGACACAAGACCTCAATGTACAGTTACCAAAAGCATGGACCTTTTCACCAACTCTTGTAAGTTGGTGACTTATCAGAGACGCAGCGGAAAAGGTGCTTTATGGAACAGTACATCAGATAAAGCATGTGTACTAAAAGTCTTCGGAAGAAATCTGTCTTCATAGGTTGAAGCTTCGGAAGACTTTGTCTCTTCAAGCTTCGGAAGACTTCATGTTAGGCTTCGGAAGATATTGGTCTTGGCTTCGGAAGATATTACACTTAGAGTATTTTCTAATGCTTTGTGTAATTCTTCCGAAGCATTCTTCACTTCAGTACTTAGTGCATGTTGCTGAAACACTTAGGCAGTTTTGGGTTGCATCAGACTTCAGGAATCCTTACATCTTACCAGCCTTGTATTTGGACACGCCATTAAAAGATGTTAGACCACGATGTGCGCTTTCGCTACCCTGGAGATCTATCAGGGTCCTTTGTGATTGACTATTTGTATAGCCCATTGCTGCATACCCTAGGTACCGCGCGCCCAGAGGTGCGATGCACCGTTATAGCTGGTCTATGATGGCCTAGGTCTATTACCAGGTATGCTGGTATTGCTAAGCAGTGGTAACCTAAACTTTACCCTAGGTACTTTGACCAGAGGTGCGATGCATTGTTATAGCTGGTCTATGATAGACCTAAGATCCAGTACCAGGAAATTTGGGTAAAGTTTATGGTTGAAGGAAAGGAAGAGGTAATGATGAAGAATGAAACATGAAAATTAAAGAAGATAAAACGATATTATCTATGTGTACGTATGATTTATGATCGCATGAAAGTAAGGAACGTTTTAACGAAAGAAAAGTATGTTTTATTATAAAACAGAACTCACTTAGCCGCTGACTTTGATGTGTTTCTAGTTGGCAGGTAATGATTGCTGAGGATGGCACGAGGTGGCTACTCAACTATTTTGGGATGACATCCATTTATATAGCTTTTGTGATGTAATGCAACAATGTATTTTGTAACTAATTAACGATGTATTATTTTTCAAAAGTTTTTATAATGAAATGAGATGTCATTTTTGAATGTTTCCGCTGCAATATTTATGTAAGAGAAATGAAAATATATGTTTATGTGCAATGATTTACCAGCTGTAAGCGTCCTGGGGACGGGGCCTTACATATTTCTACATGGTTAGATAAAGTGGCTATGATTGTTTGCTTCATAAAACGTCATGAAATTACAGTGCCTCCATGTGTGAATATGTATCTAGTTTGAGATCTACTTGTATGAAGATAAGACATGTATCCTACATCTGCAAAACCAACTAGACTTATTTTTTATTTTTTAGTAAAATACAAACTCATATCTTTAGTGGCTTGAAGGTATCGTAGTTATTTGTTTTACCCCATTCCAATTCATCCTTGTAGGACATAAACTATATCTTGCTAACAAATTTAATACAAACGATATATCTTGTCGTGTATGGCTATCAAGAAATGTCAATGTTCTAATCACACTGAAATACGCTACTTCTGTACCAAGAATTTCTTTTTTATTTTTTAAAGGTTTGAACGGATCTTTTTCAACATCAAGCTATCTTACAACCATTTGACTTAATCAATGTGATTTGTCTATATAAAATCTTTTAAGCAATTTTTCTATGTAGGTTTCTTGATACACAAGGATTTGATTTTTAAGATGCTCAATTTGTAAACCCTAGGCAAACATTTTTCTTTTCAAGGTATTTTATCTCAAATTCCTTTTTCAAGCTCTCAATTGTCTTTGGAGATCCCTGGGAGTTTCGATTATATTTAAGTCATTATGTACACGACAATTATTACATATTCAGATTCTGACTTTTTTATGAAAATGCATGGACAAACAAAATCATTTTTATAGTCTTCTTTCAACAAATAATCACTAAGGTGGTTGTACCACATACGTTTTGATTGTTTTAACCCACATAGTGATTTTTTTCATGTAATTGAAAGATCTTCTCGAGAAGTAACTTCATATATTTTTGGTAGTCTAAATCCTTGAAGGAGTTTCATATAAATTCCTGTATCAAGTGAGCCATAAAGATATGTTGTCAAGACATTCATTAGACACATATCTATCCATTCTTGTACTGCCAGACTAATAAGGTAACGAAAAGTCATCACATCCTCCACTTGGGAATATATCTCTTTATAATTAATCCTAGGTGTTTGCGAAAATCCTTGTGCTACCAATCGTGCCTTGTACCGTATAATATCATTTTTTTCATTACCTTTTGCACAAAGAACCATTTGTAACCAATAGGTTTTTACACCTTTAGGTGTACAAACTATAGGTTTGAAAACTTCTTGTTTCTTAAGGGAATCCAATTCTGTACAAATTGCATCTTTCTATTTTGGCCAATCATTTCTATGTTTACATTCATCGAAGATCTTGGTTCTTGATCCTCATTGTTTTCCATTATTTCTAGAGCAACATTATATGAAAAGATTTCATCGACGTCGATCTTATTTTGATTCCATACCTTTTTAGACATGATATAATTTATTGAGATCTCTTTATTTCTAGGTATACGAGGTTCGTTTGAAACCATCATGTCTACTATCTCTACAAGAGACTTCTTTTCTTGCATTGTTGTTTACTCAACTTGATTATCTTCACTTTTTGTTCCCCTTTTCTTTCGAAGATTTTATCTTTGGAACCGATTAATCTACCATGCTTTAGCTATATATTATACTCAATAGCAATCTGTGGTTCCCCTTTTAGGATAATGATTTTTAGTGGGGCATTACAACTAGTATATGTGACTTGGTCACTCTTTTTGGGTAAGTAAATGCGTCTGATAATTTATTCGTTAATCCATGTAGATGAATTATCCTTTAAACTTCAAGTTTATACTGTGTAGTTTGAGGATCAATATGATATAGTGATAATTCATTCCAACTTATTTCATCTTTTAGCTGTTTTTCATCTCCCTCTAGTGTTAGGAATGTTCATTCATCAAAATGACAATCAACAAATTGAGTTGTATATAAATATCCTATTAATGGGTCCAAATACTTAATGATCAAAGGTGATTCATACCCAACATATATCTCTAACCTCCTTTGAGGTCTTATTTTGTATGGAGCGATTGGAACATAAACCACACAACCAAAAATTTGTAAATGAGAAATATTAGGTTCCCAACCAAAAACCAATTTTAACGGGGAGGAAGTGTGATAACTTTTTGGTCTAATGCGAATTAGTGTTGCTACATATAGAATAACATGCCCCCACATAGTTGCTAGTAGTTTTGTTTACGTAATCATTGGTCTTGCAACCATTTGAATCTCTTAGTAAGCGATTTAGCAAGCCCATTTTATGTATGTACATGAGATACAACATGTTTTACACTTATCTCAATAAAACATACAATAATCATCAAATGCTTGGGATGTAAACTCACTAGCATTGTCTAACCGAATTTTCTTTATGGGATAATCTGGAAAATATGCTCTTAAACTTATTAATTATGCATGTAGTCGTGCAAATGCCATGTTATGACTTGATAATAAGCACACACGAGACCATCTAATTGATACATTAATTAGAACTAAAATATCAAAATGGTCCACTAGAGGGATGGATAGACCCACAAATGTCAATTTTCTTTTTCTTTTTAGTAGTTTCGTTTACTATTATTTTTCCCATATGACTTATCTATTTGGAAAAAGTTCAAATATAAAGAGTTTTAAAACTAAAAAGTGTAAAGAGTAATCTTAATTATTCATATCGTTAATCAATGGTTGGAATTAATATTTAGGAAAATGTTTGCTAAAAAGGTATTTTAGTAATATCTACTGTTGTTGACTTTCGTGATTTTTTTCAATCTTTTTCAATCTTTTTAATGTTCATGAGTTCTATGTACGGTACTATTTTCTTTATTAAAATTACATGATAAAAATGAGCAGTTTTTATCTTTAAAATGAATACGGTATTGTTATATAAAATTTTAATAATTTTTCACGTTTTTAAGCCCATATCTTGTCATTGTATCTTTTAGTGCAGTTTATTGTTTATTTTTGTTAATTATTGTATTTTTTTAATACTATTCTGTTTTTTTCTAAAATAATGAATTTAAAAAAGTATAATGATTAAATAACATTGTTGTGTATCTATAAGTGTAAAACACAATAATAAATTAACAAGTAAGTAATCTAATACATTAAAAACAATGATAAAATAACACAATGTCTCATTGTGTTTTTTAATGTAATTGTGTAATCTTGAACGCTATAAGTTTTAAAAAATACACTAGTGAAATAAAATTATTGTATACTTTTAATTGTAAAACACAATGATAAAACATTGTGTAATATTTAACACCATGAATTTTAATAAGTACATTAGTGAAAGTATATTATTGTCCACTTCTAGTTATAAAACATAATTTAATAAAAAGTTCATATAATTTATAGATACAATGACAATAATAACCCAAATAAGATATTAAAAACATATAATACAATGATGAATACGTATAACAAATAATGTAAAGTATATGACACAATGAAAGTATATCACACAATAAACTAATTTATTTGACACAATGATCAGGAATGCACTTCTATTTAAAACAATAGAATGACACGTGTCAAGCACACAATTATTTTTATATTTTTAGATAAAATATCTTTTTACTATAACACTATCCTATTTATTTTTTATTTTTTAGTATTCAAGAAGAACATAGCTGGAACGCACAAGGAACGTTTCTATCTATAAGTTAAACTACTTCCATTTACATGTTTTTACTTAAATTACTAAAATGTCACAACATAATGTTTGTTAGGATGTTGGTGTGTGCACCCTATAAGGGGAGACAGACCGAAAGTCGAGGAAGGGTTGCGACCGATGGGGCCAAATGACCCTAGTGGCTCTTAACTAAAATTCACCGAGAAGGTGGTGAGTCCCAAGCCATTCACAAACCCAACGGGCAATATAGTCATTAAATTTGATCGTTGGGGCCTTTAAAAAATTACCCTATATATTTGTTAACGTTTATTTTTTTTTCATCGAAATATCACCCATTCATTCAACATTTTTGTAGCACAATGGATCTATTTCAACTTCCACCCTGTTCGTTCGGTTCATAAGGTTTCAATGAGATGATCTTTAAATGAGTATACATGTGTAGTATTGTATATTTACTACGTTGTATGTTAAGTATCACTAAAATATATTCCTTACAAATCATTTCCTTTTTATAAACACCGACTCTTAAACAAATAACGAAAATTATTGTACATCATTTGCAAAAATTGATGTTTTTATTTTATAATACAAAAAACCAACACGGGTCATGACTATCCACCTACAATTATTTATACCAACTTTTGTTTTCGTTCATGTGAATTGTTGTCACTTTGAATTCCAAGATACCAACTTCTGAAGATAGACACACGTGAATTGCTGAATTTGTTACATACAAATTATTTTGGTAATGAGGGGTTACGTTGATGATATTTTTTTTTCCAGAATTCAGGTATTAAATAAAATAATTTCCAGCAATCTTAACATTATAGATATTTCACAAATACAGGATTAAGTAACAAACGATTTTAATAGTATAGATGTTAGGCGTACCGCGCTCTTTGTTGATTACCAAACATTACTTAAGAAAACATATGTGGCTACCTACTTAAGAATATATCTAAATGACAATATACACTACTAAACGTTGATGGAAACATCAGTCGGAAGGCAATAGGTAAAATGACTCCATCGGTAACTCATTACTGAAATTTAGTCGGAAAACATGATATTTACTGAAAGATAGATTACCAATGTAATTTAATGTCAGATCACATCTAAATATCACTGAGGGATTAACTACTTATTGTTCATTTGGGAAATTACCAATATATGTTACTAGCAACATGGTCTTTAATATAAAAAAAAAAATAGATTAGCAGTATCCCGTGTATTACACGAGTTGAATAAATAAAACAATAAATAATTAAAAAATTATGAATTATAAACCATGTTTGAAGATAAATATGATTATAATTATATACGAATAATTATTTCAAGTAAATAAACAATAAACGGGTTATAGATAAATAGATAAGATATATATAGATAGTTTAGAAACTCATTTATTAAACGGATTATAATTAGTGTTAAATACGAAAAGTTATAGTATGATTTTTTAATATAAGATATGTATAAAATTATATATACGAACTTGTTCAAACAATTATACTATTTTTAACTCTCTTATCTAAATAGTTTTATTTTTAAATATTTGTTTTAAGATTTTCTTATAAAAATTTATTATTTAGAAAAATATTGTTTATTAAAAACTCAAGTTTCTAATTATTCCGGTTGTTTTAGTAAAACTGCTTTTAAAAAATTCCATATTTTTTATAATTATTTTAAAAAATGGCTATTTTAAAATATTTTGTTTAAAATGTTTAATGTTTTAGAAAAGATATTAATTTTAATTTTTTTAATAAAATTGTTTTTAAAAACATAGTTTGATTTTTAAAAAATTTAGATGAGAAAGAAAATGTATAAATTGACCAAATTAATTTTTATGAAAAGAGAAAAATTATTTGAATGTTTAAATACTTTAATACCCTTTTGGAGGAAAAATAAAATGAGAATGTTTAGAAGAATGACAAATGTCATAAAGGTGGTTTAAAAAGTTGACAAGGCGAAAGAAACATTCTTTTATTAAAATTTATAGATTATAGATTATAGATTATAGATTATAGATTATAGATTATAGATTATAACTCTCTTATCTAAATAATTTTACTTTTAATATTTGTTTTAAGATTTTCTTATAAAAAATTTATTATTTAGAAAAATCTTGTTTATTAAAAACTCAAGTTTTTAATTATTATGGTTGTTTTAGTAAAACTGCTTTTAGAAAATTCCATTTTTTATAATTATTTTAAAAAAATGATTGATTTAAAATATTTAATTTAAAATGTTTAATGTTTTAGAAAAGATATGAATTTAAATTTTTTAGTAAATATATTTTTAAAAACATAGTTTGATTTAAAAAAAATTAGATGAGAGAGAAAAATGTATCAATTAATCAAATTAATTTTTATGAAAAGAGAGAAATTGTTTGAATGTTTAAATTACTTTAATATCCATTTGAAGGGAAAATAAAGTGATAATATTTATAAGAATGACAAGTGTCATAAAGGTGGTTTAAAAAGATGACAAGTGGCAAAAAAAACATTTTTTTATTAGTATTTAAGATAAGATTATAAATTATAGATTACAAATTTATAAATATATATTATTTGTTTGCTGTAATTTAGAAAAGACATTTCATATAATAAGAAAAAGCACCATAAACTAAAAAAATTCTAATCGCAATAAATATGTTTTTATTTACAAAACATATTCATATCAAATACACGAGAAATAACCCAGCTAAACAGAGAGACAATTATGAGGCGTTTATGACTCTTGTTTACCCAATTTTTTATGTTGATGCTCATTATACTTGGTCTCCTGTTGCACCGACATTATCCAATACACTTTCCCTTAATACCTCCTCTACTGTTTGCTTTAGTGATACGGTAATGTTCAAATAGTAAAAAAACGATTAGTACTTTGATAACGATAAAATGCATACATTCGAAGAAGGACCAAGACCTAAGATCCGGTAGGGCTAGAGTAGTCGAATCATTGATAACAGCATAGAAAGGATTGTGAGTTGCTACCATAGCTAGCCTCTAGCACTCTAATCCCGTCGTTGTGGGTCATGAACACGTTGAGCACCCGCATCATTGTTAACATATTTTTTGGGAAATTTACGAAAATGACAATTTGACCAAATCAAATTATTAAAATAACAATAAAAAAGTAAGTTTATCAAAGAAACAACCAATAAAACCGCACCAAGTGTCCCTCCCTTGCCCACATGACGAGCAATATGCATAGTCCATCGCTAGCGCGATCTTCCAGATAAGGAACATACATAATCACCCACCCACGTGTCTTTTTTTCCAATCCTCGCCCACGTGGCAGATTCCTTGTTGACTCAGCGAGGAATTATAGGCATACCTCGCCCATAATTGTCAAATTGTCACCCCTCGCCCATAATTTAAAAAAGTAAATGTATTTAACCAAAAAATTTGCAGCTTTTTTATATATAACAATATAAATTCTGTAAATATTTTATAATTTTTTACTTTTTATTTATTTTTGAAATTACTGTAACTTTTATTATGTAATTTTATATATTTATAGAAGATGAAAATATACAACCTTTTCAAACGTAATAATTAAAATAAATATAATAATAATAAAATATTTACTTATTCATAACAACAAGAACTTTAGATGGGCGAGATTTTTAAGGAATATTTTATAATTTTATTTTTGAAATAATTATGTATTATAAATACATAGATATCTAAACAACTCGGTACGTTAAGAAATGAATACAAAACAATTAAATTAAGGAGTCATTCAAATTTTTTATGAACTGATAGTTTATTTTTTTAAATAACAAGTATCTTTTTCGTATAATTAAGCATTTATGGATAAAATGAACACACAATTAATCAATTAATAAAAGGAGTCATTAAAATTTTAAATAAACTTGAATGGCTTTTTTTAATCTCAATGCGCATATAAACAAAAATAATAAGAAGTCTTAAAATAATCATCAGAACACTAATGTGCATATCAAAATCCAAAAAACTGATTTATTTTGTTTACTTTTTATAATATTTGTTTCCTTTTAAAACTAAACAAATTGTTAAAAGAACAAATGTTTTCACTTTTATATTTTTTTTTGTTTAAAATATATACAACTATAAAAATCTGGTGATCTGTGTACGTTTATAGAAAGTTATGTATGTATAATTTTATATTTTTATAAAATTATTATTAATTAAAAGTTACGAGATTTTGTGAAAATCGTCAAATAAAAACTTAGAAATCTATCTTTAAATAGTATTACATTAATTTTTTTTAATAATACATGTAAAAGATGGGTGAGATTATTAAAAAATACATAAAACTATTTTATACAATTTATTTTTATAATAATGTAATAGTTAAACGACAGTCATAAACATTTAATAATTATATATATTATAATTACTAACTTGAATGTACATATTTTTATACATATGGTACAAATATATAATTTTTTATTTTATACACAATATTTTTAAACCTTTTTATAATTTAACCTTATTAAATTTCACTTCCAACTTTGTTAACCTATATTTTTCATCTCTGACAATTTTCATTTACGTTTCGTTCTAAATTTTGAGAGTTTCACTTCGAACGTGTACGTGTGGTTTAACGTTTTTACGTCTATTTCTTTCCGTTTAGCGGCCCTGTCGCAACATGCGGGTGGTCCAAATTTGACTTAGTTATTGTGTTTTAATGTTTTACATTTCACGTGTATGGTTTAATATTTTTACGTCTGTTCTTTGTTTCGATTTTATTTTTTTCGTTTTTATTTTTTTTAATACGAGTTTTTTCTGTTATTGCAAACCGATAACGGTGAGGTAAATATTAATGTTATTTGGTATGATTTTATGTTCTCCCTCGCAAATGGAAGGCTTAGTTGAAAACTATTTTTTTTTTGTTTAAGATTGGGTCAAGAGATGGGGAATCAATAAATAGTTTGGTCATTTTGAAAGCCAAAGTTTATTTTAGTAAATTTTTTATGGTAAATTTTCCTTTTTTTATTCTATAGCTTATCAGGTCTCTCACATTATTTACTGTAACAAAAAGGTGTAGTAGTAGTACTATTAAATATTCAACAATATAACTACTATAATTTAATATCTCTTTATCACATGTGAAATTTTACAAGTGTCCAAAGGTCGACCAACATTGGATCACACTAATTCACAAAACCACACATAACCTAGATAAAAAGAAAAATAATGACAATTTGTTAATTTTTACTGAAATTACATGATTATATAAGAGTTTTCGTATATAGAATCTACCATACATATCAAATTATTAAAAAGAAGTGTTATCTTAATATGTTTGGAAAACATATTTAAATAGAACCTTAGTACGTATCTTGTCCATGGTTTGCTACAAGGTTTGTGTTTAAAGAAACAACTTTGTTTTGATAATTCCCTTTTTAAAGATAAAAATGATGGAAAGTAACATACTTTGTTAAAGGTAAACAGCATCTACTCAGGAATTTGAAGGAGTAATTTACAAACCTTAAAAAGAAGAGAAAGTATCATTTTATATTTGAATCATTGTGTTTTTATTATATGTTTATTACAAAGACAAAGTTTTTTATAATAATGTATTTTGTTATTTATACAGTTTTAATCCAAAATGATCTATTTGTGTGTTACCAATGGCAAGATAGCAGTAGCCATAGAAAGTATAATTTTCCCGAAATTATTCCTAGCATATAAAAAGATAACGTTTGATATACTTGATCATATAGTTTATTACGAATCAAAGTAAAAGTTGTATTGTTATGAACAATTGATTATAAAAATGGCAAAGAGTTTTGTATAAGAATTTAGAAAAGTTAATATATCATAAAGACATATATAGTTACACACACAAAGAAAATAGTTTAAATTTCGTAGAAGGGCAAGTATTGGTTGGATTTTCCGTTGGTAGAAATCAACGGACATAAAAATAAAAGTAAAATGTTATTTTCATCCCTGACGTTTTATTAAATTTGTCATTTCAATCAAAAAACTTTTTTTTTTGCCATTTCAGTCATTATGGTTTACCAAATATTGTAATTTCCATCCACTCCATTAACTCCGTTAAGTTCTCTCTTAAATATAATGGTATTTTAATATTTTTAACACCCTAATTGTCAATTAGAATAAAGTTAATCAATAAAATATTCAATTAAAACTAATAGAAAAATATGAAGTAACTAGTGAAACCGGACGCTTCAATTTAAAAGTTTTGATTCACGCTAACTAGTTTAGAAACCCGTCTACTATACGTTTTGTATGAAAAAAATTAAATAATAGTTATCTAGTAATATTAAAAATTAAAAAACAAATTTTTGAGATTAAATATGCTTAAAGTTACATATAATTAACCATTAAGTAATTAAACAATAACACTAATTTTTCAAAATTTCGTCTTTAAAAAAGTTTTGCTTTTCAAAAATAATGATTTTTTAACTCTTCAAAAAAATGACTAAAAATGTTTGTATTAAAAAACTTTATATTTCATATAATTTGGTTTTTAAAATGTTTTGTTAATAGTTTTTTATTAAGGCTTCTGTCGTATCATAAAATAACAAATTATATGAAATATAAAGTTTATTAATACAAACATTTAATAATTTTTTTGGAGAGTTAAAAAGTCAATATTTTTTAAAAGCAAAACTTTTATAAAGAAGAGAGTTTGAAAAATTATTGTTATTGCTTAATTACTTAATGGTTAATTATATGTAACTTTAAGCATATTTTATCTCAAAAAATTATTTTTTTAATGTTTAATAGTACTAAATAATTATTATTTAACTTTTTCATACAACACGTGTAGTAGACGGGTTTCTAAGCTAGTTAGCGTTAATCAAAACTTTTAAATTGAAGCGTTTGGTCTCACTAGTTGCTTTATATTTTTCTTTTAGTTTTAATTGAATATTTTATTGATTAACTTTGTTTTAATTGGACAATTAGGGTGTTAAAAAGACTAAAATACCCTACTATTTAACGGAGAACTTAACAGAATTAGTGGGGTTGATGAAAATGACAACATTTGGGAAAATAAAGTGACTGAAATGGCAAAAAAAATAATTTTGAATTAAAATGACAAATTCAATAAAACGTCAGGAATGAAAATAACATTTTATTTTAAAAATAAAGTAACGAGGATCATGGATCGTATTAAGGAGACATCATAATATTTTAATGCTTAATTCTATGTATGTGAAAAAGTTAATGTTCGAGTGTGATAAACAAGCAATGATCGAAGTAAATAATTTTTTTAACAGCAAACCAATTCTGCTTTTAGTATTGAAAATTTGAATTTTAACAATTGAAACTATTATATACTGACCGATAATAATTCATACTATCAATTTGATCGAAAACACTTCCAACTTTTACATATATAATCAATAACAGTCCCAAGGACATAATTTTAATTTTTTACATTTGATTTGGACTCGATTTGATTCACAATAATAAATATGAATAAAATAAAAAAACATACAAGGTATATTCAGACTAATGCATACAAATCGAGCGTAAAAATTTGAAAATTATACCACCAAGACTATTGTTGGTTATAAAGTGAAAGTTGGAAGTGTTACCGACAAAATTATTAGCAAAATTTATTATCGACTAATATATACTAGTTTGTATTATTAAAATCCAATTAGCCTTTAGTATTAAATTATTTCATATTACATCATATTTGGATTTGAACTAATAACCATCACATAACACTAACTCAATGATTTTTGTTTGCGGACTCCTTTATCACTATATGAAAGCAACGTGTATTATGCTCTCATGATCTTACTAGTAGCTGTGTGAAGTTCGTTTATGTTCGTTCCTTTAAAAAGAAAGAAACACAAACAAGAAATATTCATTAATTAAGTTAAACGAACGAATAGGAACAAATGTCGTGTTCGTTTATTTATGTTCATAAACGTTTGATAATATGTTTGTTTATGTTTGATCATTTTTAAAATTTATTTTACTAGTATTTTTTATATGAAACCCTAGTTATGTTATCTTTGATTAATCTTTCATTTGATCATTTACAACTTTAATCTATGTTAAATCATGACAAACTTTTTGATTTTGGTGTAAGTCATATTCATAATAATTATGTATAGTATATTTGAATATATATGTTAAGATTGTGCTAAAGATTATATAAAACTTTTTTTTTCATTAACATTTGATAGTGTTCTTTTGTCTTAGTGTGTACTCATTTATGTTGGATAAGTGTTCGAGAACACTTCATAAATAATACATTCCTTTAATGAACGAGCACGAACAAAAAATCTCGTTTGTTAATTGTTAGTGAACAGTTCATGAATAACTTTATCTAAAAGAACACTAGCAATACCTTGTGAGACCTTATTTGTGTTGTTGATTTGTTTACATCCCTACACTCACTAGAAATTTTTAAAGGGGAGAGATTTATATACAAGATAACTTCACTGTTTGTTGCAACTAAAAATATCTTCTCACTACAAATCTTTGAAGAAGAAATTCCTATACGTAATAGCTTCAGTGTTTGTCATAGTTAAAAATAATTTTTACCCGCGTCATATCAACACTAAACGGACACATCACATTGATAATTAGACATATATTTGTAAAAAAACTATTTTCAAAACTAGTGCAAATCACACCATGTAAATTCATTATCCATGTAACATCAGGGTTAAAAAAAAATTATAACGTATACCATAAAAATTCAATATATTATGTAAAAACACATTAAAAGTATTAAGAAGAACACAAGTATTTTTACATGGTTCGAATATGCTGTGAATCATTTGTTCACCGGATGCAGCTAGCTAGGTTTTCTTTATTTTGCTTAGTATAAAGATTGTAATTATTAGGGGGTTCAAAAATATCCGAATCCGAAACTGAATCCGAAATATCCGAAAATACGAAATTCGGATATCCGAAATTTCGGATATCCGAAATTTCGGATATCCAAAATTTCGGATTCGGATGCGGATAGTGATTTGAGAATTTTCGGATATCCGAAATATCCGAAATATCCAAAATATTTTTATAAAATTTTAAAAATATTAAATATTAATTACATATTTTTACATATTTCAGATATTTTAATAAATACTTTGGATATATGAAATAAATTTTAATAAAAGTTATTATATTTTTATAAAATTTATCAATAATACAATTTTTTTTTGAAATTCGGATATCCGAACGGATATCCGAATCCGAATCCGAAATTTCGGATATCCGAAAATCGGATATCCGAACTTTCGGATTCGGATTCGGATAGTGAAATCCACTATCCAAAGTTTTTGGATATCCAAAATTCGGATATCCGAAAATGAATACCCCTAGTAATTATTTATGACATAATATTTATACAAATCTTATTAGAGTTTCTAGCTTAAAGACTAAGAAAACTAAACTTGGTTGGGCCCATGTCTTCTAATATAAAACTCCAAAATGAGCAATGACTTCACAACCCAACATCTATTGTATAGTGTTATGTGCTTAAAAAACATCATCTTTTTTTGAAAGTATAGTAATTATTATACACATAAAAATAAATATTTAATTTTTCAGTTTAATTATTATAAATAATAATAGAGTATATTGAACTAGTTTAAGTTTTAAAAATTTGATGAAACTATAATTTATTGAAAAAAGTAAATAGAAAAAGTTTAATTCACTCTTGCGTCCCTTGTAATTATAGAAGTTATGGATTTTAATAAAAAATAAAAAATTAATAGTAAATTACAAAAAGTAGAAAATTTCCAGTAAACTAACACGACCGTATCAAAACTATAAAGGAAATTACACGCGTCCGTGTTAAGGTTCTGCCAGAAAAACATTAATTGATATTTTTTGTGTTCTTTTAATTATTGAAAAAGGGATTACTGAAGATTTTAATTAAATTGTGAAATTAATTTAAACACAAAACCTAATTCCAACACTAAAGTAATTTCTTGATTTGAATTGACTTATGGTCATTAAATATTACGGTGCGATGACTATTTTTAATTAATGATTTATATCGATACAAGACATCACGTTGTCCTGATATTCACTCCATCTAATGTTCAATCAAGTGTAGTTCATTGATTAGAGTCAACCCGCTACAATAAGCTCAAGCTGCTCGGATCTTAACATGCGGGTTGCAATGATAGAAGTATCAATTATAATTAAATACACACGCCGCTCGGTATGTTTAACTAAATGTGCGACTCTATAACAAGGATGAATTCACAGACAAATTCAAATTGTTAATTGTTTCTTATATGAAAAATCAAACTTGATTAGGATTTTAAATCTTGAAGAACTTTATTAGAAAAATTAATAAAGTAGCTAATTTTATTAACAATTTAATATATACCGGACTAGATCTGGGTTTAAGATCAAAAATCAAACAAACAATCAATTAAAATAATAACACTTCATAACCGTTTCAAATAAGTTCAAATCAAATCATAGAAATTTAACCCTAACGTTGAAACTAAAATTGTTCTAACCGGAAATGACGGCTAGATCAATCAAAGTTGGAATAAAAAAGAAAAACTTACGAAACAAAAATACAACTGATTAAGTATCTTCAACTAAAAGAATTCCACTAACAAATAAAAACTAATTTGTTACCGCTCTTCTTGTTTGTTGAACTTGATTCTTCAAAGAAATCCTCTCAAGATGCTCTAAAATGCTTTCTTTAGTTTTTCCAGCCCTCTTCTATTTATCATCCTCCTATAACTTCCAAATCCATATTTTTAAGCTTTCTTGTTCTGTATCTTAAAAAATTTATGAATAATTATCTTCAATAAAAATTTCTAAACTTTTGGAACTTTCCTGTACCCTTTAAAATTCATGATTCTTCTTTTTTTAATAATATTTTCTTTTAAGTCTTTTTTTCTTTCCCAATTGAATGCACCTACAAAACCAACCAAAACACAAAAAGTAGATTTCATCCCACAAAAACAATTATTATATGAAATAAATAAAAATACATGCAAGTATGCAAAATATATGCCAAAATATACTCTAGAATTACTATAACTAATGACTAAAAGTATAATTAACAAACTAAAGTTGACATTATGTTGATTATAAAAATATCATGTGTTAATCTTAACCATTAAATTAATTTAATTGAAGACTTGAATTGTTTTATATGCTTTTACAAAATTCTGACTTCATATATAATTTAAACAAACACTATGTTAAAACATTGTATATTACACTGGTTGAATTAAAATCATAAGTTAATTAGCTAGTAATTTAGATTTAGGAAATAACCCTTTTTAAAAGAAGATATGTCTGAAATATCGTATAAATAATAACTACAATTAATAAAGTAATAATATTGAAAATGTATAAAAAATAATTTTACTTCATATATCTTAATAAACTTCTTGAGTTAAGTTCGTTTTGCTTCCTGAGGTTTGATAAGAATAATCATTTTCCTCTAAAATATTATAAATATAAATTTACCTTCAAAAGTTTTATAACTTATTTCAATTTCAGGTCAAAAGTTTTATAAGTTCTTTCAACTTAAATCCATTGTAGTGAAGCTTTCGGACTGAAATCAAAACAACTTATGAAACTTTTGGAGGTAAATTGATATATCTAATATTTTGAAGGAAAATATTTACTCTTATCAAACCACATGTAGCAAAATTTAAATTAACTCAAACTTCTTTGTATACAACACTTGATGTTCTACAAGTATCATGCTTAAAGTGAAATATTACGAATTCATCTCAACTTTAAAAGTTATCATGCTTAAAACGAAATATTAAGAATTCATCTCACCTTCAAAATGCAAAACATTACAAGAAGTATTTAATTGGACGCGTGATAAGGATATTAAGCTCCAAAGACATAATCAAGTTTATCACCAATGAAGAAATCCAAGTTTATTGTTTGAACAAAAATATAAGTAATTAGAGGGAAATTGATCATTATGATACATGTGACAAAAATCATGTTATGGAATGTTTGTTCAAATTGTAACATGTTATAGGTGTACAAAACAAGCATACTAGTCCTCAATGTGTTAGTGGTCTCAACCTTTGCTTCAATTACCACTAGTCGGGGCATTGGATAAACAATGCCCTATACTAAGTACCAAAGACAAAATATGGGGTAAAAGTGCAAGAACCATATGTGAGGTGAAGAAGATTGAAGTCCCAAAAGCAAATGTAAGGACTTTCCAGTTCACGACCATTGAAGCCAAAGACACTCAAGATGTTATTACATGTACTGTTACTATAAATTTCCTTTCAAAATATAACTCTTGTATTTAGGGGCAAGCAAGTTCTTCACATAGGTAAATTTAGATGAAACCCTACATTTACCATTATGACATTATTTACTATGTTAGAAGTAGAAATAACTAACAATTAAAGCTTTATAGTGTTGGATGTCTGCTTAGACGTAAAAATAAACTCAAATATTTTCATTATGGAGTTTATTCCTATGAGAATAGAGGAGTTAAAGTCATTGTGAGATAGGATTTGTTGCCATAACATCTCGCAAAATCATATGCAACCAAAAAATTAGACGTTGACATCACCTAGTAGGAAGTCCATTTGTATTCATGGAGAAAAGAAAAATGGTGTGATTATGTACAAACTAGTTGTGTACATTTATCAAGGCTAAAAAGTATGCATTAAACAAAGTCATGGCTTATTTGACATATGTATTTGATACAAAAAGGCAATGAAAAGGTGAAAAATGTTAGTTGTAAATAAGTTAAACATGTATTTCCAATTAATTTATGAGGGGCTACTCAAGATCGAGAGGTACAATTTCATTTTTACTTGATTATAGGGGCAACCCATAGCAGTAACACCCCAATGTGGAAGTTTAGGAATGTCACTTTTTGAATGTCGAGATATAAAAAAAAGATGAAAAATAGAGGCGAGATCGTGTCAAGGCCTTGGGGCAAGCATGGATGAAGGGGGAGAAAGGGGAGAAGGGAGAAACTTCTCCAATATCCTTTGACATCTCTAGTCTTCATCATCTTATTCACCACCTTTAATCTAGGGAAAAAAATATGGGTTTGTAAAGAGCAAGTGTGAGTTTGCAAAGAGAATAGGATAAACCTCCATTAAATTTATCAAGCTTGATCTTGAATCAATACTGAAGGGTTAGAATAGTGAAAGGAAGATGAAGCATGAAGATTTAGGTAAGACTCATTCTTAGATCTGAATCTTTATTGGTAAATATATTTATTTGGGTAAAACTAGGGTTTCTACTTCTAAACTTGTATTTTTACATGTTAATCTAACTAATAACCATAATCTAGCTTCATGGATGATAGGAGATAAAAAGTTAGGTTTTCAGGTTGAAATAAGTGAGTGGTCGATGAATAGTCATCTAGCAACACTCAAGTGGAATCACAACCGAAAAGCTAGCGCAAATCAACTTGTTGATGGATGGTAGTTACAACACGGATCCTGAGGTATGCCAATAGTTAGCTTGTGATAGTTTGATGCCAATAGTATATGGGTAGAAAGTCTTAATGAGAGCTTGGCAAAAGTGCTTAAGGTCACTAGTGACATTATAGGTGATAAGTGGGCACCAACACTGTTGGAGACTGATCTGGTTGTTGAGACTCGATCAAAAACAAGTTAATACGTCGGTATTAGCTACCTTTATTACGTAAGGGTAAGAAGGTCGTCTCCACAGAGAATATACGGAAAGTGTTTAGCAATATGACTCGATTAACTTAAATACACGAACTTTAGGATTAAAAATTCAAACTTTGGATGAATTCAATAACACCAATGTAAAAAACAATAAACTCTAGAATTGATTCACTTAAATAATGAAAAACAATCACTTTTAGGTTTCTAATTACGCAAGATCAATAATTGATACTTTTAAATTAGGGTTTATAAGCACTTAACTTCAAGATTTTAATTTTTGATTAAAGTGATAACCAAAGAACAATCTTTTAAGACTAGTTCATTCATAAGATTAATAATTCACCTATATCAAGTTGTCTACTTTTCTTAATGAGCTCACGATGCAAGAAAATCGAAAACTTATAATTAAGCACACAATTTTATTTACAAGTAAACTTTTTAAGTTAATCAAAACATAAAACTTCATTCAATAGTCTAATGGTTCATTGTAAAAATGTATATAAAGCATACCAATTGTCTCATTTGACAAGAATCGTACACCCAGAAGCAATCAATAAAACCTAGCCACACATTATCTTCATTAAATTTTCAATCTTTCTTCCGACGATGATCAATGATGATGTGAAGGATGTTCAGAAGTTTCAAAGCACCCAAAAATCTTCCTGAATTTGCTACATTTTGGGAAGGGGAAGGTGTCCTTCGAATTAGGTTTGATTTGGTATAAATAAACTAAAAATCCACAAAATTCGGATGCTGCCCAACTTTCTGTAATTTTTCCAAATACGCCCACAGATACGCTGCCCATATGTTGCCCGGCCTATTATATGCCCATATCCAACGTATGATTCGGCGGAACACTTCTAATTGTGTTTTTTTGTAACTTTTGATATTTAGCCTACTCTGGTTCTTGTAGTTTCGTGTTTTGCTTCTTTTGCTTACAATTAAGCTGGTTTAGGCTTCAAACATCTATGAACAAAACACAATCAAAGTAAACTCAATCCATAATAACAATGATTTAATATCATGTTTTAGATCAATTAAACACTGATTTATAATTCTACGATTACATCCCCACACTTAACCTTTTGTTTTTCCCTAAGCAAAGCATTTATGTAACTTTCAAACTTTTATCCTCAAACACATTCCCCAGTCCTTTACTAATTCTCAGTTTCGGTTCAAGGTCATAACAAAATTCACATATGTTTTCTTCTAAACATATATGTTAATTTTGTTCTTTCAAACAAAATCATGTCACTTTAAATGTAAATTCATCTAACTGAGCTTAGTAGACCTTAAGTTTTGTCTATGCATATAATCACATTTTCTCATAATACATCTAAAGTATACATAAATCAAAAGAACTTTTTACGGGTTTTTATAGGCTTAGGTAAAGGTAGGAAATTAAGGATAAAATGGCTAAAAAGTAATGAAATCCAAAATTGGGTAAGGTTACCTTCTTAGAAGGTCTATTATTGATATCAATGTATTTGAATTATGAGGCAAACATTGACCCATCTTTTATGATTTTTAACTTTTGCGAGGCACACTAACATTGGCCATTTTTGATTTCTTGCTTTTCGAACGATATGATCCTTTTCTGCCTATATTTTCATATAATTTGAAAATATCCTTATTGGCTTACCAAAGGATGAGGCTTGGTACTATGGCCACTTTGAACACACAATCACCTATCCAATTTAGATTTCATAAAAAACAAAACTAGACAATAAAAGGCTTCATATATCACTTCTTTTCATCATTATATATAATTGGGTACCAATTTGACTTTCTTTTGGTTTTTAAATATTAGGTATGATATAGAAAGTAAATATAAAAAGGATTTTTTTTTCTGACGCTAGATCCTAGTGCTTTTATCATCTTTATGCACAATTTGGTTTCTTGCTTGAACCATTCCATATTAATTAATGTTTTAACTTTAGGAATTCAATGTAACCTATGCATGAAAGTTCCACCTTCCAACTTATTACCTTTGATTAGATAAATCTAAAGCCTTTTTCTCTTTGAATCATCAAAACAAATCAAACCATGACCAAGAACCAAAATTTTTGCTTTAGTTGGTAATTAGTTAATGATTTGTATTTAGTGATCCAATCTTTATATATTTTCAAGCTTGCTTGGGATATTTCTTAAAAAAATAAAAAATATATTTCTCATATTTGTCACTTTTTTAATACATTTTTTTCTTTACTTCCTTCATCCCCACACATAGGATACATTGTCCTTAATGTATGTCTTTTTAAAACACAAATAAACATTGTGAGGATGATGTTCTCGGTTAAGATTTTACCAGAAATCAAAAGAATGTATTCCTTCAACCTAAGTGAGAACAATTACTATAACTAGTACTAACTAAATAAACCAACTTACACTCAAACACCAAAAAAAATACAAACAAGATAAGGAAAGGGTATATGGACCTAATCATGATTATTAGTGTAAACCTTCGGCAAATGATTTGTATCTCCCCACACTTGAGTGTTTGTTTCTGGTGCATGATTAAACTAACAAAACAAAACAAAGAACACACAAACTAATAAAAGAAATAAAACTCACTTTCATAAAAATCATGATTGCATTTAGCGTATGCAACAAGCCTTTAAACCCCTTGGTAAACTCGAGCAGACAAGTTATAGTCTCGTGAGGGATTTTAGTGAACACACCCACAAAATTTTCAGTTTGCCTCCCATAAGCGCTAAGTTTTAAGTTTTCAGTCAGACCGTACCAGAAACCACTTATGGTGGTCGTATTGAGTGCTTTTCTCTAAATTTATGTTCAAAAGAGTTTCTTCTCCTAGTTTGGTAAATTCTCTTGTTTACTCAAACATTGGCATAACATTTCTTCATTAATCCTTGAATCCTCATGATCTGATGGTTTACCTATCTTAACATTCCGTATCCAATTTTCATTAATGTCTCCACCTTCACATTGTCATCATTTTCCACATTCTTGAGCTCAAACCTAGAAGGGTCAAAACCATTATCCTTGGTGATTTACATGTGAAATGCAAGGAGGAGAAAACCTATTAGTAGCATCTGTTATAAAATAATCATTATTAACTACATATGTAACTGATTTTGAAAGCATATTAAAGAACAACTTATGATTCTCAGATGTCATATCAATGACTCTATCTTGACAATTGATTTAAATTTTGGCTATTGTGAAGAATGGTTGATCTAAAATTACCTTTGGTTTCTCATTTGCCTTATTGGTGCATAATCAAGCACTATAAAATCTACCGGGTAGTAAAACTCTCCTAGTTTTATTATCACATTCTTAACCATTTCTCGAGGTCGTTTCCATATTGCACTAGCAAGCACACTATTTTGTTAGTTTAATGTAACAGAACAAGGTCTTATTGGACATATAAACTTCCCGTAAGGATGCTCACCCTGACTCCACAATCCGAAAGTGCCCTTTTGATTTCAAATTTCCTGATTTGAATAGGAATGATTGGTGCTCTCGAATCATTTCCTTCTTCTTCATCAACTTCTTTAACATTGCTTGTAACTACTTAAGGATAAGAGGTTAAATCATAATCAATACATTCAGATTTAGTAATGATACTAACCAATTTTATGTTCACATTCTTCGTACTTGAGGCTTGATGTTAAGGGATTTGTATTGTATCACTTGGGAGTTTACCCGATTCTCTTCGTGATAGTTGTTCAGCTAATTGTCCCAACTGCTTGGCAATGGCCTTATTAGTCTTTTCTTGCACCTCTTTGAATTGCTTGAACTCCTTCATGTCCTTGGCAAGGACTTGAATCGCCGCAAGGATTGCATTGTCATTACCGTTGCTAATGAAAGCACCTTGTTGATATTGTTGGTTCTGTTGTTGATATTGACCTCGTTGTGGGTAATTCCCTTGATTGTAATTATTTATTTAGTACCCACCTTGATTGTATCATTGTTGTTGACTTTGATATTGATTGCTTCATTGATTTGGTACCTAGAAATGAGGGTTCAATTGCTTAGTAGTGTTACCATATCTAAGGGTAGGGTGATTTCTAAGCCCATGATGATAAGTGTTAGAATTCACATCATATGTCTTCCTTTCTCCTTGGCCTTGTAATTGATGTACTTCTTCACTCTTCCCCAAATGTAAGTAGTACGTCACTACATATGTCACATACTTCATATTCATTAGATATGTTTGCCATACCACTCTTCCCAACTGTAAGGCTTGCAATTTCTCATTCTAAGGCTGCAATTCTATCCATGGCAACATGATCACTTAGATTCTTCACACTTGACCCCCTCCACCTTCGGCTCGATTGTGCATGCTTCTTGGAGATTGCACTCATCCTTTCTAGTTTATCCTAATCATCATCTTCATAATTCAAGGTAAACGTTCCTGAACTTGCCGAATTTACATCTCTTGTATCTTCCAGTGATAATCCATCATAGAAAGTTGAAATCAACTCATACTTAGCTATACCATGATGTGGACAAATTATTTGCATCTTCTTGAATCGGTGAAAAGCTTCATGAACTTTTCACCTGATTGTTCTGTAAAATCCTTGAATGTCTCACCCTGTATCATTTGTCCTTTAGGAAGTATAGTTTTCATCCAAGAAATGTTGTTGCATTTGTACCCATGTATGAATACTGGCATAGAGATAGAAACTATTGTTTGGCCTTGTCTTTAGAAGTAAATTTAAATAGGACCAATTTAACTTCATCTGTTGAAAATCCTTGGCCACCAACGGTTCTACATGATGTCTTAAATTCGGATATATGCAAAGGGTTTTTTAGTTGCCATACCAAGGAAGTGAGGAAAAATTCCCAAACATTATGGTCAGACTTCCAAAGCTCATCCTATTTGTGTTGATGAAACTATAGGAGATGAATTGATAGCAATGGCGGGACGAAAGTGACTATCTATACCATGTGCTAGTACATAATGTTGTGCTCCCAGATTGGCAAGTATGCCATAAAAGGGTTGAGATTCAACGTTGTTGCAAATAATGGTCGAGCATAACCACCCTAATCTCGATTTGGTTGACGGTTTCCTTAGCCCGATTGTTTTCCATAATCCTTAAAATCATGTTGGTTTGGTCCGTCCATGTTGACTTGATCTTCAATCCACTCATCCACATAGGCTGTATAATGGCTTCATTCGATTGAAACCCATTCCTTATTACTATGATGACTTCCTTCCACGTCATGCTGAAAACTTGGATTACGAACCCAAAAGTTTGGAACTAGTTAGAAGTTCACTATGATGACTTCCTTCAAGAATTTTTGTCAACTATAGATTAACGTGTTAAGTATGTAACTTTCCAATGATGTACTTTCATCCTTTTTGTAATAGATAAGGATATGAGTTGTAACATGTTATAGTCACTAGTTAAAAGACAATCTGTCTTTTGACTCTATATTGATCTTGTTATCTAGATTAGTGTTTCCAACTGGACTTTAAAATGTGGCTGGTTTTAGGATGTAATATAAAGTATCTCAAGTACTAGTATTTTAGAAGTAACTTTATAACACTTGTATGAACTTGAGAGAAATATACATCATTCTTGAAAATTATATTTGAGTGTTCTTGTTCTATTCTTTTACTTGTGTTCTTTGTTTCATCATAAACTGGTTCCATATTTGATTTTCTAAGATTAAAAATTAGAACTTTGGATATATTCAATAACACCAATGTAAAAAGAAACAAACTTTAGAATTAATTTACTTAAATAATGAAAAACAATCACTTCTGGGTTTCCAACTCCGCAAGATCAACAATTGATACTTTTAAGTTAGGGTTTGTAAAAATGTAACTTCAAGACTTTAACTTTTGTTTAAAGTGATAACCAAAGAATAATCTTTTAAGACTTGTTCGTTCATAAGATTATCAATTCACCTATATAAAGTTATCTACTTTTCTTAATGAACTCACGATGCAAGAAAACCAAAAACTAATAATCAAGCATGTAAGTTTATTTACAAATAAACTTTTTAAATTAATTAAAACATAAAACTTGATTCAATAGTCTAATGATTATTACAAAAATCAATATAAATCACCCCAATTGTCTCACATGACAAGAATCGTACTCCCAGAAGCAACCAAGAAAACCTAGCCACACATTATATTCATTAACTATTTACTATTTCTTCCAGTGATGATCAATGATGATGTGGAGGCTATCAGCAAACAATACCCTGGCCTGGGCATATCATACGCCCTCCTCAGACTTCATACGCCTAACTTTTTGTATTTTTTTTCCAACTACGCCCACTTATATGCTGCCAATATGCCGCCCGACGTATTATACGCCCATATTCGGCACATGATACGCCACTTGACGTATTATACGCCCATATGTAGCATATGATACACCGGTATACGTCTAATTATTCCTTTTTGTAACTTTTGATATTTACCACTACAATACTTGTAGTTTTGTGTTTTGCTTCTTTTGCTTCCAATTAAACTTATTTAGGCTTCAAACACCTATGAACAAAAAACAATCAAAGTAAACTCATACCATAACAACAACGAAGTAAAATCACATATTTACATAAGTTAAACATTGAATTATTACTATGCGATCAGCGATAATTGTTAATTTTAATAGTCTCAAATGTTAACTTTTGTTCAATTCGTGTAGTTGCCCGTTTTGTATATACCGATTATCCAATAAACATTTATTGATAGATAGTCAGCTATATTTTAATGTTTTGTTTTTACAAAGTTTAATGTTTTGGCCCATATTAAAGGTGATTTAATCTTGAATTATTTTAATTATCTCTTCAATGCTTGATTTGGATTCTTGAATCACCACTTTTACCCCAAAATCCCTTCTAAGCTTCCAAATTTGGCGGCTAAAAGTCACAAAAACCCTATATTCACGCCGCCCCAAACGTACCCTTCACCGATATTAGAGTAGACTACACCCCCATGCCATAAAATGACAAAACCCTTGCGTTACAAGACAAAGTGGTCTTGAGTACGCCCCTGGTGTAGGCTACACCAATATTGAAGTAGGCTATGCCGGTTTGCTGATGTCTTTTCAATCTACTTTAATTTTCACGTAACAATCCTGGTTATTAAGTGTGACAACATTAAATTAAGGTTAGACAACTGATAATTTAAGAAATTCTTCATATGTATGTTTTAACTATCATTTGATTAACCTTTATATTATATGTGTTTTAGTATATATATATATACATATATATATACATATATATATATATATATATGTTGTATGTATGCATGCTTGCATGCATGCATGAATATTTTCGTGTGCATGCATCCATGTGCATTAATCCATGATATCAAACATTATATTATTAAAATATCTCAATATTATGACACCAAACATACATCAAATAAATCATGCTACAACCCAACCAAATACCACAATACAAAGTTGACATCAAAAAAACTTCATACTAATAACATGAAATCTTAAACCTTAAGCACTTAAACACTCAAACATCAATAACATCTAAAACCTAAACTTAGTTTATTATGATAACTAAGCCACCCGATTAAAAACATAACAAGGTGATTAACCTTAATCGGCCAAGACACCTCACCATCCATATGACCGCCACCTTGCAACTAGTGTTTTGAGAATTTGACACATGCATGGCTTACTCACTTAGGCTAGTGTAGCCATCATGATTATTTCTCATTAAATGGATTGGCCAAAAATCTATATAAGCATCACCCCTTGTTCAATTAACCACAACCGCATACTACCACCACCTTCACTCTCGGTCACCACTACAAACCATCACTACTCCCTCACCTCTCAAACCATAACCCTCTCCCGCCACTTTCTACTCTCTTTCGGCCTCTATACCAATCACATACCATCACCCGAAACTTGGAGTGCTCATCATTTTCTAAACCGGATTGCAAAGAGAACAAGACTTTAGAGCTCAAGACAATCATCTAAGTCGATTCATCAAGAAGAAGGAAGCTACCATCAACTATCTATCACCCTGTCCTTCTGTGAAAAATCAAGGTTCCAACTCCTAATCACAAACTAACTAGATTTACAAGTATATATGTGCTTAAACAACACATATAACCAACCCTTTTGATTAAAATATGAAAAGTTCTTCACAAAAACCTTACAACACTTCACTTTTATTATAAGAAAGAAGTAATAGAATTTTTATAAATCTGTAAAGAATAAATAAATATTGCTAACTAAGGAATTATATAAAAGGATTCCTAATAAATGGTTAAAATTATGTGTAATCTTGTTAAAATCAGTTTATTGTTTAAATGACTGAGATTGTGGGAACAAACATTGTAAAAATGTTTAAATATTAAAAAATAATATTCTGTAGTTTTGGTACAAATATTATAGATAAAATAATTTATATAAATTGTTTAAGTAATTGAAAGAAAATAACTAACTGGAAAAACTGAACCTGGTGAAGAGCTAGAAATATTATATGATTAATCTTATATTTTATGGGACCTATATATTAAATTTCAGGACCTAACTCGAAGTTATGTTTAAATTACAAATTTTGAAAGAATATGTAATTCAAAAATCAGGAAAAATCTATAAACTACGAGATAAATCATGAAAAATATATTAATTAAGTTGGAACTGTTTGTATGAAATTTAGAATTTTTGGATATGTTCTGCCATTTTTGCCCAATATTTTCAGAATGCTAAAAATTATTAAAAATAGTTTTGTGAGAGAGTATATGGTATGTAAATTCTGATAATTTTGGATATGTTCGGGAAATTATGAGAGAGTATATGGTATGTAAATTCTGATAATTTTGGTAAATTTTAGAGATCAGTAAGTATTTTTTTTCTAATTTATTCGAATATAGTAAAATTTCTAGAAAATAATCTGTAAATAAGTAACTTATGAAATTCTGACATAATTTATTAATTTTTGTATATACCTACTGTAAAAATTTTGTGACATACAAATGATTATAACCTCTATATTGATATTTTTTATCTAAGATGTTGAAAATTTTGAAGAAATACTAATTGTTTGTAAATATTTTTTATAGGAAAATCTACCGGAGTAAAAAATGAGACTCATAGCCCCATTTTGTATTTATAAAGTTTTTGGTGGAAAAAACATATTGTTTTGAGATTGATGCATATGTATAAAGATTATTATTGTCACACCCCCGCTAAGAGCGGAAACACGGGGTTGCGACGAGACGGGAATCGTCATAACACATGGTAAGCGATAGAAATGCAATAATAAAAATGATGACAAGCGTGTCATGACGACACCCGACAACAAGGGGACTTGTGTCGTGTATAGTCGATGTTCACGACAACATAGCCATATGCATAACAGGATAAACGATTCACATGATCACATAAAGATGAAATTGTAATGTAAATCCCCACAACCCGGAACAAGTTTCAAAAGATTGTAATTGTTTACACAGTTCAACATTGTTCAAAGTAACTGTTTGTCAAACATGTTTAGTCCAAAAATGCATCCTAGGGTCTCCACTAAGGCAGCACACCTAGAACCTCAGCTAGCTTGATCACCTGAAAAGATATGCTCAAAATGGTCAACAAATTGTTGGCGAGCTCGCAGGTTTAAGTAATAAAAGTGTAAGTGATGTTGTATAAAGTAAATGATATGGAATACCGTGAATACAGTTATATACACAAGTAAAATCACATGACATGAGCTTTGCAACCAAACCTAGCGACATACACAAAGAAATTGTCGGCGTATATTCACCCAAGACCCGTACCTAGCTATTGTTGGTACTAACTAGTATACCAACACGAGGGTGGGGGTGTCAACCCAGTAGTACTACCAATACCTAACCGTCGGTTCCCACACTGGAATTAAATAGTTGCAAAGATAGAACCACACAGCAGACCCAAGCATGTATCAGATAAGTACTTGCAACACAGTATCACGTTGATTCCTTGTATGAAAATTGTATGTATGTTGTACAGCATAGAAAACGGGCGAGCATACTTTTCCCCCATGTTTGTAAATGTTTGTAAAATAGTATAAGCATAAAAAGGGGCCACGAAACTCACTGTTAAGCGGTAAGTATGTAAGATCAATGTATCCCAGATGTTGAGTGCAAAAGAACGGTCAAACACCTATTGACAGTTATTGTCAAGCATTAATGACATGTATAAAGCGTATAGTAATGTTTGGTCGGTTCGGGTTGTATCGGTTCGATCGTGGGTGGCACACACACACAAGCGGACACACGTATCAGATCTTACGTAGATCCAAGTACTACGAGTAGTCGTCATTGCTTACGACATCCTTGTAAAGATCTCCTTGTTATGAAAGATGACACTTTTACTGATGTTGCCTTATCATCATCAGACGTTCGAGGGAAATTCACACTCATCATCAGTCACACAACAGGGCTAGACGCTCGACCCACGTTCCATTCGTACGAATCAACCTTCAATCGTGCGAATTAGCTACTTTCGTGCGATTGAACCTTCATTCGTGCGATTGGACTCAGTCGCACCACACAACACACACATTCGCACGACCCAACCTCCATGCGCACGAATCAACCCTCAATCGTGCGAATTAGCTACTTTCGTGCGATTGAACCTTCATTCGTGCGATTGGACTCCAGTCGTGCTAAACACGCACAATCGCATACACTCAGTCGGTCACCTGACTCGATCGCACACAATCATCCACACGCATGACTCAATCGCATACAAACACCCAGTCGCACGACTCAGTCGCACGACTCAGTCGCACGACATGCCTAGTCACACAACTCAGTCACACGATTGACTTAGACGCATGATTCAGTCGCACAACTCACTCAGTCGCACGGCTCAATCACATGACAGACCCAGTCGCCTGAACTGCATAATCGCGACTGTGGTCGGGCTGAGCAGCCCCCGAGCTGCTCTAACGCGGGTTTTATACCACGAGCACTTCCAGAAACACTCAACAAACATACACAAACATGAAACACAAGCAGAAAGACCTCACACGCACCCACTCGACTCATGTGCTCGGATGAACCCGAGCACCCGAAACCCTAGAAAACGCAGCAGTAAAACTGAACCAAAAACGGGTTGAACAAGGTTGTCTACCTGCTAAGAATGCGTATACACGATGATACCCAAGATTTGGCAGTGAAAACGCGACAAACGTGACGATTTTAGGTGCTAGATCGAGAGAGAAAGTGGAGAAAATGTTGAAGGTGAAGAAGATGAAGATGAGGATAAATGGCTGGGAATGGGGTTTATATACCCAGCCCAGGTTTGCAAAATTACAAGTTTAGTCCCTGCACTTACCCTCGAGTTTCCCAAAAATTTGTTTCGGTTGATTACGATCTTAAAATGTTCGTTATATTACGGTTAAAAGCGTGTCTAATGGCATTTGATAGCCTAAAATGGTTTTATTAATGACAATGATCGAAATTAAAAATGATGTATTTGGTGATAATGGTGATGAAATTTATAAAAGTTTTATGCTTAACATACGTTCTCGAAGGAAGTGCAGGCACAAGGAAAAAATAAGCAGACATGATTCCTTAAAGCAGGAGTTCATGAAGAAAAGGAAGAATAATTAAAATATTTCTATGTTATTTATGTCGTTCGACGGACCTTAAGGTGACGGATGTCACAATTATATTTTACTGTCATTATGATATAACCATTAATTCGGATGTGGAATGGTTTGATAATATAGATAGCGCTACCTAGGAAATTATTTCTGCACCAACAGGATGAGTGTTGTGATACTATATTATCTGATTTGTGATTTATATTGTGCAGTTATAAATCATCTGTTTATAAGAAGGTTTGGTTGTAATTATGTTGCATCAATATATATGTTTTGTTAAAATATCAAACCTATGATCTCATTAACTCTTTGTTGATTATTTTGAGTATGTTTTTTCATGTATCCAACATGTCTAATAGTTTAATATTCTTTTTTGATGTGTACAATGGTCGGAGAGAAGTCATGGGAAAAGTTTGTGTGAATTTAACTGTTAATCTATACGATCTTAGTCTGGCGGTGAATGCTCATTTTCATTGTCACTAAAAATGAAGCAGTTAGATAATATGTTTTGTAATAGGATTATGTTGTATTAAATTTTAACTACTAATGATATGATGTAATCTTAATCATCTATAATCATACAATATATTATGTTTTGTTATGTTTTATTGGGTTGAATTCTTTTAAACTTTCTTGATCAATATGTTCCGAACGAGCTAATCACATCCAAAGTATTTCACGTTTTCACCAGGATGTAACATTAAGTATTTTTCTAAAATATATGTAAAGTAACGTCCTCCCTTGTATACGATTAACAGCACATATTTAAATGCATTTAATACGTGATAATCGCTACCCATCATGAGGTTCATATGATCACATTCAATGTAAAAAAAAACACTTTCACGGATTAGGTGTCAAAATCTAATTAGTTCAGTACATGGTCACACGATTTTTATTCTTGCCCAAAACAAGTAACTTCCTCTGAGTTGACATATCATTTTGTCGTTATTAGTGATATAAGCACCAAATTGCACCATTGTTGATATTTATGTTAATTTGATGTCTCATACGTTCATGATACTATCATCTATTTCATTTATAACTAGATATTTCACTCATTGCATGTTGTCGTAACATCGTACGTTGCGTGATAAAATATAGACTACAAACAATCTAATTCATTTCTAAACTAAGTTTACGTAAATATGTAGATTGATTCAAATTTATATTGTTGAATGAAAACGTATTATATTTGACCGATTCTTTTACAAACAAAATTTATGTCGAAACATAGATTTACAATCGTTCTGACTCGTTTAAACTAAATTTAGGTAGAAACGTAGAGTAATGACAATATATTATATTTGGCATGCCCCATGTGCTTTGATACAAAACTTACGTCGAAACGTAACATTATATAAAGTTAAACACGAAAATATTTCATATTTAACATAAGTCAGTTTAAGTAAAACGTCAAGTTATGTTTTATATTTGTAAATAATTGTATTTGACAAAAAATGAAAAACTAATAGAAAAGGGAAAAATTATTTAGCCACTCCAATAATTTGAATCAAGTTTAAAAGGAGAAAGAACAAACCACTGAACCATGACTCGAGTTATGCTTCAAATTTGCAAGGTATACCATATAACATAAATTGACATAGAATAAAAAGAATAATAAATCCCACCGACTTTTATAATTATGTATTAGTATAATGGTTGTATATAGCTACAAACCCTACCACGGGTGATATTTTGTCCATTTAAAGTCTTTTGATATAATCATAATTTCATGTTTTCTTATAATGGTCAAATGGTTATATTTTGTTAGATCTCATCAAATTGCTATCAAGAACTAATGTTTAGTTGACATATTAATTAAGCTTAAATACTCCAAGACTTTATTAAAATAGTGTAATGTATAGGGTTCAATTCTTACATGTAACAAAAAAGAGGGTTCTAGATTGGGAAAAAGAATTTTCACCTAAAGTGGGTTTTCTTCTGAGTGTGGTATCAGGTTCGGTACTAATAAGTACGTACTGATGTACAAACTTTGCTTCAAGAACTTGTCAACCTAGCGACTTAAGATTTCGTACTTGAGTAACGTAGATGATTTTGTGCATCAGTCGCCCATCAATAATCCAATCAGTCTTTTAAAAGAATACGTCAAAATATCGTTTCGGTGATTTTCCCAAAAAAAAATTTAACTATCATCATGAATACTCTTTTATTCTTCTTCAACTTTATCAAAAAATATCTTATGCATTTATGATGAGAATGATGAACAAAGCATATTCGGATGAAAAACAAATTGCAAGTTCTCAATTGTTATGATCCTCCTTGACCTTTGTGGGCATTTGGCTGCTACTTTGTAGTTTTATTTACCGGCTATGACAAACTAACCACCCAAATCAGTCATCTTTGCATTTGGCTCCTTTATACCACTTTTCCACCACCGCCTCCTATCACTTCCAATAGCAACTGCACAATCTACAATATTCTTTTAGATATTTTGATGGTTCAAATATTCAATAAAGGTGACAACTCTCATTCTAATATCATCTAAGATAAAGTTATGAAAAGTTGTCGTTTCAATGCTAAAAGAGACGTTGACGCCATATAGATTATGATTGACATCAAGAGTTAGTGGGTGCAAGCATGCAACCCTGATGATAGTTAAAGCTCCAATTTATGAATGACAATTTCGGGTAATTTTCATTAGCAAGGTACCGTAAGTATATATTATTATAATAATAAACCCTAACTAATCTATTATATGTCGTAATTGTGACAAATCATGTACTCTTGATGGTTGACAATGGAGTAATAAAGGATGAGAGTTAGGTTTGCGGGTTCTTGAGCTTGTTAATTATGTAGAAAACTCAACTATGCCAACTAATTTAATAAGCACACAGGGTTTAGGTTGACCCTGATTCGTTTAACATAAAATTAAAAATGTTTGAAATTTTTTTATATTTTAAAATTTACTTTTCCAAGACGACGAGTATGATTCTAATAGAGTTGTACCAATGGAAAAGATTGGTTAAATGTAATCTTATAGTTATATAGTTGCTACCAAAGGGCCGTTCCCGTAATAGTGCCGAGGTTGCTTGATATATTGTTGTTTCTGTTCAAAAAGTTAATGCTTCAAGTCTCATATATTATATATAGTGAACAAATGATGTTGATTAATAGCACGTTTACTAAGTACTTGAGTTTGCCATCCTGAATAAAGTTATATTATTGCTAATTGAACATTTTACACTATAATCTTTTGATTTTGTATATTGAGTTATGGGTATCGATGATCATTGTCATTCAAACAGGTCTTGTACAAGTTATGTCCTTTAATATCTACAGGTTTTTGTACAACTTCTCGACACGATTTAACTAATTATAGGTGGGGTTCAGGTTGGATTATACACTTGGACAAAGTGCTGGACTTAATTATTGTTGACACCTTGATAAAGAGTGACATTTTACTATTTTAGACCGTATTTTGCCATGTAACCAATTTTCTTTTGTATGATTATAATTGGAACTGATTTTTTTAGCTTAATTATTTGTCCATATGTGTTCAAAACTTAGTTACACCAAACCAAATAAGAAATGTTCCTAGATTTTTTGGTCCAATCAAGTCAATAAGCATGTGCAATAATTAATTTTAAAAGTGTTCCCATTTGACAAACTAGAGTGTTTTGGTTCACAATCATGTCACTGGTTTTCTTTTTTGTTGCTAATCATGCTACTAATTCGTTCTAGTTCATATGTATGTTGAACCGCGATATGTAATACGCATACTTTGGTCAAATAACAACCACTGAATATACTTTAATACCTGAATTAACAAGACACTTAATTGCAGTATGTTGCTGTACTAGTTAATTAACATCTCGTTGTTCTAAATTACTAAAAGTCAATGAGTTTCAATTTGGTTAATTAGAAGAATGCGTATTCTAAAGATACGATAATGCTGTTGTGGTTTACGCTTATTAGTTGTGCAAACCGGGCTTAATAAAAAGTGAGTTATAGTTTTTGATTAAGTTTGATCAAGTCGATTACGGACTCAAACTCGATCATAGCTAAGTTCATTAGGTTGAACATTATATTTATATATATATATATATATATATATATATATATATATATTCTAATTACCAAGTTTTTATGTATATATTCTTATGCATGACGTACAACTATTTAATCTTTTTATTTTTTAAACCTACTACTTTTACATATTTTACTAATTAAGCATTGTAACTTTTTATATTCAATTTTCGGCCCCTATATTTGCCATCATTTATAACTTTTTGTTTTACATTTCACTCGTATTTTGGAGAGTTAAAACGTCGTAAGTTGCATGTGTGGTTGAATGTTGTTATGTTTATTTTTTCCCGTTTAACAGCCCGTCAGAACGTGCGGGTCTTGGGTCAAATTATTTATTGTATTTTTTATATTTATATTTTACGTGGGTGGTTTATATATACTTTCAAGTTCGATTTTCTTTTTTTTCTTTTTTATTTCCTTTTTAATACGATTTTTTTTCAATTTTGGTGGTCGCTCATAGTAATTTAACATTCTTATTATTTGATATAGTTTTACGCTACCATCGCAACGCAGGGACTTAATATTAGTTTTATCTATTTATAAACATATCTTTTTATATAGAAAAGAATAATTATATATATAATAATTACGAACTTTCTTATATATTATGGGTGTACAATTACATGCTTTAAGAGTACCCAACTTTTGTCTTATTCTTTTTAATCTTTAACTTTTTTTTAACCTAACACTTTTACATCTTTTAAAATTTACCTTAAATATTATTTTACTTTTAACTTTAGTCCTTATAATTTTTATATTTTAACGTATTACGTTTTGGTTTACATTTTGCAAGTTAACACGCCACAATGTGGATGTGTATTTCAACGTTTTTACGCTTATTTTTTTTTCCATTTAACGATACCGTCACAACGTGTTGGTCCATGATCGACTTAGTTATTATTGTTTTACGTCTCGTCTAACGATGATGTGTTATTGGTTCTACGTTTCGGTTGGTGGTAGTTAACGATGGTGTCCTATGTGTTACTTGGCATGACTTTACGCTCCCCGCAGCAACACATGTGGCTTAATACTAGTTTTTCCACAAATGCAACATTGAATACAAAGCTTCAAAGTTGTTTTGAAACACTTAAAGAAGACGCTACGTTGTCATCCAACCAACCACACTACTAGTTAACGATGCCATAAGTAATTTTATAATTAAATTAGTTATATATTACATAAAACTTTAATAATATATTGTTCTATTATTTATGTATTAAATAATAAAATAAATATATTTTTTTAAAATAAAATAATTAACGATTTTTAGAGGAGATGGTATTTAGTTTAGCTATGGAGAAATACAATACAAACAAATTCTAAATTAGTTGGCAAATACCTTCATATGTGTATGAGATGTTTGAATCTTAATTTATAAAAATGATATTTTCACTAAAAAAGTGTCGTTGGTTCAACTAGTACTCGACAAAATCCAAATAGTCCGTTTGATCATTATCATCCAAGCCATGCGAGCAGAACTAGTTATAGTATGTTCCAATCCAACCAGTCTTGTTTTAATAGAATTCCGAAGACGTAACTCTAAATCAGGTGACCATCACCATCGATTGCTAATCAACATACATCTTTTTGACTGAGAAAAAGCAAAACTTGATAAAGATCATCAAGATAACCTACAAATTGGCTACCTTAGCAAGTGCATGCACATACATATGGGTTTCAATCACTTTCATTCCGTTGTCTTTCAAAAACCTCCTTTTAAACCTATCTACAATCAAAATTGATTCCATAACTAACCCATTACTCAAAGCTTTTTCTTTTTCGCCATAATCTCATGAGTAATTATGTACACCACTGCAATCATCACTCATGCAATGCAAAGTTACATCATGAATCTTTGTTACCCCATTAAACGACACACTATGACTTTTCCACTACGAGTTGCTTTCATTTGACTATTTTTCTATTTTACTTTATTGTCTGATATTTTACGAATACAAAAACTCGACTACATGTAAGTAGTTGCTGCGATTAAAAATCTCCTTTTGGCTTGAATAAACTCTAAACTGTACGTATTCTTTCATGCATTTGCTTAATGCATACTAAATTAAAGGAACACTTTGATTGTGTTTTAGGTCACAAACCAAAATTGTTTAACATTCTTTGTGTTTTGGCTTTCGAAAGATCCATACAACATAAATAATAATCGAACAATACGATCTATATTAGAAAGAATGTATTAATTATAGCTTATGGTTTTTGTACGGATTAATTATCGCAATAGTACTTACCATATATTTAGGAGTTCTTGTTAGTGTTAAACTTTTACATCTATGAGGACATGATCCATGATAATTTATAAGTCGAGGGCTTCACTGGAAACAATCTATCTTTTAAGGTAAGAATTTAACCTCATCTCGGTCTCTCAAGACTATTTTTTAAAATGTGATATTACTAGGTACGTTTATTTTTCTTGTTCAAAAAATATTTGAATATGTTGTCTTCTTAATTATCTCACTAGTTTTCCGTTGCTCTTTCTAATAGTCTATTCCAAATGTTAAAATTATATATTGATAACTAGAAATATAAATATACACAAACACTATTCACCACTTATGATAATGACACATTTCTCGATCTCTTCATATTCCCATTCAGATTCTAGCATTCATGGAGTGACATAGTGTCCATTCACATTTGCTTCAAAGGTGCATTATCTTTGCATAAAAGGTATGCAAACGTGGGGTACCCTACACTCAACATAGCCCAACACTGTCCTAATCAAGTTTATCCCTACAGCCAACCTGCCTTGTATAGAAGATGGTTTACACGAATCTTGGGCCCAAACTTCTTCTAAATATCTAATTTGGAAGCCAATAAAGATTCCTAGTTGCCCTTTATCAAGATCCACCTAGTTTTTTGCATGCGTCGATCTGACAAGCCATTTAAGTGGACGACAAACTTAAATGTAATAGTCTTTATGTTCAATAAGAGCCCATTAGTTGATGTTTCACTTGATGATTCAAGTCCTTAACCAACAATCATTTGCATTAATCCACATGATGTAGAATTAGTTACAATAAAATACGTTAGTTTCTATCAAACCCTTGGCAATATTGTGAGTAGATTGTGTATTAGTTAATTGTAATATGTATGCATGAAATGGGGGTGATTAATTCATTATAAAGTGTTAAAGTGTTTTAAATGTACGTTTGGATAATGAGTAGCTTTAATTAAAAAAATATTGCAGTTAGGGCAGAGGTCATCAAAATAACTGGTTTTAAACTAGACCAGTTTATTAATTAACAGTAATTGAATCAGTATTTGAACTAGTGATTGAAACAGACAGTTTGAACTGGTGATTGAAGCCAGCGGTTCAAATTGGTTTGAACTTAACTAATTAGATGTCAACCTAACGAAAATATTCAACGACCACATATTAATTGTGCCGAAACATTTATCCTGGTTATTAGATTGGCCACCGTTCACATTGTTCTTAGTTTGGAAGTGTCTCGCTCTAAGCTTACTCATTAGCTAGACGTGAAGAATGTTTTTCTCATGGGTTACTTCACTAGACGGTATACATGCATTGATTTTTTGGGGTGGGCTCTAGTCACCTAGATTAAATACGTAAACTATATAAATCTTTATATCACCTTAAATAGGCTTTTTGTTGTATTGTACCAGCAATTTTTCTAACTACATCTTTACTTATATTAGCTTTCGAACAATTGTTAAGATTCTTTGTTATTTATATATCTACGGCGTCGTGTTATAACTTATCTCTTGACTTACGTGGATGCATGATATTGTTATTATCAACTCCTCTACTAAGTTGATACATTGCATTATCACTTCTCTAAGTTTCGAGTTAACCATGATTGGTTTAAGGCCTCCACGCTAGTTTTTGAGTAATGTTACTACTTGCACTAAATATGAACGTTTTTCTCTCATACTTTATATGCTCGATACATGTTTAGATCGTGTCAAGATGTCTAATTGTAACTTTACTTTTGTTGACACTAATGCTAAATTTAGTCTTAAGGCCTTCGGTTGAAGAACATGTGTTATATATATCACAGAGTTGTTGGTGTCTTAAAATACTTAACTACACTCGATTAGAGATCTTGTATGCAATTCAACAATGATTTCTAAATGTGCATTATCCTCGGAAAGCACACTTCAATGCTCTTGAAGGTTGTTCTCCATTACATTAGACAAACCATAGATCATAGGCTTCAATTATATGCATCGTCCATTTCTTGTCTCAAAGCCTATTTAGACATTTGCCCAGATACTTGGCATTCCACTTTTGCTACTATGTACTCCTAGGTGATAATTTGTTATCTTGATCTCTCAAACACTAGGCTCATGTATGTCTCTTAAGTGCTAAAACTAAATACCAAGGAATTGATAATGTTGTTGCTAAAGCATGTTAGATGCATAATCTTCTTCTTTAGCTTCGTTGTCCTTTACTACATGTCTTTATTGTCTATTGTGACAATGCTAGTACCTCATACTTGTCTATTAACCCGGTTCAACATCAATATATGAGAAAATATTAAGATGGACATTCATTTTATTCAAAAACGAAGGGAGATGATTCAACTTTATGTTCAATATGCTGCATCATCATTCCAATATGCAAACATCTTCATCAAGCTAGGGTTTGTCGTCATCTCTGTTGATTGTCGCTTCAGTTTGAATGTTCGCCTTTTTCCCATTAAATTGTGGATATATAATAGATATTGTAATTATAGTTTGTTATATTGGGGTTAAGGCCATTGTTTATAATCTAGGTTTCATTTTGATTGTAAGTTGTTTATTTAATACGTAGAAATTCCGTATTAAAGGTACTCATACGTATACAACTTATCAAATAACAAAGAGTTTAACGAGTTACGTAAAGAAAATAATATCCTAAGGAAACAAATGAAAAGCAACACCAATAATGTGAATCAAGTGATTCTAGGATAAGTAACTTTCATAATATCTTTTCAATAATGTAGCTACATATGTTAGTAAACATGTTTATTTTTAAAGGAGTAACGATCTTTGTCAAATGGATAGATCCACAAGGGAATCAAAGGGGGCTCATATATGAAAGACTTTATTATAATGGAAACCTACATGTTGTTGAAGTCAACAAAATGTGTATAATCAAAGAAAGATGAACTGTTCATACAACTCGACTGATGTTATGTCTAGAGTGATGATAATGGCACATTATCAGAATGCTCCTAATCATTACATTCGCGAAAGGTGTATACGGGACATATTGATCATTTATAGAATGAATCTAACACGTATATTGTCTGTCTAGATGAATATGTGATTGAAGTATTCTTAGATTTAAGAAAAATAAAGATATGATAATGGGATACAATATTCCTACAATTTGAAGATACCCATTAGAAGGAAAAAGACACTGTCTATCTTCACTTTCATGATAACTGAGAGAGAAAGATATTATACATACATATATATATATATATATATATATATATATATATATATATATATTAAGAAATAGGTTCACTTTTATATTAAAAATATTAATTCCAACGATACTCTCGTTAGCCATGTGAAATATTATAGTACATTACCGTTTACAAATACGCCTAGAAAAAATAAAATAAGCAATATTTATGTACCAAACTTGATTCGAACATTCGTCTTTAGTATATATTGCAACGAGTCTTCATAAAGTATCTTGACACGAGTCTTCATCACGTTCAAGTCTTCAAGTATACCCCTTGACTACAACAAATAACAAACAAAAGATTGACGGTTGTGGCTGAGGATCATGTTAGACACGAGTCCCTTAAAACAGATTTCGTGTCTCTACTCAAGACAACACGTCTGTTTCCCAGAGTACAGCAGCCAAAGCAGTATGTACTGCTGGAGAGTGCCTCGGCCCGAGAGATCACCGGTAAAGTATGTGTTATAATATTATGTGGAAAAAGATTGAAGATGATGGTATAGGAAGAACAATTTAGAAAGTACTCATCTCTAAATTTCAATAAAACGTGTTGACACTCAAGAAAATAAATTTCTTTTTTTTTCTTCTCATCATCATAAGTTTGTTTATATATTCATGCTAATAAGTTCATACAATGTGAGTTTTATGATTCACAACCAAAACTCTCATTTGATTTATGAAATGTTTTATGAGATCAAATTAAACTATCATTTTATTCATGACAAGTTTAATACCAATTAAATAAAAATTATGATCCATAATAGACATTCATAATATTTATTAAAAGACTTGGTCAACATAAAACATCCATATTAATCAAAACATGGCTTTATTAGCATTATGCAAGAAATTATAAAATTTCCTACAATAACCACCCAAGTTTTACTTTCTTCATTTCGACCACTCAACTTCGAGCATCGATATCTAATTCATCTTAGCTTCAGTTTGGACACGGTTAGTTCATAACAAACGAGAACTTAAACCAATAAATAAATAACTATTTATATAAAAAACATATAAATATAATTATTTTGTGTCCAAAATTCCAACACTCCCCCACATGAATGGAGATCGATCAAAATACATAAAATTCCTGAAAACTTGACAGTTGAGTCTTACAGGATAGGTTGGTGTTCCCATTGAACCTTCCTTTGTGAAGCATATTTAGCCTACTGGTTGTTTAGATCCAGAATTATTATCTATTACTTTGTCAAGTCGATATAGATAACCTCAATCGAGATAAGTATTCATTATGTGTTCTTAACTCGTAAGTTAATAATGTCTTTTGTGAAACTTCTAAGTGTATTTGAAAATTACAATTCTTATTTCAAGACGAACACATCTCTTTTATGTCTTTGGTAGTAGACATCTCTCAAGATTCTAAATCTAACTAATTAGAATTTGAGTCTATCATACACTTCTTATGACCTTTGTGTACTACACTAGATCATGTGTTTACAATATCTTTGGATTGTCAAAATCCATATTGCTAACATTTTATTTTCAAATGCAAGAAACCCTCATATTTAAGTGTTATTGGATAACATCCATTGGGGTGATGAAAGGTTCTCTCTTTCTAAATAGGTTTGGGAGACCCCCACATTTAACTGTTATTGAATAACATTCATACAGGGTAATAAAAGGTTCTCCCTTTCTAATAGGTTTGAGAAAACTTTTCATAAAATCATTTCTACATACCCTAAAGGGTTGTTTCTAAAATGACCTCTCCCCTACATTTCTTGCACTTTGATTTCAAAGTGAGGTTTTTATCGGACAAACCTAGAAGATTGAGTCCTCCTCATTAGGCTTTGTATACTAGATAACATTATCTAGTTAGTTAAGTTTTCCATAGGTTATATCAACCTCCTTTAACCAAATGAATATCCTCTTTCAACTTTGTATATACATAATTGACTTCCTTAGAGCATCATAATTTATAAGTAGTAGGTTAGCATGCTTTAGACTACAGTACTTTATCATGTGAATTGAAGATGCATCATTTTGATCCTTCACAGCTTTAAGGAATAACACATATCCCTTGTCCATATCCATATCTTGTTATAGACAAATGATGAGACTTATTCATCATCATTCGGTTTAGGAACATAACTTGTTTCCTTTTAAACCTCTCATCCACAAGCAAGTTACGAGTCATAATGCTGAACCCGATAGTCGCCTAAGCACCAACTCAGCAGTAGCCAGTCGGTAGTAACTACCGGAACTCGACATTACCACAATAGGTTGGTAGCAACTCAAAGGCAAGCTCGGTACCAATCTAGCCTACACACACTTCAGTAGTTGGCATTGAGTTAAGACCAAGTTCTTAGTAGCATCTTTCAAAACTACTTAACCGACTTTCAAGCAAAACAGTGCGAGTGTGCGAAGTGCAAAAGGCACTATCTTCCCTTTGACTTATAAAGACTTAATAATAAGTCTTGATTCAATTCACTTTGGTGAACACATTTATCATTAACAAGATAAATGACACTCATCTATAATCAATATTACATTAAGATAGAGTCAAACACATTGACACTAAATAATATGCAATTCATAAAGTTTGCCTAAAGTTATTGCCACACATGTATTGTTATTCCCTTTAAGCTATGTATAACTAGGATACTTTCCCAAACGAAAGAAAAATCCTCCACCTAACTCAACATTAAGATGGTAGACACATCAACATTTAGATTTTTCAAAATGAATTTAACAAAATTCATTAAAGATAACATATATTGCTTTCATATGTATATTTATCCACATTTGTGAATTTTTATGATAATTTCAAGTGAATTTAATCGATATATTTCATACTTTTGTATTTCATCTCAATACACTTATCCTATTTTCAATCTCATGATACACTTATCATATTTTCGATCTCATGATATTGTATGTAAGGCCCCGTTCCCGGGATGCTTACAGCTGGGTTCTCATCGCACATAAACATATAATTACATTTGTATTTAATAAATCGCAGCGGAAAACTAAAACAACTTTCATTTCCATGTAAATGCTTTTGCAAACTAATGCAACATTCATTACCAAAAATAGTTTGTTCGCATTACAATGCAAAAACATTAATAAAAAGAATGCCATCCCAAAAGAGCTGAGTAGTCGCCCGTGCCATCCTCAGCAATCATTACCTGCTGACTGGAAACACATCAAAGTCAGCGTTGCTGAGTGAGTTCTAGTTTTATAAATAAAACATACTTTACTTTCAGATAAAACCGTTCGTACTTTTACATGATCACACATCATACGTACACATAGATATATCATTATTATCTTCTTCATTCGTTCATTCGTTCTTTCATTACTTACTTGCGCATCGGACATCATCCCAAACCAATACCATGTGCTACACCCCGGTTAGTCGTATCTACCGGGCCGAAGTCAACAAATGACAGCTAAACGTATGCCACGGTACTAGGAGTAACCATCAGTCTTAGCTACTGGGCCGAAGTCAACGAATGACAGCTAAACGTATGCCACAGTACTAGGGTTGAGCGGTAGAGGTTCTACATTTAGGGTCAATCACCAAGAAGGACCCCGTATCCGATGTGTGCAAGACGTTTCATTCGTTCATTAATACATGCATTCATTCATCATGTTCCTCTTTCTTTATCTTTCACTTTACGTTACATAATACTTCGTTCATTCATCATAACAAGTAAAGCCACAGGAAAGATATACATACATCATAATGAGGAACATAACATGCATCAACATCGCATCATACATGGCAACATCATACATACATAACGTACAACATCATCACCCTCATCATGCCCAACATGCTTCTAAGACCTTGATCGTCATCTTAAAAACTCTTATGGGAACCTTTACATCAACACTTACATATGCACTTTCCCCCGAAAGTCAGAAGTCAATCTACACCTTCCTCGGGTTCAACAGCCCTATTCGGGCGTATGGACACCCTTCAGTCGCATTGCCTCCATGCGACTGAACATTATGCGATTGAACTAATACGGATGAACACCTATGCGAATGAACATCTAGTCGTCGAATGGACCCTCAGTCGCATGACCCCCATGCGACTGGCCCTCCAGTCGTGCGAATGAACCCCAATCATGCGAATGGACCCCAATCGCACCCTAATCGGCGTATGGCCTCCATTCGGCCTCCAGTCGGTCGCCTAGCCCTAACTGATGCAGAATGCAGTTCAACCGACTGCAGCCGAGGGTTTTCGGCCCCAAAACTCATCTAAACCCATTTTAAGCCTAAATCGACCATCCTAAACCTAGGGATGCATACCATATTTATTCAAGCACAACCAAGAAAGAAATCAAGTCACAATCGCGTCATACATATACATACACATACACAAACGGGTCAACTTACACACATACGAAAAACTCGATTTCAGATGTTTCCAGCCCCAAATCGTTTGAAAACAAGTAAAGAGGGGTCCTAGAACTCACCTAAATGAGCACAACGACAAAGCTTGATTCGGCTTGCTTCACGACGATTTTGGCGACCCGAACCGACCTGAACCACACTTTTTCTCCTTTTCTCTTCTTTCTCTCTATTCTCTCTTCGTGAGCTGAAATGTGAGTGTGGGGAGAGTGGGCTGCCCTCTCCCTACATATATCACCACATTTCCCAACTTTTCTTCTTGGCGGTTTGGTCCCTCGACTTTTGGACTTATTTTCTTTTCTTTCTTCACCGGCTTCAAAATAATAAATTCCGGGTGTTACAAGTCCACCCCCTTAAATAGGTTTCGTCCCCAAAACCTGTTATTCATCGAACAAACGTGGATAATGCTGTCTCACTTCTTCCTCAGTCTCCCACGTTGACTCGGATCCCTTCCTGTGCTTCCACTGTACATGCACAAGAGGAACCACTTTATTCCTTAGCCTCTTTTCCTTACGATCGATGATTGCCACCGGTGCTCACATAATTGAGCCTTTCATCTATTTCAATGTCCTCATGGAACAATTCTCATCAGCTATACACTTTCTCAGATGAGATACATGGAATGTCGGTGAATCCCACTTAACTCATCTGGCAACTCCAATCTATAGGCCACCTCCCCTACTCGAGCAATGATTCGGAAAGGGCCTATATATCTTGGCTCAACTTGCCCCGCTTTCTGAATCTGATAATACCCTTCCAAGGTGAGACCTTCAACATAACCCGGTCACCCACCTGGAACTCAATTGGCCTACGTCGCTTATCGGCATACGACTTCTGTCTATCCTTGGCTGCCTTCATGAAGGCTTTAATCTTTTCAAGCTTCTCTGTCGTAGCCTCGATTACCTCGACGCTCCCCAATTCCTTCTGACCAATATCACCCCAACAAACGGGTATTCTGCATCTCCTACCGTATAGCATCTCATATGGTGGCATACCAATACTGGCATGATAGCTGTTGTTGTATGAGAATTCAGCTAACGGCAGGTGGTCATCCCAACTTCCACCAAAATCGATCACACATGCCCGAGCATGTCTTCCAGTGTCTGAATGGTCCTTCTGACTGACCATCAGTCTGGGGATGATAAGCCGTGCTAATATGTAACCTCGTCCCCATAGCGTCGTGGAATTTCTTCCAAAATTTAGATGTAAACCGAGTGTCACGATCAGACACAATAGACACCGGCACACCATGACGAGCTACAATTTCCTTGATGAACAGATCAGCCAACCTCTCAGATGAATACGTCTCGCGGATCGGTAGAAAATGAGCGCTCTTCGTCAGACGATCAACTATCACCCATATGGCATCGTACCCTTTCGGGGTACGCGCAGCTTCGTAATGAAGTCCATGGTGATGTGCTCCCATTTCCATTCTGGTATATCCAAAGGTTGTATCTTCCCATACGGCTTTTGATGCTCTGCCTTCACCTGTAAGCAAGTAAGGCACTTACTCACATACTCCACCACGTCGCGCTTCCATACCCGGCCACCAATAATCTTTCTTCATGTCATGGTACATTTTCGTGGCACCAGGATGAATGAGTATCGAGTCTTGTGAGCTTCATCCATTATCTTCACCCGTAGATCCCCAAAACGAGGAATCCACACACGGCCGAATCGAGTTCTAACACCGAGTGTGTTTTCACCCAATTCCCCAACCAGACCTCTCATTCTTCCGAGTTAAGGTGATCTTCTTTCAATGCCTCATCTTGCAACTCCTTAACTTGCTTCATCACATCGGAGGTCATGATTAATTGATAAGCTTTCACCCGAATCGTTCGGGCCTTTCCTTCCGGCTAAGGGCATCCGCCACCACATTAGCTTTGCTTGGATGGTAATGGATCTCGCAATCATAATCCTTTATAAGTTCCAACCATCTCCTCTGCCTCATGTTCAGATCCTTTTGCTCGAAGAAGTACTTACTTCAGCTCTTATGATCGGTGAATATGGTGCACTTCGTCCCGTAGAGATAGTGCCTCCAGATCTTCAATGCAAAGACCACGGCTGCTAGCTCCAAGTCATGAGTAGGATAATTGACCTCATGAACCTTTAACTATCGAGATGCATAGGCTATAACCTTCCCTCTCCGCATTAACACATACCCCAACCCGAGTAGGAAGCATCAGAATAAACCACTAGATCTCACTTCCATCGGGTAATGACAGAACAGGAGCTTGAGTCAGTCTTGCTTTCAGCTCTTCGAACGCCTTCTCTTGAGCTTGACCCCATACAAATTTCACATCCTTTCGGGTCAACTTAGTTGGGAGAAGCAATCTTAGAGAAGTCTTGGATGAATCTTCTATAGTAGCCCGCCCCAAGCCCAAGAAACTACGGATCTCGGATGGCGTCTTTGGTGACTTCCATTGCATAACCGCCTCCACCCTTCGCCGGGTCAACCATAATCCCGTCAGGGTTCACCACATGACCCAAAAACTGAACTTCGCGCAACCAAAATGCGCACTTGGAGAATTTAGCATACAATTTCTCCCTTCTCAACGTCTCTAGAACCTCTCGAATGTGACCGGCATGCTCAATCTCGCTCTTCGAATAAATCAGGATATCATCAATAAACACAATCACTGATTTATCCAACATAGGCCGACACACACGGTTCATCAGATCCATAAAAGCAGCTGGCGCGTTGGTCAAACCAAAGGACATGACAAGAAACTCGTAATGGCCATAGCGCGTACGGAAAGCTGTTTTAGGGATATCTTGCTCCTTCACCTTCAACTGATGATAACCAGATCGAAGATCTATTCGAGAACCAACTAGCACCCTGAAGCTGGTCGAACAAATCATCTATCCTCGGTAAGGGGTAGCGGTTCTTCACTGTCAACTTGTTCAGTTCGCGGTAGTTAATGCACATCCTCATACTACCATCCTTCTTCTTTACAAATAGGACCGGAGCACCCCAAGGAGAGATACTCGGTCTAATGAACCCCTTATCAAGCAGCTCTCGCAGCTGCTCCATCAACTCTTTCATCTCGGTTGGAGCCAACCGATATGGTGCCTTGGCAACAGGTTGGGCACCCGGTATCAGATCAATCTGAAATTCAATTCTCTGTCGGGTGGCACTCCTGATAAGTCTTCTGGAACACGTCTGGAAAGTCACACACCACTGGTACATCAGCTAGTTGTGGTGTTGGTGTATCCACATCCTTTACATAAGCCAAGTAGGCGCTACATCCACGCCTCATACACTTTCCCGCCACCGCCATTGAGATCACCTTCGGAATCGTAGTAACCCGATCACCATAAACCGTTACCAAACTTCCGTCAGGCGCTGTCAACCGAACCATCTTCTTGCGACACACAATGTTCGCCTCGAAATCCGCAACCAATCCATCCCAAGAACCAAATCGAACCACCCAAGGTTCACAAACGGTCTAACAGGAAACTTGTGACCCTCAAGTTCCACATCACATTCTCTATCATCTCAGAAATCCTGGTAGACTTACCTATGGCAGTTTCTACATCAAAGGGCGCATCAACACGTCTACTACTAACAGGCAGCTTAGCACAGAAAACAGCAGAAATAAAACTCTTACTAGCACCCCAATCAAATAACACAGAAGCTAAAGTCTGGTCACTAGAAACGTACCGGACACAACGTCAGGGTCCGTCCTAGCCTCCTCCTGTGTCATGGTGAACGCTCTGGTGCTCGCCCTCGCCCATCACTTCCCGTCTTCTTCACCCCTGAACCCTCAGTCCTCGACTTCTTACAATCTTGCTCATATGACCCGTTTCCCCATAGTTAAAACATTTGCCGACAGGCAATCCTTCGCCATATGCCCTGTCTTCCCACACTTGAAGCACAAGTTTGACCCAAACCTACATTCCCCGCTGTGCTCTCTTCCACACTTGCCACACCTTTTCGACCCCGCACTTGATGTGACCACATGGCGTTCATCCACCCGTGCCTTTTTGTTACCAATCGGGGCATCACCCCGACCGAACCGTTTCCCGTTCCAGTTCCGATCACCACCACCCTTCCTACTCGCCCAGTCACCACCACCTCCCGCTCGTCATACAGCCTCCCTGCCAAATCAACTGCCGACCTAAACGTGCTTGGCCGGGCGGCGATCATATGCCGGCGAACATCCACCGGTAAACCTGAATATACCTCTTGATTTTCCGAGACAGAGGCGTCACCTGATCAGGCACAAGCCGTGCCATTTCATTAAACTTGGTGGTATACTGCTGGTGTGTCATGGTTCTAGCCTCCAACTGTAAGAACTCCCGTTCCAACTTATCCATTTCCCGATGAGGACAAAATTCCTCAATCACCAACCTTCTCAGCTCAGGCCATTTCATTTTCCCAATGGCCCTACTACCCTCAGCTTGGACAATGTTGTCCCACCAGCACAGAGCTGAATCCACAAAAGAGTGGGTAGCAAACTTCACCTTTTGGTCCTCTCGACACTCGCTGATATCGAGAACAGCTTCCATTTCCCTCACCCACCAGTGAGCAGCTGCAGCGGTGTCGTTTCCATCAAAAGTAGGGGGCTTGCATCTCATAAAAGCCCTATAATTGCATCCTCGTGCCGTTCGGCGCAGGCTCTTCTTCTTCCTCTTCATCATCAGATAGAACCGTTTCCGGCTCTGGTTGTTCCCGTCCTCCAGAGGATCTGTTTCTTTCTTTTCTTTCCCCTTCTCGTACAGCCTTAATAACTTCAGTCACCACAGACGGTAAGATTGTCTGCATGACCTGATGGACTTCTTCTACAACAGCCTCCTTTACTGAGGCTCTCAGATTGGCGCTTTCGTCGCCACCCTCCGTGATGAGGGGTCTCTGGTTCTTCATGAACCACCCTCTCAACTCTGGGTCTCCCTCTCTTGGGTCGCGGTTCAACACCGTGACCTCCACCCCTAGAAGCTTTCGAAGATCTACCTCCGGCCATCACACGCACACTGAAAGATTCAAACACCAACACAGTCATTCAAGGAAACAACTCATTTATGTCAAGTATAGTAAGTCCCTAATTACAGTGGCCAGTTGTGATTAGCCACTTACTTTACTCTTCATACCCCAAGTATTACCTGTCCTGACTACATCAGTATTTAAATCTGCATACAACACATAACCACATACCATGCGCACATAAAACCGGTTAACTTTACGAAAATACCTGATGGCACGCAGCTACTCAGTTGGCATCCCATTCCCATTCCGTCCCATTCTCAGTTTAAGATCAGGTTTATTTTGAAAATTTACCCATTTCACTTAAACTTTGGCTCTGATACCAACTTGTAAGGCCCCGTTCCCGGGATGCTTACAGCTGGGTTCTCATCGCACATAAAACATATAATTACATTTGTATTTAATAAATCGCAGCGGAAAACTAAAACAAACTTTCATTTCCATGTAAATGCTTTTGCAAACTAATGCAACATTCATTACCAAAAATAGTTTGTTCGCATTACAATGCAAAAACATTAATCAAAAGAATGCCATCCCAAAAGAGCTGAGTAGTCGCCCGTGCCATCCTCAGCAATCATTACCTGCCGACTGGAAACACATCAAAGTCAGCGTTGCTGAGTGAGTTCTAGTTTTATAAATAAAACATACTTTACTTTCAGATAAAACCGTTCGTACTTTTACATGATCACAAATCATACGTACACATAGATAATATCATTATTATCTTCTTCATTCGTTCATTCGTTCTTTCATTACCTTACTTGCGCATCGGACATCATCCCAAACAATACCATGTGCTACACCCCGGTTAGTCGTAGCTACCGGGCCGAAGTCAACAAATGACAGCTAAACGTATGTCACGGTACTAGGAGTAACCATCAGTCTTAGCTACTGGGCCGAAGTCAACGAATGACAGCTAAACGTATGCCACAGTACTAGGGTGAGCGGTAGAGGTTCTACATTTAGGGTCAATCACCAAGAAGGACCCCGTATCCGATGTGTGCAAGACGTTTCATTCGTTCATTAATACATGCATTCATTCATCATGTTCCTCTTTCTTTATCTTCACTTTACGTTACATAATACTTCGTTCATTCATCATAACAAGTAAAGCCACAGGAAAGAAATACATACATCATAATGAGGAACATAAACATGCATCAACATCGCATCATACATGGCAACATCATACATACATAACGTAAACATCATCACCCTCATCATGCCCAACATGCTTCTAAGACCTTGATCGTCATCTTAAAAACTCTTATGGGAACCTTTACATCAACACTTACATATGCACTTTTCCCCGAAAGTCAGAAGTCAATCTACACCTTCCTCGGGTCAACAGCCCTATTCGGGCGTATGGACACCCTTCAGTCGCATTGCCTCCATGCGACTGAACATCATGCGATTGAACTAATACGGATGAACACCTATGCGAATGAACATCCAGTCGTGCGAATGGACCCTCAGTCGCATGACCCCCATGCGACTGGCCTCCAGTCGTGCGAATGAACCCCAATCGTGCGAATGGACCCCAATCGCACCCTAATCGGCCGTATGGCTCCATCGGCCTCCAGCGGTCGCCTAGCCCTAACTGATGCAGAATGCAGTTCAACCCGACTGCAGCTGAGGGTTTTTGCCCCCAAACTCATCTAAACCCATTTTAAGCCTAAATCGACCATCCTAAACCTTAGGGATGCATACCATAACATTATTCAAGCACAACCAAGCAAGAAATCAAGTCACCCAACGCGTCATACATACATACACATACACAAATGGGTCAACTTACACACATACGAAAAACTCGATTTCAGATATTTTCCAGCCCCAAATCGTTTGAAACAAGTAAAAGAGGGGTCCTAGAACTCACCTAAACGAGCACAACGACAAGAGCTTCGATTCGGCTTGCTTCACGACGATTTTGGGGACCCGAACCGACCCGAACCAACACTTTTTCCTCCTTTTTCTCTTCTTTCTCTTATTCTTCTCTTTGTGAGCTGAAATGTGAGGTGGGGAGAGTGGGTGCCCTCTCCCTACATATATCACCACATTTCCCAACTTTTCTTCGTTGGCGAGTTGGTCCCTCGACTTTTGGACTTTATTTTCTTTTCTTTCTTCACCGGCTTCAAAATAATAAATATCCGGGTGTTACATTGTATGACATTTGACGTCTCATCTTCAACACTTAAAACAATTCAACAACTCTCAAGTTGTTTTCTATGCAAATCTCTTATTGCACTATTCGTTTAAAGTTATATATATCCGTTTAAATTATTTCCCTCATCATTTTGAAAGTCATAATAGAAATTAATTTATTTCGTTGTAAATATTACATGTGTTATCTTAAGATATTGAACACAAATAATAATACAACAAAAAATGAAACGTAAAATGTAAAACATTTTTTTTAATAGTAATCTAAACGGATAAAAGTTACATCTAGACATAAAATCTCAAAGTGTTATTATCTATAACACATTTATCATTAGCAATGATATCAATTTTATGGCATGTCTTGAGGTACTCCCTCAATATATTTCATGCATTCATACGATCAAGTTTTTCATCTTATCTTGAAACTCTAATTTAAAGATTTTATGGCATGTCTTGAGGTACTCCCTCAGTATACTTCATGCACTTATACGATCAAGTTTCTCATTTTATCTTCAAACTCTAATTTAAATAGTCAAAACCGAAAGAAAACAACGTTATGTATACATTATCTTATTCATAAGTAGTTGTATTTGAATAATTATTTCTATTCACAACAACTCAAGTGGTTTTTTTTCTTGAATAATCTCATCGAGACTATTATGTGGTTCGAGACGTGTTACTTTCCCATAAGTAGTTAACCGTTTTAGATTGCAAAACAGATGTTTTTTCATTCAAAACATTTCATAGCTTTGCAACTATTTTAAAAATATATCGTATTTACTTTATGTCTTGATCACAAAAGTCATGACCATAAAATCCAAAAATAGTATTATTATACTAATTAATATTTTAATATTTTGATTAATACTTTTGGATTTATAGAAGAAACGTTTCTAACACATTCATTAGAGATAAATGATAATAAATATGTTTTTTTAAAACAATCTTGGTTATATAGATAAATCGTTTTTAACAATGATTACAACAATCATTTTAAATATACGGTTCTTATTACATAAACCGTTTTCTAACACGCTCGTTAGAAAATAAATGATCACAAATATAATTTTAAGCTTATTGGTTAGAAATAACTACTTCTAACCCGTATGTTAGAAATAAACGAATACAAAGATCGTTTTAAAAACTTTCAGATTTATATAAAATAAATCTAGTTCTAACTTACTCGTTAGAAATAAGCGATTACATAAATCGGTTTTTTATATATAAGATATAATCCAGTTCTAACACGCTTGTTAGAAATAAACAACTACACAAAACATTGTTTTTAAGCTTATCGGTTTATATACAATAAACTCGCTTCTAACACGCTCGTTAGACTAAACGATTACAAAATCGTTTGTAAGTTTCTCGTCTCATATAAGAAAGACTATTTCTCTTTTGTTGTTGCAAAACACTAGTTTTAATTTCTTTCTAAAACAGAAATTGGTTTTGATTAAATTTTGTAATCATAAATAGTTTTGAAACCATAAACCCATGATTTTTAAATGGCTATTAGCAATTAAACCATCTCTAACACACACGTTAAATTGTTAAACATTTACAAAAATATTTTAACATATGATAGAATCAAAGTATTTGTATGGTAACTCTTTATTTTAGATTTTAGATTGTACTCCAATCTTTAATAAAATCCAAACATGGTATTGTACTTATGTTATTTCCCAAAATACTATTTGATTTTCAACAAAAATCTCAACTAATATTTTCTTTAACCTTTCGTGAACCCAAAAATATAGTAATAGGTTTTTAAAATCCAATCACGAAATCTGTTTTAAGATTGTAGAAAATAGGTTCACTTTTATATTAAAAATATTAATTCTAACAATACTCTCGTTAGCCATGTGAAATATTATAGTACACTACCATTTACAAATACAACTAGAAAAAAAAAACAATATTTATGTACCAAACTTGATTTGAACATTCGTCTTTAGTATATATTTCAACGAGTCTTCATAAAGTATTCTTGACACGAGTCTTCATCACGTTCGAGTCTTCAAGTATACCCCTTGACTATAACAAATAACAAACAAAAAATTGACGGTTGTGGCTGAGGATCGTGTTAGACACGGGTCCCTTAAAGCAGATTTTGCGTCTCTACTCAAGATAACACGTCTGTTTCCCAGGGTACAACAGCCAAAGCAGTATGTACTGCCGGAGAGTGCCTCGGCCCGAGAGATCACCGGGTACAGTATGTGTTATAATATTATGTGGAAAAAGGTTGAAGATGATGGTTAGGAAGAACAATTTAGAGAGTACTCCTCTCCAGATTTCTATAAAATTTGTTGACACTCAAGAAAATAAATTTCTTTTTTTTATTCTCATCATCATAAGTTTGTTTATATACTCATGCTAATAAATTCATATAATGTGAGTTTTATGATTCACAACCAAAACTCCCATTTGATTTATGAAATGTTTTATGAGACCAAATTAAAACTCTCATTAATTCATGACAAGTTAATACCAATTAATAAAAATTATGATCCATAATAGACATTCATAATATTTATTAAAAGACTTGGTCAACATAAAACATTCGTGTTAATCAAAATATGGCTTTATTAGCATTATGCAAAAAATTACAAAATTTCCTACAATAACCACCGAAGTTTTACTTTCTTCATTTCGACCACTCAACTTCGGGCATCGATATCTAATTCATCTTAGCTTCAGTTTGGACACGGTTAGTCATTACAAACGAGACCTTAAATCAATAAATAAATAACTATTTATATAAAAACATATAAATATAATTATTTTGTATCTAAAATTATAACAATCCCCATATGAATGGAGATCGATCAAAACACATAAATTTCCAATGAAAACTCGACAGTTGAGTCTTGCAGGATAGGTTGGTGTTCCTATTGAACCTTCCTTTGTGAAGCATATTTAACCTACTAGTTGTTTGGATCCAAAATTATTATCTATGACGAACTCAATTCACTCCACAAGTGGTTGAAATGTCAATTTGCATGAAAGATTATTTGGATGTCGTGGAAAGAGTACAAGACAAACACTCACTTGAACGAGAACTAGAATACGAAGCAGAATATGAGGTAGATAGCAGATTGATACGTGAATGACGATGATTAAGCAGCATATGATGACTACATTCGTAACAATTCTGGTTCTGGTGGCGAAGAAAAACGTACGAGTATGTAACGGACGAATAAGAATGAAGAAACGACTATGCAAAATGTTTAGTTTTTAAAAACTATTATTTAAACTTGTATTTTGTTTAAATTGTATAAATGGTTTATATAGTTCATTTTTATTATATATCTCACTTTGAGTCTTTGATTAATTTTATAAATGTTTAAATATACATCTTTAATATAAGGGACAATTGCATATATATATACATGCCCTTATAAATCTTATTAATTGCATATTTACCGAAATCAAAATCAAAATTGTATATATCCCCTTCCTTAATCTATTTTATTGCATATTTACCCAACTTAAAATTAAAATTGTATATAAACCATTCTTTAATAAAAATAATATTATATTAACTTATTCTGGCATTTTATTAATAATAAATTATAATATAGTATTTTACTCATGACTATTTGTGATTGTTTTTGTCATAATTATTAGTTCTGTAACAAATTAAAATTATGATATTTGTATTGCACTTTATTATTGTTACTCAAAAACTTGACAAAAGAATAGACTCAACACAAACGAATAAAATTATTATAAAAATCCCAAAAAGGAAAATATTTGAAGAAATAACTAAAACTCATTAGCAAAAGATGATTTTAAAAACAAAAAAACACTTAAAAATGTAAAAAAGAAAAAGAACATTTAAGAATGGGTGAATATGAATTAAAAAATTAACAAAAGTTATATTGTCGATCTATAATTTATTTTTAATTAAAAATAAACCAAATAGGTAAATTTGAAACTTTTTTCTTTAAGAAAGAGATATATGCAATTCTGGTTGTGATTGGGGTAAATATGCAATTAAAAAAATTAAAGGAGGAGACATATGCAATTTTAATTTTGAACTGTGTAAATATGCAATTAAGTTATTTTACAAGAGTAAATATACAATTATCCCTTAATATAAATAATAATATGATTATATTTTATAACAAAAAATTATATAAAATTAATATAATATACAAAAAATGTATATATATTTTAACAAAAAGAAATTAAATTTTCTTTGAATTTGAAAAAATAATTATTAGGAAGTGAATTTAAAAAAAACTGATCCGGTTTGGTAGGGTTGGGATTTTGGGTTTAAAAACTGGTTTCCAACCCGAATCGGTTTAAGGCCAAACCGGTTTTAACCGGAGTTGACCAAACCGGTTTTAACCGGAGTTGACCAAACCGGGTTCGGTTTGAAGCCCAATCCGGTTTGGGGAAAAATCCAGTTTATACATCTCAAGTTCAAGGTTCCCTTCTCCCTCTATTTTCTCAATGAAAGATATGCTTTCTGAGTAGGAGAATTATTCCTAGATAATATATAACACTTTTCTAAATTGAATACAATAAATAAAAAAAGGAAATAGTAAGTTACAGTAGTTTAATTACCACTATATTTTCAACTGAAGTAAATAAGACTTTCAACTGAAGTAAATAAGACGTGGAAACAAGATAAACAACCAAAAGCAACTGGTCTATCAAAACAGACGGTGAGTCTTCAAAAGAACTCATTTGTTTTTAAGGTACAACAGCTACACCCAGAGTGTGCTACCCATGGACCCGTGAAGTGGGGTGTTATGACACACTTGAAATCGGTTCGTTATACACAAGCCGGCTCGGGTCAGTTTGTAAATGAGTTGAACCAGAGCCAAGGTAAGCTAAGTTCATAACTCGTGTATAAACAAACCAAGTCTGAGCCCACAATTTAAGCTCATTTAGATAAATGATCGACTCATCTCGGCTTAGTTTAACACTTAACTAGCCAAGCCCGAGCCCGATCCCACCACACCCTCACTCGGCTTGGCTTGTATCGTTTACATCTAAAGTATTATTAGCCCAACAACATGTACAACTAGCGTCTTTGTATCTATATATCGGACCAACCATGGCCCCATTATTTAAACCAGTAGCTATAAACTCCGATTTGTTGCTGCCTTAAACCATATAATCATAATAATCATAATCATAATAATAAACATAATAACATTTGGAGCATAAACTTGAGACCGTGCCATTCAAGCCCAATCCAACTGTTACAGTCTTACAGAGCCGATATTATCAGCCCAGGACCAAGTTCAAATGGGCCGCTAGAAGGCGTGTTAGTTGGGTCTTAATCGACTTCCAGGAGGATAAGTGCTTAACTACAATTTAAATTTCAAGATTGTTTTTAATTTATTTTATCATTTAGTATCTGTTGTTATTTCTTGTTACTTTGACTTATCTGTTGACTTTTTCAATTACTAGTAGTACTTGGATTGAACGAGAGTTTTAGAGAGGAATGTTAATTAAATTATTTTTGTGGCTTTTTTGTCAAATAAGCCTTTGGGTTGAACCTTTTATTATTAGTAAGGTTTTGAGCTATTTGATTGCGCACGTTTCTGAGTCACATAGTTAATTAAATTAATATAAAATTAGGAGAGATGTACTTTCTTCTGTAACATTTGATGTAGTCTTCTCTGTTGGATTAGTTTTGCAAAATCTCAATTTAGTTTTTGTTTCTCTTTTGTAAAGTTGTAAAGTGTAAGGGTTAGTTTTGTACTTCTCTAATAATGGTTGTTAAAAGTTTCTTAAGTGTGATTAGTATAGATAGTGTGTGCCACAGTTGGTTAGGCCATTATCATTCTTTCATTTTTCTCCTCCAATCTTTATAATCGTTCTTGAAATTGTAGTAAGAGTTTTGCATGTTCTTCGTTCTAATGTCTGTTTCTCTTTTGGTATTAGAACTTCAGGTAACCAAAGAACCTATTAAGCTCGCTTGATTCAAAGAATCAAATTGATTCTCCCCTCAAGATCGAAGAATCAAGATCCAAAGAACTGAATCTCGATTCGAAGACCATAAAAAAACATTCGAGAAGAGAAAAGAAGAAGATGACAACCCCAAACAATCAAGTGATAACAACTCGTGACAATGTCACAATCCCACTGCAATGCCTGATGCTCACCGCAACGTATTACTCAATTTGGACGATAAAATTGAAGGTGATCTTCAATGTACACGGGCTATGGGAGGTTACAGTAGACACAAAGAAGAACAATCCGGCAATAGCCTATGTGTTTCAGGCGATGCTAGAAGATTTTGTGCTGCAAGTCACAAAATCTTCAAAGTGCCAAAGATATTTGAAACTCCTTGAAAACAAGATTCGTTGGAGTACACAAAGTCAAGAAAAGGGAGACAATAGACGACTTCGTTGTAAAATTGTCGGCGATAGCATCAAAGGCAAGAGAACTTGGTGAACCATTTACGGAATCTGTGTTAGTTCAAAAGATGCTTGACTCTATTCTAGAGAAATTCATACACATCTTTGCCTCTATAGAACCATTTGTAGATCTTAATACTCTTATGCTTCAAGAAATTATCGGATGGTTGAAAGCATTTGAAAAGAGAACTGGGGTGAAAAACAAGACCTCTCAATCTAAAAGGGGCTAGTTGTTTTTGACATACTCATAATGGCAAGCAAAGAAGAAGAGTATGGCCACAAAGCTAAAAGCCTTAGGAAAGATCGAGAGAGGCTTTAAGTCTAATAAAGGAAATGAAAGTTCAAAATGGAAGGAAAAAGAGCAATGGAAGAACAAGAATAAGAAAGATCGTCAACCAAAAGATAAGTCTCGGATTCGATGCTTCAAGTGTCAAGAGTATAGCCACTATGCTTCTAAGTGACCACTTAAAAGTAAAGAAACAGAGGTAAACTTGACACGGACCATGGAGGAAGAACCCGTTCTACTGCTGACTGTCCATGAGATGAACCCAAAAGAAATGATATTCTTGAAGGAATCAAAAGTATACCCCCACTAACTTTGAAATAGAAGTTAATGATTCTAACATATATTATTCAGATAATGGTGCATCAAAGCACATGACAGGTAACAAATATATATTTGGAAATATAGATACAAATGTTGGTGGGAGGATTTTGTTTGTTGATGGTTCCACAGTGGTGATCAAAGGGAGGGGTTTAATGGTCTTAAAGTGTAGGAATGGTAAACAAAGAATTCTGATAGAAGTCTACTATATCCCCATGTTAAAAAGTAGTATTCTAAGCTTAGGTCAGGCAATAGAAGGTGGTTGTGAAGTGAAGATGAAGTGGGAGTTTTTATGTATAAGTGAAAGATGTGGAAGATTATTTATAAAAGTCAAGGGATCTCAAAACAGACTATACATGATCTCTTTGAAAATTGGAATTCCAAGATGGCTGCTTAATGTAATAGATAATGAAGCACGGAAGTGGCATGGCAGGCTAGGACACATCAACTTTGACTCTCTAAAGGAAATAAGAGTGAAAGAAATTGTTGTAGGCTTACTTGTCCTAGATAAACTACTGTAGTTTATGAAGCCTTCTTAGCAGGTAAACAAACAAGGGCTTCCTTTCTAACTCAGTCCTCTTATAGATCACGAAATCCACTAGGATTAGTATGTATAGACCTGTGTGAACCGATATCACAAACTACTCAAGATGGTAGTAGTTATTTCATGCTAATATTGGATGATTGTACCAAGTACATGTGGGTTTACCTGTTGAAATCAAAATATCAAGCTTTTGATACATTTAGATATTTGATGAGGATGACTGAAAATGAACTAAGTCACAAGATTAAAACCCTAAGGTCGGACAAAAGAGGAGAGGTCATGTCATAAGAGTTTTTGAAGTTCTTTGAGGAGGAATGTGTAACTAGACAACTGATAACTACATATACACCACAACACAATGGCATGGTATAAAGAAGGAAGGAGCATATCTTAAACATGACTAGGAGCTTGTTGATGGCCATAGAATTGCCTCAATGCATGTGGGTAGAGGCAATGAGGCATTCAGTTTACATTTTGAATAGGTCTCCCACTAAAGTATTGAAAAGTTAGACACCATATGAGAAGCTTAAAGGAAGGAAGCCAAATGTCAAACACCTTTGGGTGTGTTGCACATGTGAAAAACATGAGGCCATAATTGAAGAAATTAGACCATAAGAGTTGGCCAATGTCTAGTTAGGAGTAGAGGCAGGGTTAAAAGGGAATAAGCTATATGACCCAATCAATAACAAGACAGTGGTGAGCAGAAATTTTATTTTGATAAACGCACGAAGTATGGTTGGTCTGAATCTGGCATGCTCTAAGCAATGCATTGAAAGCTTTATAGTGGGAAGTGAAGAAGTCCAAATATCAAACACTAAAGACATGGAACACTCGTCTAATGGGCAAACTCAAATAATAACTTTTGGTGGAAGCTTAGGGAGAAGTAGCAGTGGAAATCAAAATGAGTATACAAACTTAAAACTAAGAAGGTCAAGAGAATTCTTGTATTGCCATCCACGTTTAATGATTTTGTACTTGATAACAGATTGGGTATTAGAACTAACAAAGCTCCTATTGATAATGAATCTTGAGCTATTATTGGCTTAAGATTGGGAGCCAGCGAGTTATCAGGAAGCAGCAGTAGAAGCTAATTGGAAGAAAGCTATGGATGTGGAAATACAATCTATAGAAAGGAATAATAGACCTTAGTTGAGTTGTCATCACATGCAAAAGCGATCGTAATAAAGTAGGTATTTGATGTGAAAAAAGATGCAAATGGAATGGTGACAAAGCACAAAGCAAGATTGGTTGCAAAAGGTTATGTACAACTTCAACTAAGTGACTTTGATGATGCATTTGGCCCGGTTGCTAGAATTGAAAAAATTGATTACTACTAGCCTTATCTTTAAAAATGAAATAGAAAGTTTATCATTTAGATGTGAAAACTAGAATTGAAAAAAATTGATTACTACTAGCCTTATCTTTAAAAATGAAATAGAAAGTTTATCATTTAGATGTGAAAACAACTTTCTTGCATGGAAAGCTAGATGAGGAGGTATATGTATCTCGGCCACAAGGTATGAAGTGAACATGGAGGAATAAAAAGTTTATAGGCTGACCAAGGCACTTTATGGTCTCAAACAAGCTCCACAAGCCTGAAACAAAAGACTAGATGAAGTTTTAAAGAGTTTGAGTTTTAGAAAATGCTAGGGGGAGACTGTTATGTATGTTAATTCAAAATCTTGTTCATTGATTGTGATAGGTGTGTATGTGGATGATTTGCCTATGGCTAGACGTAGCAAGATAAAGTAGAAGACATTAAAATAAAGATGAAACAAAGATTTGAAATGATAGACTTGGGCTTGCTATGTTATTACTTAGGATTTGAAGTGTCAATTATGGAAGATAGGATATGTGCTAAGCAAGCAGCATATGCAGCTAAGGTAGTTCAGTTAGCTTTGTTACAAAATTACAATTAAACAAAATTCCCAATGGAGTCTAGATTAAAGTTCAAATTGCAGCCTAACGGGGGAAATGAAATTTATCCAACAAGGTTTTGAAAGATAAATGGGTCTTTGAGGTACAAACACAAATGTTACCTAATATAATGTATGTAGCAGGGTATATGAGCCACTTTATGTAGAACCCACAAGAAGAACACTTGAAGGCGCTAAAACATATTATGAGGTATTTAAAGGGGACATTAAACACTCTACTGGTGAAGGAGATAAGAAGAGTACGTCAGGAAGTGTGTTTTTCTATAATGGTAGTCTAATGTCCTAGAAATCTCAGAAGCATGTTACGGTTATGCTATCAAGTTGTGAAGCAAAGTTTATGGCAACCAAGTCTGCAGCATGTCAGGCTTTGTGGTTAAGGAGTTTGCTTCAGGAGATTACCGGTGAATAGCAATATATAGTTGTGCTAAAAGTTAACAATAGGTCTCTAATGGCCTTGACGAAGAATATAGTTTTTTATGAGCATTCTAAGCACATAGATGTTAAATATCATTTTATTCGAGATTGTATTGAGAATAACCAATCATGGTTAAGATTTAGTTAAATGCATTTGATTCTTGGTGTGGAGTTGTTGGAAGGAGATTCTTGGAGTTAAGGGGGGAGTTTGTTGGATTAATTCTACAGATCTCAATTAAGCTTTTGTTTCTCTTTTGTAAAGTTGTAAAATGAAAAGGTTACTTTTGTACTTTCTGAATAATGGTCGTAATTGTGATTAGTATAGATATATGTTTGTGCCATAGTTGGTTAGGGCATTCATCATTCATTCATTTGTTCTTCTCCAATCTTTGTAATCGTTCTTGAAGCAGCAGTAAAAGTTTTGCATGTTCTTCGTTGTGATACTTGTTTTCATTCTCGTTGTATTATATTCATTGATAATTGTTCAATCTTATTTACTTGGCTCCATATTACATGAAAATCTTGATATCCATATATAATGAATCTCATTTCATTTCAATCAAAGTTCAAGATACAGTGAGATGAGATGCAAATTGTTACCCTAGTTCTGATGTTGGTGATTTTAGGGCCTTGAATATCGTTGGCACTTCAACTTGGTGAGATAGCTTGTTTATCCATGTCAATGTTATTGCTATATTTTACATGCATCAAGTGTTAAAAAGAAATTAAAGTTTCTAACGGTCTCACATGCTTTTGTAATCAATACGCAAAAATATGGCCCAAAATGTGTTTAGATAAAATATGAAAAGATTTTATCTATCGTTGGAGATTTATAACTTTTAACAAGACATGAAGCTTTTAATATGCAAATTAACTATGTGGTAAGAAGTGGTAAGTTACTCGGTAAATAAAATATTATAATTATTATTTTAAAAATCTAAAAAACCAATCTAACCACCGATGTTTAAATGAAGACTATTTAGAAACTCAACTAGATTAGTTATGTAGTTGGTTTAGATCCAACATGTTAGTACGGTTCGATTTATAAGATGATGTGTGTAAATGTTATAAGAAAAATTAATTAGAATTTTGATTACATAATTAAGTTTTAAGAAAGGCTTTCTCCGAAGGACTAAACTACACATAATGTGCAAGCTTATCTATTGATATTTAGTATAATGATGGTAATAAATGGTTATCAAACCACCGACAAGATAGGTATTCGGATTGAATCTTTGTTGACATCTAGCCTAAAACTAAGTGTGATTCTGGATTAGTTAACTTATGAAACTAAGGAAACACTGAGTTGATAGGGGAGAGAGGCGGGAATACCCGGTCAAGGACACCCCCACACCCCAGCCCAATAGAGTGACTAAAAAAAGCCGACCCAATGAACGTTCACCGGTACTAATTGGTTTCAATTGTGCCCCATTTTGACTGTTTTTTTATAGTTCTTAGACTGTTACAACATCAAAAATAAAATAAAAAATTTAATTATTATTATATCCTATAAATACCACTCAAACCAATTTTTTTACACTCTACTTTACTCTTTAAACTATATACTTTCTAAAGATTACATCATCATTCTATCTCACCAAAAAATTAATTCATTTCCGAAAGTGTTACCAAACAAAATCCACAATCATCAAAACTATCATCTCAACAGTTGAACTCATTTGACACCACAAGATATTATTCGCAATTCCAACCGCTACCCCATTGCAACCAACTATCCTATTAAAACTAATATGCACACTTTCCAATGTCAAAACACGTTCAACAATCCTACTGCAACAATCTTCAATACTTTCATAGTGAGGACTTTATTTTGAGTGATGCAACATTACCTTCAGGAGGAGGTGGAGGCGGTGAGGGTGGAGGCGGTGAGGGTGGAGGAGGTAGCGGTGGCGGTGGCGAGGGTGGAGAAGGTAGTAGTGACATGGGAGGAGAAGGTACCAATTCAAATTAAATGAGTAAAGCAAAAGGAAAGTAAAAGCAAAAAAGATGGATCCATCAAGAAATAGTAACATTATTAAGAATGTGGGTTTATTATTCGAAAGACCCGATTTCTGGCAATGAATAAATCGAGATGGCAATTTGTGAAATGATAAATTTTTACTTTTTAATGTATCTATGAATATTTGTTTATTTATATTTTAATTTGAATATATGTATTTTATTTGCTTACTTTTATGTAGGTTATTGTCCATATTCACATGCAAATGACAAGTAGAATGTTTTTTATGATAAATTTGTGGGCTCCTTGTTGTCTAGCAGCTATAGCGGGGAATATGTGATACGGAAAGCCAATCTAGACTAGGCAGAGGTTGCAAGAGAAAAAGGCTTCCACACATGTGGGTGTGTAGGACTGTCTAGCATCACCTCGGGTGGATCGAAATTCCTCTAAGAACATCTACAACAACAAACTTCTATTTTAAAACCAAACGTGACACATCAGCTGCCACATCAACTTTTCACTCGTCTACTTTCAAACACTAAAAACTCTTGTATTTCCTCCAATAATATGTCCAGTTTCAAACACGCTTCCATTTCCAAATCATCACCTATTTTTAGTTCTAAAACATTAAATTACATATGTTTTATAGTGGTGGGTTCCACACTCCCATGTTTGCTTGGGTTTGGAATTCTGGACATGAAAAGCAAATTACAGAAGCAAACCTCATCTCCAATGGTGTGATGTTCGTTGCTTTTTCCACCTCAGACTGGACGAAAGAAAACCCCCTTGATGTAGATGCTCTAATAGGTAGTGATTCACAAGCAATGAAAAGATAAAACATAAATGAATCCCTCCACTACACGATGTCTTCCGAAGCTTACTTTCCTGGCCTTAATCTCAACAATAATAAGAATGGTGAAGTTCCACCTAGCTTTGTAGATACTTAAGGATTGAGTAGTAAAGAAGAGAGATCAGTTGCATCATCGACGTCACATGAAGAACTTCTAAAAAAGATCCAGAAGTTCAACACCTTATGTCAAACCAAAGCTGAGCATAAATCCAAACTTTGAGATAAGTTGTTTCATCTTATGGAAAAAGAATAACAAATCAAGTTGGATTAATGCGATAGCAACAATGAGCATTATAAGAACAATAAAAATAGGTCGACTTGGAGTTTATCTTAAAAGAGCACTCCAAGTATTCTGGGCTGATGTGGAAAGTTATTTTACAACAAAAGCGTGAGAAATGCACAACCTTTGGGGATATCGCTACCCTTACAAGATTTTACTTATATTTAAATAAATATTTATTTTTATTTTATCTTGCATTTTTGTTAAACTAACGAGAGTCTATTCTAATTATGTATTTAGTTTAATTTTATCTCAAATACGAAATATAGACATAAATTTAAAAAAATAATTAAATTGGCAAAAGTGAGGAGACTAGGTCGATACCCTTCAGAAAGATAAAAATCTAGGCAAATAGAAATTTTTATATGACTCTGATGTATCACGTGGGATAATTCGGGTAAAACAAAACGACCCAGCTCCCTTCATCTTAAGAAATAAGAAAACAAGTGCAAAGTAATACAAAGTAAATGAAAATATAACAAAATCAATGAGAACAAAATATCACTTAGGTGTCGAATTCACATACATTTAGTAATAATAACCTAACAGACTATGGTTAGTTTTTTTCTACACATGAGCCATGGAACTAGACTAGACTTTGTCATGAACATCTAACCTAATGATAGACACACGACAACCATATCAAATCACCTGAATGAAATATTAAGTGCAACTTATGTTATAATTTTAGTTCTCACATTTAAAAGAATGCTAAGAGGCTGTTTGGCAGTCTTTTAATCAAAATTTTAATGGTTCAGATTGTTTGTTTCGCGAGCAAATATCTGAATGGTTCAGATATTTGCTTTTGAATGGTAGACATTATATTAGTGTTGAATGGTTAAGATGTTTAATGCTGAATGGTTAAGACCTCTCATCCGAATTGGTAAGACATTTGCATTTGAATAGTTAAACGATATACTAACTCTTAATGATTCAAACCTTTTATCCGTAAACCTAAGAATGTTGGGGCATAGAATTTGAATTATAAATGTACGCTAGCAGCTACAACTCAAACAAACAATGATAAGAGGAATTCATAGCATAAACAACGCTCTCCAAACTCATGTCTATGTCTGCACGCCTATTCAACAATCTAAAGCTTAAAATTTATCAATCATCATTCCAGATCAGTTTCTTTAGATATGTAAATAAGATTCGCATATCTAAAAATGAACCTAATGACGCATAGGGTTTCCAACATGTTATGATTAATAATCCCACATGAATCAGAACATATAGCAATCAAAATAAGCACAAACTATTAAAAGCAATAATGTTAAAGAAATTAGAAGGAAACCATAAAAGATGTGTATTATAGAAATTTTTAGTAAAAAGAAGTGAACAAAAAAGAAATAAATACTTATTATTAATCTTTCTTTTATAACTTCTCTTTCAAATTAGAAGGAATTTTAGAGAAAGTAATCAAATACTATTTCATGCTAATTTATTATTCTATTAAATCCTTTCAACGAAGTATACATTAGAGAATATTACTAAAATTATAACTTTTCCTTTTTCTCTTTTAACTCTAAAACTCATAAAATCCTTAAAAAATTAAAATTCTTTCAAATTTTAAAACATAAAATTATGTTAGATTTTTCTCTTTCCCTTCTTAACTTCGTATCTTTTTTATTAAACTCCTTTCTTATCTTTTATATATTAAACTCAAGAACGTAGCATTAAACCTAACATGGCATCACCTGGTTTAAATCACCAAATATAGTCAAAGTTATATCTAAACCAAGATGATAACAAGAAGTTAGTTAAAAATGAAAAATAAAAACAAACAAACAAAATTATCATTCATCGAAGGAGAATACAAATATAAATCGCTACTTATATAGTTACATCTTACCTTAAGTTATACACGATGGGATTAAAACTAATTCTGCTCGAGTTGACCGATAGCTCCAAATTAATTCTCTAGGTTTTTTATGAGGTGTTTGTCTCCTTGATTGGTTCCTTCGCTAGCATTTTTTTAAACAGTAAAGGGTTGTTTGTTTATGTCTGATCGCACTGACCCGGCTGACACGGCTGGCTCGGTCAGGGGTCAGCCCGTTTAATACTCGCGTGGAGCAAGCTGACCGGGTCATTTCTTCTGACCCAGACCTGAAAAAATAAGTTGATGACCCAAAATCTCCACCTCCTTCTTTCTATTGCACACCACCAACACCGAGCGCCTCCCTCCCCCTCCCCTCCCCCTGCGCTCTCCCTCCCGATGCCCTACGCTTGATCGGCCACCTCCCCCCCCCCTGCGCTCTAGATCGGCGACCTCCCCTCCCCCTGCGCTCTCCCTCCCGATGCCCTACGCTTGATCGGCCACCTCCCCTCCCCCTGCGCTCTAGATCGGCGACCTCCCCTCCCCCTGCGCTCTCGATCGGCCACCTCCCCTAGCGAAGCCCCTTTGACCTGCGCAAGCCAACCGAGCGACCCCGACCTGCGCGAGCCCTAACCGAGCGACCCGGACCTGCGTGAGCCCTAACCGAGCCCCTCCAACCTGCGCAAGCCCTAACCGAGCGACCCCGACCTGCGCGAGCCCTAACTGAGCCCCTCGACCTGTGCGAGCCCAAACCGAGCACCTCCTGAGCGCCTCCCGAGCATCTCCCTACGGTAATCATCATTTCTTTATGAATATAGATGTATATGCATATAGATGTGTATGTATATGTGTATGTAGATGTGTATGTAGATGTATATGTGTATGTAGATGTGTATGTAGATGTAGATGTGTATGTATATGTATATGTATATGTGTATATAGATGTGTATGTAGATGTATGTGTATGTAGATGTGTATGTATATGTGTATGTAGATGTATGTGTATGTAGATGTGTATGTATATGGGTATGTAGATGTGTATGTATATGTGTATGTGTATGTAGATGTGTATGTTGATGTATATGTGTATGTAGATGTATGTGTATGTAGATGTGCTTGTATATGTATATATTGCTTATGTGATTATCTTGAAATAACAAATTAGTTCTTGATCTAGGCATGACAGAAAGAAAAGATAGAGTTAATTAGAAGTCGGATTGTGTCGACAAAACATTTCTCGAAGCATGACATTTTGAATTATACTAATTTAGCTATTTTTATTGATTACACAACACCAGTTAAATTCGAACTCGTTATAACAACGAGGCAATAAGGTTATTTTTATCATTCAGCAGAGTCAGTCAGATACTAAATCAAACAGTCAAGTTTCAGTCAGATGCAGATTCAGACAGAACCTTTTACTGGGTCAGCTTCTGACTCAGTTAGATCTTACTCAGTTAGCGCAATCAAACAGCCTCTAAGTTAATAACCAAGTTACTAATTTAGTAACATCAAATTAATAATTATTCGTATATATCAAAGATATAAAATCTTTAAGAAAAGCAAAATTTCCCTCTTTCCTTTTGAACTATTAGACCAACAAATCATTGGCGGTTGCTTCACTAGACTCTCCCTTTTTTTCCTTCAATACTTTCTTTTTATTTTTCTTTCAATCCGGTGATTTCTCTTTTCTGATCCTTAATTCAACCCTGCTTTCAATTCTTTCAAGTTTCAACCATATGTGATCCATCAAGTAAGCCCACTTTATAATTAGTTATGGGCCTTTTAATTTGATTTAGCTTCATGCCTTCATGATCCATTCAAACGTTTGATCTCCATCATATTTCAACCTTTAACTTGCATTTGAAATTGGGTGTCTACACACTACTATACTAATAGAACTTGTCAAGCAATGTGACAATAATAATAATATATACACGTCGGTTGAAAATTTGTTCGTTTTCTCAAATTTAGTGTAGTTTCACCATTTTAGCTCGTTTTTTAACCATAACCTACAAAATTCACATATAAATTAAATAATTAACCATCGTTTCACATGAATTAATTTACTAATACAATGCGTAAAATAAGGTTACAACTTGCAGTATGTAATACGTTTATTAACATATCATAAGAATAGAGATTATGATTACTTGAAAGGAATCTACATCGCCTACGTTAGGTATGAATCCGAATATGTAATGATCGTATCATTAATAGATAAAAAAAATGGCAACTTGTAATAAACAATAGTATAAGCGTGGATAACAAAGAATAATAAACATGATTATATATAAGTTTTATAATGATTCACGCTTTCATAATGTCTTAAAATATTTGTCCACACACCTTTGCAATAAAAATATCTAATATGTCGGTATACGTAAAGATAATGGTATGCTATATCCAAATACATAATTCCAAAAACCTAATATATCCAAATTAAAATTCTTAAAAACAATAAAATCGCAATTAATTCTATTGTTAGAACAATATTTATATCTTATAATTCGATCTGAAATTACTTACATTCATATTCATATGTTAAAATCCATATATATATTTCTTGAACTTGTTTTATCATTAGAGTTGGTCGCCAGTGACAAATAAAACATCCTGAAATACCTACGTTTGAAGTTCTAAGGCTCAAATCCACAAGAGTATAGAAATACACTATTAAAAGAATTATTTTATTTGTTGTTATTTATATGTACTCTCTTGGACGCAGGACATTAATTTTGTCTTAAAAGATTGTTTTTCGGGTGCCTTTAATCTCATACAACACGAAGTTTATTAAGAATTAGGGTAGGGTTATAATAAAACATATATTAATCTCATCCAACACGAAGTTGATTAAGAATTAGGGTGGGTTTGACACATGTTCCTTTATTGTTTTAAAAAGGAGTGTATTTTGATCATTATGTCAAATACATCAGATCATCATGTCTTATATGTTCATTATATCATATATTTTACATCATTTGGTATATGTATTAATCATTTGTGTTTTATGTTTTAGATCATTTTATATTATTTTTGTTGTTGTTTTTATAGATTATAAGCTTGTTATGTTTTACCATAATACATACACAATAACATACTTTTACCAATATATTTTTTAGAGTTAATCTCGGTTTTCGTCTATGAGTTTTGCAAATTGTCTCCACTTGAGTACCAACGTTTATTTTATCTCTATTATTGGTCTGAGTTTTGCAAATTATTTCTATTTTTGTTTTTTTAACTAACGGAGTTAACATTTTCAATTAGATTTTTTTAAAAGACCAAAATACCCCCAAAGGGTATAAAAAACATCGCATCTCTTTCAATTATATGTGGATTGTCTCGATGTGTTATTGTAATAATCATGTAATAATCACGTGATGGTTAACTAGTATCGATGATCCAAAAACACAGTCAAATGAAGAGTCGGAGGTAAGTCTCGGGGGTTCGATTTTGGCGATATTCATAGGATAGTTGCAATTTACTACACCTTCAACCTTAGGCCTTTCATTCGCCCTATATATAGTCGATTGAAGAAGCACATGAATCATGTGTTGATGTTATTGTTGTGGGGTAAGTTACGTATTCTGTTGGACCAAAAGAACCAATGAGCCGGATAAGAAAAACCTTTAAGTCTCACAGACGTCACAACAACTACTGAAGACCACAACAGCTGAAGACAACAACTGATTACAAAGTCTGAAGACACAAGTGCTGAAGACAAAGTCTGAAGACACAAGTGCTGAAGACAAAGTCTGATGACACAAGTGCTGAAGACAAAGTCTGAAGACACAAGTGCTGAAGACAAAGTCTGAAGACACAAGTGCTGAAGACAAAGTCTGAAGACACAAGTGCTGAAGACAAAGTCTGAAGACACAAATGCTGAAGACAAAGTCTGAAGACACAAGTGCTGAAGACAAAGTCTGAAGACACAAGTGCTGAAGACAAAGTATCAGACGTTGTCACAACAGCTGAAGAGGTCTTCTTCAGTAGTTGTGATGGTTTACCTTTCAGTAGTTTCTTTGTTTCAATATTTGTAAAACAACTGAAGAGTATGTTCTTCAGTTGTTATTGTTTCAGTAGTTTCTTTTCAGTAGTTGTAATAATAGTTTAACACTTAGCATTTTTGTAAGAAGATGTCAGCTGTTTGACATCTTCAAAAGTTGTGTTAACTATCAGTAGTTTGTGATAAATTCTGTTAGATGTCACTATCAAGTGACATCAGCAGACGTCACATCTCTTATATAAGAGGTGTCGACCTAATTGTAATTGTGACATTCCGTTACCACGAAAGCGACTATTGAATGAAATATATCTGCAGAATTCTCCCTATCTATAACCGTTTTTGTTCTTACATTGAATATCTTTTTGTTCTTGTGAATTGGCTAATTCATTGTTAGAAATCCGCTGCTATACTCTCTAATCAATCAAACGTAGATCACTGATCCTAACAAGTGGTATCAGAGCAGGTTAATCATTGATTGATCTAACAATTGATCATTGAAACTGCTAATTGATATCTATGTTTGATTGAATTAGCATATTTGCAAGAACTGGTTATAGATTATTGAATTTCTGACGCTTTCGTTCATTTATTTTGAGATCTCTCTTGGTTCAATTGGTTGTTGTGTTTTTGTTCTAAATCTGTTATAGCTTAATTGAATTTGATTGAATCTGAGATGACTACTCCTTCTAATGATCCTCACAATACTGGTTCCTCAACCAAGCCCCCGACGCTGGTTAGGACCGAGTATAACATATGGCAGCGAAGAATGCTTCATCACCTGTCTATTAATAGTTCAGGTTGTTGGACATCTGTGGTACATGGACCACATAAGCCTATGGTGAACAATCCGGAAACCAATCAAATGGTTCCGAAGAAGAAGGAACAATACTCTGATGAAGATCGGAAACTGTTTGAGATTGATGCTAAAGCCCATGGAATTCTGGCCATGGCACTGCCTAATGAAATCTATTCAGGGCTTATGCATCATGAAACTGCTCATGATCTCTGGAATGCCCTGAAGGAACAATTCGGTGGCACAAATGAGGTCTTAGCAAACAACAGAGAAATCCTTGCCCAACAATATGAGACATTCTCTCATAGAAAAGGTGAGACACTGACGCAACAGTTTGAGCGTTTTTCCTGCTTGATCTCTGAGCTGAAAATGGTGAAACAGGAATACACCAATAGCCAGATGAATAACAGGTTCCTTAGATCACTGCCTGAGAGATAAGACACATACACTATTGTCCTACGCTCCAGTGCAAATCTGGATAGCCTATCTCTCACCCAACTTCATGGGAAACTGCTTACATTCGAAAGAGAGATAGAGCAGAAGAGGAAACTGTCCTCATCAGGAAAGCTCACTGATGACTTTGTACCAGGGAATACTGCCTTGGTTGGTCATGAGTCAGAATATGCTGCATCTGAAAGCAATTATGATGAGCATATTGATTTCTCTTCAAATAGTTCTAATCATGCATTTGTTGGTATTGAGAGTCATTCTGGCAGTAATAGTGACAATCTATGCTTCATCATGGATGATTTGAAAGGAATAGCTGATGATGATCTAGAAGAGATGGATATTCTGAGCCAAATGGCATTGATTAATATCAGATCTTAGAAGTTCTATAAGAGAACTGGCAGGAAATTTCCTGGACTCTCTGGCAAAACCAAAGTTGGTTTTGACAAAAGTAAGTTGAGGTGTCACAAATGCCAAAGGCTGGGACACTTTGCAAGAGAGTGTAGATCAACTGGATCTAACTCTTCTGCACCCTTTGTGACTTTTCCTAGTACTAGTCCACAAAACAGAGGGCAACATCCTGCTGGTTCTGGTCATCATTCACATCCTAGGTCTCCTGCATACTTTGTCCCCCAGGGTCCAATGTCATATCCTTATCCCTGTTATTATATGCCTCAACCAAATCCTGTTCAAGCTCCAATTGCACAACAACCACAAGCATTGCCTGAACCACAACCTTCCTAATCTCATCAACAAACTCAACCTTAACAACACAGCTTCTTCACCCCAGGAGTTGTTGACTGGAGCAGTTTACCAGATGATTTGTCTGTTCATGAACAACTGTTCACTGGTGCTGGTCAACATGGTGGTGACAGTCCCTTTGGAAATCTAGCTCTTATGGCTTTGGATTCTGTGGATACTTCATCTACTAATGCCTCTACATCAAAGGTATCACAGGTATCCTCTGAGGCAAAAGCCAAATTATGTTCTGAAACATGCATAACAGCATTTGCATCTATTAGAGAAGCAAATGTAGCTTTGATTAACAAGAACATTGAGCTAGAACAAACAATTTCCAAAAGAAAAGCTGAATTTGAGTCTGTGCTTAATGAAAAAAATGATGAGATTTACAAACTTAAATGCCAAATCACAGATTATAAGGCTAGGGAAGAGGTACTTCTAGAGAAGTACAAAGATCTCAAAGAAACCCTTGCAGTCACCCAAGTAGAGTGTGATTGATGGGTACAATTATGCAAAGGTTTTGAAATGCTTCTTAGTAAGCAATCTGCTTCCAATGTGAAGTTTGGCATTGGTTACAATCACACTGCTCCACCTACAGATTTTACTCCCAGAGCAGAGGTAGAATCTGATGGTGAGAGCAATAACCAATCCATTTCATCATGTGATCTACTTTCTGATACAGCACCATCAGAAGTAGAAGTCAGCACTAAGCCCTCTCAGAACCTATCAGCTGATGTTGATGGTTCCACTGCTGACACTCACATGATCAAAGAGTTGATCAACTCAGGAGTTAATTCTGAAAGTCCTGAAAGGACTAGAGAGCAAGATTTAACACCTGAAGTTCAAACTCCAACTACTGTCAGTACTAAAAAGAAGAAAACTGTCAGTAGAAAGAGTTTGAAGACTACTAAAGAGGAAGTCAAGAAAGCAAACAATGCTTTCAAAGCACTGAAGAGCAAGTCTTCAGTAGTTTCATCCTCTTAGTTGATGATCAACATAAGATGAAGAAGAAACCATGTGAAGTATGTGGTTTGTTCAATCATCTTACAGATGATTGCTGGTACAAAAGAGGATCCAAACTCAAACATAAAGAGGAAATTAATAAAAAAATTGTGTATCCATGGAAAAATAACAAAAAACGCATGTTATTCAAACAGATATTCGTGGTCATCCAACGTTAAAGGTTCAACAGCAAAAGCTAGACACTCAACATAGTACGTGTGACATACCAAGACATAGCTCATTTACCGGAAGAACAACTTCAGCAGTAAAGTCTCAGAAGCCTGTCATACAACATAGTCGTTCCACATCTTCTAAGGTGTCACAAAGTACTAATGACTTTTCATCTATTGTCGGAGATCAGCAATTACATAATATAAACAGGTTAAAAAATTGGATTCCTTCAATCTTTCATCAGTATATTTCACGTATACGAGATGTTCGACCCGATGGTAATTGTGGTTTTCGATCTATAGCTTTAGGGTTGGGGTTTAATGAAAATAAGTGGATGTATGTGCGTCAACAACTTTTAGAGGAGTTGGACACATATGAACTGGGTTACAGAGAAGTTTTCGATACTTTGTACACCGAACAGTATAATGAATTGCGTCACACAATAGATTGGCAATGTGTGGAACCTGCGCAGAAGAACATTGGATGATACTGTCGTATACGAGAATAGTAATTGCACAAAGGTTTAGTGTTATTCTTCATCTATTAAGCAATAACGGTTGTCAAACATTTTTTCCCTTATGTATAGGACTCGTATCTCGGAATACAACACAATAATATAAGCTAACCGAGATCCCCCAACTTATATAAATTTATTTTAATTTAATACGTTTGTATTATATTTGAATTCTGATGTTAATATTATTGTTCAACCTACCACATACATTCAAAACTAAAAAATGTTTAAAAAATTTTAAAAAAATAAAAAACAAAAAAAAGCTATACGTCGCGTATAGACCCATATAGCTTCACGGACCCATTAAAGGGACATCTCCTCACAAATTGACCCTACCAAACTTTTTCAAACCAAAAAAACTCTCTCGTATAGATCGATACTACATGTATTGTTCGTTGATTTCTCTACATTCACTAGTTCAGGTTGTATTATTGTTCTTATACCTTTATTATGTTAATCTACTTTCCAAAACCTTGTGTTAAGGCTTGGTATGCTGCAGCTAGAATAAGTGACAACTACTGATGATTTCAGTAAAAAGTACTGGTGATCATTGGTAACCATGTCACATATAAGTACTGATGAGTTCTTTCACCTTCAGTAGTTTTTATAACTACTAACGGCTAAATGCCTCACAAGTACTGAAGTACTTTATCTGTTCTAAACCACTGATGTAGTTACAACTACTGAAATCAGTACAAACAGATAAGCACTGACGTCCTATGAAACACCTAAAAAGCATATGCAAAGTCTGATGAGTAAGTGTTGAGGTAAGTATAAAACAACTGACAGGCTATGAATTGACGAAAACTACTAAAGAGAACTTTCTCTTCAGTTGTTTCTACAACTGCTGTTTCATCCTAAACAACTGATGACAAAACCATGTCTTCAGTAGTTTTACAACTACTGATGCCTAATACCAAGTCATCAGCTGTTTTCAACAACTGATGACAAAGCCATGTGTTCAATAGTTTCACAACTACTAAAGACTAACACCAAGTCTTCAGCTGTTTACAAGTGCTGACAAAACCAATGTCTTCAGTAGTTTCCTAACTACTGATGTCTGATACCAAGTCTTCAGTTGTTTCATCATCTGAAGTCAAAACCATGGTCTTTAGTAGTTTTCTAACTGCTGATGCCTAAAACCATGACTTCAGCTGTTTCAACGTCTGAAAGGGTAATACCATGTCAACAGTCGTTTAAAACTACTAATGACTAACACCAAACCCTTCAGTCGTTTTCTAACCCGTACCCTATAAATATCCCTGACCTAATCCTTCAGAGCCTCATCTTCTTCAAACCTAACGTTCATCTCTCCAAAACTTCTCTCTCATTAATGGCGTCCATGCAGCTCAAACCGCGACACAACTGTGTAGCTTACCTCACCAAATCGCCATTCTGGGCTAAGTTCGATAATGCTATTGATCTTTTGGTCCAGTCGCCCTACAAAACGGCCTTTCTTCTCAATCCAATCCTTCATGCCGAATCCCTTAACCAGTTTTGGATGAACGTCACCCTCACCACTGGGGAGAACAACACAGAGTCTCTCCGGTCGGTCATCAACAACCACCAAGTGGTCATCACTCCCGATATACTTCGTCAAACCCTACACCTGGATGATGCCACTTCTCCTGCTGGATATCCAAAGGGCACAACTGATTTATCCATTGCCCACCATGGATATCAGGGAAACCTTCGTGCCTCCACCATACTGAAGAAACATTTCCATGATGCTGAACGTCTCATATTTCACATGGTAAATGTATGTTTGGCTCCTAAGACTTCCTCTTAGGATCAAATGTCTACAAGGTGGCAGCAGGTAATGTACTCCATCCTTGAGCAACAACCTTTAAATTTTTCGGAAATACTATTTTCAGAGCTCAAGGATATGGCTCAAAAACAAACTGCTAACCGTTGGATATTATATCCTCGGTTCATAATGGCCATAATTGCAAACCGGCTTCAAGCTGAGGGACTTGTTGGCCTGGGAGTCCCTGCTATGGTTGTATTGCCTGAAGTATACTCCCGGCACAACTCTGACCAATCACTCAAAATGGCTGCCAAGCTGCGCAAACCCACACAGCTGGAACCCACAGCCACCACCTCCAAATCAAAAGTCCCCACCAAACCCACTAAAAAGAAAACCAAAAAGGCTACTCAGGGAAATGAGTCCCCTGAGGATGCCCCTGCAACACAAACGCAGGCTATATCCACTGGTTATAACCCCCTAGTGGATATAAGGACTCTCCCAGCCACAGCCGCTCAGGATTCCTCTCAAAAGGAGCCTGCAGCAACCTTAGAAGGGGTACCCACCAATCTGGGATCTTCCTCATTTGAGGAGATTGCCATTGAAGAGCACCATCCTCCCCAGGTGCAGACTGCTTTTACCCCATCTCCCCATGCAACCGCCCCCCAAAGTCCTACATTACTTGTTGCACAAGTGCTGACTCAGTTGCACTCCTCACCCCCTCCCCAGATACCAATTACTACTGGGAACACTTCTACCATTGAGGGGGAGGACGAAAGTGCAGCTGAGAACCCACAGCATAGGGGTTACAATGTTCCTTCTCCTAGTGTAGCAATGGAGATTGGAACTTCTGGTGAGGCTGCCACTTCTCCTGCGTCAGCATATGATCAGGTTGTAGTTGGTACCATTACTAAGACCTTACCAGAGGCAACTGCTGATGACGGACACAGTCCTGAGGCAGGAAGTCCCCAGTTCCAAGACAAAGGGGCACATGCTACAACTGAGCTACACTCAGTGCATGTTCATCCTGATCCTATCAGGAGGTCAGGTGATTCAGTATCTACTGATGATGACCTGGGCTTCTTTTACGATGTAATCGCCCAAAACACCATCCTGGAAGAGGAGGTGAGCAGACTCAAAGAGCTGCTTGCCAAAACTTCTAAGGAACAAAGACCATCTGCCTTTACCACCTCACAGATGACACCTTTATCTGAAGGTCTCCCAAACACTGAGCCACTCCCAATAACTAAGCCACCTGCCTCTGCTTCTGGCACTATTTCTCAGGAACAGAACCCTCCTGAGCAAATAGTTGTTATCCTTCAAAATTCCCTCCTTCTCATCACACCCATAATCACTGACATCGTGATCAAAGCCATTGATGAAAGGCTTTCCTCAGTAATACACCCATTGATAGAGGAGGTTGTGGGCAAACAACTTTCTAGCAATCACCCCTTGCAACCAATGCAACCAAAAAGGGGGAGATTAAGTCAGTGAAAGGGAAAAGAAAGAGGAGTACAGAGGAGAAAGAAAAGGAGAAAGAAACAGAAGGGAGAGTAGTGGAAAAGGAGTTGGAGTTGAATGTGGAGACCGATAAAGAGAAGGAAAAAGAGAAAGCCTTGGAGCTACTGATAAAAGAGTTGATGCCGAACACAGCAGATCAATGGACAACATCATTGATCAGCTGTTTAGGCAAGGCCATGACATCGATAAACTTGACTCTGAGATTCGACGATTAGAGATTGAATAAATCCAGAATAGATGGGCAAGTTATGAAGTGTTAGAAAGAGAAAGGCTTGAGATCATGATTAGATTTATTGCAAAATATCTGGGAAGATTAATGATCGAAATCAAAGCTTGGTCCAGGGACAGTATCTTGGCAATCACCACCAAGATCTGTTCATCTGAAGCATATACTAAGGGACTTGTTATTGAAGCTTTGAATGAAGCAGGAGCAGGGAGCAGGACTGAGCTAGCCAAATACTCAAAAGCAACACTCACCTCCAAAATGCTAACTCAGCCTGTCAACATTCCCTCTCCAAAACAACCACAACCACAACCCACAAAACCAACTCCCTTACCATCTAAACCAACAGCCGATGATGCACCTAAGAAGAAGAAGAGAAGGGTGTTAAGGCTAGAAGAAGAAGAAGAAGAAGATGATGTGGAAGAAGATAGGCTGCGTCTGTCTGCAGTTCTAACATTGGTGAAAGCCAAACCCATGCCCATCACTCCCACCTCACAGATGGAAGCTGTGAGAGTAAAGATTGAAGAAGAACAGCAACAAAAGCTTCATGATGATGAAATGCTGAAAAGCATTGACAAAACTTATGCTGCTTCGTCATCAATTATTAGTATGAAGAAAGAAGCTCTGAGGTTGTACACCCTTGCCAACACATTTCAATATCAGAAGGAAAAGGTGAGAGTATGGCCTGATCCTATGGTGGCTCACAGGATTGTAAAGAAAGACATTCCTTCGAGATACAAGGGCCAAGTCAAAAGGATCGTAGATGAAGAGATCACAGTGGTCCTTGTAGTATCACCCTGGGAGATTGTAGAAGACTTCAAGAAGGCCTATGAGACTAAACAACCACCCCAAAAGATGTTAGAGAATAGAATTATTAAAAAGGGGTTAGTCTACAAGAGGCTTGAGAACTTCAAACAAAATGAGCTCAGTCTGTTACTTGAAGGGACTCATCCTGATGAGTTCGCATACCGACAGATTACAACAGTTGAGCTCAAAAATGGTAAACAGGCAAGTACATCACAGAGCTGTATGGGCGAGAAGGATTGTTTGATGGTGAGGCTGAGAACCTGGCCATGGAAGAACAAATCATGTTTCTCAGAGCATACACCAGAGAATCCTACAGGCTTATACATGGGAAGTGAGTCTCATGGATGGGGGAACAGCTCAGTGTCCAATTCCCCAATACAGAGCCCCCATCCAACATTGCCAACCAAATCTTCAGAGACTCATTTCCAGGCCAGTGCTTATATGGGTCATCTTCTCAACTGATCAAGAGAGGAAAAGACCAACCATTCTGCCAACAATAAGTGGGACCTCAATAAAGTTAAGGTTTTGGCTACATTGGTTCAGGGGGAGTTTGTTGGACCAAAAGAACCAATGAGCCGGATCAGAAAAACCTTTAAGTCCCACAGACGTCACACAACAACTACTGAAGACCACAACAGCTGAAGACAACAGCTGATTACAAAGTCTGAAGACACAAGTGCTGAAGACAAAGTCTGAAGACACAAGTGCTGAAGACAAAGTCTGAAGACACAAGTGCTGAAGACAAAGTCTGAGACACAAGTGCTGAAGACAAAGTCTGAAGACACAGTGCTGAAGACAAAGTCTAAAGACACAAGTGCTGAAGACAAAGTATCAGACTTTGTCACAACAGCTGAAGAGGTCTTCTCAGTAGTTGTGATGGTTATCTTAGTAGTTTTCTTTGTTTCAATATTTGTAGAAACACTGAAGAGTAATGTTCTTCAGTTGTTATTGTTCAGTAGTTTCTTTCAGTAGTTGTAATAATAGTTTAACACTTAGCATTTTTAAGAAGATATCAGCTGTTACATCTTCAGTAGTTGTGTTAACTATCGTAGTTGTGTGATAAATTCTGTAGATGTCCATCAAGTGACATCAGCAGACGTCACATCTCTAATAAGAGGTGTCGACCTAACTGTAATTGTGACATTCCATTACCACGAAAGCGAATATTGAATGAAATATATCTGCAAAATTCTCCCTATCTATAACCGTTTTGTTCTACATGAATATCTTTTGTTCTTGTGAATTGGCTATTATTGTTAGATTCCCTGCTATAATACTCTCTAATCAATCACGTAGATCACTGATCCTAACTATTCGTTTATAATATGTTGGACCAAAAGAACCAATGAGCCAAGATCAGAAAACCTCTAAGTCCCACATAGTATCACAACAACTGCTGAAAGCTTCATCAGCAGTTTGACAAGTGCTGAAGACTTCAACAGCTGAAGATCAAGTGCTGAAGACTTCAACAGCTGAAGAACTAAAGTGCTGAAGTATAACAGCTGAAGAACACAAGTACTGAAGCTGAAGAGCTGAAGAACACAAGTACTGAAGCTGAACAGCTAAAGAATACAAGTGCTGAAGCTGAAAGACCAAAGTACTGAAGTACAACAGCTGAAGAGTTTACAAGTGCTGAAGATCAACAACTGATGTACAAAGTCTGAAGACAAAGACTGAAGACATCAGCTGATGATATCTACTGAAGTCATCAGCTGATGAAACATCTGAAGGTCAAAGTCTGAAGATCAAGTACTGAAGCGTCAGTAGTTTGTCACAACTGCTGAAGAGACTTCTTCAGTAGTTGTGATATCAGTAGTTTTTATTTTTAGTTCAGTAGTTTTGTAAAACGACTGAAGAGCTTGTTCTTCAGTCGTAGTTTCAGTAGTTTTATATTTCTCAGTAGTTGTAACAACTGATAACACTTAGCATATTTTGTAAGAAGATGTCAGCTGTTTTGACATCTTCAGTAGTTGTGGTTTCAGTTGAATAAATCTGTTAGATGTCACTATCAAGTGACATCAGCAGACGTCACATCTCTTATATAAGAGGTGTGTCGACCTAATCATAATTGTGACATTCGGTTACCCGAAAGCGAATATTGAATGAAATATATTTGCAGATATTCTCTCTCTCTATAACCGTCTTTGTTCTCATTGAATATCGTTTTGTTCTTGTGAATCGACTTCATTCATGTTGAATTCCACTGCAATACTCGTCAATCAATCAAACATAGATCACTGATCCTAACAAGTGGTATCAGAGCAGGGTTAATCATTGATCGATCTAACAATTGATCATTGAAACTGCTAATTGATATATGTGTTTGATTGAATTAGCGTATTGCAAGAACTGGTTATAGATTATTGAATTTCTGCCGCTTTCGTTCATTTATTTTGAGATCTTCTGGTTCAAATTGGTGTTGCGTTTTTGTTCTAAATCTGTTTTAGTTTAACCGAATTTGTTTGAATCCGAGATGACGACTCCTTCTAATGATCCTCACAATACCGGTTCCTCAAAGCCTCCGATGCTGGTTAGGACCGAGTATAACATATGAAACAAAGAATGCTTCATCACCTGTCTGTTAACAGTTCAGGTTGGTTGGACATCTGTGGTACATGGACCACATAAGCCTATGGTGAACATCCGGAAACCAATCAAATGGTTCCGAAGAAGAGGAACAATACTCTGATGAAGATTGGAAACTATTTGAGATTGATGCTAAAGCCCATGGAATTCTGGCCATGGCACTGCCTAATGAAATCTATTCAGGGCTTATGCATCATGAAACTGCTCATGATCTCTAGAATGCCCTGAGAGGAACAATTCGGTGGCACTGATGAGGTCTTAGCAAACAATAGAGAGATCCTTGCCCAACAATATGAGACATTCTCTCTTAGAAAGGGTGAGGCACTGAATCAACAGTTTGAGCACTTTTCCTGCTTGATATCTGAGCTGAAAATGGTGAAACAGGAATACACCAATAGCCAGATGAACAACAGATTCCTCAGATCACTGCCTGAGAGATGGGACACATACACTATTGTCCTACGCTCCAGTGCAAATCTAGAAGGCCTATCTCTCACCCAACTTCATGGGAAACCGCTTACATTTGATAGAGAGATATAGCAGAAGAGGAAACTGTCCTCATCAGGAAAGCTCATTGATGACTTTGTACCGGGCAACACTGCCTTGGTTGGTCATGAGTCAGAATATGCTGCATCTGAAAACAATTATGATGAGCATATTGATTTCTCTTCAAATAGTTCTGATCATGCATTTGTTGGTATTGAGAGTCACTCTGGCAGTAATAGTGACAATTTATGCTTCATCATGGATGATCTGAAAGGAATAGGCTGATGATGATCTAGAAGAGATGGATATTCTGAGCCAAATGGCACTGATTAATATCAGATCTCAGAAGTTCTACAAGAGAACTGGCAGGAAATTTCCTGGACTCTCTGGCAAAACCAAAGTTGGTTTTGACAAGAGTAAGTTGCGGTGTCACAAATGCCAAAGGCTAGGACACTTTGCAAGAGAGTGTAGATCAACTGGATCTAACTCTTCTGCACCCTTTGTGACTTTTCCTAGTACTAGTCCACAAAACAGAGGGCAACATCCTGCTGGTTCTGTCATCATTCACATCCTAGATATCTCCTGCATACTTTGTTCCCCAGAGTTAAATGTCATATCCTTATCCCTGCTATTATGTGCCTCAACCAAATTCTGTTCAAGCTCCAATTGCACAACAACCACAAGTATTGCCTGAACCGCAGCCTTCCCAATCTCATCAACAAACTCAACCTCAACAACACAGCTTCTTCACCCCAGGAGTTGTTGACTGGAGCAGTTTACCAGATGACATGTCTGGTCATGAACAACTGTTCTCAATGCTGGTCAACATGGTGGTGAAAGTCCATTTGGAAATCTAGCTCTTATGGCTTTGGATTCTGCTGATACTTATTCCTCTAATGCCTCTACACCAAAGGTATCACAGGTATCCTCTGAGGCAAAAGCCAAATTATGTTCTGAAACATGCATAGCAGCATTTGCATCTATTAGAGAGGCAAATGTAGCTTTAATCAATAAGAACATTGAGCTAGAACAAATAATTTTCAAAAACAAAGCTGAATTTGAGTTTGTGCTTAATGATAAAAATGATGAGATTTACAAACTGAAATGCCAAATAACTGATGATAAGGCTAGGGAAGAGATACTTCTAGAGAAGTATAAAGATCTCAAAGAAACCCTTGCAGTTACCCAGGTAGAGTGTGATAGATGGGTACAATCATGCAAAGGTTTTGAAATGCTTCTTAGTAAGCAATCTGCTTCCAATGTGAAGTTTGGCATTGGTTACAATCACACTGCTCCACCTACAGATTTTACCCCAAGAGCAGAGTGGAATCTGATGGTGAGAGTGATAACCAATCCATATCATCATGTGATCTACTTTCTGATACAGCACAATCAGAGTAGAAGTCAGCATCAAGCCCTCTCTGAACCTATCAGCTGATGTTGATGGTTCAAATGCTGAAACTCACATGATCAATGAGTTGATCAACTCAGGAGTTAATTCTGAAAGTCCTGAAGGACTAGAGAGCAGGATTTAACACCTGAAGTTCAAACTCCAACGGCTGTCAGTACTGAAGAGAAGAAAACTTTCAGTAGAAAGAGTTTGAAGACTACTAAAGAGGCAGTCAAGAAAGCAAACAATGCTTCCAAAGCATTGAAGAGCAAGTCTCCAGTGCTTCACCCTCTTTAGTTGATGATCAACCTAAGATGAAGAAGAAACCATGTGAAGTATGTGTTATTCAATCATCTTACAGATGATTGCTGGTACAAAAGAGGTTCCAAACTCAAACAAAAAGAAGAAATTAAAGAGAAAATGGTAAAAATGAAAACTGAGTTTGAGACAACATTTGTATCAGTAACATCAAATCCTGTAACCCTTAAGTCCTCAAAGAAATCCAAAAAGGAAGGGGTTAAACAGGTGACAACTGAGAGTGCTAAGAAGAAGAAGGTGCAACATAGGAACTTATCAAACTCCACTGGCAATGTGTCTGATGAGCTGAAGCTTTATCACAAAATCAGACACAGCTGGTCATGATGGTTCAACATCTATTGGGTAGAGTTAACCAACTAGATGCTCCTATGTTGAAATCACAGAAAAGGAAATCCAAGCCAAAGGATTCCTCTTCTTCACCATCTTCTTCCTCTCAGGCTGTTGTTTCTAATAAACCTGTTAGTTTACCATCTATTGATGAGACCAGGCCCAAAACCAAAAAGGTTTGGGTCTCCAAAACTAACTGATTGTTTATTTTTGCAGGGTTCTCCAACGTGCCAAAGTAGCATCTGGTATGTAGACAGTGGGGGATCTATGCACATGACTGGGAACAGCTCTCTTCTTCATGACTACTCTCAAGGAAAGAAGGGATTTGTTTCTTTTGGCAATGATGCTAGGGGTTACATCATTGTAATGGCTTTGTCTCCAATGGAGAAATCAAATTTGATGATGTTAATCATGTGGAAAATCTCAAGTACAATCTCTTGAGTGTCAGTCAATGTGTGATAAAGGCCATGTTGCTCTTTTCACCAGTCAGAACTGTAGGATTCTGTCATCCAAAGTTTTGCATTTGATTGACAAGGTGTTGGATGATCACACTCTCCTGAGAGCCAACAGGACAGGAAGAGTGTATGCCTTAGATCTTTCCAAGAAAATAGATCTCAGAGGCAATCCTTGCCTATTTTCAAAGCCTCTTCTCAAGAATCTAAACTGTGGCACAGAAGGCTGGGTCATGTTAATTTCAACAATATGAATCAGCTGATCCACAATAGTTTAGTCAGAGGCTTACCAATAAAGGAGTTCCACTATGATGAAACCTGCACTGCTTGTTTAAAAGGAAAACAACACAAAATCTCATTCCCTCCTATTGAAGAGCCTAAGTCCACTGCCTGCTTGCAATTACTACATATGGATCTATTTGGTCCTGTGAGAGTGATGAGCATGGCAAAGAAGAAATACTGTCTGGTAATTGTGGATGATTACTCCAGATTTGTATGGACTTTTTTCTACATTCAAAGGATGAGGTTGCTCAGAAAGTTATTAACTTTGTGTTGTATATTGAGAAGCAGTATTCCCTTCCAGTCAAGTGTATCAGGAGTGATAATGGAACTGAATTCAGGAATCATACACTTGATAAATTCTATCTCTCAAAGGGAATCAAAAGGCAGTTTAGCATCCCAAAGACTCCAGAACAAAATGGAGTAGTGGAGAGAAAGAACATGACCTCATTGAAGCTGCAAGGTCCATGCTTGGCTGACTCTGTTTGCCACTGACCTTTTGGGCTGAAGCTGTCAACACAGCTTGCTATGTGCAGAATAGAGTTTAGTAAATTAGAGGTTGATGAAGACTCCATATGAAGTTCTCCATCATTTGGCTCCTCTAATTTCATTTTTCAAAGCATTTGGGTGTCCCTGTTTTATTCTCACAACACAAGGATCAACTCCATAAATTTGATCCTAAGGTGGATGCTAGGTATTTTGTTGGTTATTCATCTACTTGCAAGGCATACAGAGTCTTCAACTGCAGAACAAAGATAGTTGAAGAGACTCTGCATGTGAAGTTTAATGAATCTCCTTTGGACAAGATTCCACAAAACCCTGTGGAGTTGTTTGATTTGGACATACTGCAATATGTTCCTTATCAACCTCCAGCTGTTGCAGATCCTGTGGCTCAATCATCTTCTGCAGCATGTCTTCCACCTGGTGGTATTGATGATGATGATGATAATATCAATACTCACCTATTCAAGTTTAGTGACCAACTGCCTGTGTCTACTAAACTTGATGTTCCTGTAGCTTCAGCAGTTCCATCCACAACAAATGCTGATGAGATCTCTGTTTCCTCTACATCTTTTGAGTTACCATCAAATTCTTGGTTTCAGGAGTCTACATCAACATCTGCTGCTGCTGAAGGTTCTACAAACACTTGCAGAGATCTCATTGTTATCAAGAACTGAAGAATCACCCCATGACTCAGATATTGGTGATATCAATGCTGGTGTTTCAACCAGAAGTCAATTGTCTAACTTCTGCTTCTATGCTCTCTTCATCAGTCAGCTAGAGCCAAAGAACTACCATGTTGCTTTGAGAGACAATGGATGGGTTGAAGCTATGCAGCTTGAGCTACTTCAGTTTAAGAAACTGCAAGTGTGGGAACTTGTTCCTCTTTCCCCAGGTAAGTGTGCAATAGGCACTAAATGGGTGTTTAGGAATAAAACCGATGAAAATGGGCTTATTGTTAAGAACAGGCTAGACTGGTTGTATAGGGGTTTTCACAAGAAGAAGGTATTGATTATGATGAAACCATTGCCCCTGTAGCCAGACTAGAAGCAATTAGATTGTTCTTAGCCTATGCTGCATTCCACAATCTTAAAGTTTTTCAAATGGATGTTAAAAGTGCATTTTTATATGGTAAAATAAAGGAAGAAGTTTATGTGTGTCAACCACCAGGCTTTGAGGATAATAAACATCCTGAATGGGTGTACAAACTTGATAAGGCTCTTTATGGGTTGAAACAAGCTCCTAGAGCCTGGTATGAGACACTCTCTACTTTTCTTCTTAAGAATAATTTCACTAGAGGCTCCATTGATAAAACTTTGTTTATTAAGAAGGTGGATCAGCAAAGCTACTTGTTCAGATTTATGTTGATGATATTATTTTTTGCATCTTCTGATCCCCAGTTGTGTGATGATCTTACAATATTAATGAAAAAGAGGTTTGAAATGAGTGCAATGGGAGAATTACAGTTCTTTCTAGGCTTGCAAATCAAACAAAAGGCTGATGGAACTTTTATTCATCAGTCAAAAATATACAAAATATCTTTTGAATAAGTTTGATTTACAAAACTGTAAGCCCTGTTCTACTCCCATGTGCAACACCACACAACTGGATGCTGATCAGAAAGGTAAAGCTGTTGATGAAACGCTTTACAGATGTATGATTGGGTCCTTGATGTATCTAACAGCTTCTAGACCAGATATTATGTTGCTACATGTGTTTGTGCTAGATTTTAGGCTGCTCCTAAAGAGTTCATTTGATTGCAGTCAAGAGAATCTTTAGATATTTGCAAGGTACACAATCTCTGGGTTTATGGTATTCCACTGGACACTCTTGCAAATTAGTTGCTTTTCAGATAGTGACTATGCAGGGTGCAAGTTAACTAGAAAGTCAACTTCTGGTGGTTGTCAATTCCTAGGCAACTGTTTGATTTCTTGGCAGAGTAAGAAACAAACATCTGTTGCTACATCAAACTGCTGAGGCCGAGTACATTGCTGCTGCAGTTGCACTCTCAGGTACTCTGGCTTCAGAACCAACTTCTGGATTATGGCATTACAGAGACTAAGACTCCATTGTTAATGGATAGTGCTTCAGCTCTGTGTATTGTCAAAAATCTAGCACACTAGGACCAAACATATAGAGATCAGACATCACTTTATTCGGGATTGTTTTGAAAAAGATCTGATTGATCCTAAGTTTGTGCCTAGTGCTGATGAGCTTGCAGATATTTTTACTAAGCCTTTGGATAGTTCTACTTTCCAAAACCTTGTGTTAAGGCTTGGTATGCTGCAGCTAGAATAAGTGACAACTACTGATGATTTCAGTAATAATTACTGGTAACCATTGGTACCCATGTCACATATAAGTACTGATGAGTCCTTTTTCCTTCAGTAGTTTTTTATAACTACTGATGGCTAAATGCCTCACAAGTACTGAAGTACTTTATCTGTTCGAAACTACTGATGTAGTTACAACTACTGAAATCAGTATAAACAGATAAGTACTGATGTTCTATGAAACACCTGGAAATCAGATGCAAAGTCTGATGAGTAAGTGTTGAGGACAGCATGAAACAACTGAAAGCTATGAATTGACGACACTACTGAAGAGAACTTTCTCTTCAGTTGTTTCAAAACTGTTTCATTCTAAGCAACTGAAGCAAAACCATGTCTTCAGTAGTTTTATAACTACTGATGACTAATACCAAGTCTTCAGTTGTTTACAACAACTGATGACAAACCACTGTCTTCAGTAGTTTCACAACTACTGATGACAAACACCAAGTCCTTAGTTGTTTCAATTATCTGAAGTCAAAACCACGGTCTTTAGTAGTTTTCTAACTTCTGATGCCTAACACCACGACTTCAGCTGTTTCAACGTCTGAAAGGATAATACCATGTCAACAGTCGTTTAAAACTACTGATGACTAACACACATCCTTCAGTCGTTTTCTTACCCGTACCCTATAAATATCCCTGACCTAATCCTTCAATGCTTCATCTTCAAACCTAACGTTCCTCTCCAAAACTTCTCTCTTCTCAATGGCGTCATGCAAATTAAACCGCGACACAACTGTGTTGCCTACCTTACTAAATCGCCTGTGGGCTAAGTTCGATACTGCTATCGATCTTATGATTCAGTCCCAATACAAAACGGCATTTCTTTTGAATCCCATCTACATGCCGAATCCCTCCAACAGTTTTGGATGAACGTCACCATTACCACTGGGGAGAACAACACACCATCTCTCCAGTCGGTCGTCAACAACAAAGAAGTAGTCATCACTCCTGCAATAATCCGCCAAATTCTCATCTGGATGATGCTATTTCTCCTGCTGGATATCCCAAGGGCACCACAGATCTATCCTTGCCCAGCATGGATATCAGGGCAATCTCAGTGCCTCCACTATCATGAAGAAACACTTCCATGATGCTGAACGCCTAATTTTTCACATGGTGAATGTATGTTGGCTCCTAAGACTTCGTTGGGATCAAATGTCTCAAAGTGGCAGCAGGTAATGTATTCTATTCTTGAGCAACAACCGTTAACTTTTCAGAAGTAATATTTTCGGAGCTCAAGGATATGGCTCAAAAACTAACCGCTAACCGTTGGATACTATATCCACGGTTCATAATGGCCATCATTACAACCCGCTTCATGCTGAGGGACTTGTTGGCCTGGGAGTCCCTGCTACGGCTGTTCTGCCGGAAGTATACTCCCGGCACAACTCTGACCAGACACTTAAATTGGCTGCCAGCTGCGCAAACCCACGCAGCTGGAACCCACAGCCACCACCTCCACATCAAAGTCCCCACCAAACCCACCCAAAAGAAACCCAAAAAGCTACTCAGGAATTGAGTCCCCTGAGGATGCCCTTGCAACCAAACGCAGGAGATATCCACTGGTCCAAACCCCCTAGTGGATATAAGGACTCTTCCAGCCATAGCCGCTGGATTCCTCTCAACAGGAGCCTGCAGCAACCACACAAGGGGTACCTACACATCTGGGATCTTCCTCACTTGAGGGGATTGCCATTGAAGAGCACCAACCTCCCCAGGTGCACACTGCTTCTATCCCTTCACCCCATACAACCGCCCCTCACAGCCCAACTTAATAGTTGCACAAGTGCTGACTCAACTGCACTCCTCACCCCCTCCCCAGAACCACTTACTACTGGGAACACCTCTACAATTGAGGGGAGGAACACAATGCAATTGAGAACCCCAGCATAGGGGTTTACCACTTCTATCTCCTGGTGTAGATAAGGAGATTAGAATATCTAGTGAGGCTGCCACCTCTTCTGAATCAGCACATGATCAAAATGAGGCAGGTAACATTGCTAAGACCTCACTAGAGGCAACAGCTGATGATGGACATTGTCCTGAGGCTGGAAGTCCCCAGTACCAAGAAAAAGGGGCACATGCAACAACTGGTCTCCACCCAGTGCATGTAAATCCTGCTCCAAGCAGGAGGTCAGATGATTCAGCTTCGGCTGATGATGACCTGGGCTTTTTCTATGATGTTCTTGCCCAGAACACAATCCTTGAAGAGAAAGTCAGTAGGCTGCAAAACCTACTTGACCAACTCTCACAAGGAGAAAGACCATCTGCCTCCACCAACCCACAGATGGCACCTTCAGTTGAAGGTTCCCCAAACACTGAGCCACTCCAAACTCAGCCACCTGCCTCTGCTTCAGGCCCTATTTCTCAGGAACAGAACCCTCCTGAGCAAATAGTTGCTGTACTTCAAAATTCCCTCCCTCTCATCACACCCATAATCACTGATATTGTGACTAAAGCCATTGATGAGAGGCTTTCCTCAACTTTACAACCTTGATTGATGTTGCTGTGCAAAAGACACTTTCTGCGATACAAACCCCTTCCACCAATGCATCCAAAAAGGGGGAGAGTACTGCAGTGAAAAAAAAGAAGAGGAAAAGAACAGAGGAAGAGAAGGAAGAGAAGCAAGCCCAAGAGGAGGAGAAAGAAAAGCAACCACTGCTCACTTACAAGCGAAAGAAAAGTGCTGAGGATCAACCTACTGCTGAAGACAAATCCTTGGAAGAGCTGGTAAAAGAAGCTGATACTACACACAGCCGATCCATGGATAAAATAATTGAACAACTCTTTAGGCAAGGGTTTGATACAGCCACATTGGATAGTGAGATCAGAAGGTTGGAAGTGCAAGAGATTCAAACCCGATGGGCTGGGTATGATGCTCTTGAAAAAGAAAGATTGGAGATCATGACCGCTTCATTGCAAAATACTTAGGAAGATCTTTAATGGAGATTCGCGCGTGGACCAGGGACAGTATTCTGGCTATAGCCACCAGAATCTGTCTGTCTGAGCAATTCCACAAGGGGATTATTATTGAAGCCTTGATGAGGCTGGGGCTGGTAAAAGGTTAGAAATGGCAAAACTTACAAGGCAAAAACTTACTACAAATATGCTGGATCAACCTTCCCTTCCACCCACTCAAATCTCCAAACCAATCTCTAAGCCAAAATCCAAACATCCTCATTCTTCAAAACCAATTCCTTTACCAACCCAACCATCATCCAGTGATGCACCTAGAAGGAGGAGAAGGGTGCTGAGGATGGAAGAAGAAGAAGAAGAAGAGGATGAAGATGATAGTCTGCCACTCTCTGCTGTTCTAAAGCTACCAAAACCCAAAAGTCAACCCATGATCACACCTGACTCTCAAAGGGAAATGGTCAGAGTCAAGATATAAGATGAAGAACAGAGCAGAAGAAACACGATGAGCAACTACTGAAGATGGTTGACAAGGAATTTCCTCAGTCATCATCTATACAAGCCATGAAAGGGCATGCTCAGAGGCTGTACACTCTCAGGCACACTTTTCAGTATCAGAAGGAGAGAGTGAGAGTATGGCCAGACCCCAGGGTGAGTTCTAGAATCTATAAAAGAACTATTCCACACAGATACAATGGCCAGGTTAGAAAAACAATAGATTCTACCATCATGTTGGCCATTGTAGTCTCACCTTGGGAATAATTGATGAATTCAAGAAAGCTCATCAAGCAAAGATGACCCCTCAAGCCTTACTAGAAAACAAGATGATCAAAAAGGGGTTGTTATATAAAAAGCTTGAAGACATCAAGAAGAATGAGCTCCAGTTACTCCTTGAAGGCACCCATCCTGATGAATTTGTCTATAGGGAGGTAACTACAGTGGAGCTGAAAAATGGCAGGACCATGAAGTACTGATCTGAGTACTATGGTCCAGAGTTCTTCTTCGAAGGAGGAGTAGAAGAACTCTCCAAGGAGGAACAAGTTGTTCTCCTTGAGGCCTATGTTCGAGAGTCATACAGACTCATTATGGGGAAGTAAATCTCATGAATGGGATAACAACTCTGTGTCCAGTTCCCCAAAACAGAGTTCCCATTCATACCTTGCCAAACAAATATCTGAGATTTCTTCCCAGGCCGGAGCTTACATGGGTCATCTTCTCTAATGATCAAGAAGGAAAAAGACCAATCTTTTGCCAACAATAAGTGGGATAATAAATAATTTAGAGGTTTTGGCTGCATTGGTTCAGGGGGAGTTTGTTGGACCAAAAGAACCAATGAGCCAAGATCAGAAAACCTCTAAGTCCCACATAGTATCACAACAACTGCTGAAAGCTTCATCAGCAGTTTGACAAGTGCTGAAGACTTCAACAGCTGAAGATCAAGTGCTGAAGACTTCAACAGCTGAAGAACTAAAGTGTTGAATTACAACAGCTGAAGAACACAAGTACTGAAGCTGAATATCTGAAGAAACACAAGTACTGAAGCTGAACAGCTGAAGAATACAAGTGCTGAAGCTGAAAGACCAAAGTACTGAAGTATAACAGCTGAAGAGTTTACAAGTGCTGAAGATCAACAACTGATGTACAAAGTCTGAAGACAAAGACTGAAGACATCAGCTGATGATATCTACTGAAGTCATCAGCTGATGAAACATCTGAAGGTCAAAGTCTGAAGATCAAGTACTGAAGCGTCAGTAGTTTGTCACAACTGCTGAAGAGTACTTCTTCAGTAGTTGTGATATCAGTAGTTTTATATTTTTAGTTTCAGTAGTTTTGTAAAACGACTGAAGAGCTTGTTCTTCAGTCGTAGTTTCAGTAGTTTTATATTTCTCAGTAGTTGTAACAACTGATAACACTTAGCATATTTGTAAGAAGTGTCAGCTGTTTTGACATCTTCAGTAGTTGTGTTTCAGTTGAAATAAATATGTTAGATGTCACTATCAAGTGACATCAGCAGACGTCACATCTCTTATATAAGAGGTGTCGACCTAATCATAATTGTGACATTCTGTTACCACGAAAGCGAATATTGAATGAAATATATTTGCAGATATTCTCTCTCTCTATAACCGTCTTTGTTCTTCATTGAATATCGTTTTGTTCTTGTGAATCGACTAATTCATTGTTTGAATTTCGCTGCAATACTCGCCAATCAATCAAACATAGATCACTGATCCTAACATAATAGTTGTGAAATTTATTGTTTGATCAATATTTGTAACTGTGTAAGCGAAGGGCAAATTGAAGTCGTTGAGAGTTTACTCAGTTCCTTGAACATTTTTGTTGGATCAAGAAGAAGGCTGGTGCAACCAAAACCAATTCACTTAGACAATTTTGGTACTACATGAAAGGGCTTCCGAAGCTTAGCATGGAACTTCCAAAGGTTGTAGAGTTCTTCCGAAGACAAAGTGAAAGATAAACTTCCGAAGACAGAACTCTACTTCTGAATCAAAGAACATACTTCCGAAGATCAAGTCTTAGAAGAAATTCTGAAGACTACTTCCGAAGTATGATGATAAAGAAAAGTCTCCAAGCCTTGGAAGAAGCAGTCTCTTCCGAAGTATAAGTGGCTTCGGAAGTACTTACTCTTCCGAAGCCATTTAACATTCGGAAGACACTGCTATGAATCAGTGGACACAAGTATGGTCTCTAACACTCCGCTGCAGACCTCTAATACTGTATGGTGTTTTCTCAAAGAGCCATGCAGTTGACCATACTTAATTCCACTGTTCACCTTTTTATGATAGTACAAGTTACCAACTTTAGTTGGTGACAAAAGGTAAGTCAGGGACATGTCCTGACTACCAAATCTCAGATAAGACTTTATCCGAGATACCTTAAACTATAGTCTTGTAGTATAGACTTTAGCTATAAGATCCCAGCTGGTATCAAAGTATATCCGGATTTGAAGACCCACAACACCCCAACTATGTGTGTAATTGGATAAAGCTCTATATAGGCTGCACCAAGCACCTAGGCTGTGGTATGAGACTTTGTCTCAGTTTCTTCTGAAGAATGGCTACACTAGAGGTACCATTGACAAGCACTCCAAGACAAAGCATATTCACATCAGGTACCATTTTATTAGAGATATTCATGAGAAAAATCTGATTAAACTAATCAAAGTTGTCTCAAATGAACAATATGCTGATTTGTTCAACAAAGCTTTTGATTAATTTAAGATTTAAGTATCTCATAACAGCTATTGGGATGATAAACATTGATTAGATCACCTCTTTTGAAAACCTTTTAATATGTAATGTCTTTTGTTAATACAATTTAAGCCTTGTTACAAAAGGTCTTTCTGAAATTTTCTAAGTGTAAATTTCTTCCAAAGAGAAATTAACCCTCGGAAGTTATTTTTATATCTTCCGAAGCATAATTTCTCAAAGGATAATTTTTTTTCTCGAAAGAGCTTTTGGTCTCAGAAGAAGTGATTGATTACATATCAGATCTACTTCTAAGGTTTACAAACTCTACGTTCGGAAAGCAATACTAACCTTCGGAAGCAAAGTTTTTGCTTCGGAAGTAAGAATTACATTCAGAAGACAAATTACCTTCGGAAATGTTTTACATTCGGAAGAAAGATTCTACTGTGTAACGTAAATTTCTTGGGCCCCACACTGTAAAAAGCAAAGATTTTATTAATGATGTCGGATTATTTAACTGATTTTAACCTTACCGCCACTGTCAATTCATCCACTAAACCATCACATCACCTTATCCTTACCCCATTACCGCCTTCCCACCCTCTTTTAAATAATCTCGACTATTCAATTTCATCTTTTTACTTGCAATTTTTACTGCCCTAGAAATTTCTCTCCTCTCCAACTTTACCCAAGCTCAAAATCATCTACTTTCACCTTTCTTCAATGGAACTTAACCCTCAGCACAACCAAGTCACACTTCTTGATTCTTCAAGAGACGTTGACTTCTCTGAAATCATCTTCTTTCTCACCCAATCACCTTACTACACTGCTCTTACCGTTAACCCCACTTTTTACTCCAACCACATGGCCGAATTTTAGGGAAATGGTCAAGCCAAAACCCTAAATGGGATTCGTGTACTTAGGTCCAGCATTTATGGACAGGAGTTGATCATCGCTGAACAACTCATCAGGGAGCATCTAGAACTTCATGATGAAGGAGCTCCTACTGAATTCCCTAAGGCAGATTTGGACAGCACTTATATCCTAATAGGATATGGTGAGACATAAGCAGGTCAATATTCTACAAGTTCAATTTCTCCTACAACAGGAAGTTCCTCCTGGGGTTGTTCTCCACCATCTATCAAACAAGTCTGGGGGATGGGATCAGATCCCTTATGAACTAGGATGCTTAGTTTATGGATTGGTGAGAGGTCTACGATTCAATTACTCAAGATTTGTGTTCACCAATCTGATTGGGAATCTACAACGGAAACATTCTTTATGTATCCCAGATTCATTCAACACATAATCAACTATGAGTTGGACCAGAGTATGCTTGTCTGTGCAGCTGCTTTGAATGTCCCTTAGATGAGGCCCACTATCTTCAAGACTTTGAAGAAGGTGTCCACCAACTTCACTAGAAGGTACACTACTCTGCTTCCAGTATGATTGAGCGTATAGCTCCTGGTGACATCCTTGTTCACCCCACAGGTGATGAACCCACACCAGCAACCTCCACCATAATGCAAACACAGCCTTCTCCACCCATCACTATCACATACCAAATACACCCCAAACGAACCCTTGTTCATCTACTCTGATTGAACAAGCCCCTCCTATTCAAACTAAAAAGACTAGAGTGGAAACATGGGCTCCCACTCCGTCTGAGGTCTCTAATCCTTCCCTTTTGACCTCAATTTGGGCTTTGAGTCTCCTCAGTCTCAAACCCAAGAGCCCGACACCCAAACGAACAGCCCTCAGGATGAGTATCTACATTCTTCTGAGCAACCAACTAGGGATAGCCCCACCAAAGGCTGAATGCCTGTAGACATTGACCAAGGTCCTGGGTCAGTAGGCTTAACCTCCCTATCTTTTATTGACCTTCTCTTCAAAACTGATGAAGAGATAACATTTCTCCATGGCAATGAAATTAATCTACAACACCCTTTTCAAGATTAACAGAGCCCGGAGAAATCTCTTATCTCTAGCCCCCATCAGCAACCTATAACTGAGGTGAGTCCCACTGATGTGGAGGGAAGTCATGCAGATTCAGCTGCCAATACAGAAGGTGCCTCAATGAACCTTGTGGACGGTGGTAACATATCTCAGACTGAATCTACGGCAATCGAGCCCTTTGATGACTCTGAAAGAGACATCATTGAGCACGGGAAACCAGGGTGCCAAGAAACCATATCTGGTGGTGAGGCTGAACATACCAGGTATATTACCTCATCTCCCCATGATTCTTCAAAAGAAGATAAGGGAAGCATACAACTCTTCATACAAGACCTTCTATCTAAAGTCTCAAACCTTGAACTCTTGGTTAAGACTTTAGAAGAAAGGTCCGCCACTCAGCAACTTGAGATTGACAATCTCAAGGCCAAACTAGCTGAGAAACAGACAGAGAGGTCTGTTAGGCATGTACCTATTCAGGTCTCATTGACTTCTTCCTCCAGCTCATCCAGCTCTCAAGATGATGCTACTAAAAAAGGGGAGAATGTTCAGAGACAAACAGTTAAGGACCCACAACAGAGCCACACTTCAACTTCAACTTTCTCTACTCCTATCATCACTGTGTCTGAGCCATCTCAAGTTATACTTCAGATTGATTCAAAGATACTCAGCAATCTCTACAGCCTCTTCACCAAGTTTCTATTGAGAACCTCTTCTGATCAGCCAAGCCCAGATGCTGCAATGCTCTACTTTGTAGCTGAAGAGCTTCAGAGGCTGACTGCACCTTCTACCACTGTAGAAGAAGTTGGTCAACCTAAGGTCCACATGAAACCTAAGATTCATTTCGAAGGAGAAATGGGGAATGATGGCACAGCAACTGAAACAGTTAGGACAGAATCTGCATCTCCTCCACTTCCGAAGCTGAAGTTAAAGCCTCGAAAGAACAAGCTGAATCTTCCGAAGCTGAAATGGAAGCTGCGGAAGGACTGTTAAAATGTCCGAGGAACTGATCATCATAGATGCAATCCTTGAAATGGCATCTGAGATGAACAGCGAGGACTTTCTGAATCTACCTCCATCCCAGACACCATCTCTGCCTCTCTCACAATCAGAATCCACTCTCAAAGAACCACCACAGTCAGGCACTTTAAAAGATAAAGGGAAAAGAAAGATGACTGCGGAAGAGCTTCAGGAAGAGGAGAAGATTGAGAAACTCGAGAAGAAAGGAAGACTTCCAACTGAGAAGTTGCTAGCTGCCAGCACAAAAGCAGCTACAGCCAATCAGGAGGCTATCAACAATAAAAGAAGGGAAGAGATCATTGACCAGCTTATCCAAATGGGAGCTGCCAATGAAGAAACACTCCTACTACCACTAGAGGATTTGGTGAATCTAGAGAAGGCAACCTGGCTAAAACTTGAAGAAGAAGCCAGGTTGGCCTTGGAGAAAGAAGAAGAAGAACAGAAGGAAGCTGAATTGCAGCTGAGGAGAGACAGGATAAATTTCCTAATCTCCAGAGGCTTTGATCTTCAAGAACTCTCTCCACACAACGATGAGATGATCCTCTAGCTCTACAACAAAGAGCAAGATCAAATGGAGAAAGAAAGAAGAAAGGCTGCAAGAGAAAAGACAAAGGAGAAGAAGAAGGAGGAGGAAAAGGCTAGGGACACTGCAACCAGGAAGCTCAGTAAAAAGGCCTGGATGAAAGACTATCTTCAGGCCCATGGCTTCTCTGGAAGGCAGGTAGGTCCCATGCCTGAGAAGACACTCCAACGGATTGTTAGTGAAATCAAGGCTGACATCCGGCTGGGAAAGAGGAAAGAGATGTACAGAAGGGTAAATGGGATGACCTTCACTGCAACCGCTCAACCACAACCTGAACCCTCACCCCTACCTTTCACCATCAAAACCGAACCCTTCAACTCTGAACCCACATCCTTGCCCACATCCACTTCATCACCCCAACCACCTAAACTTCCCATCCTCCTACCAAAACTCTTCCCAGAACCTCTGAACCTCAACCTACCCAACAACCATCCAAACCATCCCCTCAGCCTTCTCAACATCTCTCTCTTGAGGAGTTCAAGGTAATCAAGACCAAGCTCATCAACTGCATAACTTTGAGCGAAGTCTCATGTGATGAAGATTCTGTCAACATTACCTATGTTGATAGATCCTCTTGTTCCCTAACAAGAGATCAATTTCTTGATTTACCTAGAGGAACACTAGACCAGGTAGCTAGACTTCTAGGTCTCAACTCAGATTCATTAAATGATAAAGAGAAGAAACTTAGAAGGAAACTGGTGACTCTGCTGGACACCAAGAAAGAGGACAAGATTCTCAGTCAGTCTCTTGTGCCTAGAAAGAAAATAGTCCAATGGAGGTTCGATGAAACTTCTCACAACTTTGTTATAGAAAGGGAGAATGGCGAAGTCAATAGACTTAATGCAACCTCTCTGCTACACTCCAGCAGGTTTGATATTGCTGAGTTAGCAGAGAAGCCATTCTCCAACACCCTCCAACTCTGAAACTGCTGCACTCATCAGAAATCATCTCAGCAGTCTTCATCTAGCCGAGCTAACTGCAAAAGCCAAGATTGAAGAAGAGTTGAAGTTAATAAGACAGGAAGACAAGGAAAGATTTCCCACCAAGGGCGCTGCCATTCTACAGATGGTGGAGGGTCCAGAATTAGAACCTATAGTTAGATGGGAATATGATTACAATTCCCATCAACTAACTCTTTTCAGAGGGCAACAACAGAGGGTACATGTTATCCAAGGTGACAGACTGGACTTCCTGTCTACCAAGGATCTGTACAAACTTCTCAGCACCACATCAGGGAAGAACAAGGAGACAGACATATATCTACTCTCCTTGGTGCTAAAAGTTTTGAGAAGCAGAAACAAGTGAAGTTTTGGTTGCATCAGCCTAGGGGGAGTTTGTTGGATCAAGAAGAAGGCTGGTGCAACCAAAACCAATTCACTTAGACAATTTTGGTACTACATGCAAGGGCTTCCAAAGCTTAGCATGGAACTTTCGAAGGTTGTAGAGTTCTTCCGAAGACAAAGTGAAAGATAAACTTCCGAAGACAGGACTCTACTTCCGAAGCAAAGAACATGCTTCCAAAGATCAACTCTTAGAAGAAAAGCCTGAAGACTACTTCCGAAGTATGATGATAAAGAGAAGTCTCCAAGCCTTGGAAGAAGCAGTCTCTTCCGAAGTATAAGTGGCTTCGAAAGTACTTACTCTTCCGAAGCCATTTAACCTTCGGAAGACACTGCTATGAACCAGTGGACACAAGTATGGTCTCTGACACTCCGCTGCAGACCTCTGATACTGTATGGCGTTTTCTCAAAGAGCCATGCAGTTGACCATACTTTATTCCACTATTCACCTTTTTTATGATAGTATAAGTTACCAACTTTAGTTGGTGACAAAAGGTAAGTCAGGGACATGTCCTGACTACCAAATCTCAGATAAGACTTTATCCGAGATACCTTAAACTATAGTCTTGTAGTATAGACTTTAGCTATAAGATCCCAGCTGGTATCAAAGTATATCCAGCTGTAGGTAGTATTATATATAGGTTCTCTTTGTAACTCATTCCACACTGCTTGTAAGAGTCTTGTATTATTGAGTTGAGAAGCAATATATAAAATTACCTTGAAAATTAATTCCTGTGTTCTTTATTACTTTCTATATTGTGATAAACTCTTACTGATTCTATCTTTACCCGAGTGTTGTTCTAGGTGAGTTTGAAAGAAAACAAAATCTTAAGTGACTTATATCGATCCTGCGAGTTCCTTCAATACGAGGGGCGTATGTATTGTTGGTTTTACTAGGTTGTTTAATTTTTTTTGAGTTTGGTCATGTGTGCGGTTGCCCGGTGTCCATGTACCAATTTTGATCTGGCGTATTTAACATCATTGTGTGAAAAGCTTGTTCAATGTTGGTAGGTGTGTAGGCGACCGAGGCTGTGTAGGCAGATTGAGTTGGTCGTGGACCCAGCATGCCTGGGTTTGGATTATGGGCAGATTAAGTTGGTCGTGGACCCAGAAGGCCTGTGTAGGTAGATTGAGTTGGTGGTGGCGGTGTTGTGTGGTGGCGGTGGTTTATGGTGTGTGGTAGCGGTGATGTGTGGTGGAGGTGGTGTGTGGCAAAGTTGGTGTGAGGCGACGGTGGTGTGTGGTGGCGGTGGTGTGTGGTGTTGTGGAGAAAGAAGAAAAAAGAAGAGTGAGACTCTTAAGGGTATTTTAATCATTTTTAAATAATCTAACAGAAAATATTAACACCGTTAGTCAAAAGGACTAAGATAGAAACGGTTTTCAAAACTTAGGCCAATAATAGAGACAAAATAAACGTTGGTACTTAAGTGGAGACAATTTGTAAAACTCAGGGACGAAAACCAATATTAACTCTATTTTTTAAAACTTATAGTGTTAAAGATAACAAAATGTGTTATTTTTTGTTATTTATTTTTAATAAATTATATAAACTTGTTATCTGTTATTTTGTTTTATCATTAGAAGTATATAATAATATTATTTTATCAATGTATTTATCAAAACTCATAATCTTCAAGAGCACACAATAACAATCAAAAGACACAATGATACATTGTGTTATTTGGTCATTCTTTTTACTGTAGTTGATTAACTATTTGTTAATTTATTATTTTCTTTTACATATTAAAGATGCACAACCATGTTATTCCGTCATTATATTTTTTAAAATTTATCATTTTAGAAAAAATAACATTATTTAGAAACACAATAACTAACAAAAAGACACAATGAACTTACTACATACACAATTACGAGATATAAGCGTAATAACGTAAAACAATATTGTACTGGTTTTAAAGATAAAAATACGTTTGTTTTTTGGGTTAATATTTAAAAAAACTAATGTCATACATAAGAGTTATGAACATTTTAAAAAAAATGAGAGAAATTGCAAAAAGTCAACAAAAATGATTATTCTTAAAAGGAAAAATGTTACAGAATAGTAACCAAGTTTCAAAAGTATTATAATTTAGTCACTCATGCATATTTTTCTCAAATTGGACCTCCAAACGATCAAATCGAGTCATTAGTCACTCATGCATATTTTACAAAGTTACCCCTAAAAGGGAAAATGTCACAGAATAGTAACCAAGTTTCAAAAGTGTTCTAATTTAATCACTCATGCATATTTTTCTCAAATTGGACCTCCAAACGATCAAATCGAGTCATTACCAAATTTTATTATGACAAGAAAGTAATGATGGAAAAGTCATTGGAGTTAAAATTTTCAGTATATAAAATTATATTAAAAAATAAAAAAGCATGTTAATTATGAAAAAAATTAAAAAAAAAGTGTCTAAAGTTTACGTCAATGTTTTATATCAACATCAAAAGATAGAAAAAAATATTTTCTAACTGAATCAAAAAATATAGCATGCTAAAAAATATGTTATGACTTTTAATTTGTATAAAATATAAAAATGAGTGATCTAATTGGAACACATTTAAAACTTGAGTTACTTAATTGGAACACTTTTAAAAGTTGGTTACTATTTTACAAAGTTACCCCTTTTTAAAATACTTCTCTAACAAAATTTTCCCTATAATTTTGATTTTAATCATTGATTAGTAAGATGGATGGTGACATTATTTCTTACATTTTTTAGTTTTTGAAGAATTTGTATTTGAACTCTTTCCTAGGAATTAACCAAATTATAAAAGTAATTGAGCTCTAAAGGGTCCAATCTAAAACATATATAAACATTGGATTCGTATGAGGTTACAAGGGCCGTAAAATATGTATATAGGTCACACATTAATTATGACAAATAATCATAGGATTTTTTCGGCTCTTAGATGATTCAAAAATTTGATGTTATTTTTCTATAAATCTAATCATCAAAAGATATCGACCTTCTAGAAAAAATTTTTGGTTCCGTTACTGTTTATATCGGTCATTTGAAAGTTTTCAACAAACCTTATGGTTTAATAAACTGATTTTGCTTTTATTGGCAGATAAATCGTGGATTTCATTAATTCATATGTTTATCTAAAATTTTGATTTTTCAAAATGGATATTCTCTGTTTAGAATTTCTCTTAAAAAGGTTATAAAAAATAGAAATAGATAATTTTTCTCTAAATTATTTTCGAACAATTTGTGGCTCCGTGTCAGCTATCATGGTCGCCGTTGACCCCTCTAATTTCAAGATCACATCTTAAGCATATATGTTATTAATTGATTCGTTCTATTCGTTTATTCTATAATAAAAATAATATATCGATAACAATAAATTGTGCTTAATATGCATGTAGCTTGTAGCTGATGTGCGTTACTGATTGTATCGTATATCTTTTTTAACAGCAAATGTGCAACTCTGTTTCATATGATGAATGTTATTTTAATCGAGTCCATCTATTAGTTTTTTAGTCGGGACCGCACCCCCAATCCCCACAGAAGGAAACTCATTGCTGAGAAAATCCTTTTGCTCAACTCTGAGCATTTTGCTCAGAGTGATACTTGAACCCATGACCTCCAATTTATTTACATGTCATGGGTACTTCATCTTAACCAATTGGATTAATGATCATTGATAATTGTATCTTATATCTAATGACTTGCATCTATGTGTAATCTCCTAACAAAAAATGCCCCGAATTGCATTTATCGTTAATGATGTTTATTATTTTTGTAAAATATTTTTGTGATTCTGAACCTTAACTCCAATGTTGCTTGTTTCTTCCTTCTTATTTTGGAATCTAGGTTATTATAAGTGAAAAAGTGGTTCTATTCATTAAAGAAAAAATGGGTAAAATCATGAAAATAAACATTTTATCTGAACAATCGTTTAACTAAATCTATAAAAAATGGGGTTACATATAATCATCTGACGTTACAGATAACTACATGAACGAGTACCTAATTATAATAAATCACATGGACAAGTGCACATCGTTGGCATGGTTATAGAATTAAATCATATTTGACATGATTTTGGCATAAGTAATCAAAGTGTAATCTCCCCATTTTTGATAAAAAGTCTTTAATAATTTCTCTCACGTTGTCAAGCCATCTCCATTGTCTGAAGTGTGCAATGGCCCATTTTAGATGTCATGTGACTTCAAATAGGTGGTTGAGTGGTTATATTTTACTGAAATAGAATGTTTAGGCTCATAATATGAGTAATCATTGAAGTCTCAAAGACCTTATGGTTTGCCCCTAAATTGTAATTCACATCCATTTTTCATTTTGCCTCAAGCGTTATGTGTGTTTCAGGATCTTTCCGTTTACATTCGATCCCTTTAAAGCCATCCATTTTTTATGTTAGTTGGTTCTATATGCCCCGAGAGGCATTTAATCATTTTAGGTTGTTTGAATGAATCTGTTTTATTAAACCTTTTTCCCTTTTAAATAAATGAAGTTTCTTCAAATTACACTACGAGATCTAAAACTCAAGATCCAACAATGGTGACTTTCTCATGCAACCCGCCCACCTCAAGTCGCACCTCATGGACCCTTGGTGAGGTTTTAATTGTTGCACTAGAAGGACTTGTGGGTTTGTTGGTTGAGTTGACCTTCTAATGTTTCAATAGTGTTTGATCGAGAAAGAATGTATTAACTTTCAAATTTAGAGGAAATTTTAGGAAGAGTTGGACACTAAGTTGGTCATTAGTACTACTTATCTCCCACAGACTGTTAGTCAAAGTGTAGGATAATTCAAACTTAACCCTTAAATATACGTTTCATGCATTTATTGTTTACTTCCGTGATAGTTGGGATATGTATTTACTTTTGGCAAAATTTTCTTACAACAACTATTGCAATTAGCATAAAAATATCACCCAATGAAATGTTTGTATGATAGGTCTAGAACTTTAGTTTGTTAAGCTGAAATTGCTCAACAAGAATTAATAGCTAGAATATTCTGAAAGTTATCATAGAAAAACATCAACTCGTTCATGCATATCTTAAGGTTGTCTAAGATCGAATAAAATCTGTCAACAAAGAGAGTAATTTAATTTCAAGTTAAATACTACGTGATGTCGAAAGTCTCCTTATGAAAAGGGGTAATTTGTTTCCACAAATGCAAAAAGTTAAGCTCATAGTGTATTACTCTATTCAGGATCATTGCTATCTGGGAAGGAGGTATACCGTATTACCGTGTAGATTTATCTAGGTTACAACACTTTCAAAGTCTCATATATTTGAAAGGGCTTAGTGGATGTAATCGCCTTTGTTCCATTGAACGTCTTTATGATATACTAGCTTTAGTAAACTCATGTATTACACTGGTTGAATAAATAAAATTTTGATATAATAAATTTATTAATTATAAAATGATATTTTAAGATATAATATGATTGAAATTACGTATCAGAAATGACTATAATAATAAAACAATGATATCAGCTTTTTAAAATTTTTTAAAATATAAACATTTTATTCTAAACAAACCGTATAAAAATTGCTATTTTTATAAAAAAAATCTTATAAAAAATAATAAAACAGTGATATCAACTTTTTAAATTTTTTTAAAAAATATCATATATTTTAAGATATGATATTATTTTTTGTTTTAAAAATTTGACTTATTAAAATATCAATTTATTTCGAAATAACCTTAATAAAAAAATTTCTTTCTTAATTTGTTATATATTAAAATGTATTAAAATAATTTTATTAGTAATTAAAGTAATTATTTAATAGAGAGAGAAGAAAAAAATTGATGAGAATGATTGTAGTGTTGACATGTGGTATCCACATTTACCTTTTTATTAGAGTAGTAAGATGATAAGTTAATCTACATAGAAGAACTTGTAGCAATCCTTGATTAAAAGATTTAATTGCTACACAAGAAGATAATGAATTAAGTCAAAGTCCAACGGAATCATCAAAATGGATGTGACTTCATGTGAAAGCCAACAACGATATGTTAGAGTATTACTTCGCATTTTTTATGTAAGTTCACTATTTGGTATCGTTGAATAGCACACAAATGGGAATTAGGAGTGAATGTGATTTTAATCATATGTTTCACGTATATTGATTTCTACCTTGATACGTTATACTATGATGAATAACGTAACTCTTATTATCAGAAAACCAATAAAATTTGGCTAAATATAAATGCTATAATAATAACCCTTGGTCAAAAGTTCCATGCCCGTTTTACAAAATTGAAAATTATGGTATACAAAGATACTAATGTACATAGAAAGTTTTGTATACGAATTCCTTGTGAAAAGAAAATGGAGTAGGAAAATATATTGCAATAGCGCAACGAGGGTACTTGTACACCACCTCTACGGTGTAGAATGAACTATTGGAAAAGGTTTTCATAATATAATTTTTGTACACCAAAAATGAGTTTTGCAAGGGCATACCGTACTCCAGGTAAACTTCTGTTTTTTTAGTTTTATATAAAATGACTAGGCTAAAGTCCCGTGTAATACACGGGTTCAATCAAAAAATATTATTATTGTTTAAAAATATGCTTAAGTTATAATATTGTTGATAATATTTTGTATATCAACGTTTATGTATGATTTTTTACATTAGCTATATCTAACATTAGTAGTTTTTCTTTTTTAGTATTTATACGTCTAAATAGTATATAATTTGAAATGAAATAGCTTTATAAATAAGAACTTTAAGTAATATACAAATTAAATTGAACATGAAAAACAATATTTTAAATTCATAAACATCCGAAAATTTATTTATATACAATATTTGATGTTTTGTTGGTTATTTTTCCATTATTATCTAATATTAATAGTTTTAACATCTATCTATTTTTAATTCGAGATAATACAACATAGAACAGAGCATGATCCTTATTAAAAAACAAACCAACTTTGGATAGCGATTGTCCATGACTTTTATTTATTATCATTTCAAAACACATTGATACAGATGTTGTCTTCTTTGAAATTTAAAATATATCCTTTTGTCTGAAGATGTCAGAGTCAATCGTGAATTAAAAGTGTAGTTTTCAATATTACATGTAGATACATCAAAACAATTTGTACATATCAAACAAATTCCAATAAAACATAATAATAATAACATAATAGTAATAATAATAATAATATAATAATAATAATAATAATAATAATATGATAATACACATAAAAGAAAATAAAGAAGTTTAAAAGGTAAAAACAAATGAACTGTTGAAGTAGATCAACTTAAAAGAATTAAAGTAAAATAATATTAATACAAAAACACAATTGTAGACAATGATAAGTTAAATCATAATCGCTGAGAATGAAACTCAAATATAACAAAAAATTAATACATTTTGTTGAAGAAAACTTGATAAAACCGAAGCCAAAATTAGAACGTAAATGAAGTTTGTCGAATGTGATATCATCAGACTTTATAAAGACAAATTATAAGGGTCGTAAACCTAGGATGGTTATGAAATATTTTAAAATCGGGTATGATTTTATTTTCAAAAATAGATACCCATGAATTCATTTAAACTGAAAAGGAGTCGATTAAAAAATTTTGTAGCTTTCGTCGATTTCATAGATGAAGAAAATCATAAATGATTTGTATAGTTTTTATTGATAAATTATTTAAAAAAGAAAAAATACCGGGCATGATTTAATTTCCAAATAAAAATGTGCTCTAATTTAGGGTTAAAGTTTCAAATTTTCCATAAATATATTTTGTATAAAAATTAACTTTTAATCAAATGAACCTAGACTAACACTAAGAACAGATACATATTTAGGCGGGAATCGAAAAAAATAAATGCTTAAGAGAATGACACGTGGCATTAAAGTTATTGTTTTATTAATAAGTATAAATTTGCAAGGGGTTGCTTACTTGGTATACTATGTTTTCACTAAGTATGCATGGATGGATGGTTGTCTAGGTTGATAAGTAACACGTTTCTGGAATGTTACTATTTTATCAGTTATAGGTGTTTCGATTAGTGTTTTATATTGTCATCGGATAAACCCATGCAACTTGTAAACTAGTTATAAGTACATGCTTATTATGTAACTTTTGTTAAAAATGTAATTTGTCGATACATTTTAAATTAAAAAAATTAGGATTTGTTTGTAGTTATAATAAAGTAAAATTTAGAATGCATGACATGGAGTAGTATTTGAATTTGTGGGTCTTCTAATGATGCCCTAAACTTCATGATAACCATGCACCTAAGGACCGACATTTTAGACCAAATTAGCACCACACTACCAACATAAATAATGGATTAATGGTTGTGTGGTATTATAAACCAAGATGATACATCTTTCTTATTTCCTGATCATAAGTCGAATCATCACATCATGGCTTTGAGCCTTTGACTATGAGCAATCCATAAAAGTAAAAGCAATTGTGATTGCAACACAATTTACTTGACCCAAATGATTTCATCATGATTAAACACTAATATGATAAATTTCTTTTTGAAACTCTTTAAATTACCCCAGATGCGCTTCTTTATGGTAAGATTATGTCTTTTATAGATTGTTTATGTCTTTTTATGCAATACATATTTTGAAGGCTTTTCTGGCTTGATAGATTTCATTTACTAGCCATTTTCAAATTCAAACTCCTATCTCTATACTAATAAATGAAAATAAATTCAGACGATTGTCATCATTTTAGGTCATCTATTAATTGGTTTTTTCGTTTCTTTTTCTTCTTAATTATAAATGCTATAATAACTATTTATTAATTAATAACTATCCATAATTAAAACTTCAAATATGTTAACTTTAAATTTCAAATATGTAATATATAGGTTTATCAATCTGTATAATACATAATATTTAAAAATATATTTTTATATTATAAACAATGTAACTGTAAATTTATTTAGTCTGTGTATTACACATGATTATAACCTAGTATATTATTTACCAAAATAATTTACATTACATTTACCATTAAGTAAATCTTGTTTTTTAGAAATGATTAATGGAAAACACAATATCTTAATATGAAACTTAGTTTTCATGAAAATAGTTAATTGTTTAAAAAAAATTGTTTTTATATATTTTATCGTTCCACACATATTCATTCACCTTGATCTTCCAAGTTGATGAGATTTTACATTTGAATGAATAGTCATGATTATTGTAATTGGATTGGACTTGATTCTTCACACTTGATAAACTAAGTGTTTAGGGATTTTTGTATGAAATATGGTCATTCTTAATTAATTGACAGCTTAAGATCACAAATCATAATCTCAATTAATATCAAAACAAGAAATTGTAATAATTTCTGATCTATTTGATTTGTTTTATTAGTTGTTTTCAAACATACGTTTTTATTGGTTATAGGTCACTTCTATTATTGCAAATTTATATTGCCCAAGGACACATCCAACTTGTAAACTAGTTATGTCTTAAAAAGTATATGCTTACTATATATTTTCTCAAAAACAATTTTGTTCGATATGTTTTGAATTGAAAAAATAGGACTTCTTATAATAATGTAAATTTCAGAATGATATGTAATAGTCTTTGAATTTATTGGTCTTCGAATGATGCCTTAAACTTTCACGATAACGACCAAAAGACCGACATTTTAGACCAAAATAGCACTATAACCACCAACACATCCAAGACGAGAACTGTTTCTTGTATTTTCCTGATTAGAAATCAAGACTCACACTCAAAATTATATTCGATCAAAATTTTTTTGTCTAAAAGTCACCTGTAAAAATAAACCAATTGTGATTGTCTCGCAATCTACTTTAACTAATAATTCAAACTAAATCGTTTCACAATTATTAAATTTCTTAAATAACTCAATAATACATGTAATTTACATAAAGAAGCTCGATATACCTTTAAATATCTTATGAACACCTTTGAAACTCTAAATTGTCGATCACGACACGTAACAAAGACTTGATTTTAGAAATTAAAGTATGTCCATTGTTTTTCTTGGAATCAAGACAAAGATAGTTCATATGTAACCAATTTGAAGAATCGTCTAGGATTTGCTTGAACCTTATAGGTTACGTGCAATCCATTTACATATATGCGTGTACTTTATTTTTAACGAGTTGTAAACATTCTTCAAATTGTATCCCTCAAGTCTTGACTAACATACACTGTGTTTTTCTATCATATTGTATAGAAACCATTTTAATGAAGTACTTTCCTCATATCACTCACGCACATGTGTGTGTATTAATCAAGTTAAATGTTGTATTTTTGTTGGCTTATATATGATCTAATTTGTTTTATCTGAATTTGTGTGAATTTTTGTAGCATTTTATTTGAACAGGCTTAATCTACCTACTCTACTCCAAATAAAATCTACTTTATACTTAAGTGCTGCTTGAACCAATCACTTTAAGAATGAGAGACATACACCTTTTCAAGTAAACTATACTACTAGTTTTGATTTTTGTAACATTTGGCTGTATTAGGGAGCATGTTTATATGTACATTGTAATTATTATTGTATTTATTGTTATGAATATAGTAAATGAAATGGTATAATTACAACGTACATATAAGACATGTATAACTTTGAAAATGTTAGGGATATTTTAATGTAATTTGAGATTGCGTATGACATTCAAATAAGAATGCACGTTTATTTGAATGTTATCAAGACTAACAGGGGATCCAAGGGGGCAGCGACCCCTTAGTGGGGGTTCGGGGGCAACTCCCTCGAGAGAAGCGGGGTCTAAGGGACGGCAGCCCCTGACGGGATCCAAGGGGCAGAGCCTCTGGCTGTGGTCGAGCTGCCATGTCAGCTTGGAAATTTTTATTTTTAGACAAAAGTCCTTTATCGAAAATGCATTAGAAATTTAATTTCAGGCCAAATATGCATTCGTCGAACTTGAGGGACTAAAGTTGTAATTTACCTCAAGAAGCAGTTTTCTTGAAAACAAAAAATACGCTCCTGCGTATTCGGTTTTTTTATCCCCTGAAAGATATTTGATTTTTTATCTTCTCAAAATTGCTCAATCAAAAATCCATATGAAAATTTAGAATCAATCTGATTTTATCCAATAAAATGTTGCTAGACACTCCAATTGTTTGATCTGAAAGTGATCACACAACTTCAGATTTATCCCGTAATTTTCAAGAATTCCCCAACAGAAAACACATTAGTAAACCCTAAAGCACGTAGATGGCCTTTTGGTCTAATGATATGAGGCTAATGATTTGAGGTTGCAATCTTTAAAGTCTCATGTTCAAATTTTACTCAAGTAAGTTTTTCTACGGTGGTGAGTTTTCTCTTTAATGGTATTCATACGAGAGATAGACGTTAAGTGTCAAAACTAGTATAAACGTTTTATATCCCGTCCCAAAAAGACTCGCACGTTTATTAGGGATAGTTCCAAACAGAAAACTAACACTAAAGCACATAGGAGTTCATTGGCCTTTAGCCTGTAATGTATGTCGCTATAGAAAGAATGGAATAAAAACAAAATGTGTTTTCCTTTCGTCCCATTACAATAATTTATTGATTAAATTGTTGAGACAAAATTAGTGATTGTTGTAGAAATCTTCGCTCTTAACCTTGGCGCTATGCAATTTCTTGGATGGGTGTCATTTTTCCATTTTTGTGAACTAAAATTTCTAGAATATTCCAGAGGAGATTGAGCTTTTGCCCTTCAAACATAAGGGAAAATTGAGCAGTTTTCCTGAGTTAAAGAACATGCTTAGGAATTATATAAGTTTTCCCATAGCATAAGTTTTAAAACCGGGATATTTGCACTCTTTTAAGTTTGGTATAAAAGTTATTCTGTGTGTTGTTTCTTTGAGTGTGATGGAAGAAATTTTATTCCCTAAAGCAACAGCCACAATAGCTTCACTCAAAGCCGTTAAGTTTCCATTTCAAGTTGCATTTATCGAAGATGTCACTTTTTTCATGGATTTGATATCTTTTTTAATTGAAAACTGTTGTTTTTAAGTTCGTTTTTGGTCTCTCTGAAAGATTAAGTCAGCTCTAGTTATAATCGTAGTGATCGATAATTTTCTGGACAACCATCTTAATTAAAATCACAATCATCATTCATGAACTTATTATGATAAACTGAGACGTGCACAATTAAAAAAACCACAGGTCACGTTAAAGTATTTTGCAAGAAAGTTCTTTTTGATAAAAAACTATCAACAATAATTGAAATGAATCTTTAAAAGTATTAAAGTGAGCTAAATAAAATAAGAATAACATCATTTTTAATAGCAAGATGAGATTTTTATTAATCAATAAAATTTAGACCTCAAGCAAGTGGCTAGAAGATTAAGGGGTTCTTGGGTACATTTTTACACTCTTTTTTTTTTGTTCTTATTTAACGAGAGAATGAAAGAAAAGTAGAATGAAAGAAAAAAATAATTGTGTTGCATAGCTATTTTTATCAAAGGAAAATAGAAAAAGAAATAAGAAAGATTTATTTTTAAGTTCACCTTAGAAAGATAAAAGAAGATAAACTAAAGGCTAAAATCAATCTTTTTTTAATTGAAAAAAATTAAGAGAAAAAAAAGAGAGGAAAAAAGAAAAAAGAAGATATAGGAAAAAAGGAAAACGATTGTCAACTCGAGAACACAGTGTTCCTTTAAAGAGTATATCTCTAAATCGGTTGGAGGTAAAGAATATTTGATTCACGTAAAAACGACTTTTAATAGTTAATGCAAACTCTTATTCGATAGATTTCTAAACATAATATTGTTTACACATACTACCAATGGCGTACCTGATGAAAAGGGGCAACCGCGGCACCGCCCACCCAAACTTTTTTAAGTGTTGTGTATGTGAAAATCTCGACCGTCTCCCACAAAATTATGTAACCGCCCCTCTTAAATTGTTTAAACCGAAGAAAAAGCAATAATGTCGCAAACACATTGTCAATGGCGGAACTACAATAAGGCTATAATCCAGTGAACTATATTTTCTCGCTAACCTTAGTCTATAACCTAGTAGATTTTAGTATTTTTACATTCAAATAATCAAGTAGGTAGTAGAAAGAAAAAAACTATATCGAGATAAATGTTTTTTTACTATCAAACAAACTAAATTTATATTGGTATGAAGACATGAGAGATTAAATGTTAAATTTACCGGTCGGCATTGTTCTCAAACTTGTTAAACTTTATAGGTATTAAAGAGTTTGAGAATCGTTTTAACGATAAATATAACAGTTTAAACATATCATATATCATTAATTTTATAATATAATTGCATTAAACATCAAATAAAAGTATTTTATGAATGTAATTGCTACAATATGCTTTATGATATATATATATATATATATATATATATTATATATATATATATATATATATATATATATATTATGATAGTCATCCATGTGAATAAAATCTTTGCATACGACATCACCCTATAACATATAACTAGTTTGTTCTCGCGGGCGTTGCGCCGCAAACTATCAATCACTATCGTCGGTTGTCAGTGAGTAAGCTGGAACGCCACTCTTTTCCTCACTTGTACCCGTTACAATCTCCCACTACATATTTCTTTCTTTGGACATCTCTTTCACTTTGTCTCTCTATCTCTTTCTTTTTAAATCTTTATTTAAAGGGTAGATCCAAAAACAAATACGTGGAATCGAGAAAAGCTACATGTCATAAGCTTGTTTCAAAGCATTAGTGAGGGTATCTCTTCTGCATACGGATTTGTCAACAAATACTTGTACTTACACCACCACTTCTACAATATGCATAGATGTATTAATTAAGTAAAAGTAAAACTTTAGTGTCAAAACATAAAACCAGAAAAATATAATGTAGCTAAGAATGTATTTTTATATAGATAGATAATTATACCATTGGGTCCACCTCAAAATTATAATATTAAACCTCTAATTCACCCATAGAAATTAAAATATCACTATGATGTTTTCTATTTAATTTGTATCTTGAGATTGACTTTATGCACATAGTGCGCACCTAATATTGTCGTTTTCGAATGACACATTTCATATGACATATTTTTTAGAATTTCAATTTCAGCATTTATATTATACATATACATAATGAAAAAAACAAGCCGAGGAATTGTCTGCTTTTGTGTTTCGTCCTTTGACCACGAAAGTTTTCATGTCGTTTCTTTTAACCCCTCTAATCAATGTATTAAAGGAGAAAATAGGGATGGGTTTCATCAGTTCTACCCGTCGACAATGCGCCACCACTGTAGCTCCGCCACCAGTAAAGCCAGGTCGATGTATAGTGTTTTGGGGTGCTTCCATTTATTTTGTGTGTCTCTCTCTTTAACCATATGCATTATTGTGACATCCGTCACCTAAAGGTCCGTCAATTAACGTGGTTTCCGTTAACTTTTCCTTGATCGTTCATTCCTCATCTTTATTAACTGTTCGTGTGGATATCATACTTGTTTTACCATCTTTATGCTTGTGCTATCGTCGAAACGTTTGCCATCTTTAAAACTTTTCCAAATTTCATCACCATTATTACTAAATACATCGTTTTTATATAATATTATTGTCATTAATAAAACCATTTCTAAGTTACCAATTATCATTAAGTACATTTTTATCCTCAATATAATTAGCCTATTAATGTCGTTTTCAACCGAAACAAATTTGGGAAACTCGGGGGCTAAGTGCAGGGACCAAATATGACAATTTGCAAACTAGGGTTGGGTATATAAACCCCATTTCCAACCCTAGCCTTCATTTTTCATATTCTTCTTCATTCTTCTTCTTCACTCTTTCATCTCATTCCTTGCACCAAAACCGCCCCGTTTGGTCTCGTTTTCTTCGTCTAGACTTCGACTACAACTGAGTCTACTCCATTCTTGCAGGTAGACGACCTTGGTCGTCCCTTTTCTTGCTATTTCACTGCTGTCCATTTAGGGTTTCGGGTGTTCGGGTCCAACCCGAACACATGTGGTCGCGTGGGTGCGTGTGATGTCTTTATGCGTGTTCTTCTTGTTTGTGTATGTTTGTTGTGTGTTTATGGAAGTCCTCGTGGTATAAAACCCATGCACGGAGCAGCCGGAGGCTGCTCTGCACTTCTGCTTTCGCGAATCTGCCATTCTGGCGACTGGGTCTGTCATGCGACTGAGCCGTGCGACTGGGTGAGTCGTGCGACTGAGTCATTCGGGCGATTGAGTTGTGCGTGCGATTGAGTCAATGCGGATGAGTGTATGCATACGATTGAGTCTGCGACCGAATGCGTGTGTGCGATTGTGCGTGTATCGCACGACTGAAGGCCAATCGTACGAATGAAGGTTTAATTGTACAAATGAAGCTGATTCGTACGAATGAATGTTGATTCGTGTGTATGGAGGTTGAGTCGTGCGATTGGGTGCTGTGTGGTACGACTGAATGCCAGTCGTGCGAATGAAGGTTTAATCGTACGAATGAAGCTGATTCGTACGAATGAGGGTTGATTCGTGCGAATGGAGTGTTGAGTTGTGCGTCTGGTCCTGTTGTGCGACTGAAGTTGCTGTGTGTGTGAATTCTTTCTCATATGTCGTGTGATGATAAGGTAACATCAACACAATTGTCATTGCTCGACCACAAAGATTAAAGTCAACGCTATCAAGGCTATAAATGCTATTCCAAATCAAATCAACCTAACATTTTACAATTATCAACAACTGATTTGTGACTACTAATATTTAACAAATACTTCTCTTATAACAATGGATCTTTTACTCAACATCATCGGCAATGGTGACGGTTTCTAGTACTTGGATCTACATAAGATCTAATACGTGTGTCAGCTTGTGTGTGTTGCACGTGACCGAACCGGTACAACCCGAACCGATTGAACGTTACTATTTACTTTATGCATATCATTAATGCTTAACCATAACTGTCAATAGGTGTTTGACCGTTCTTTACATACAACACTTGGGAAACTTTGATCATTCATACTTACCACCTAACAAGTGAGTTTCATGGCCCCTTTTTATACCTATACAACTTTTCAATCATTTACAAACTTGGGGGAAAAGTATGCTCAACCACTTTTCATGTTGTACAACTTACATACAATTTACATACTTGGAATCAGCGTGTTACTGTTTTGTGAGTACTTATCTGATACATGCTTGAGTTCGCTGTGTGGTACTTTCTTTACAACCATTTAATTCCAGTGTGGGAACCGACGGATAGGTATTGGTAGTACTACTGGGTTGACACCCCCACCCTTGTTGATTGGTATACTAGTTAGTACCAACCGTAGCCAGGAATGGGCCTTGGGTGAATATATTCCGACAAGATTTTGTGTGTACGTCGTTAGGTTTGGTTGTAAAGCTCATGTCATGTGATTTTGCTTACTTATAACTGTATTCATGACATTTCACAACAATTATTATACAGCATCAACTACTTATTTACAATTTAAATCTACGAGCTCACCAACAATTTTGTTAACCATTTTGAGCATATATTTTCAGGTGACAATGCTAATTGAAGATCTAGGTGTGCTGCCTTAGTGGAGACCCTAGGATGCATTTAGAGGCTAAACATTGTCCTTGGAACTTTGTTGTAGTTGTTTTAAACAACATCTTACTTTTGTAACTTGTTCCCGGATTGTGGGAAATACATTACAATGTTATCTTCTTGATTATGTGAATCATGTATTATGTTATGCTTATGGCTATGTTGTCATGAATATTGACTAAACACGACACAAGTCTCATTTGTGTCGGATGTCATCATGACACACTTTGTCATCATTTATTATATTGCATCTCTATTGCTTGCCATGTGTTATGACGATCCTGTCTCGTTACATCCCTGTGTTTCCGCTCTTAACGGGGGTGTGACAATTATTTAGAGAGAGAAAGTGATGTGAGAGGTTGAAGGCGATGGTTGGCTCTTGATGCCGCAAGCGCGCAACCGCTGTTGCACCTCACCTCCGGTTTCGTTTTGCTTTATGCATTACTTAGAGAGAGAAAGGGAGGTGAGGGGTTGAAGGTGATGGATCTCGGCTCTGGCGATCGCAGACGCGCAACCGCCACTGCACCTCACCTCCAGTTTCATTTTGCCCTATGCATTGTTTAGAGAGAGAAAGGGAGGTGAGGGGTTGAAGGCGATGGTCAGCTCTGGTGGCCACAGGCATGTAATCGTCGTAGCACCACCACCTATGGTTTCGGTTTGCCCCCTATGTGACTTTAAATAGGATGATTTGGGGGGCCGACCTTGGCAACGTCACCATCACTTCCAGCACCAACGCAGGTCACCCATCACCGTCACCGTTGCGCCGACACCATCACTGCCAGCACCGTCGCATGTCAACACCGCAACCAACCTTTCGCCACCACAAGATCGCCACTACTAGTGTTTCCCTAAAGGCCTAGCCTTGATAGCGGTGGCTTTGCACTCTGGTAAGATGCCCATTTCTCGATATACAACATGCAAGAACCCATTCTTGATTATTCTTTGTTTTGACGGTAGGGTTGTTTTCAAAATAAATTCGGGTGAGTGGGGGCGACCACGATGGAAATAGAGGGGGGTCTATCACGATGGTGGTCTTGATGGTGGTGTTATTGATGTTGTCGTTGCTCACAGCGGTGGTGTAGATGGCGGTGGTCCGACTTCTTTTGCTCCTAATGCTTTAAAAAACCGATGGATATCAGGTTTTGCTTTCGTCACTTGCTTGATGCAATTTTCCTTTGGTTCCATGTTGCCTTTGATGCGTATTTCTAAAGGGTTGTGATGATTTTTTGAGTCCGAATAAGAATTGATTGAAGAGGAGGGTTGGAGGATAACAGGTTGTTGCCTGCAACCCGCCCTCCAGTCGTGGTGTATTCACCACCATAGACACTCTGAGCCCAACATTAGAATGGAAACAACAATTTTGGACTCCACCGTGAGGTGTGTGTCGAAAAACGACGTAATACTGATCTATGAAAAAGTCGAAAACTAAATTTGTGCAACACACGTACCGATCACACACTAGTTACATACTATGAATAAAGAAACTACATCTGCAGTTGCTTTTATACCTTCTCGAATTTGCCACACAGGTTATATGGGTTTTCGTTTTAATCCCTCAGCATTACTCTTTGGCATATATTGAGATTTACTTCTGGATCTTCATTGGAGAAAAGTTAAGAGAGAAATGAGCCTCCGGCGCCGGTTTGCTACCTACCTCGACTATTGCCATGAGCTCGTTGGCTTGCAACTCATCCCACCATCATGCTTGGCCGCACCGTGTGTGTTTGTCTTTGTGTTTTTGGCACTCGTTGGGTGTGCCGGTGGTGGTTTACCGCTGCTCTTGTGGCGTCCGGCCCGTTGCTAGTCGCCGATCTTCACTAATTTTGGCGGCGTTCTTCGTTTCAGGTTTTGATTTGGGCCTTTTGCCTATGGTGTCGGCTGTTCACGAGTTTTTGGTTGGTTTTCATCGTTATCGTTGGTGTTCGTGGTTGTCACGGTATTCAGGGGTTGCTAGAACTGTCGGTGGCCACCGGGATTACCATGTGTCCGATGGTGCTCCGTACCTGATGGCGCATGATGGCTACTGTCACACCCCCGCTAAGAGCGAAACATGGGGTCGCAACGAGACGGGAATCGTCATAACACATGGTAAGCGTAGAGATGCAATAATAAAATGATGACAAGCATGTCATGACGCCACCCGACACAGGGGACTTGTGTCGTGTATAGTCATGTTCACGACAACATAGCCATATGCATAACAGGATAACCGATTCACATAATCACATAAAGATGAATTGTAATGTAAATTTCCCACAACCCTAACAAGTTCAAAAGATTGTAATTGTTACACAGTTCACCATTGTTCAAAGCAACAGTTTGTCAAACATGTTTAGTCCAAAATGCATCCTAGGGTCTCCACTAAGGCAGCACACCTAAACCTCAGCTAGCTTGATCACCTGAAAAGATATGCCAAAATGGTCAACAAAATTTTTGGTGAGCTCGCAGGTTTAAGTAAAAAATGTAAGTGATGCTGTAAAGTAAATGATATGGAATACCGTGAATACAGTTATATACACAGTAAAATCACATGACATGAGCTTTGCAACAACCCTAGCGACGTACACAAGAAATTATCGGCGTATATTCACCCAGACCCGTACCTGGCTATTGTTGGTACTAACTAGTATACCAACACAGGGTGGGGGTGTCAACCCAGTAGTACTACCAATACCTAACCGTCGGTTCCCGAACTGGAATTAAATAGTTCAAAGAAAGAACCACACAGCAGACTCAAGCATGTATCATAAGTACTTGTAACACAGTATCACGTTGATTCCTTGTATGAAAATGTATGTATGTAGTACAGCATAGAAAGCGGGCGAGCATACTTTTCCCCACGTTTGTAATGTTTGTAAATAGTATAGGCATAAAGGGGCCACGAAACTCACATTTAAGTGGTAAGTGAAGGTCGAGATTTCCAACAGTTGAATGCAATGATCGGTCAAACACCTATTGACAGTTATGGTCCAGCATTAATGACATGTGTAAAGCGTATAGTAATGTTTTGGTCTTTCGGGTTGTATCGTTCGGTCGTGGTGTAGCACACACACAAGCGGACACACGCATCATCAGACACACGACTGGACCAGACGCTCGAACCACTTTCCATTCGTACGAATCACCCCTCAATCGTGCGAATTAGCTACTTTCGTGCGATTGAACCTTCATTCGTGCGATTGGACTCAGTCGCAACCACACAACACACCCATATCGCACGACCCAACCTCCATGCGCACGAATCACCCTCAATCGTACGAATTAGCTACTTTCGTGCGATTGAAGCTTCATTCGTGCGATCTTGACTCCAGTCGTGCGAAACACGCACAATCGCATACACTCAGTCGGTCACCTGACTCATCGCACACAATCATTCATACGCATGACTCAATCGCATACAACACCATGTCGCACGACTCAGTCGCACTACATGCCTAGTCGCACAACTCAGTCGCACGATCGACTTAGACGCATGATTCAGTCGCACGACCCACTCAGTCGCACGCAATCGCATGACAGACCCAGTCGCCCGAACTACAGAATCGCGACTGTGGTCGGCTGAGCAGCCCTCGAGCTGCTCTAGCGCGTTTTTATACCACGAGGACCTCCAGAACACTCAACAAACATACATAAACATGAAACACAAGCAGAAAAGACCTCACACGCACCCACTCGACCTCATGTGCTCGGATGAACCCGAGCACACCGAAACCCTAGAAATCACAGCCGTAAAACCGAACCAAAAACGGGTTGAACAAGTTTTCTACCTGCTAGGAACGCATACACACGATGATACCCAAGATTTGGTAGTGAAAACGCGATAATCGTGACGATTTTTGGTGCTAGTTCGAGAGAAAAAATGGAGAAAAGGTTGAAGATGAAGAAGATGAAGATGAGGATAATGGCTGGAAATGGGCTTTATACCCCGCCCAAGTTTACAAAATTACAAGTTTAGCCCTGCACTTAACCCTCGAGTTTCCAAAAATTTGTTTCGTTGATTATGATCTTAAAATGTTCGTTATATTGGTTAAAAGCGTATTTTTGGCATTTGATAGCCTAAAATGGTTTTTTAGTGACAATGGGTCGAAATTAAAAATGTATAGTTGTGGTAATGGTGTTGAAATTTATAAAAGTTTTATGCTTAACACACGTTCTCGAAAGGAGTACGGCACAAGGGAAAAATAAGCAGACATGACTCCGTAAAGCAGGAGTTCATGAAGAAAGGAAGATTAATTAAAATATTTCCATGTTATTTATGTCTTTCGACGACGGACCTTGAGTGACGGATGTCACAGTATCCCCCAGTTGAGAGAATTTCGTCCCGAAATTCAGCTGGAGTTAGGTCCAAGAGTGTCATCCACGAATAATGTGGGTATTTTTGAGTTTCATTTGATCTTCCCGTTCCCATGTAACTCTGGCCCTCGTTTCGAATCCACCTTACGCGAACAATGGGTATCTACTGCGCTTCAACTGTTTGACTTTACGATCCATGACCTCAATGGGTCCTAATAAAATGAAGCTTTCGTCGATTTGGATATCGTCAATGGGTATGTGAAGTGATTCGTCAGCCAAACACTTCTTGAGGTTCGACACATGGAAGGTATCATGCACACCGTTGAGTTCTTGTGGTAACCTTAATCGGTAGCCACTGGACCAATTCTTTCGGTAATCTCGAATGGTCCCACGTATCTCGGCTAACTTCCCTTTCTTTCCAAACCGAAAAACTCCTCTCCAAGGAGAGACTTTGAGTAACACTCGGTCCCCAACGTTGAATTCTAGAGGCTTTCGACGGTTGTCGGCGTAGCTCTTTTGGGCGATCTCTAGCGGCTTTCAGTCTATCTTTGATTGGAAGATCTTGTCGGTTGTTTCCTGAATGATCTCTGGCCTGTAGCTGACTTTCACCAATCTCGGCCCAACAAACGGGCGATCTACACTTCCTTCCGTACAACGCTTCGAATGGAGCACACCCAATGCTGGTGTGGTAGCTGTTATGTATGAGAATTCAATCAATGGCAAATGAGTATCCCAACTACCACCAAAGTCGATTACAACACGCTCTCAGCATGTCTTCTAGCGTTTGTATGGTTCGTTCACTTTGGCCATCTGTTTGAGGGTGATAGGCGTACTCATGTCTAATCGAGTGCCCATTGCTTTCTGTAGTGTTGCCAAAATCGTGAAGTGAATCGGCCTCATTCCGTCACGGTCGATATGATTGCACTGCACTCCGTGTCTTGTCATGACCTCTTTAATGTACAATCTCGCCAACTTGTCCATTTTGTAGTCTTCTGGATTGGCAGAAGTGTGCTGATTTTGTCATTCGATCCACTACAACCCATATCGAATGTCATGTCCGCTGCTTGTTTTAGGAGTTTGGTAATGAAATCCATGGCTATATTCTCCCATTTCCACTCGGGAATTTCAGGTTGCTGTAATAATCCTGATGGTTTCTGATGTTCAGCTTTAACTTTCGAGCATGTCAAGCATCTGCTGACGTACGTGGCATGTCTTTCTTCTTCAGCCTGGCCACCAGTACAGATCTTTGAGATCGTGGTACATCTTGTCTGCGCCAGGATGAATAGAAATATCGTGTCTTATGTGCTTCATCCATGACCAAGGTACGTTACACTCCCCACTTGGGTACCCATATACGTCTACGAAGTACTGTACGCCATCGTCCTTGCGCATCAGTTGTTTATCCACCCTCGGATTCTTCTCCCGCAAGGTTTTCTTCCTTCAACGCTTCACTTGTTGCATTTGGATGAGCTTTCAATTTGTTTGAATGGTCAATCCCAAGCTCGAGCACGTAGTGGTTTCACGCGTTCTTTGCGTCTTAGAGCATCAGCCACCACGTTAGCTTTCCCCGATGATACCGGATTTCACAATCGTAGTCACTAAGTAAGCTCTACCCAACGTCGCTGTAGCATATTGAGTTCCTTCTGATCCAGAATATGTTGAAGGCTTTTAGATCTGTGTATACGATCATTTGGTTCCATACAGGTAATGCCTCCATATCTTAGTGCGAATACTACAGCGCCCAACTCAAGATCATGAGTCGTGTAGTTCTTCTCGTGCACTTTAAGTTGTCGCGAAGCGTAGGCGATCACCTTATCTTTCTGCTTAGTACACATCCAACCCTTGATGCGAAGCATCACAGTACACCACAAAATCATCAGTTCCGTCTGGAAGGGACAATATCGGTGCATTGCACAACTTATCTTTCAGCGTTTGGAACGCCCGTTCTTGCGCATCTCCCAATCGAACTTCTTGTCTTTCTGAGTCAGCAATGTCAACGTTTGAGCGATCTTTGAAAAGTTTGCAATGAAACGACGATAGTATCCGGCCAATCCTAAGAACTGCCGTATCTCTGAAGGTGTCTGGGGTGTATCCATTTCTTTACCGCTTCGATCTTGCCGGGATCTACATGAATCCCGTCTTTGTTAACCACATGACCCAAAAACTTCACCTCTTCAGCCAAACTCACACTTCGAGAACTTGGCGAAAAGTTCTCTTCTCTTAACAGTTCCAGTATTTCCCGAAGGTGTTCTTCATGTCCTCCTTCGATCGAGAGTAGATAAGTATGTCGTCGATGAATACGATCACAAACTTATCCAAGTAAGGTTTGCACACTCGATCATCAAGTCCATGAACACAGCTGTGCGTTAGTCAATCCAAACGGCATGACCAAGAACTCATAGTGCCCATAACGAGTTCTAAATGCGTCTTCGGTATGTCCCTCCTCGAAAACTCTTAGTTGGTGATATCCAGACCGAAGGTCGATCTTGGAAAAATACGAAGCTCCTTGTAACTGATCAAACAGTCGTCGCCTGGGGAGATGATACCGATTCTTCACAGTTAATTTGTTCAACTCACGGTAGTCGATGCACATACGAACGACCCATCCTTCTTCTTCTTGACGAATAACACTGGTGCTCCCCAAGGCGAGTGACTCGGCCGAATAAAACCTTCTCCAGTAGTTCCTGTAACTGGCTAGATAATTCTTGCATTTCAGACGGTGCCAACCGATACGGTGTCTTTGCTACCGTGTAGCTCCAGGACCAATCAATACGAAATTCCACCTGTCGTGGAGGAGGCAAACCAGACAGTCATCTGGGAATACATCTGGGTAATCCCGCACTATAGGGATATTGTCAATTCCTGTTCCTCCTCCTTCTTTTCCACCACATGAGCCAGAAAAGTGTAGCACTGTTTTCGTAACTCCGACGTGCTTTCATGCAGGAAATAAGCTTTAAGTTTCTCCCCGGTCTTCTCCTTGATTCTGAGTACTCCCCCGTCCTGACATAGGATTCGCACTACCTTCTCGACAACAATCTCGGCCCCGTGTTTCGACAACCAATCCATTCCCACAATCACATCGAAACTTCCTAGCTCAAAGGGTATCAAGTCTATATGAAGGTGTGGTCCTCTAATATTATCGAGCACTTTCTAATAATTTCATCGCCTGAACATCCTACCGTTGGCCATTTCTACAGAGTAGCTAGTTTCTAGCCTACTAGGGCTCAAATAATCGAGCAATTGCACAACTCAGAAGATATAAAGCTATTGTCTGCTCCAGTATCAAACAGTATAGATGCAAAGTGATTATTGAGTAAGTGCGTACCCGTGACAACATTCGGGTCCTGGCGAGCATCGTTGGCTCCAATGACGAATGCACGTCCCGGCTGTATTCCCCTGATTGGTCGGGCCCTTGATTTCCAGCTATAGCCATCACTTGCTGCTGGTTGTTTCCTTGTTGACCCGGTGCCCGATTCAGCCTGGGGCACATGTTTCGGTAATGATCGAGACTTCCACACTCATAACAACCCTTGCATTCCGACGGGGTTAACCGCGTTGACCGGTGCAATCATATTCGACGCTGTTCTGCAGTCTCTTGCAAGATGCCCCGGCGTCTACAATTCGCGCACACGACCCACTGCGTTCCTGGGGGATGATGATAATTGCACTTGTCACATTTGGGGTGCGGACCCACATACTCTCGCCTGCCCTGCGTCACTGCCACAAAGTTTCTGGTTGTCTTGGCTCTTTTGTCAAACTTCCCGGCACTCGACCGCTCGTTCCCCCAAATCCTTTCTCTTTTCTGCTCCTCTACCCAAAACTCCCGTTTCTCACCATTTCGTCCGTCAAAGCGCCAGCCTTTAGAATCGCGCTCTGAATAGTAGGAGGAGCGTAGCGTTACCATTGCCCGATTTGAGGCGCAAGTCCCCAAATGTACCTCTCTATCCTTTTGATTCCGGGGTGACTAGATGCGGACCACACCTTGCTAGCTCATGAAAATGATCGGTGTAAGCTGCGTGCCCAGCCCCCACCATGGCATGATTCCAGAACTCAGCTCAAGTTTTGCATCTCATTGAGATATAGTACTCCTCGGTGATTAGGGCCTTGAACTCATCCCACGACATTTGCATCGCGGATTCTCTTCCCTAGCCTGAAATTGAGTGTTCCCACCATGTCAGTGCCTTGCCCTGTAGTGAGCAAGTGGCGTACTTAATTCTTTGGCTGTCGAGGCATTCGCTGATGTCGATCACGGCCTCCATCTTTTCAAGCCATCTGTCAGAGCTATGGCTCCACCTTTGCCATCAAACTCTCGTGTTTACAAGCCACGAATTCCTTGTACGAACATCCCGTCTAGTATTCACAACCCCGTCTCATTAACAATTACAGTTTTGTTACGGCTGTACCACCATTTTCCGGTCTCCTGATACTTTCATTCCCAGTCGGGTTACCGTTATCCTCATTATCGTTGCCACCGTCCCCGTGGGGGTGAGATTCTGGAGAGCATCACTCACTTGGCCACGATTGTCGGAATTAGTGCGGCCAGTTGTTGAGCGACAGGGCTCCATACAATCAGTGTTCCCCTGACCCTTGATGTTTACTGGTCGGAGCATCGCTTCCTTGGGGTTCTTCCCCTGCCTCTGCTCTGCCTCTGCCTCTTGGGGTTTCAATTCCGCTACTATTACTGCGAGTAGATCTTCGAGGCGGCATGTTCTATTCATAAAAGGTACAGTAAGCTTTAGTCACCATAAGATACACAGTATTCCGTTTATTAGTTCCAATGTTCATGTTCCGGTCGGTCAAGATCACCATGCAGCCCATTTCAAGCATATTCTCGGTATACCGGTGATGTTTATATATAGGGTTCCCCGCAGCGTTCCCACCACACCACGATGTGTACCGAGAATGATGCCCGATCCGGTTTACATGACATCCGACTTTCCTTTACATCATATCCATAATAATCCATCAAGTCAACTGAGAGCCCAAGCACGTAATCACGTATAGTCTGGTGGAGGTTGCCTATCTCGCATCCTTAAAGGATTCAGACATAGCCTCCTCGGGTCGGTCTCAGTATCCAAGGTCAGCGCAGATATGATCTGTGAAGATCTCTTCGGGTCTCAATACCCGAATTTGGTTATGATAACTTGGCGCGCAGAGGGAACGAAAGATCTAATAGGAGCTTCCCATAAAAGAGTGAGCACAAGCTCTCTCATAGGTGAAAGATCATGAAATAGAAGATAACGAACAAGTAGTAGGAACACGTATGAGATACAAAATGCACACAACCCTGGCATGCAATCTACATGAAGGTTCCTAGGTTATAGTCTAGGTCAAGCGTATTGCCTAATTCTCTATAACCAATAGCTCTGATACCATCTGTCCACCGCCCCGCTAAGAGCGGAACACGGGTTGCGACGAGACGGGAATCGTCATAACACATGGTAAGCGATAGAGATGCAATAATAAAATGATGACACGCGGTCATGACGACACCCGACAACAAGGGGACTTGGTCGTGTATAGTCAATGTTCACGACAACATAGCCATATGCATAACAGGATAAACGATTCACATAATCACATATAAGATGAAATTGTAATGTAATTTCCCACACCCGGGAACAAGTTCAAAGATTGTAATGTTTACACAATTCCACATTGTTCAAAGCACAGTTTGTCAAACATGTTTAGTCCAAAAATGCATCCTAGGGTCTCCACTAAGGCAGCACACCTAGACCTCACCAGCTTGATCACCTGAAAGATATGCTCAAATGGTCAACAATTGTTGGTGAGCTCGCAGGTTTAAGTAATAAAAATATAAGTGATGCTGTATAAAGTAAATGATATGGAATACCGTGAATACAGTTATATACACAAGTAAAATCACATGACATGAGCTTTGCAACCAACCCTAGCGACGTACACAAAGAAATTGTCGGCGTATATTCACCCAAGACCCGTACCTGGCTATTGTTGGTACTAACTAGTATACCAACACGAGGGTGGGGGTGTCAACCCAGTAGTACTACCAATACCTAACCGTCGGTTCCCGAACTGGAATTAAATAGTTGCAAAGATAGAATCACACAGCAGACTCAAGCATGTATCAGATAAGTACTTGTAACACAGTATCACGTTGATTCCTTGTATGAAAATTGTATGTATGTAGTACAGCATAGAAAGCGGGCGAGCATACTTTTCCCCCACGTTTGTAAATGTTTGTAAAATAGTATAGGCATAAAAAGGGGCCACGAAACTCACATGTTAAGTGGTAAGTATGAAAGGTCGAGATTTCCAACAGTTGAATGCAATGATCGGTCAAACACCTATTGACAGTTATGGTCAAGCATTAATGACATGTGTAAAGCGTATAGTAATGTTTGGTCGTTTCGGGTTGTATCGGTTCGGTCGTGGGTAGCACACACACAAGCGGACACACGCATCATCAGACACACGATGGGACCAGACGCTCGAACCACGTTCCATTCGTACGGATCAACCCTCAATCGTGCGAATTAGCTACTTTCGTGCGATTGAACCTTCATTCGTGCGATTGGACTCAGTCGCACCACACAACACACCCATTCGCACGACCCAACATCCATGCGCACGAATCAACCCTCAATCGTACGAATTAGCTACTTTCATGCGATTGAAGCTTCATTTGTGCAATTGGACTCCAGTCGTGCGAAACACGCACAATCGCATACACTCAGTCGGTCACCTGACTCAGTCGCACACAATCATTCATACGCATGACTCAATCGCATACAGACACCATGTCGCACGACTCAGTCGCACGACATGCCTAGTCGCACAACTCAGTCGCACGATCGACTTAGACGCATGATTCAGTCGCACGACCCATTCAGTCGCACGGCTCAATCGCATGACAGACCCAGTCGCCCGAACTGCAGAATCGCGACTGTGGTCGGGCTGAGCAGCCCCCGAGCTGCTCTAGCGCGGGTTTTATACCACGAGGACCTCCAGAAACACTCAACAAACATACATAAACATGAAACACAAGCAGAAAGACCTCACACGCACCCACTCGACCTCATGTGCTCGGATGAACCCGAGCACCCGAAACCCTAGAAATCGCAGCAGTAAAACCGAACCAAAAACGGGTTGAACAAGGTTGTCTACCTGCTAGGAACGCGTACACACGATGATACCCAAGATTTGGTAGTGAAAACGCGACAATCGTGACGATTTTTGGTGCTAGTTCGAGAGAAAAATGGAGAAAAGGTTGAAGATGAAGAAGATGAAGATGAGGATAAATGGCTGGAAATGGGGCTTATATACCCAGCCCAAGTTTACAAAATTACAAGTTTAGTCCCTGCACTTAACCCTCGAGTTTCCCAAAAATTTGTTTCGGTTGATTACGATCTTAAAAATGTTCGTTATATTATGGTTAAAAGCGTATTTATTGGCATTTGATAGCCTAAAATGGTTTTATTAGTGACAATGGTCGAAATTAAAAATGATATATTTGGTGGTAATGGTATTGAAATTTATAAAAGTTTTATGCTTAACACACGTTCTCGAAGGAAGTACAGGCACAAGGGAAAAATAAGCAGACATGACTCCGTAAAGCAGGAGTTCATGAAGAAAAGGAAGATTAATTAAAATATTTCCATGTTATTTATGTCGTTAGACGGACCTTGAGGTGACGGATGTCACAGCTACCCTTTAGGGGTTTCAAGATTTGGTTGCCTTACTGTAATCGACGTCGCTTCCTGGTTGTACTTCGCCGGTGTAACGCCCTGAATAATGTCTAAGCGAGCCAAATGATAAAAATGGGCTTAGACGAGATCATTTAATAAAAATAAGATGGATATGGGTTTTAGAACGAGTGAACTATTCGGGATATGTGTTTGGCAAGTTTAAGGTCCCGGGAACGCCCATTATATATAAACGGATCAGCTTGAGCAGCCCTTATTTGCAACTCAACACTCTAGTTCTAGAGAGTGAGAGTAGATAGAGAAAGTAGAGAGAATTGAAGATTCAAGGCTCGGTTGATCTAGGGATTAAAGATCGGTGTTCGTGGGCATCCAAACAACAAAAAAACACTAAGAATTCAGGTAAGAAACATCATTTAATCATTGCTTTTGATGTTGAAAGATCAAGAGATATATACAGGGCTTGCCAGCGGATATTCGCAGGCATATGATCGCCACCCGGCCGAGCACTTTTAGGTAAGCGGTTGACCTGGCTGGGAGGCTGTATAATGAGCGGGAGGTGGTGGTGGCTGAGGGGAACAAGAAGGGTGGTATTGACTGGAACTTGAATGGGAAGTGGTTTGATCAGGGTGGTGCCCGGACGAACAACAATAGTGCACGGGTGGATGACCGGCGTGTTGTCGCATCTGGTGCAGGGTCGAAGAAATGTGGTAAATGCGGGAAGGAGCATTCGGGAGAATGCAAATGGGGGTCAAACATGTGCTTCCAATGTGGGAAGCCTAGTCATATGGCTAGAGATTGTGAAGTTGTAAGGTGCTATCACTGTGGAGAGAATGACCATCTGAGCCGGGATTGCAAAAAGCCGAGGGTAGAGAGTTCCGGGGCAGGGAGGAAGACCAGAACTGAGGGGCAGAAGGCAAGCGCCCAAGCTTTCATGATGACTCAGGAGGAGGCTAGGACGGACCCCGATGTGGTGTCAGGTACGTTTCTAATAAACCAAACTCTTGCATTTGTTTTGTTTGATTTCGGTGCTAGTAGGAATTTCATTTCTGCTGCCTTTTGTGCTAATTTGCCCATTAATAGTAGAAGTATTAATGAGCCCTTCGATGTAGGAACTGCCATAGGTAAGTCTAACACGATTTCTGAGATGATAAATGGCTGTGACATTGAATTAGAAGCTCATAAGTTTCTTGTTAGACCATTCGTGATGACCTTAGATGGTTTCGATGTAGTCCTAGGAATGGATTGGTTGGCAGACTGTGAGGCGAACATTATGTGTCACAAGAAGATGATTCAGTTGACAGCGCCTGACGGGAGCTCGATGACGGTTTATGGTGATCGATTTACGACTATCCCGAAGGTGATTTCGATGGCGGTGGCGGGAAACTGCATGAGGCGTGGATGTAGTGCCTACTTGGCCTATGTGACGGATGTGGATACACCAACACCACAACTATCCGATGTATCGGTGGTGTGTGACTTTCCAGACATGTTTCCATAAGACTTACCAGGAGTTCTACCAGAACGCGAGATCGAGTTTCAGATTGATCTGATACCAGGTGCCCAACCTGTTGCTAAGCACCGTATTGGTTGGCTCCGACTGAGATGAAAGAATTGATGGATCAACTTCAAGAGTTGCTTAATAAGGGGTTCATTCGACCGAGTATCTCTCCTTGGGGTGCTCCGGTCTTATTCATGAAAAAGAAGGACGATAGTATGAGGATGTGTATTGACTACCGTGAGCTGAATAAGTTGACAGTGAAGAATTGGTACCCCTTACTGAGAATTGACGATTTGTTTGATCAACTCCAGGGTGCCAGTTGGTTTTCAAGGATAGACCTTCGATCTGGTTATCATCATTTGAAGGTAAAGGAATAGGATATCCCTAAAACAGCTTTTCGCACGCTTTATGGACATTACGAGTTTCTTGTTACATCATTTGGTTTAACCAACGCGCCAGCTGCTTTTATGGACTTAATGAATCGAGTGTGTCGGCCGATGTTGGATAAATCAGTGATTGTGTTTATCGATGATATCTTGATTTATTCGAAGAGTGAGGAGGAGCATGCCAGCCATATTCGGGAAGTGTTAGAGACGCTGAGAAGGGAGAAACTGTATGCCAAATTCCCCAAGTTTGCATTTTGGTTGCGCGAGGTTCAGTTCTTGGGTCACGTGGTGAATCCTGAGGGAATTATGGTGGACCCGGCAAAGGTGGAGGTGGTGATGCAATGGAAGTCTCCGAAGGCGCCATCCGAGATTCATAGTTTCTTGGGTTTGGCGGGCTATTACAGAAGATTCATTCAAGACTTCTCTAAGATAGCTTCTCCGTTGACTAAGTTGACCCGTAAGGATGTAAACTTTGTATGGGGTCAAGCTCAGGAGAAGGCATCGAGGAGTTAAAAGAGAGGCTCACTCAAGCTCCAGTTCTGTCATTACCCGATGGAAGCGAGGATTTGGTGGTTTATTCAGATGCTTCTTACTCGGGGTTGGGATGTGTGTTAATGCAGAGAGTGAAGGTTATAGCCTATGCATCCCGATAGCTGAAGGTTCATAAGGTTAATTATCATACTCATGACTTGGAGCAGACGGCCGTGGTTTTTGCGCTAAAGATTTGGAGGCACTACTTATACAGGAGGGGAGGAGGTGGGGTGATGACGGGATGCGAGAGGTGTGTTTGTGGAGGAAGGGAGGTAGAGATGAGTTGTGTTTAGGGTTTGAAAAAAAAATGGAAAGCTGTTTTCAAAGTTTACATACAAAAAGGTCAGGATGGACTATGAAGCAAGGGAGGTGAAGGTTTATTGAAAGGTTTTTTAAAAAACAAACATCTAGAAGATCTAAACGTCTACGTGTAATTTGCTTGACATAAACAAAAAAAACTAGAAAAAACTTTTTTGAAAAAAAAAAATCTTTTTAGTCCATACTCTTTATAAAAAATATAGTTAGTAGGTTTATCGTTAGACCATTATTTGGGAAAGATACAATCATCCAGCACCACGTGTGAAGATCCCAATGGTTAAATCTCACCGACCGATCATCTTGGAAACCATATAACTGGAGGAACCCCACACACAATAATATCTCATCCCACAATGGACCGATTCCCCCTCTTCTCCCTCCTCCTCTTCTCCGTCGCCGTCGCCGTCACCGTCGCCGTCGCCGTCGCCGGCGACGACTCCACCGCCTATCCACTGATCCGGCAAGTCATCCCGGAGGACGAAACCTCCTCCGATCACCTCCTCAACGCCGACCACCACTTCAACCTCTTCAAAACCAAGTTCGGCAAATCGTACGCCACTCCAGAGGAGCACGATTACCGTCTGTCGGTGTTCAAGGCTAACTTGCGCCGCGCTAAGCGCCACCAGCTCCTCGATCCGACCGCCGAACACGGTGTTACGAAGTTCTCCGATTTGACGCCGTCGGAGTTCAGGAAGACGTACCTTGGGTTGAAGAAGCCTCTTCAGTTTCCCTCTGATGCGAATAACGCGCCGATTCTTCCGACGAGTGATCTTCCGGAGGAGTTTGATTGGCGTGATCATGGCGCTGTTACTCCTGTTAAGAATCAGGTATGAAACTTCATGTTTGATGATAGCGTGAGTTTTCCGATCAATTTTAGGGATCAATTAGTCTTGATCGGTCAATTCGTGTGAAGATCGGAACAGAAAGTTGCTTTTGAGATCTAATTATTATGTTGTGGTGTTATATAGAGAATTAATTGAATCATCTTGTTGTTATGATATGGTGTTGTGATTGAATAATTTGTGGGATGTTGTTGAAGGGTTCATGTGGATCGTGTTGGTCGTTTAGCACTACTGGAGCTTTGGAAGGGTCTCACTTTCTTCAAACAGGGGAGTTGGTTAGTCTCAGTGAACAGCAACTTGTGGATTGTGATCATGAGGTTTGTGGCTTCTCTTTGACTTCTGTATGTGTTAATTGTCACTTTGTTTCTTGAGATTTTTGGGTCTTGTTAAGACTAGTGATTAGACTAAGTTCAGTAGATGTTTAGAATTTTGGTCTGTTACTCCTCCTATGGGAATTGCAGCCATACATGTCAATTTTGTGGATCTAGTAGGCTGTTTGAAGATAATGAATAAGAACAAATTCTTAAAATGATAAAGATAGTAGTGGGGCAATCCGTGTTGGCGTATTGGATTGATAAATGTGAACAAGACCAAAATATCTATTCGTGTCAAAGCCATAAACTCCTACTCATCTAACCATTCATCTAAACAAGTCAAACGGGTTTACGGGTTATAGACAAATATGTTTGAAGTTTTAATCTGGTTCATGGGTCGACCCTTCTATTAAACGGGCTAAGATGGTTAGTCAGACACGACCTGTTTACTAAACTAAAAGGGTTGAAATGACAACACAAAACCTGATTAATTTTGTCATGTTAACCATGACTGTAAAAAGAATGTGTAATCTACTTGTTATGTCCTAAGAGAGTTTCTTTCTGAGCGTTTTGCAGTGTGATCCAGCTGAAAAGAACTCATGTGACTCAGGCTGCAATGGTGGGCTGATGAACAATGCATTCGAGTACATACTCAAAGCTGGTGGAGTCATGAAGGAATCAGATTACCCTTACACAGGAAAAGACGGTAAATGTCAATTTGACAAAACCAAGATTGCTGCATCCGTATCCAATTTCAGTGTCATTGGCACAGACGAGGACCAAATCGCTGCCAACCTGGTTAAATACGGCCCTCTTGCAAGTAATCATCATACCAAATCATCATCATAGATACACACATGTTTATTTAAAAACCTTCGTTCATGATTATAGCTTAAAACACCTGTTTATCTATCATTGTTGCAGTTGGAATCAATGCAGCATGGATGCAAACATACATTGGTAAAGTTTCATGCCCGTATATATGCTCGAAGAAGCGTTTGGATCATGGTGTTCTTCTTGTTGGATACGGGTCAGCGGGTTATGCACCGAGCAGACTCAAGGAGAAGCCGTACTGGATCATCAAGAACTCATGGGGACCAGACTGGGGAGAGGATGGATATTATAAGCTTTGCAGTGGCTACAATTTGTGTGGTATGGATACCATGGTTTCAGCTGTGGTTTCTACAAGTACTTAGAGTTTTATGAATGAATTGTTGAATGAATATTACAAACTTGCTATAATTTACATTATGAATCTACATGTGTACAGTATTAAACGTTGGATCAAACTTATTTGTTTCATAAAATGTAATGAACTTTTATGTTTTTGTTACTATATTTTATGTAACAAACTTATGTGTAGTTTCTATTTGATGAAATTGACTTGGTGTATAACAAAGGAAAATTGGAAGTGACACTATACTTTTGACACTATAACCTGGAAAACTTGTGGAAAGACAATTTTGTGGATAATGCCACTGCAAGCAATAAAAAAAATTGTGGATACTAGTGGGTTCAAATTGGAGCAGTCGCTCCACCCTAAGGCTTTATATTTTTGTGAAGCGTTAGATGATGCTTAGCTAAAACCAAGCCGTTGTTTTCTGACCGTTTGTAACCCGCTCCTTTTGTAAAAATGGAACTAAAACTTAAGAAGATGTCTTAATCATTCAGCATTAAACCTTTTAATCTTTTAGCATTAGTATGATCCTTAACCGTTCAGAGATAAATATCTAAATCGTTCAAATATTTGTTTGCGAAACAAACAGACTGAACTTTAAGATGATAATCATTCGTACATTTGGGTTATGAAAAAATTGAAACAAACACTTAAACCATAAGTCCATGAGAGAAGGCCTCTTGTGGCCCAAATTCTTGATGCGAACCTTTTTGTAATTTCGATGCCCTTTTAAACCCACATAATACGATAATGCCTTGGCCCAAATTCACTTGGCCCTCTTTTTGATTATTTTCTCACTTGGCCCTCTTTTGTGTTTGTTGATATTATGTTATACAAGTATTTGAGATATATAATTTGCGTTTTGAGTTTTTCAATTTGGTTAAACGTACCTTCTTTCTGCTATTTTTTGGTTCAAATTTTTTTAAGATTAATATATACGAAATTATTGATTATGAAATTTTTAATTACATATTTATAGAGTTGTGATTTTATTAGCTTACTTTTGAAGATTAAAGGTGCTTTTTTTAAAGATAATTTAAATTTCCCCGGTTGATTATGTTACACTATGCAAGTCTCACGGTTTGTTGGTTGTAACATAATAAATTTCATTACCCATGATATTAGGACGAGCTTGATTTGTAAATATGTAAAGATTATTAAGATTTAATAATAATTTTGAATAACCAAAAGACAGAAAAATAGGATATCATGTTTTCATCTTAAAACAAACACAACTTTCATTTCTAATCCCCCATAAATCGAGGGCATGATTTGGGTTACTAAGGCATGTTTTCATCTTAAAACTCTTGATGACTTTTAAAAAACTAGTATCTTGTTGATCATATCCGAGGCATGTCATTCGTGTCATATATCGTAAAAAGTGATTTTATTTTGAGATAAACAACTTTACAAAAACTAAATCACATGATTTGGATCGATACGATTGGATCATACCATGGTAACAAGTTTTTTTCTTTATAATGGGGCTTCCTCTCTTATCTTAGCTCATGTATTTCACACGCTAAGTCTAAGGAGATTACAATTTGATTTAAACAGTCTTACCCTTACATGTAGTGTAGTAGGTTGCTTCCCACTATTTGAACCCATGATCCTAATGTTATAAAGCTATAACATTGCCGCTTATTTATTATTATTTTGTCTTACTTTGCAATTTGTATGTAGCTAGTTACACTCAACATTATTTGACTATCAACAAGAGCAAGACGAAACCTTTAATTTATAAGCGCGTACGTACGTTATCAAATATCTCATTCTAGGTCCTAAATTTGATATGCACGACGCGCAAACTTTAAGTTATTCTTTTTTGCATTTTTGCTACCACGGTTTATTTTAGTCTTAGAAACTATGAAAAGATTCAAATAAAGAATAAAAATAATAGTAAGCAACAAAAATTCAGTGTATTATATAACTAAATATAAAATCTCTTTTCTGTTTTTATAGAAAGAATAACGATAAAACAAATTAACTAATGATAATTATAAACCATCAACAACTGTTCTAATATTTAAACTAAAAGAATATAAGAACTAACAAATAAAAGTAAATATAAATGATAATCAATAATATATGTTTAATAGATAATAAAGAATATTCTTCCTTTTCCTAACTTGTTAGATAATTGAATCCCGTTACATCTCCTAACTAATTTTCACTACATAACATATTAGATATAGATTGGCAGATATTCATAAGCCCACATGTCAACTTTAGATTATTGTGTTTTATTGTCCGATAACTTACGATATTTGTCATCAAAATAGCAATAGAGTAACAAGATGGCTAAAATATGCTACTCGAGCTTCATTGTCTTGATTTCGTGTCATTATCACCTATAGTGAGAATATTAGTGTTGTGTATCTCTTAAGAACCCAATACAATTCAACATATAATACAATTCAATATATAAAGCATATTGAGATTGATATTTACTCTTTTTTGAAAGACCTTGATTTCGTGTCATTATCACCTATAGTGAGAATATTAGTGTTGTGTATCTCTTAAGAACCCAATACAATTTATCAATTAACATTGTATATAATTGTTATTTCTTTGTCCTTGTATGTATTTTCTCAATTCTTGTATACTCGTATTGTAACTTCACCTTGTATAAATACATGTCTCCTCAACTCTTGTAACTCAAGAGTGAGACTTATCACATGGTATAGAGCCATTAAGTTGAGTAATTCCCTCTCCTCATCTTCATCTTCCCTCCTCCCTTTTCTCTTCCTCCTACCCGTTACTTTCTCATGGCTTCTCCCTCCTCCACCGTTGGTGCTACCACCGATTCTCCCCTTCCCCTCAACACGCTTGTCCACCTTCTCACCATCAAACTCTCATCTACAAACTATATCTTATGGAAAAACCAAATAACACCCAACCTCACCTATCAAAATCTTCTCCCTCATGTTGATGGCACCGGTGTTGCCCCTTCCACAACTTTACTTGAATCTGAAAAATTGATACCAAATCCCGCGTTCTCCACTTGGATCGCTGATGATCGACGGACTGTCATCATCCTTCAAGCCTCACTTACTGAGGAAGCCATCTCCCTCATCCTTGGTCTCACTTCTGCTCATGAGATCTGGCTTGCCCTCGAGAATGCATACAACAACACCTCCATTTAACGTGTTCACAATCTCCGGGATCAACTTCGTCAGTTAACCAAAGGGGACAAATCCGTGGCTGAGTTTGGTCGCTCTTTCAAGTCTCTCTGTGACCAGTTGGCGGCCATCGGCCACCCCGTTGCTGATACTGATCAAGTCACACTCTCTGCAGCATGGCATCGTCATCGAGAGCTCCGGGTAAGCGACTTGAATCACCTTCACGATCTGAATCCCCACCTCCCGCACCAGTACCTGAATATGGATTCGATTGGCCCCGACTAGCTTATCCTCGAGAAGAGATTGACTGGGATCAACCTTTTGCATTGATGAAGCGTGACCCTCCACAAGACTGGATTTTCTATCCTAGTTTCGTTGATCATATTATGTTTAGGGAGCGTGTACCTGTCCCGAGGCCCAGGACTAGGAACAATGCCGACCAACCAATGCCTTCACTCCCACGGACAGTGCAGTCCAACGAGCAACTGATTGCTGCATTGGTGGCTGCAGTGGACACTAAGCAGCATCGAGTCAGGCGGCTCACGGGTGATGTCTGTACACTGTAGCATGAGGTGTACAAACTGAGACATCAACTGGATGAACTCGAGGAGCAACACGGGAAGACCCTAAACGGGTGTCACGATATGCAATATGGTCTCATAGCACTCCGAGGGCGCATGACTGCTCGTGAACAGCGGGACGCTGTAGCCGATAATAGGATTGCCATCTTAGAAGCCCAACTAGCGGCACTTCAGATTGCTATAGCTCCTGCTCCTGCAGCAGACCCTGAGGATGAGGATCCCGAGGAGGGACCCGAGGAGGAGGAACCGGTGGAGATGGAGGATGACAGTGATGGGTCAGATGTTGTTGATTGACTTTCTTTATATGACTTAGACTACGTAGTGTTTTTCTTTTTGAAACCTATGTGGGAAGGGTTGTTTCCCCACACGAACGACAAACTTAAATTTTGACATTGATAAATACATTGTGACTTATTTATAATTTATTTACCTTGGTTATTATTTTTGTTATGAATGTTGTGGTTGTGATTATTCATTATTTCTTTTATTTATCGTTTACTGTGCTTCAATGAGATAAAATTTGTTTGATGTTACTCATTATTGTATTTGTGAATGTAAAGTGAAAAGAATGGACGCCCGTGGACGTGGACGTGGACGTGGTCGTGGACGCGGACGTGGACGTGGCACTGGAGAACAGGGCGGCGGTGCTATTAACATGAACCCCGCAGAATTAGCTGCTCTAATTAATGAGCATGTTCAGGCGGTAGTGGCTACTGCCCATGCGGGTCAGCCAGCAGGTAAACAATGATAGAAAGATAAATCTGATATCCTACATAACTATATGGGATGTCTAATTAATGTGTGTTGTGTTAAAACAGGACCACCGGTGTGTACCTACAAGTCCTTTATGGACTGTAAACCACACACCTACAGCGGTACTGAGGGTGCTGTAGGGCTTGTACGATGGTTCGAGAAGACTGAGTCTGTCTTCTCCAAATGCAACTGTCCACCTGCTGATCAAGTGAAGTATGCCACCGGGACTTTACAGGGTGCTGCTCTGTCTTGGTGGAACGCGCAAGTCCAGATGATAGGACAAGTGATGGCGAATGGACTTCCATGGGGTGAGTTCAAAATAATGATGACTGAGGAGTACTGTCCTCGCAATGAAGTGCAGAAGCTAGAGATGGAGTTCTGGCAACTGAAGATGCAGGGCTCGAAAATCGAGGCCTACACCACTAGAACCCATGAACTAGCAACTTTGTGCCCGGGAATGGTGAATGAGGTACATAAGAGGGTGGAGCATTACATACGGGGATTAGTACCCGAATCCAAAGTATGGTAACTGCTTCCAACCCAACCACAATTCAGCAAGCCATCCAGCTAGCTCATAAGCTAACTGACCAAGTCGTGGAGCAAGGACGTCTACCCAAGCGGGGTGCTATGGCAAGCGTGCCTGACAACAAAGAAAGTGAGATAATGCCAACAACACCAAAGCATCATCATCTTCTAGCGGTCAACCTCAACCTTAACAGCAACAACAACTATTTCAGCAGCAACGGAGGTTCGACAATAACCGTAACTTCAACCAAACGGCTGCAAATAATCAAGGACCCAGTGGTTACGGTGGTAGACATCCGAAGTGCACTCGGTGTAATTACCATCATGTGGAAAGGTGTGATAACTTCAAGTGTCAACGCTGTGGAAAAATTGGACACGCTGCTAAGGATTGTCGTGGTGAACTGGTACGAAGGCCACAACAACCTCAAGAAACTCCCAAAGGTTGTTTTGAATGTGGGAAATAAGGGCATTACAGGCGAAACTACCCACAACTAAGGAGAAATGGTAATGGCAACAACAACAACAACAACAATGGTAATAATAACAACGATGGTAATGGTACTGGTAATGGCGGCAATAAAGATGGAGCCAAGGGGAGAGCCTTCGTCATTGGCTCAGGTGAGGCTCTAAATGATCCCATAACTGTTACTGGTAGGTTCTCTGTTAATGGTTGTTTTGCTACGGTACTATTCGATACTGGAGCCGATAGGAGTTTCGTGTCCTTAAAGTTCTGTAGTCTTTTAAGTGATATACCCTCTGCTTTAGAATCTAAACACACTGTGGAATTAGCCGACGGTGAACAGATCCATGTAACGCATATCCTTAAAGATTGTAAGATAGAACTTGGTGGTTATACTTTCGCTATAGATCTTATGCCTGTTACGCTGGGGAGTTTTGATGTTGTGATAGGCATGGATTGGCTCTCTAGCAAGCAAGCAGAAGTCATATGTCATGAGAAGATCATACGAATCCCTGTTGGTGACAAATCCTTATCGTCAGAGGTGATAGGAGTGGTGCTGTGATAGGCATCATCTCATACATGAAAGGCCAAAAGTTATTACGAAAGGGTCGTGTGGCTATTCTAGCACTCGTAACCGATAAGCAAGCGGAAGAAAGGAGAATGGAGGATATTCCCATAGTGCGCGACTTTCCAGAGATGTTTCCAGAGGATCTTCCTGGATTACCACCTCACCGCCAAATGGATTTCTAGATTGAGTTGATTCCCGGCGCAGCCCCGATTGCTAGGGCACCTTATCGATTAGCACCGAACGAACTACAAGAGTTGTCATCACAACTTCAGGAGCTTTTAGATAAGGGCTTTATTCAACCAAGCACATCACCTGGGGAGCTCCTGTTCTTTTTGTTAAAAAGAAGGATGGCACATTCCGGATGTGCATCGATTATAGAGAGTTAAACAAAGTAACAGTCAAGAACTGATACCCTTAACCTCGTATCGACGACTTGTTTGATCAGCTTCAGGGATCAAGCTATCATTCGAAGATTGACTTGAGATCCGGTTATCATCAACTTCGAGTTTGAGAAGAAGACATTCCCAAAACTGCATTTCGTACTCGTTATGGTCATTATGAGTTCTTGGTCATGCCTTTTGGGTTGAGTAATGCACCTGTTGTGTTCATGGACCTCATGAACCGCGTGTGCAAACCCGTCTTGATCAGTTTGTCATTGTGTTTATCGATGATATACTGATATATTCTAGGACCAAGGAGGATCATGAAGAGCACTTACGAATGATCTTAAAACTGTTGAAAAATGAGCAGTTGTATGCCAAATTCTCAAAGTGTGACTTTTGGATACGAGAAGTGAAATTCCTAGGTCATATTGTTAATGAGAAAGGGATACATGTTGATCCTGCCAAAATTGAGGCGATAAAGAATTGGACTACACCCAAAACGCCGAGCGAGATAAGACAATTTCTGGGATTAGCAGGATATTACCGACGATTCATAGAAGGATTTTCTAAGATCGCACAACTTCTCACGGCCTTGACTCACAAAGGAACGACATACAAATAGAGTGAGAGCCAAGAATCAGCTTTTCAATTGTTAAAGCAAAACTCTGTACTGCCCCGATATTAGCACTACCAGAGGGAACGGATGATTTCGTGATGTATTGCAATGCATCCATTCAAGGAATGGGTTATGTCTTGATGCAACGAGAAAAGGTGATAGCCTACGCCTCGAGACAACTAAAGGTTCATGAGAAGAACTATACCACCCATGACTTAGAATTGGGTGCAGTGGTTTTTGCCTAAAAGATCTGGAGACATTACTTGTACGGTACCAAGTGCACTATCTACACTGATCACAAGAGTCTTCAACATATCTTCGAGCAAAAAGTGTTGAATATGAGGCAACGACGTTGGGTGGAACTATTAAACGACTATGATTGCGCTATTAAGTACCATCCGGGAAAGGCAAACGTAGTTGCCGATGCCTTAAGCCGGAAGGAAACAGCTAAACCCAGACGGGTGCGAGCTCTACAGCTTACTATCAGTACCCAACTGCCCGAACAAGTTAAGGAGGCACAGATAGAAGCCTTAAAAACAGAAAATGTTGGTTCAGAGTCGTTAAGGGGAATGGATAAACAACTGGTGGTGAAGAGGATGGAATTAGGTATTTCATGGATAGACTTTGGGTGCCTGTTTATGGAAATCTAAGAGATTTAGTTATGAGCGAGGCACACAAATCTAAGTATTCTATACATCCTGGATCCGACAAGATGTATGATGATCTAAAGGCGCACTACTGGTGGCCTAACATGAAAGCGGATGTAGCTACGTATGTGAGCAAGTGTTTGACCTGCTCGAAAGTAAAAGTGGAATATCAAAAACCATCCGGACTGTTACAAAAACCTGAGATACGAATGTGGAAATGGGAACAGATCTCCATGGATTTTATTACTAAGTTACCGCGGACTAATACTGGTTGTGACACAATATGGGTTATTGTGGATTGATTGACAAAGTCTGCTTACTTCCTTGCAATTAGGGAAACGGATAAGATGGAGAAATTGACTCGACTGTACCTTAAAGAGATCGTTTCGAGACACGGTGTACCGATCTCAATTATTTTCGATCGCGACGCTCGTTTCACGTCACATTTCTGGCAGTCATTGTAGAAATCTTTAGGTACACGATTGGATATGAGTACTGCTTATCATCCACGGACAGATGGTCAGAGTGAGCGTACCATACAAACTTTGGAGGATATGCTACGTGCTTGTGTGATTAACTTCGGGAATAACTGGGAAATTCACCTGCCATTGGTGGAGTTTTCTTATAACAACAGTTATCATACTAGCATACAGGCAGCACCTTTCGAGGCACTGTATGGGAGAAAATGTAGATCATTGGTTTGCTGGGCAGAAATTGGCGATAGTCAGCTAACAGGTCCCGATTTAATTCATGAGACAACCGAGAAGATTGTGCAGATATGAAACCGTATGGCTGTAGCGCGAGACAGACAAAAGAGTTATCTTGATAAGAGACGGAAACCTTTAGAGTTTTAGGTTGGTGACAAGGTTTTGTTGAAAGTCTCACCATGGAAAGGCGTAGTTCGGTTTGGTAAGAGAGGGAAACTAATCCGAGGTACGTTGAACCATTTGGAATAGTGGAAAGAATAGGTCCAGTGGCCTATCGTCTAGCCCTACCTAATTCGCTAAGTGGAATCCATGATGTATTTCACGTGTCAAACCGAAGAAGTGCATGACTGATGAACAATGGTCGTACCACTAGAAGAAGTTTAAGTGAATGAACAATTGCGTTTTATCGAAGAACCAGTCGAGGTGATGGACCGTGAGGTGAAAACACTTAAGCAAAGCAAGATACCCATTGTCAAAATCCGTTGGAATTCGCGACGTGGACCGGAATTCACTTGGGAATGAGAAGATCAAATGAAGCTTAAGTACCCTCAACTATTTGAAAAGACGATGCCAACAGACAAGGTATTGATTTAAATTCCGGGACGAAATTTCTTTCAACATGGGGATGATGTGACAACTCATCCAAAACTCACTCGATTTCGATTTCTGTGTGCCAATGCAGTAGACCAGTGGTGAAACACTCTCACCATGTAGCGCAATTTTCGGGACGAAAATTCTTTCAACATGGGGATAATGTGACATCCGGTAAATTTCCGTTATCAAACTCCATTAGTTTCGTTGAGTCTTGCATACACGTGTCGTAAGCACACACTAGTTTTCGTTTAACGTTGGTGACCTAATAATAATTAATAATGTTACATTATTGATAATCTAATTGATTATGTGATTATGGTATTATGTTTATGTGTTTGCATGTTTTAAATGTTAATTAGGAAATTAATCGCGTAACGTAGAAACGTGCCTATTTATTCGTGTGTCTTGTGCTTTTATAAAGATAAAATATATAATGATTATCATTAGTTTATATCTTTATATTATTAAGTTAAAAACACTTTACAAAGAGTTTAAAGTCTAGTTTTTATAAAATACAAAACACAAGGGTTTAAAGGGTAAATGTGGAAATTAAATTAAACAAAACAACCCAAACCCTAATTCCACCCCCATTCGGCCGCAACCACCATTCTAACCCCTCCCTTTGCGAAATCAGTCTAGAACAAGCAAGAGAACTCGAAATTGAACCGATTTCAAGAGTTACAACAAGTAGGAATCATCAAATATAAGCCATTACACGTTTAAAGGTTAGATTGTTACAAGTTTTTATGGGTTTTTTCATGGTGGCCGAACCCTAATTCGTTTATGGATCTTCATGTGGTCGAAATTGATGTTGAATGATGATGTTAGTATGTTAGTTGGATTGAATACATGTGTTTAACGTTGATTATGCATGAATTGTATGTTTTTAATGGATTGATCATGAACTTTGATCCTAGGCAAACCCTAATTCAAAATTGATAAGATTAGGTATGATTGATGGTTGTTTGATGAATGTATGATGATTAGTAGGTTGTATGAATGCTAGGATACATTGATCTTGCAAGAAATTGATGAATTGAAGTTGGTGTTCATAGGTTACTAATAATAGTAACTTTATTTCCATGACATGATGATCTAATGATAGATTGATGTTGTTGATGTGTTCATGATGATAATTAGATGCTAGATTGTTGATATGAATGCTAGAAATCTTAGAATGAATGTTGTTGTTCATATCTTGCCAAAATTGGAAACTTTTGTTCATGATGATTAATGGATTATGATGATTAGGTATTGTTAATCATGTCTAGATATTGTTATGAGCTTCAGATGGTATAACTGTAATGAATTCATGAATACATGAGTGTTTGATAGATGTTGGAATGTACTTTCTCAAAAGGAAACTTTATTTGCACAAAGTTTGAAGGATGATAGTTTGAACATGTTTGGGATGTTAGGAGCATGTTAGTATGTTCATGGATGAATTCTATGTGATAGAACATGTTAAATTAGTTGTATGGGATGCTTGGATAATCATAGGTGATGTTTGGACTTTGATGATCATGTATGATGTTGATGTTGGTTAGTAGTTAGGACATCATGTTTCGGACTGGAAATTGATTGTTGTGGTGTATGTTGAATGCATGAACATGGTTAATGAATGTGAATGTGATCATCATACACGCGTGCGAATCTGAGGCCCTTACTTAGTAGGATTGGCAGGGTTTAGGATGTGAAGTCGTGAGTGGCTTCACATGGCATGTGGTGCGTGATTTGATCTTTGTGTGGCATGTTAGTTGTGTTATAACTAGTGGACATGTTAATGTTCTAGATTCACATGACTTGTATGATACTTGGTTGTATGATGATCTAAGTGATACACCTGGATAATATAGCATACATATGATCCATTTGAATGTTAGCCATGTATGATATATGTGTATGATTGCTTGAATGGTTTACAACACATAAAGTCACTAACGGGTCAAACGGGTCAACTAGGTCAAACGTGTCTGTTTTTTTGAAACCTTGAGTCCTTGGTTGTAGTGTACTTAGGGTTTCACATGTTCTCTGTTTACATGTACTCATGTACTTACATGATCTAGGTAACCTCTGAAGGTTGTCTGTCCACTCAGTCTGTCAAGTAAAACTCTAAGTATCTATTACGCATATTAGGTGAGTTCATGCCTCACTCTTTACTTAATCTCTTTTGGGGGAGATAGCATACTGGTAAACTAAAAACGCTTTATATATTCATGTTGTGTATAATATTAATATAGTGTTGATATCATGGAAAAGTCTTCACACTTTCGAATTGTTAATATTGAATAGCGCGGAAATTTGGGTAGTACTACTGGGTCTGACGAGCCCCACCTGTGTGACTCGAGGTCAACCGGGTGCAATTTGTCCTATTGAACATTTTCACGACCTGTTAAGTCATGACAGGAGGCAACAACGTAACACAGTCAGCTTCAATTGCGAAATCACTATGAGTTAGTATTTATTGTTAATGGATTAGTTATCTGTTACAATGCACTACTTTTATATCTCTATCATTAAACTGCTTATGTTTGAATATCACTCTTGAACTCACCAACCATTGTGTTGACATTTTAGTATGCTATTCTCAGGTCATTAGCTTGCTTGCCCTTAGGAGCACTACATGGTTTCACTTGCATTCTAAGACTCGGCCTTCAAGACATCTTTACTGTTTATAATGGTTAATGTTTACTCTTTTGGGTTGGCGCATGTTTTGCCATAGTACATTTTTATTTCTGTGGGTTGTTTTACAAAATGCTTCCGCACAGTTTAAAGTTATACTTTGGTTGATTTTATTTTAATTATGGCATATAGAGTCGTTCTGAGTAACTATTGACTGTGATCCTGGTTTGTTCCACCCTCGCGGTTAAACTCCGCACGTGGATTTTGAGGGTGTGACACTGATCAAGTCCACTGGTTCCTCTATGGGCTCGGTCCATCCTTCGAGACATTCTCCACCTCTGTTCGTGCCTCCCGCCCGCCACCTCTATTCAGCGACCTTCTGGCATGATCCGAGAGCCATGAACTCTTCATTCATACCCTGCATGGTTCCTCCATGCCCGCTGCTGCCTTTACTGCCCATGCACGTTCTCAACCTCTAACTTCTCGTGGCAAACCGAATTGGTTTGTTCGTGGTTCCAGGACTGCTGGCGGTCGGGGTCGTGGGGGACGACCACCCCACTGCCAACTCTGTCGATCTTCCGGACATTATGCAAACACTTGCCCAAGTCTTGCCTCTTACGCCTCCAAGCATGCCCCTGTCGATGATCAATTGGCACAAGCTTTTCATGCTCAGTGCCATGTCACATCCTCCACACCCGACTGGTTTGTCGACTCTGGGACCACTAATCACATGGCCTCATCTACTGCCTCAGTCTCCAACCCCACGACTCCCGTAGGTAATCCCTTGGTTACTTTTGGAAATGGTATGACTCTACCCATCTCCCATCAAGGCATCGCCAACCTCTCTAATTCTATTTTGTTGCGTGATGTTCTTGTTGTCCCGCACCTCACTAAGAACTTGTTGTCCGTGAGTAAGCTCACTAGTGATAGCGACATTGATGTTATTTTTTCTGATCAATGGTTTTTCTTTCAGGACCATCAAACCAAGAAGGTTCTGGCTCAAGGAAGGCGTGAAGATGGTCTTTACGTTCTACACCCTGATGCCAATAAAGCCCTCATGGCTACCACTGCTCCAAAAGATTCTTATGAAACTTGGCACTCTCGTTTGGGTCATGTTGGTTTTGATACAATTGCTTTACTTCAAAAACTTGATTGTTAACTTTAACATCCGTATTGCCCAAACCTGGTTTATGTTCTTCATGTCAAATGGCTAAAGCTCATAAGTTACCATTAATTGATAATGTTAAACGTGCAATGAAACTGCTTGACCTTGTCCATTGTGATCTATGGGGACCATCCCCAGTTATGTCCCTCGATGGCTATCATTATTACGCCATATTCGTTGATGATCACTCGCGGTTTTCATGGCTATACCCCTTAAAAACTAAAACAGTCTTCTATGAGGCTCTTGTTGTGTTCACTAATTTTGTACAAACTCAATTTAGTTGTAAAATCAAAACCTTCCAAAGTGACGGTGGAACCGAATTCACCAACAAACAGGTGCAACGTCTTTTTGCACTAAATGGCACGTTTCATCGCTTCTCATGTATGTATACGCCTCAACAAAATGGACGTGCGAAACACAAACATAGACACATTGTGGAGATGGGTCTCTCCATGCTCTTCTTAGCAAATATCTCATCAACCTTCTGGGTTGATGCCTTCTCCACAGTCGTTTACACTATCAATCGCTTACCTACCAGAATTCTTAACGACAATCCCCATTTGAAATATTGTATCATTCATCACCGGACTATAACTCATTTCGACCATTTGGATGTCGGGTATATCCTTACCTTCGTGACTACTCTCCACACAAGCTTGCGCCTCGTAGCATGCCCTGCATCTTTCTTGGCTTCTGCTCGAAGTACAAAGGGTTTCGCTGCTTGGACCCCACAACCTCCCGGGTTTACGTTACCCGACATGCACAATTCGATGAACATGTTTTTCCCTTGTCATCCACTCCCTCTCATGAGGTTGGTCTTCCCTCCCCTCCTATAACTTTTCATGACAAATTCCCACAACCCTCACCCACTGCCACGGTTCCTATCACTCCATCGACCAACCCTCCTACTCCTCCTCCATGCCACCTTTGCATGGATACACCTACATCAGCCCCACCCGCCTCCGCAAACACAACTCCTACAGAAGCATCTTCCACCACCACCACACCTCTACACCTCCTGTGGAATCTGATCCCCTTGAGCCACCACCATCACCAGCCCCCCCATACCCAACTCCCCTCCTATACCACCTCCACCACCACCCTTACACCCGATGACTACACGTGCCAAAGCTGGCATATTTAAGCCTCGTCGTCAAGCAGATATTTCGTAGGTCCATACTCATCCCCTTCACCGGGCTTTATTCGCCTCCACCATCCCTAAGTCCGCAACTCTTGCTGCTAAAGTCCCTAAATGGCTTGCAGCCATGCACCAAGAAATTTCCGCTCTTCATAACAACAACACATGGACTCTAGTTTCCAGACCCACTGATCACAATGCTGTGAGTTCTAAATGGTTATTTCGCATCAAGTATCGGTCCGATGGTACTATTGATTGCTACAAAGCACGACTTATCGCTCGAGGTTTCACCCAAATGCCGGGAGTTGACTACTCACACACCTTTAGTCCGGTTGTTAAAGCCACCACTGTTCGCATTGTTCTCACCTTAGCAACTCTTAATAGCTCGCCACTTCATCAACTGGACGTCAACAATGCGTTCCTACATGGCCACCTGAACGAGAGCATCTATATGGAACAACCACCTGGTTTTATCAACCCCCAATTTCCCGATCATGTGTGCAAATTGAACAAGGCGTTATATGGACTCAAGCAGGCACTGCGTATGTGGTTTCATCGGCTTAGTGCATTCTTGAAAGAAGATGGTTCACTTGCAGCCGCGCGGATCCATCCTTATTCATATTCAACAAGGGACGTGTATCATGTACTTATTAGTCTATGTGGACGATATCATTCTCACTGGTAATCAGGATCATGTTATCAAGAAATTCATAAATCGGTTGAACTTCACGTTTGCCATAAAATACTTGGGGAATCTCAACTACTTTCTTGGGCTAGAGGTTACTCACACCTCAAATGGACTATTCTTGAATCATTCCAAATATGCCACTGAAATCTTGGAGCGTGCAACCATGTTGCAAGCCAAATCGGTCCCCACTCCCCTTGCTACGTCGGTGAATTTAACAAGTGAAGGTGACCCGTTTGATAACGAAACCCACTATCGCTCCATTGTGGGCGCACTTCAATATCTTACCATAACTAGACCCGACCTCTCCTATGCGGTTAATCAAGTTAGTCAGTTTTTAAATGCTCCCACAAAGTCACACTACCAGGAGGTCAAGCGCATCTTGAGATATGTCAAAGGCACTGTTAATTTTGGTCTATCTTTCACTCGCCCCTCCAAAGCTGGCATTGCGGGGTTCTCTGATGCCGACTGGGCCCGTTGCCTAGAAACTCGATGGTCCACCTATGGCTATTCCATCTATCTCGGAGGCAACCTCATCTCATGGAGTGCGAAAAAGTAGCCTACTGTCTCTCGCTCCAGTTATGAGTCTGAGTACCGTGCTATGGCCAACACTGTTGCCAAGATTGTCTGGATCACTCACCTTCTAGAGGAACTCAATGCTCTGCCCCCGGGGCAACCCACTCTCTTGTGTGACAATCACAACGCTTTATTTCTTACCCAAAACCCCATTTCTCATAACGGGCCAAACACATTGATTTGGATTATCACTTTGTGCGTGAACTAGTCGCCTCTGGGAAACTACATACCATGTTTATTCCAACCAAGCTCCAAGTGGCTGACATTTTCACCAAAAGTCTACCTCGTCCTCAATTTGAGCATCTCCGAATGCTTCTCCGCCTCAGGCCACCACCTTCTTGCTTGAGGGGGGATATCAATTAGCATTGTATATCATTGTTATTTTTTTGTCCTTGTATGTATTTTCTCAATTCTTGTATACTCGTATTGTAACTTCACCTTGTATAAATACATGTATCCTCAACTCTTGTAACTCACACACAATTCAACAATAATACATTCAACATATAATACAATTCAACATATAAAGCATATTGAGATTGATATTTACTCTTTTTGAAAGAGGGTTGTAATAGATGAGTGCTTCGTATCCCTTGTGACTCACAAACTCATAGCATGTTGTCATTCTCAACAAGAGATTTGCATTCGTTTTTAATTAATTTTAGCCCAGTTTGAACGTTCTAGATTTTATATACATAATTAGTAGTTTCAATCTAATATGCTCATGTTATTATTGTAATGGCTAAAAGAGCCTACACTTTTAATGTACCTTGTACTACTATATAGAATTGTGATAGATAAATGTAGAGTCTAATGAAGAGGCTGATGCAACCTAAACATCTTTAGTCTTTCCTACATGCTGCACAAGTGCATTGAAGTAGAATGTTTCGGAAGTTTCACATGTGCAACAGAAATACTCTAAGTGTGAAATCTTCCAAAGCCAAGACCAATATCTTCGAAGCCAAAGATGAAGTCTTCCGAGCCTAGAGACAAAGTCTTCCGAAGCTTCAGTTCATGAAGACAGATTCTTCCGAAGACTTTTAGTAACATGCTTTATCTGATGTACTGTTCCATAAAGCTGGACACCTTTCCGCTGCAACTCTGCAAGTCACCAACTAACATAGTTTGGTGAAAAAGTCCATGCTTTTGGTAACTGTATATTGAGGTCTTGAGTCTGTAACTTTCTACTTTATGTACTTTATCCTTTTTGTAATAGATAAGGATGTGAGCTATGGCATGTCATAGTCACTAGTCAAAAGGCAATCTGCCTTTTGACTCTACAATTGATTTTGTGTGTGTCTAGTCAATTGTATCAGTTGCCTTTCAAAGTATAGCCGGCTGTAGGATGTTGTATAAGTATCTCATGTTCTTGTATCTTCTAATATGCTTTATAACACTTGTAATAGAACATAGAGAAGGCAATATACTGCATTCTTGAAAACCAAATACTTATGTTCTTTGTGTTCTGTCTCTTATATTACTTGTGTTCTTAAGTGTCATTACTTGGTAATCCAGTTTACTGTTTGATCTAAGTTTGTTGATCTCCTCTTTGTGTTGTTGTGTTGTAACTTTACCCTTCAACGATCCTTGCAATTGGTATCAGAGCTTTCTAGGCTCTTGATATAAGTTCTCACCATCTTAAGATCCCTCAAACACACAATACTAAACTTTTCAAATGGCAGCCATTTCCAAAACTGATATGGAAACTGGAACCATGAACAAGTCCCCACTGATCACTCTGATGAGTTTGACACCTGGTGTTTAAGAATGGAAGGTTTCATCAGGTCTCTTGATTCAAGAATGTGGGAGTCTATTGAGAATGGACTTTCATACCCAGCACACCTTCTGCTACTGGTGCTGGTATGATTCCCAAGATGTGGCTAACTACTTGATGAAGATAGGAAGAGAGTAGAGATAGACAGAAAAGCCATGACAGCACTTCAAACTGCGCTCCAAACTTGTGTACAGAGGTTTCAAGAAGTGCAAAACAGCCACGCAGTTGTGGGATGCACTGAAACTAATGTATGAGGGTTCTTCTGAAGCCAAGGAGAATAAGAAGGATCTCCTGAAATAGCAGTTTGAAAACTTCACCTTCAAAACAAGTGAAACCATGACTCAGTAGTACTTTGGCATGTTGAGATAGTGGATACCTAGTGGATGGAGGAGTTACTCTTGAAAACAGAGACATTGTAAGGAAGTTCATGTCCTCACTTCCTAGGCAATGGACACACTACTGTGTGGTGATCAAGATAACTGAAAATCTCAAAACTCTTACTTTGATAGAGTTATATGGGATTCTAGTGGCTACCAGATGGAGATGAACATGCAAGGTTCATCTGGCAACTCAACAATCAAATGGGTTCAGCCCTACATGTGGTTGAAAGGGATAGCATAGAACCCAAACATCATCGTATGCTACCCTGACAACTCACCAAAGGGTCCTTTCATCACCTTTCTATAAACATCAAGGGAGAACTACACTCAAGGAAGCCCATTCCAAGAGACAAGCTCTTCTCAAGCTTTTGTGTCTTCTGATGAAAGCTGTGGCAACTCTCTTTTCACTCTTGAAGACCTGGACTGTATCCATCCAGATGATCTGGAATATATGGAAATAGTCCAGCAGATGGCTCTTCTCACTCACAGAGCCAAGAAGTTCTACAAGAGGACTGGAAGGAAGTTTCCAAGCAATGCAACCAGTGGAAAGTTTGGACTGGACAAAGGTAAAGTCAAGTGTTACAACTGTAACTTGATGGGCCACTTTGCCAGAGAGTGTAAGGCACTTAGAACAAATGGTGGCCAAACACAATCTAGACCAAACTACACTGACAAAGCTCTCCATAATGAGAAGTCAAAGCAGGAAGTTGTTGTTGTTGTTGAAGAAGGAGGCTTTGACTGGAGCTTTAGGTGGAAGATGCTTCTCCAAACCAAGCACTAATGGCAGATCATGATGAAGCCAAGGTATTGGAACATCTCTGTACTCCTGAATGCATTGCTAAAGTTAACAGGTACAGTCCTATAACTTAGAATTGAGATCTGATGTTGAGTCCTTAAACATTTTAAAATCTGATTTTAGAAAGTCTAAAAATGATTATAAGCTAAAAATAGAGGACTTAGAGAAAACCATTCAGTTCTAAAACATGAACACACAGATTTTAGGACTCAATTAAAAAGATCATAACCAAGTAACTGAGTGCCAGGCTGAGCTTGTGATCAGCAAAGCCAGAGCAGAAAAGAGTGTCCTTGAAGAGGAGACCTTCAAGAACATGATACTTATCCCTGCACAACAAACTGTGCTATCAAAAAAGACAAGGGACTGGGATCCAATGAGATAGCTCCTCCACACACAATCTTGTTAGTAAGATCTCCTAGGTGTGGAACTATGAAGATGAGCTTCCTCTCATAGATCCAATGAGTGAGGAGGATGAAGAAGAGATAGTGAAGAATTTCTACAAAGAGTGAAGAGGAGGATTCCAAGAAGGGCCACTATCCTTCTGAGGAGAAAGTGAAGACTGTGATGACCAAGTCCATGAGAAAGAACTTGATCAGAAAGAGCAAAAGAAAGGCAAGGAAGGTTCAAGAGATCACGACTACTTTTGACTCTAAGTAGAAACAAGTTTTTATCTCTGCAGGGTTTAAAGTGGTAGGGACTGAAGACATCAACCAAAACTCTTCTACTAAGAGTTCTGGCTCTTGTTCAACTTATCTCAGTAGCAAGAATAAGACTGATCTGCTGTGTACCACTACTGCACAGCCTGGACCATCAAACTCCAAGCACAGTCCTCAGCCCAAGAGGATTGTCTCAGCATCTGTAAAGATGAAGGTGGAGAAGGAAAGTGACAAAAGACAGTCTTACTCTCAAGAAAAGGCTCTTATGAAGAAGAAGAAGATGAAATGTGTTATGTGTGACAACACCACTCACATTGCTAGATTGTCCCTTCAATCCTAAAGGTACTGTCCATATGGCCAAAACAAAGGCTTCAAAGAGTTCTAAGAAGATTCAAGCTTCGGAAGGAAAACCTGTTTCCTTCGGAAGTTCCAAATCTAACAAGAAGGAAAGTGGAAATTCTCTTCGGAAGAATATTTGGTCTCTGAAGAAAGGAGTTCTTCCGAAGCACTGAAGTCTGCTGAAGTGTCTGCAAAATCTTCCGAAGATTCAGTCATCAAAACTTCTGAAGTTCCAAAAGCTTCTAAAGTTTTGAAGGTCAAGTCCGAGACTCCAAAGGTAGTGTGGATGTCTAAGAAAGACCAAGTGACTGAGATTTCTCCATCAACACAACTCAATGATCCTCTTTAGTACAACCATAGATCTATTACTGTTGAATTACCTTCTGCAAATGAGCCCAAGACAGCAAGGCTTGGGTTTCCAGATGTAACTAATCATTCTCTTTGTGCAGGGACAGCTGAACAGACATAAATGTCTGGATCATAGACAGTGGCTGCTCCAGGCACATGACAGGCAATAGGTCACTACTCTAGAACTTTGAAAGGATTATGGAGGACCAGTTGCTTTTGCAGGAGATGAAGGCGGTTACATTTCTGGAAGGGGCAAGGTCACAAATGGTAAGCTCAGCATAGAAAAGGTAAACTTTGTAAAGGAGATTGGATACAATCTTCTAAGTGTATCTCAATTTTGTGATCAGAGTCATAACATGCTCTTTACTGAGCATGAGTGCATTGTTCTTAAGCCTGGTGTGGTCATTCCTCATGAGCATATCCTGCTTAGAGCCCCAGGAAAGGAAACATGTACAAGATGGATCTGCAAGAAACTCTCCCTCTGGAGAAGTTTCATGCTTTCTGTCTAAAGCCAACAGTGATGAGTCTTTCCTATGGCATAAAAGAATGTGCCATGTAAACTTTAAGAACATGAATAACTGATTAAGCATGATTTGGCAACTGGAATGCCAAAGAAAGAGTTTACAAGTGATGACCACTGTGTTGCATGCCTGAAAGGAAGCAACATAAGTATCTCACAAGCTAAGGAAAAGAACTCCATCACTACACCCCTACACACTTGTTACATATGGATCTCTTTGGCCCCACCAGTGTAATGAGTTTAGGAAGGACCTTATACTGTCTAGTGATCACAGAATGACTTTACAAGATTCACTTGGATTTTCTTCCTTAGAACTAAGGATGAGACTCCTGAGATTCTAAAGAATTTCATCTTAAAGATTAAGAATCAATCTGATCACAAGTCAAGATCATAAGATGTGATCAAGGAACCGAACTTAAGAACCATATCCTTGATACATTCTGTGATTAAAAGGGTATTACAAGACAATTTAGTGCTCCCAGGACTCCTCAGCAAAATGGTGTTGCTGAGAGGAGAAACAGGACACTTATTGAAGCTGCAAGAACCATGCTTTCTGACTCTAAACTGCCCATCACCTTCTGGGCAGAGGCAGTTAACACTGTCTGCTATGTGCAGAATAGAGTTTTAGTAGTTAAGACTCATGCAAAACTCCTTATGAACTTTGGCACAAGAGGACACCTTTCATTGGTTTTCTTAGGTCATTTGGATGTCCTTACACCATCTTGAATACCAAAGATCAAATTGCCAAGTTGTGTGAGAAATCAGATGATGGATACTTTATTGGATACTCTTCTTCCCAGCTAAGCTTATAGAGCGTACAATCTCAGAACTAGAATTGTTAAGGAGTCAGCCAATGTGACTTTCAATGAACACACACCTTGTGTTGCTGGTTCTGGTCCGGATGGTTGTTTGATCTTGATTTGGTTACCAATTGTTTTAACAAATCTTGTGAGAATGTTTCAGGATCTGCAGAAAATTTAAATACAGATGATCCCGATCCAAGATTTGAGCTAAGAAGATCCTCAAGTCATACATCTTTAGCTCCAGTTGGAACCACTTCTGCAAATGAGGTTTCTGTCAGCACAACAATGACAAACTCAGTTCATACATCTGGTATGCCTTCAAATTCCAGCTTAGAGGCTCTACAACCAGATAAGAACACCTCAACTGTGGAAGACAACAATGGTGGTGGTGACAGTGACCAAGAATTTCTTGATGCCACTAACCACACCATTGATGAGAACATCAATGATGTCACACACTGCTTGGATCAAGTTTCACTTGAAAAGTGTGCTGATGTGGTGGGAGAAACATCTATGCAGATCTAAATTTCTCAAATTTAGATCTTTCTCAACAACTTGCTGTGATCCCTCAGCTTAGGATCCACAAGTCTCACCCTACCACAAACATCATTGGAGATGTGTCTCAGGGGTGAAGACAAGAGGACAAAACCATGAAGCAAATGTTTGTCTTCACTCTTGTTTTCTATCCAGATAGAGCCAAAGAAAGTTGATGAAGCTCTAAAGGATGGAAGTTGGGTTGAAGCTATGCAACAAGAGCTGCTTCAATTCAAAAGGCAGAAAGTTTGGAACCTTTGTCCTCTTCCTCTGGGAAGACTACCATTGGAACCAAATGGGTGTTTAGGAACAAGAAAGATGATAGAGCTATCATCATCAAGAACAAAGCTAGACTGGTTGTTCAAGGATACACACAAGAAGAAAGGATTGACTACACTAATGTCTTTGCTCCTGTGGCAAGATTAGAAGCTGTTAGGATATTCTGGCATTTGCTGCATCCAAGAACTTAAGGTCTTTCAACTTGATGTGAAGTGTGCCTTTTTGTATGGAGTGATAGATGAAGAGGTTTATGTCAAACAACCACCTAGTTTTGTAGATCCTGATATCCTGATTATGTCTGCAAGCTTGACAAAGCTCTCTATGGGCTGCACCAAGCACCCAGGAAGTGGTATGAGACACTGTCTGAGTATCTGTAAAACATGGATACAGGAGGGTACTATAGGTGGAACTCTCTTCATCAAAGGACAAGGAAAAGACATATTGCTAGTTCAAGTATATGTGGATGAATCATCTTTAGGTCAACTAATCCAAAGCTCTACAAGACTTTGAGAAGCTGATGAAAGACAGATTTGAAATGAGGTCATGGGGGAACTCAATTTCTTCTGGGAATTCAAGTGAAGCAAGTTGAAGATGGCATCTTCATAAGTCAGTCAAAGTATGTTCAGGACATACTCAAGAGGTTTAATATGACTGACTGTAAGATTGCTAAGACACCCATAGCAGAAACCACTCTTAGTCCTGATCTTGAGGGGGAGTGTGTAGATGAGCTTATATAGGGCTATGATGGGTCTTATGTATCTTACTGCTAGCAGGCCTGATTCATGTTTGCTACATGTATTTATGCAAGATATCAAGCCAACCCTAAGATGTCTCACCTTATCACTGTCAAGAGGATTCTAAGATACCTCAAAGGTGCATCAACACTTGGACTATAGTATCCCAAGAATTCTGACTTCAATATGTATGCCTATACAGATAGTGATTATGGTGGTTGTAACATGACTGCAAAGTCTACATCTGGGGGATGTCAATTTCTTGGTGGAGGGGTTGTCTCATGGCAATGCAAGAAACAATCCTGTGTCTCTGCATCAATGCTGAAATTGAATACATTGATGCTGCAAGCTGCTATGCTCAAGTACTTTGGATTCAAAATCAGATGTTGGACTATGGGTTAAACTTCAAGGAGGCTCCCATTCACATAACAACAACAGTGCTATCTCAATCACAGAAAACCCTGTGTACCACTCAAGGACAAAGCACATCAATATCAGGTATCATTTAATAAGAGATAACTATGAAAATGGATTAATTAAATTAATCAAGGTTCATACAGATGAACAATATGCTGATCTGTTTACAAAAGCTTTTGATGAACAGAGATTTAAATATCTAATATCAGCTATTGGGATGATCAACCTTGAATAGATCTTTGTTAAAACTAATTCTTATTATTTCTTAAAATATGTGTGTCCTAAGTTGTCTAGTTCATCACTTTCATAAGCTCATGTTGTCTTGGGATGAAAATTTCTTTTTGAAGATTTTCCTTAGATTTTTGAAAATTTCAGATGCTTCGGATGTTATGTGTTTAACTTCCGAAGTAAATCATGCCTTCAAAATAAATAACTGTCTAAGAAATTTACCTTCGGAAGAGTTTTCAAATTTATCTTCCGAAGCTTAAAAATACTGTCTCAGACACTTAATCATTTTCAAGGACCTTTTTTTTCGAAGCAAAATTAACTCTCGGAAGCTTTGTGTGTTTATACACAAAGCACTCAAGTTTGATTATCTTCCAAAGGAAAATTTTCAAACCTCTCAGGAATTCTTCCGAAGTCATTTTAGCTTCGAAGCTTTTTAATTAAAACTTCCAAAGACAATTAACCGTCGGAAGCTTTTTGTTTTCCAAGAAAACTACTTTTTGAGCAAAAGTAAACTACTTTTTCAGAGGTGGAACGACATCCGGATTTCAAAGTTTATCCTCTTTCATTAAACTTTTTCTGAAATCCCTCTCTCATATAAACTCAACGGTTTCCCCCCTCTGTCTATTATTTGTTCTTCCTCCAAACCTAAAACCCCAAATTCTCTCTGAAATCTTTCTTTCTCTTTCTTTCTTCTTTCTTCATCCCTAAGCTACTTCAAAATGGCAACCTTGCTCACATAATGATCCCAACTTTACCATGCAGCTACACAGACAACACAATCAAGTTGCCCTGTTACGCTCTGAGAAAGATCCTCATTTCTCGAGGTTTGCCGTTTCTTATCTCTGTCCAACTACTTCACCTCCCTAACCATTGATCCTCCGCTCTATGAGGATTAGTTGCTTGACTTCTGGAAGACCTGCCAAGAGGTCATTATGGATGGGGAGAAGGCACTGTCCGTCACAGTGAAGGGAAGCCAATCTTCATCACTCCGGCCATCATCAACCGATATCTTCAGCTGGATGATGAAGAAGGTGAGGTATTTTTCCCAAAGGAAGCTGTTAATCATTCCTTTGAGCAGATGGGGTATGAGGTAGATTTCTCTGTAAAGACCTTCAGGAAAGGGAGGTCTCATCCCAATGGAGATTCCTGTCCATGTGGTCATCCACAGCTTATCAAACAAGCATGGTGGATGGGACCAGATTCCTGAAGATCTCTCCTTCATAGTCCATGGAATGGTTCAAGGGGTCAAATTCAGGTACTCTTAGTTTATTTATACAAATTTATTTGCAAATTTAGACTCCTTAGAATATTACATGTTTCCTAGATATGTCCAGTACATTCTTAATTGTGAACTGGGCTCACAGTTAAGGGAACATGTAACATTTTAAATTGGGACAGATGAAGCTCGCATCTTTAAAATACTGAGAAGTCCACTGTTGGATTTTCTGGGGTAGAAACAGCCCTAGTCCCAAAAATGTTAGAGCTCATTGCTCAAGGTGACAACCTAGCAACACAAGCTAGTGTTGAACCCACACCTGCTGCTTCCCTGCCACCCACACAGCCTCAATCTCCATTACCTACCAAAGAAAATCCAAACGAACCCCTGCTCAGACTATTCAGTCTGTGGAGGCCCCCATATACTTACCCATACAGGAAGAAGTGGACACTGGAGCTCCCACTTCTCCTGAAGAGCAAACCACTCCCATCTATTCAAAAATTAGTGCTGAGGTTCCTCATGCTCAGCCTGATAAGCTCATTAGCCCTACTGCCTTAAGCCATCACTCTGAGTCTCAACACTCAAGTGATCAACCTTCAGGGGACAGTTACCATCCCCAGCCTATAGATCTAAACCACCCATTCCCAACCTTGAGTTCTATACTGATAAAGATATAGGTTTTAGTGAGTACAATGAATCTCTCTTCTTTCCCTCTACTCAAAGAGAGATGAGTACTTCTGAGTCTCCTACATCAGTCACCTACAACTGAGGTGGACACTCCTGAACCTGTTCAGAATGTCCATATGGAAGAGGCTCTCACTTCTGAAAGTGATTACATCATTAAGACCTCAACCATGGCAAATCAACCCACTGACATCTCAACTGAGACTGCCAGTGATCAGAGGAAATCCAGTAGCCAAGAACTTAGAACTGGTCATGAGAGAAAGACTCTGGTCCAATCTTCTCCACCCCTACTGATTCTTCTGATGAAGATGGGGGATTTGAGACTAAAAGTGCAAAAATTGTCTAAAACATGCACTTACCTAGTCTCAAAGGTCAGTCACCTTGAATCTCAGGTGACTACCTTACAAAACAGGATCAATGATCAGCAACTTGAGATTTCATATCTTAAGGAAAAACTAGTGGAGACCCTTAAGGAGAGCTCAACCAGGAACACAAGAACCTATGGATGTGATTGACCTATCCTCTAGCTCACCTATGCAAGGGGTGTGCTACCAAAAAGGGGAGAAAGTCATTACAGCCACAGAACCTGGGAGTTCCTCTAAAAGAATGGACATTGAGAACTCACTATCCTCACTTGCAACTGTGCATTCTCAGCAACCTCCTCTAGTTCACATTGATGTGGACTACACAGACTCCTTCATACAGAGTCTGTTTGGATGGGATACCAAGGACTATGTCACCTTCATCATCCTTCAATCACATCATTGGGTGGAGGTATGACAACAACAGGAAGGCCCTCATCATCATAAGAGTTCAAGGACAGCAAGAAGTCTTTAATTTTCAGAACTTGGACTACTATGAAGGTCTGGATCTAGTCAACATGCCACTTGTCAACCCAAGCCAATCAAGACAAGCTGACAGACTGGCTAAAAGAATCCAAGACAAGATCATTGCAAGTTCAGCCTAAGAAGGAGACTAAGGCAATCAGGCAATGTCATCGGTCAACTGGATATTGAGGCAGACCCTAAGATTAGCTTTATAGGGGAAACCTTGACTGAAGGCCCAGTGACAGAACCTGAGAGCCCTGTCTCATCATCTCCAACTATTGTAGATCCATATTCCTTCTGAGACACCTGCTGGTGAAGGTGCTTCTCAACCTCTCTCTGGCCTGAGCTCAGATGCTGCAATGAACAATGAAGGCCAAAGCTCTGTCCACCCTGAGTCACAAAGGTCTATAGTGACAAAGGGAAAAGAAAGATGACATCTGAGGAGATTGAGGAGGAGGAGAGAGAGAGGAAAAGGAGGCTAAGGGGAGAAAGTTCCTCAACTGAGTCCCCAAGACTCATGGAGTCTACAATCAGGGCTGCCCCCAGACCAGATACTCAGAATGATAAGTTAAGGGCAGTCAGGATTAACTATCTGCAGACTAGGAACTATGACATAGATAGTGTCATCTCTCTCCCCTTGGATGAATTAAATGAGCTGGTTGATCTGGAAAGGTCAAGAGAGAAGAAGGAGGCAGAAGATATAGAACTCCTAGTACAAGTCAAAGAAGAAAGAAGAAGAAAAAGACTGTACAAAAGTATGCCTACCCTCTCACCAGTTCAAGAAAGTCCTGAACAAGAGGATGTGGTTCACAAGAACCTTAGGTAGATAAGGAAGAAGATAGAATCAAGATGATCAACTACCTGAGTGCCATAGGCCTCTATCAGCAAATGAACTCCTTCCCTTACCTTATGACTATATTGAGTTTGAGTATATAAAACAACTTGAGCTTGAGTTAGTCAAGGAAAGAAAAGCAGCAAAGAAGAAGCTGAGGGAAGAAGCTGCAAAATCAGAGCCATCATCCATAAGAGCATGAAGAAGTCGCTGATAGGCAGAGGATGATGAGCTTCTTGAAGCTGTATGGATTCTCCAGAAGGAGACTTGGACCCATGTATCTATCCACTATGGATGAGCATATCAGGGTAATCAAGCAGAAGATTAAGAGCGAGGAGCTCACTGACTTACACTCCACTCCAAGTCAGGCCCCACCTGAAGTGGAGGTTAAGGTTGAACAATCAGACACAACACAACTCGGACCTCCTGCTAATGCTCAGCAAGCTTCATCTTCTGATCCACAGCAGGGTCAACCTCCCTCTCCATCTGAACCTGAGAGAGAGGAAGTCCCAATTGAGAAAGACAGTAAAGATCAATCTGGTGTTGCAGGCCAGTCTTCTCAGTTAAAATTTGGAAAAAGAAAGAAGAGGATGGCTTCTAAACCAAGGTCTAAGAAGAAGAAGCCTGCATCCCCTTCTGAACCTCAGAATGAATCAGAACAGCCTGAGGATGTGCAGCCAGAGGATGCTCAATCAACTCTAACTTCAGTAGCTCCTCTAGCATTAGGAAGACCCATCTTGTCTTGGACATACACCACAAATCCAGAAAGGTGGCATGTATTAGAGATCAAGGCATTGAAGACACCTATACATGGCTAGATATGTTTCAGTTTCCTCTGCATGACCTCTTTGACATGAGAAGACACTTTGACAGCCTGAAGGAACCTGATCATCTTATGAAGAAAGGAATGGTGATCATCCTAATAAGGACTGTTAATATCTGAAGTTTTCTAAGTGTTTTGGTAGCATCAGCCTAGGAGGAGTTTGTAGAGTCTAATGAAGAGGCTGATGCAACCTAAACATCTTTGTCTTTCCTGCATGCTGCACAAGTGCATTGAAGTAGAATGCTTCGGAAGTTTCACATGTGCAACAGAAATACTCTAAGTGTGAAATCTTTCGAAGCCAAGACCAATATCTTCTGAAGCCAAAGATAAAGTCTTCCGAAGCCTTAGAGACAAAGTCTTTCGAAGCCTTAGAGACAAAGTCTTCCGAAGCTTCAAGTTCATGAAGACAGATTTCTTCCGAAGACTTTTAGTAACATGCTTTATCTGATGTACTGTTCCATAAAGCTGGACACCTTTCCGCTGCAACTCTGCAAGTCACCAACTAACAAGTTTGGTGAAAAAGTCCATGCTTTTGGTAACTGTATATTGAGGTCTTGAGTCTGTAACTTTCTACTTTATGTACTTTATCCTTTTGTATAGATAAGGATGTGAGCTATGGCATGTCATAGTCACTAGTCAAAAGGCAATCTGCCTTTTGACTCTACAATTGATTTTGTGTGTGTCTAGTCAATTGTATCCAGTTGCCTTTCAAAGTATAGCCGGCTGTAGGATGTTGTATAAGTCTCATGTTCTGTATCTTTCTAATATGCTTTTATAACACTTGTAATAGAACATAGAGAAGGCAATATACTGCATTCTTGAAAACCAAATACTTATGTTCTTTGTGTTATGTCTCTTATATTACTTGTGTTCTTAAGTGTCATTACTTGGTTAATCCAGTTTACTGTTTGATCTAAGTTTAGTTGATCTCCTCTTTGTGTTGTTGTGTTGTAACTTATACCCTTCAACGATCCTGTAATAATTTACCTACCTTTCATATTGAATGATTAATTTGAAATATTACTTGTTAAAAGTCATCTATAAGTAATTATGCCTGATTAGAGCATTTATAGTGGGATCCCCAACCCTATTCATATTTATACTAAAAACATTATTTGATTACAATCTTTTTCAATTAAATAATACATTTTAATGTTTTTAATTATATTTTTCCTCTTATCCACTTACAATCACTTTTAAAATATTAAAAAATTATGTGGGTTATACTGTGATTTCACATATTTCCCCAAATATGGGAAATCATGATAAAACATTTATAAATATTTTCTTTCATTCACTCACAACCACTAACAATCATCTTCTATAATATAAGGCACATGATCACATCAAAATAAGGAACCCTACTGTAAATGCTCTTATACTCTTCATTTGTTATACAAAAAAGATATTTCATTTCAAGGTGTCCGTAATTGATTTTTAAGATAATACAAAGAAAACATTAAAAAAACTTACAAGTAGATTTGTTAGGCTAATCACTCCTATGAATATAGTCATCATGTATTTGTGGAAATCAAAGAAAATGTAATCTTTTTCTATGATTACTAACGGTCTCTTGAGTTATATATACCATATGCAAGTTTGATATATATGGTATTTTGATATGTTTAATTGGTCCAAATTTCAACCATTACATCTGATTTCATGTTGTTGAATGGAAAATTTGCATATATTCCACTCTAAACATCCTTCATATTATATATATATATATATATATAATATATATATATATAGTGTATGGATCAAATGAGAACTAGTTTTTTTGTGAGAACTGTAAGAACTAATCTCAACTACTAATTCTCAGTGACAAAATTATAATTAACAAAAACATATTTAAAAAATTTATAAATCAAAAAATAACACAAAAATAAAAAAATAAAAACACAAAAATATTCCCATACCTTCCCTCTTTCATAAAATATTTTTATAAAAAATAAAAAATTCTCGTCTTTTTTAACGAAATTCGTTTTACACATGTGTAATATCGGATTACACATGTGTAAATCAAGTACTACACATGTGTATAATGAGATTTACACATATGTAAACAACGGGTGTACGATTTTTTTAGAAAAGTATATATAAATATGATAGGCGTTGCAAAAATAAAAAAATACTAAATTTTATGGTGAATTTTTTTTTTTGAAAAAATGATGTCGTGAAAAAAGTGATGTAGTCGGAAACAAAGAGATAGATAATTGAACCTGTTGATTCAACGAGAATACCAGGAACAATCCTTCTAACTATCGTTGATTCACAAAGAATACCGATAACCAGGGTTACACTAACACACACGGTGATAGAGAGAAAATAGATTTTTCATTAACTTCAATAATCTTTTCACTATTTCTTACAAACATATAAAGAAATAAAGCAAAAGTCAAATGAACTGGGCCAAATGTAAAGTTCAACAAAATGTAAAAATAAGACAAAAATGTAAATAACTCATAAAATAAGTTGTTTTTGGGCTGAAACAATGACCCAAACCGCCTACGGCATTTGTGAAAACGGGCTCCTCGCTCCGACGGTCGTTTTGACAGGTCACAGGCCCAAAACGGAGACTTTAGCCCAACTTATAATCGTTTCAGTGAAGCTCCTTTTGAAAAGCGATCTTGGGCCTCCAAAAAGGCTAAAGCTTGTTCATCCACGCTTGGGCCCACATCAAAAAGTTATAAACGTTTTAAAAAAAAGGGAAAATAACATGTGATTTGCATGCGATAAAAAATGAGTAGCTGAGATTGGTTCCTAGAGCACTCACAAAAAAAGGTGGTTCTCATTTGAACCCTTCCCTATATATATATATTACATATATATATATATATACATATATATATATTATTAAGTTTTAAAATACCAACTACGATATTTAAATTATTAGAGAAATATATTTATCATGTTTTCTGACGGTTTTACAGATGGAATTTATCATTAAAAATAGACAACTTTTAAACTTTAAACTATACCAGGATTGATAGGTGGGTCGGGTTGGGTCGGGTGCCAAGTTAGAATGGGTTCGGGTCAGGATGGGTTTGTGTCAGAATATACTAATTTAAAAATGAGTTAAAATGGATTCGGGTCAGAATGAATTTAGGTCAAGATGGGTCGGGTCAAAATGGATTTAGACTAAAAAAACCACATTGATTAATAATTCTATACATAGATCAAGCCCAAGGCAATATAACTAAGTATCACTCTAATACCTTAAGGTATGGTTGTTCAAACCGCTCAACGTTCGCTCGAAAGATGCTCGTTCGAATTTTTGCTCGAAAAGTGCTTGTTCGAATTTTTGCTCGGTTGTAAACGAGCCAAATGCTTGTTCAAATTTTTGCTTGGTTGTAAACAAGCCGATCGGTTTGGATCGGTTTGTAACCAAGCCAAGCACGAACAAAGGTCTTCGGTTCGGATCAAATTAATATGTACATATAGTTTATACGTAACACTCTAGTAGATTTGACCCATTTTATACAAATATATATTTATGCATAATTGATCAATCAACCTAATAATAAATTCTACATTAAACATAAAAGTGAAATCCTAAGTCGTTAATAGATATTTTTCGATCATCTCCCGCATTCATCGTCATCGCTTTCTGCAATATATTCTTCGCCTTATCAAATACAACATTAACTTCATCGTCAACCACAACGTATTGTCATTCATGAGAATATTATGCAATGAAATGTGGCTAGTTTTTAAGTCATTAAATCTTATTCGATGTTGTATAAATCATATGACACACAAATTAGTTGGGTTGTATAAATTGTCCGCCACTCGTTCAAAAATTTACTGCTCGAAAAATGCTCGTTCGATTTTCAACTCAGTTGTAAACGAGCCGATTGGCTCGATTCGGTTTGAAAACGAGCCAAGTACGAGCAAAGCTCCGTTCGGTTCGGCTCGTGAATAGCCTTACCTTAAGGTACAACTAGACAAACACATTTAAAATTAAACTTTAATCAAATGGTTATAAAATAAAAATAAAAAACGATAAATTGCATGGTGATAATAGACGTGGGTTGTGCAGTTATATTGTGGTCTTTTACCCCCATCATGTGGATCTAGTTTATGACGCCCAGTTGTCGACCCGTTAATCTTATATGACCCGTAAACCGATCTTGACATGTTCATAAATCCAACATGCTTATCGCTATCATGTAGATGTGAGACTATGTGTGGATTTTAAAGAAAAGATGGTTATGAGAAAATTTAATCAACCCATCCTGACCCAATCCTTGTTTTTATGACCCATCTTGACACGTTTATAACTTTTCCTTATTTTAAAATTACTCAACTTGACCCTCTTAAAAATATAGATTAACTCAATCTAACACATTACTTCATTATTATTACCCAAATCAACCCAAATATACCCATTTGGGTCCAAATTGCCAGGTCTACTTTAAACATTCATAAATATAACAATGAAAAATCTAGTTGTCATAACATAAGACTTGGTCTATCATTAGTACATGAAATCATAAGCAAACTATCTCATACAGAAGGTACGTCTTGAAGTCAGCTAGGTAACTTTAGGTTTTACGCCAAGCTACCATTCCTATTTACTTACAATCATACTTTCCTTTAGCGTGCGAGAATGCAAAAATTACAAACTTATGTATGGATTGCAAGACTTTTAACTTTCACCGGTAACTTTGATATATTGGACCCTTTTACATGCTTTGATTACTGTTATCTTTCTTTATGTTATCTTTAGCATTGTATTATTATAGTAATTATCATTTAGCATTTCATCATACTTTAACATCATGGCATGCTTTAATACTTTACCATGGGTGTTTCATAAACACTATAAGATTTGATTCTTTACTATCATACTATTATAACTTACACATCATGGTCCATATACAACATGCATCATTTAAAATATCTTTGTATCACATAGACAACTATTGACAAAACAAGCTAAGTTTAGATCAATGCGGATGAAGCAATGCAATAACAATAACATAGCAATAAGGATGCATAAACATATGTAGACTGACATAGTATAGGCAATGGGAGTAATAGTTTTAGATAACGTCCGCATTAGAATACTTAGAGAATTCTAGTGGCCAATGTGGATGACCGACATGACCGGCTCAACCTTTTGGGGGCCCAAAGAGGATGATAGAATTGAGGTCCTTTTCGCAAAGATTTTTTTCTCTTTCAATCCTAAATTGTTCTACATAAACTCATGTACGTATAAGGTAGGGAAAAAAGAATACAAGTTAACAAGAGCTCATTCGGTTCTTCAACTTGTTTTTAAGAAAACAGTTAAACTTTAACTTTAGTCTTCTCTCTTGTGAAACCCCTTCAAACAACAAAACAGAGCAAGACATTCAAATATACACCTTTAGTATCTCTATATTTAAGTAGAAAACTGATGGAACTTTTTATATGCAGCCATAAATGTTTTCAGAACCGAATCAAATAGTGAACTGGACGTCTTACTATTTAACCTGTCCGAGCGGATATAAGAACCAGATAAATTATAATTATTTTATAAATATATGTGTAAAAATACTAAAAAATAAAAAAATATATATATGAAAAACCAGTTTGACCAGTCCAACCCCCGATTCATCCGGTTCGATCCCCGGTTCAACTGATCTTGTTCCCAGTTTGACCGTGGTCTGACCGTTCTGACCACCTGTTTAATGCCAAAATGGTTTTAAGCACCAAACTAAACCGGATTGGAGTCCAGTTCATGGTCCAACCGGTCAGATCAATCGGTCCCATCCAATTTCAAAACAATAGTAGCCATTTTAGAACCGAAATTAAAACAAATCTTATAAAAAGTAAGTTGATTCAAACTTCGTAGATGGTTATCCTACAAGATGAACACTCTAAACCAAAACATTGGCTTTAAATTTAGAGGGCCTTCAAAAATTGAGGCCCAAGCAAAAAGCTTCACCTTAAATATTGAAGATCGGCCCTGATGACCAACATCAATGCAGATGCTCTCCTTTACTCATTCGTTGTAGAGCATACTTAGAATAATCTAAATAGTCAATGTGAACTTGACATTAATACGGATAACAGTTAGGCAATGTGAGTGACTATATGCTCATCTGCATTGAAGCACCATCAATGCGTAAACAATAATTCACCCGCTTTAGAACACTTGGTAAATCAAAACGATCAATGCAGGTGATTTTTTCTAATACGTGTGGTGATTGTTCACTCGCCTCAGCCTCTACACTTTATCATATTCTTAACATTCATACCATCACATACTCTAATATAGGATTCGTGCCACCATATTGTTCATCATATCAACTTTATCTTTATCACTTTAAATCTTTTAAACTTCAACAAATCAATCATAGTATGTATACTAGCCCTAAATACATAAAATGAGTGAAAGTGTGGATCTAGAACTCACATTTTCACGTTGGACTCCAAAGAAACCCTAACCCGAAAAGTATGAATCGAGGTCTACACATCCACACGTAAATGAATCAATTTTATCTATCAAAATGATATATAAACACCTAAATAACAAAGATCTAGCTTAGATCTATCATATAACACGTAAAAATCATACATTTGCTTGAACTTCGACTTTCTCTCTCTAGAAATGAAACTTTCTCTCTAGCCCACCATGCTGGGCAAGAAGCATGTATGGGCGGCTACCCTTTCTATTTATAAGAGGTTTCAAGGTTCTAACTTTCATTAGCCAATCTTTAACTATTGCTTTCTTTTAAATGTGAAGCCATCCCTTTTTATTCTCTTCAATCGATTAAACGTAAAAAATAGAGATGTTACGATTTGATTTTAAGATTTGATTGGATATACGATATGTACTTTACACACGAGTTATCCAAGAATCCATTTCATAGAAACTACTAAACAAGTATAATATCAAGGATTGAAGATATCTTCTACCTATCACTGAGTCGGTGAACCTTTTTCCAACCCATTAGAGTGTTTGTTTAAGCTATAAGAGCTTTTTTTAAGCAACTTGGGATATAGATAATGTTTATCATCTCATTTTTTTGAATATTCATGAGTGAAATATTGCTATGTTGGTTTGATAATGGTTACATGTTATCTACTTACCACGCGTCAACATGTATACTTCTTCGCTCAAACCAAATATCGGCATATATACATTGTTTGTAGGATTTTTAGAAAATAAAAATGTTAATTGTCTATTTATTTCAAGAAAGTCAATTTTCTTAGAGGATAAAGATTGCATAGTACAGTCTTTAAAAGAAAATGCTCAATTTCATTGTTGCCTATATTTTACCCTCATGGGTGAAATCTTACAACTTTACCCACTTACAACAGACAAATGAGTGTTTATAATGATAACATTTTCCTTTCTAATTATCATCCCTATAAATTAAACCTATAAAGTAAGTTAATATATATACATACATACATACATATATATATATAATATATATATATATATATATTCCTTTGATAACATAATGCATTAAAGGGATTTTATTATTGAATTGATTAAATTTAGTGCACTTGAATCACATTTAATATCATTTGAAAGTGATCCGGTTCCACTTGAGTCTTATTCCAACTACCACTTACTTTGACTTTACATGCCCAGAAAACCAATTTTTCTCGGACATTCGTTCATGGCGTATCTATAAATATTATTATTAAAAGAAACAAAAAATATAATTTAAAAATGCATTTATGTAATTTGGTATTTCAAAACAATAACCTAATTAATATTTAATTATTGTTATTTAAACTTTATTCATGTGTGACTGATTCATTTACGTATTACTGTTCCATTCACGAAACTTAGATCAAAACTTTCATCTTTAAACTTTTCATCATCAACTAAATCAAAAGATTGTCGGCTCTATCAACAAGAGAGGAAAATGATGTTGGTTTCGAGTTGCAGATGAAACACGGTTATAAGAGTTGTATAATGAAGACCATCGTCTCTAGTTGTCCTCTCCCTATAGATTGATTCACAATCAGAATCATAACAATCTTCTTAATTATGACAAAGTGACAAATTGAGATGAGGGTAGGGAATCGAATACATGATGAACCGCAGGAGCCAAAGAGCATGTCCAAGGTTTGTGAATCTCCAATGTCAATTCCAATCTTTTATTTATTTGGTCGACGTTGTTGAAGCATAAGAGCGTAAACTCTTATACTCTATTAAGCTAACGTAATTAGCCGTTTTTGTTTGGTATATAAAAGGGCAATTTTGTCAGTTTACATACTTAACAATTAAATCAACAAAATTTATATTTTTGAATGAAAACGATAATTTTTTAAAACTCATAATTGCTAGATGAAAATATAAGTTTATAAATAAAAAAGAAATGCGACTAAATCACATAAAAAGAAAATGATAATTCACTCTTATTTTCGAACAACTTTTATATTTAACTTTTGTTTTTAGAATGTAAAAACAATAGCAAAACTAGACATATTATTAGTAAACAAACAAGGAGACTTTTGTGTCTACTTTAAGAGGAAGAATATGAAGAGGAAACACGGACCACACGAGGGGGGGGGGAGTAGCAAGTGGGTTAGCCATGGCTCACCCTATGCTATGGACAACCCGTGCCAACCTACATTCTTCTGACCATTGCCAGTCTAGACGTGATTCCTCTAATCAAAGTCAAAGGGTCCAATGAGACAAATCCAACTCTCACTTTCTTCAAATCAACCAAGTCAATATGAGAACTTATAATTTTGTCTTGAGGTAAAGGACTAATCTCAATTATCAAATGATGTGATTAGTGACTCATAAAATATTAGTTACACTCAAGTGAATAAATAAAATATTACAAACAAGATTAAATTTTAATAATTCAAATTATATATGTTCACCTCCATACTAATATTTTAATCAATAACATTTTTAACTTTTATTTTTATTACCAATGATAATCTTAATAACATTATTATCAAATATGTTTGAACTTGATTTTGACTTCACTTTGCTCAGAAAGATGATTATGAACGATATAAAAAAACATACGAGCAATATCAAGTAGAAAAAATGTAAATCTAATGAGTTATGCCTAAAGTATTAAAATCAATATAATTGATTCACATCTCATTTTAAAAAGACTCGTTCGAGCATTGAAGTAGTTCCAAATGTTGTGATAAAACATGAAATGAGTTACATAACATCACTAATGTCAACACGTTTGTAAGACCATTTACACTAAGTTGATCACATGATCCGTATAAGCACATTTCTAAATCTCAAATTCTCAATTTAAAGCATATATAAAATCAATAAACATGCATGGGCACAGGGTCAAATGACTCGATTGATCTTTGAGTGGGTAGTACACCGTACGTATAATACTGAAAAATTATGTGAAGTCTAGTTTTACAGAATGTGAACTCACCTATAGTATTTTTAGGTTTGTTTAAATAGCTTAAGTTTGGTCTTGGTTCACTAGTTAAACCCTTGCGGAGATGAATAACCGATCATGGGTTTGACCATTGCAACCTTTTTTTTCACTATTTTTCGCACAACCCTTGCCCCTTGCTGCCATCAACTTTAGCGAGCAGTGGCTAGAACTCTAGTAGACAGCTATTGGATACCAACTACAAAATCGTAATTCATTCGACTATTCAAGCTTTTAATTTTGATTGTTTCAAGGTTAGTTTGCTAAATTTGTTTCTTTCTTTATTTGTCTTTAAGTGAAGATTCAAACCCTAGATTTTGTTTTAGTGATTTTGGTGTTTTCATCTTCGTTGCTATTTGTTATTGTTTGTAGTTAATTTATTTGGGTGATATAAACCTAGATTGTGTTCAAGCCCTAGTTTTGCGTTTATTAGTTTATCACAATTCATGATTTGGGTATGCTATATTTAGTTATTTTATATTTAATGATTTTAGTTCTTGTGTAACCTTGAGTTTTAGAACTTGAGAGAGGTTGAGTGTGGACTTGTTAAAAAGAGACTCTAAATTTTAAGTGTTTTTTTAATTATCAACACTACTATTTACCCTGAAAAATATGATGCTAATCAGGCATGTTGTAAGAATCATGAAATAAATATGTATTCACATGGGATTTACTTCAAATAATATCAAATTGTTGTAAAGGACATATGAGATAGTCATAATTGTGAATCATGAATCCTACAAGTTAGTTAAGTATAGTTATAAACGTGTTAGTTTTCCAATAATCTAAATAGAATTCTCATTATTAGATTTTTGAAACTTGTGAGTTAGACTTAAGATTTTGAAATATTTATACAAACTCATGTGTAATCTTTTCACCCTAATCAAACATATGATATTAGAAGACCATACTTGATCTGACCAATCGAACGCTCAAATTTTTTATCATTTTTTTAAAAACCTAATCACCAAATACAGTGACACAAAGAAAACAATCCTGATTCCCTCGTTTTATACATGCATTAAATTATACACACAACTTATGATAACCCTTGCATAGAAAAATCAAATTCTTTTTACTCATATTAGCCTTTTCATATTACAACATAATGCCATTCCGTAACAAGTGGAGTGTTACGAAACATAACTAAATCCCAATCTATGCAACCGAAATATAACTTAAATCGCAGAAATATGAGACTTGGAACTCATGTTGAACACATAAACGATTAACTAGCTTTCAGTTTGCTCGTGCGGATCCAACCCACCAAAACCGCAAATCGCGTGACCACTGATATCGGCCCCTTTGTCTTTGCCTGTTTCCCTTCCCGATTAGTTACAAACTTAACTTCCACCCTTGACTTCAAAATTTTAAATTCAAATGTCAAGATTTTCCAAACTTAATTTACTAATTAATAAATATTTCTAACTTTATTAAAGAATAATCCTATACATACACAAGTATATATGCAATAATTCTAAAGTGTCTAAACCGAGTGTCATATGCATAAAATGTAAAAAAAATTGATAACGAAAATTCGATTAGCCTACAAAAACACATATGGGAACATGGTTGCGTGCATCTTTATGTGATTTTTATCAAAGTAACATGTTTAACCTACTTCTAATTTTGCACAACATGTATATACCAATTTACTAAAAACATGCCTCAAACCCTTAAAGTCAAAAGAGATTCACGACTCTAATTGTAAAAAACATTGAAATTGGACCCCGACCACACTCTAGCAAAGTTACAAATGTGCTATATGTAGGGATGTCAATCGTGTTAGGTTAACGAGTTTCAATGTTGAACCGGAACACAACCCATATTATTATCGGAATATAAAATTTTAGCCCCCTAAATTGAACCCATATAAATATAAACCTGACTTATTGAAGGCATATATTATTGAAATAATAATCTTGTAAAGCATGTATTATTTGAGTTGTTATCCATTGTAGAAATAGTTATGAGTTATGCAAGCTAGAGATGAAACACTCACTGTTCCTACACGTGGAGGTGTGGCCTCTAGATCAGTAGTAGTTACAGAACGTCGACGACCGTGACGTTGACTCGTATATTGAGTATTACTATATAACCTATTGATGAGTGGTGACTGATTGGACCCGTTGATGTTCGGGTCGGGTAAGAGAGAGAGAGAGAATAGGGGAGCGTGTTTTCCGGTGCAAGGACGTGTACGATAAGGGCGTAGGGCGCGACACGTGGAGGGCAGAGGAGGCGTCTGATCAGAATGGGACGGATTGGATTGAAGGGTACAGGATAGGGAGTGGTAGACGACTGTAGAGGAAATATTGGGAGATTTTGAAGGGGTTTTCTTTTCGTTTCGTTGGTGCATTAATTAACAATTTAATAATTATATAAAGAGAAGTAGAAATAGTAGAATTGAGGTGTTGCAGGGGTGTGGCGGCGTTTGCAGGGCGTGTGTCTTTAGGTATCCTCAAAACCAAACACACACCCTTCCTCGGAGTAAAATAATAGCAATCCCTTACCTTCAACAATATTATCTACTAATAATAACAATAATAATAATAATATTCTTTTGCCTTGCAAATTATTTTTTTCTAACCGTGTTTTAGGATCTACGTGTTGTTTTGATTTGATTGCATCGTAAACTAATATTAAAATTAGAAAAAAAAAAACTTATTAACTCAACTTAAACCATTTTTTGAACTTAAGTTCTCTGCATTTTTTTCTATTATATTAGAAACTTAACTTTAACCATTTTTACTCATCATCATTGGTTATTGCTTAAGATCATTAGCAACCATCTTGTTTTTTTTCATTTAACACATCGGTTTTTTTATTGTCCATAGTTTTCTTATTTTTTCCAGTTTTATATGTTGTTATCTTAGTTTTTTTTCGTTTCTTCGTTTACCTGTGCAACGGTTGATTTTTTGGGTGTGGATTCGGTAAATCATTGTGAATTTTTAGCGGGCCGGGGAGGTTAGCACTGGGTGCGGTATTCCCGGTAGGCCTGGGGTTTCCCTAGCAATCTCCGACTTCTTATAGCCTTCACTTCGTGTGGCATTACGAATGATAACATTGTATTCTTTTTATACCTTTGTTTTTTGTATTCTAGTTTATGATTGTTTAGTAAGTAATCTTTATAACTTAGTCATGTAAATAAAGAACAATTTGATAGTCTAACTTATGAATATTATTTTAAATGATAAATTATACACTTATCTATTTACTTTTTATGTCATGATCATTTGAATCTTGATTTTTTTTAAAGTAAAAATGTTTGATTTTTATTGTTAAGCCAACAAACCAAGTGGTGATTTATGTTATTTATTTACCAGACGTATCAAAAGGGACGAATTTTTTTGTTTATTTAAGGTGTTTACATATAATGTGGTTAATGTTAAGTTTTTACCTAAATGAATGGTCATAAGAATGGGTGCATCATCATGACATTATAAGATGTCTCGCTCGAATGAAACAGTTGGTTAGAAGTATTAGGAAAAATAGAGTGAAATATTATAAATAAATGAAAATGACAGAGACATTTTCCAACCAAAAAGCAGAGTTCCCATTAATGGTAAACTTAGTGTAAACAAGCTCTAAGAGTCTAAGATCACATCTTAAGAATAAAATCCACTTGAAAAAGGAAATTCAATTAAAGATAAACTTGTTATGAGCATCATGGCATGGGTAAAGGAAATGAGGGTGATGCTTTTGTTGAAAATTTATTGATATTATTAATATTAGCTTACTACATTATGTATTATACGTACGTGTTAAATAAATAAATATTAAATAATTAATAACGAAAATTTATTAATCATAAACTGTTATTTTGATATTAGATATGATTGAAATTATTATTAAGTAATAATTATAAGTAATAAATATTTTTTTATTTTTAAAAAAATTCAAATACTTTGTTCAAACAACCATTTTAAAAAGTGACATTTTTAAAAAAACCTCATTATAACTCTAAATTTTAATTATTTTGGATTATAAAAATTTATTATTGAAAAACACTAATTAAAATATTTCATATTTTATAAAAGTTTGATGTTCTAGAAAAATTTCATCTTTACAATGTTTCCTTAGAAATTACATTATAAAAAGAACTCTTTCTTAAATTATTAAAAAACTATATTAATCTAAAAAGAATTAAGTAATATCATTTATAATTAATGTAATTATTTAATAAAAGAAATAAACATGGAAATTAGAATTAGAAGCTTTAAAATTGTGTCAAGCGTCCAACTAAAACCTTATTTTATTATAATAGATAAATTAATATGTTATTAATATTTATTCAATAAAATTAATGTATTAAATGTAATATAAGTACACATATAAAGTGATTGATATTCTATAACCTATTGATTATAGTGTTTCATAAAGTATCATACTGAATGGATTCCCGAACTCTTAACTCGCACACGCGCGTATAGCACACGCGCGTATGCATGTGGGTGCAATGTGTCGCTTTGATGGTGCACTTTGCACTTCGTGCCACTTGAGAGACGCCTTAGTATTTTTGAAGGCTTTGGTTAGGTGTGGCTAACCTTAGCGTGAGGTCTGAGTCCGTCTGGTTTGAAATAGTTACACCTTGATTGAAATCGATGACAGTTACCGACCAAGTCATTAAACCGAATTGATGACTTTAATAAGCAGTTACAATTTCGGATTAGTGGTTGACTGAGCTGTTACAATTCGAGTTCACTATATATACCAAGGATACCTCAGTAGACAAGACACACCAACATAAATCAAAAACCTTCCGTAAACATGTTCTATAATCGGTTCTTCATCTCTGGTTTATCTTCTAGAATCTAATCCAGGTTCTAGATTAATCCTGGTAGTATCAACTGCTTCGGTTGTTGTACACTGTGAAATAAAATAAGTTCACCTAGGAGGCTCGTAATTTATTTTAAGGGTTCCGTGTCTAACACGATACTAATCCTTTTACATTTTTGTTCTTTTGTTCTGTTTATTTTACATTGTAAAGAGCATTGTAACTTTTGATTTATTCTCCTTTGTATTGCTTATAATAATAAAAACTTATTTTTTAATGGTTATATAAACGGTTCCTACATCTTGTTAGCGTTCATTTACTCTCTTTTAGAGTACTAGTGAGCGAAAGTAAACGAATATGTTTATTTGCTTTATGGACAAACATGAAAAGAAAATTCTATTCATATTCATTATTCATTCGTTGTTTAAAGTTAGACTAACAAACACAAACACTCTATAACTTGTGTTTGTTTAGCTATCACCCACTGTATAATATATGAGTCAATAAAAGAACTAAATAACCAAAATGTTTAATATACAAATTGATTTTACTTTTTTATTGTTTTAAGCAGCAGATGTTCTTATTTAAGTTTACCCGAAAAGAAGCTAGACTAAACATTGCATTGTTTATGATAAATAAATTTACATCAAGATCACACCAAGCCTTCTATGTCAATAGCCCATATTTACCTATATCCTTTACTCAAAAGAATCTATCTGATATTGGACAAGTTGTTGAACGGTTTCACATTTCACGTACACCATAAACTCCAAAGTGATGTAAAAATGATTGAGCAGATCAACTTCCTACGTTTTCTTATCACCCTCAAATTTTGAGAGATGTTGATTACGTCTTTAATTGTGAAGTAGGAGGAGAAATCAAATTTGCACCAATCCTTAAAAAAAGGACCAAGTATTTTTAGCATAAGTACATGATCCATTGTTTCAACTGTACACATTAGAGAATACAAACTAGGAACAGAAATCCCCCTTCTTTCAAGCTATGTACCAAGGTATTCACCTTCATGCCACCCGTCGTTCAAAACAATTACGTTTTAGCATGACATATTTTAACCACACGTGTGTATAGTTTTCATATGAAGACCAACTTCATGTAGTTATTCTCATACCTTTTTAACGGAGAAACCATCATTTCTTTCTCCGTCTATTTTCACATATCTTTACCATTGATCTGATTAACCCTTTTAAATAAACATTCACACACACACATACCCACACACACACACACACACACACACACATATATATATATATATATATATATATTATATATATATATATAATATATATATATATATATATATATCATTGTACATATACATATATACATACATATTTATATATAATTGTTAAATTTCCCAAAGCATCCTATATTTATATTAAATGACACAAATATTTCTTTTAAGTTACATTAGTAGTCCCTACAAAGTGAAAGGATAGAAATACCTTTAGATTTAACTGGATAACTAACGTTTATTATTGTTAGTACCTTAAATCGTTTAAAAAATTAAAAAAATACAATACCCCAACATGTTACAAAAAACTATTAGTACCTGAACCTGTTACTTTGGATAAATCACAGGGACCATTTATATAATTAACTCTAAAAATATGAAATTGGTAGTGAGCCTGATCACATGTCAATAATTTGGTGTTTAATTGATCTAAACGTTTGATTTTACATCATGATCATTATAATGGAACAAGTTCAAGTTGTTTGTGTTTTTTATATAGGTGATTGAGTTAAAGGAAGCTTATTTTGGATGAAAAGATGCAAAACGGGAAGCTGGAACTAAACTTGGTGCATCGTGAAGAGTATGGATGAAGCGATGTAACACCTGGTTATTTTTAAAAGACAAGATATGAGGAATAAAAAGAAAGAAAGGCAATTAAGTCCAAGTGGAGGGACTAAAAGTGTCCAAAAGGACAAAACTTTGAAAAAGTTGGTGTAAAGGTGGGCATGGCCGCCCACCCTCACTTCACATCAACATTTCTTCGGTTTTAGAGAGAGAGCAGGGGAAAACTCTCGGCTTGTAGAAGAAGAAGAAGAAGTGAACGAATTCAATGTAAGAATTCGTGGTTTTTATCTGTTTATGACGGGTTTTATCCCGATTATGTATTTATGTGCTTATGTGTTTGTGTATGTGCTCGGGTGTGTGTGTTTGGTGTTGTTTTTAGGTGTTTGAACTCATTGCAAGCGGGTTAGAAAGAAAGAAACACCCAAGTTGCATCAAGTGAGTTCTAGACCCCGGTTTTTACTTGTTTTAAACATTTTTGGGGCTGAAAATGTATTAAAACGATTTTTACAAGGTTATGCATGTTTACTCGTATGTATTATGCGTGTTGGATGTTAATTCTTGAATGCTTTTAGGTTATTCATGTTTAGAATAGACATATTAAGCTTAGAACAGATGAGTTTGATGATTGGGGTTGAAAATATCCTAGAAATATGCTTTACAGAAAGCTCTTGCGTCTAGGTGAGGCTTATACGCCTGAAAATGCCTTAGAAGGATTTAAGTGTAATCCATGCGCCTAAACAGTAGCCCATGCGCCTAAGATTACCTTAGAAATGTTTAAGTATGGCCCATGCGCCTGAATAGTGGTCCATGCGCCTAGAAATGTTAGCCGGACGACTAAGTGTAGGGCCATGCGCCCTAATAGTGCTCATGCGCCCAAGTGGCTCATGCGCCTAAGTGTTCATACGCCTGAATAGTTCCTATGCGCCTAGAATTGGGCTGGAATTGACTAAGTGTCCAGACGTCCAGGATTCCCCATGCGCCTAAGCACTCATGCGCCTGCATAGTGCCCATGCGCCTGAAAGTTTCCCATGCGCCTAAGTGTTCCCCATGCGCTTGCATAGTGTCCATGTGCCTGCATAGTGCCTATGTGCCTAAGGACTTAGAATATTTTTTCTGATTTTTGGGGAAAAAGTGTAATGTAGGCTTTGACTTGGGAGATTCCCGGGGGGGCTATGTAAGTTGACTTTTGGGGTCATAGATGGTATGTTGGGCATTTTGTGTTTTGTGATTGATGTTTATGATAATGATGATGATGTTGCATGGTTATACATGATGTATGTTATGTGTGTATGATGCCCTTCTTAATGATGTATGAATAATATGTTTATGTTCCTTATGATGATGTATGATTATCTTTCTTGTGGCTTTACGTGGGATGTTAATGAATAAATGAAGTATTATGCAACGTAAAGTGAAAGATAAAGGAAAGAGAACATGAAGTAAGAATGCATGCATTAATGAGTAATGAAGTAGAGATAGTCTTGTAAGCATGGCATGTACATCGGGGTCTTTCTTTGTGATTGACCATTTGCATAGAACTATTGCTGCATATCTTAGGTACTGTGACCACGAGGTGCGATGCACCGTTATAGAAGGTCTATGATAGGCGTAGGTCCAGAACATGAACAGAAAGGTATTACATATGGAAATGGTAAACCTACATTCACCTCTTAGGTACTGTGACCACGAGGTGCGATGCACCGTTATAGAAGGTCTATGATAGGCCTAGGTCCAGAACCACGAACAGAAAGGTATTGCATAGTAAACCTACATTCATACCTTAGGTACTGTGACCACGAGGTGCGATGCACCGTTATAGAAGGTCTATGAGAGGCCTAGGTCCAGATGCACGAACAGAAAGGTATTGCATAGTAAACCTAAATCTTACCCTAGGTACTATCACGAGGTGCGATGCACCGTTATAGAAGGTCTATGATTGGTCTAGGTCCAGTACCATGAACAGAAGGGAAGGGTTTATGGTTGTCAGAAAGGAAAGTAAAGCATGAAAGATTAAAGAAGATAATGGTGATATTATCTGTATGTACGTATGACGTATGATCACGGATGAATGAAAAGTATAGTGTGATTTTGAAAGAAAGTAAAGAACGGTTTTCGAAAGAAAAGTATGTTTTATTTATAAAACTAGAACTCACTCAGCAACACTGACTTTTATATATTTTCAGTTGGTAGGTAAACGTTGCTGGGGATGGCACGAGCCGGCTACTCAGCTCTTTTGGATGACATTCTTTTGTTAATGTTTTTGCATTGTAATGCGAACGAATGATATTTTGAAATGAACGCTTGTATTAATTTGCAAAAACATTTGTAATGATATGAAAAGTTATATTTTATTATGTTTCCGCTGTAATGTTTTCGTAAGGCAAATGTATTTATAATGTTTTATGTGCAATGAATGACCAACTGTGAGGTCTCCAGGAACGGGGCCTTACAAGCGAGATGGAAATCGGAGCCCGAGAAGTGAAGAAATGCAAAAACTGAAGGTTCAAGACCATGATACTTAAAATGGGCATAACTTGGGGTAGGAAAAGAGTTACGAGTCCCACGACCTATCAATGGAAAGCTCGTAAAAGGTTACATGTGAAAAAATATGAAAAAAGTGCAAGAAGGCCGTAAGCTATGGCCTGAGGCCGTAACTTACGGCTCTGTGATAAGTCCTTGTGAACCCCGTAAAGCATAAGGTTTGGCCGTATGGTTGAGAGTAGGTCGTAACCTACGCCTATAGGCCGTAAGTTACGGTCTAACGCGCTATTTTGAGGATTATTTCAAATTTCAAATCCTATATAACCCTAATCATTAGGGTTTTGAAAGAAAACTTTTCCCAGCTGAATTTAGATGATTTCAAAGAGATTTTGGGTGCTTCCAAGCTCCTCAATATCATCCATATCATTATTGATCATCATCAAATCAAGATTGAAGATTGAACGAAGATGATGCGTGGCTAGGTTCTATTGATTGATTTCGGGAGTACAATCTTGTAAAGTGAGATTGTTGGTATTATTAATTAGGTGTTTGTATTAAACATTGATCTATTAAATGCAACATTATGTTTTGATTGATTTAAACAATTTGCTTATAAATAAAGTTGTTTGCTTGATTATCAGTTTTTCAATTTCTTTGCATAGTGAACTCATTAAGAAAAGTAGGCAACATCATATAAGTGAATTGGTAACATTGTGAATGAACGAGTCTTAAAAGATTGTTCCTTTGTTGTCACTTTAATCAAAAGTTAAGATCTTTAAGTATTGTTCCTTACAAACCTTAATTTAGAATTACCAATTATTGATCTTGAAGAATTGGAAATTCGAAAGTAATTGTCTTTTAGTATTTAAGTTAATTAGCTCTAAAGTTTCTTGCTTTATGCACTTTTACATACTAATCCATTCAAAGTTTCAATTTTTTATTACAAAGTTTGAGTCTTTTAGTTAATCGAGTCGCGTTAATTAAACACTTTCCACATATTACCTGAGAAGACGACCTTACTTACCCTTACATAATAAACTAGCTAAGACCGATAAATTAAATTTGTTTTTGATCAAGTCTCGACAATCAGATCAAAGCCCCACAACTCATGATCGTGGTGTCATAGGAGAGGGGCCGCTCCCATGGCGCTGTTTCATGCCCCTACTACATCACACATTCTCATTAATTATTAGAAGTATAACACATAATCACCTACCAATGTATTTAAATATGAGCGATTACTACCTAATACTCAGTTCTAGGATTTTGTGTTTGTACATATACACTTTAAAAACAAGGGCGATAATCCGCTAATACAACTTAAAACATAACACAAACTTGACACGGAATAACGAATTCTATGCTAGTATATCTAACCTGTTCTAAAAACAAGTCTTGTTTAGGTTTATATGGTTTATTAAACGGGTCATGTTAGTGTTGACCAATTTAACCTGTTTAAGGAAACAAATATAACTCACAAACCTGCTTAACCTACTTTTTTAGAACTCGGCAAACTAACCGACACCTTTACAATTTTCTTTTTACCCACCAACCCATTTGACACATATAAATAAATGGTTTAATAGTTCATGATCGGGTTAGATGATTTAAGTGTGTGCATGTTATGATTGTTTGTTTGGCACAAGGAAATAGAGTCCTATTCGAACTAAACAATTCAACCCTCTAACTATTAACCAATTGACACTTCTATTCAAAAATAATATTTTAGTTATTTGGTTAAGGATTAAGTATATAAAATGCAAAATATAAAATAGCTATTTATCATAATAAATAGTAATCAATGTTTTGATAATAATTCAAAGGAACATTTAAAAGCTCAAGTTGAAGATGAGTTATTGCATTCAACATACCAATAATGTACTTCCATGTTTTAACTCAACATGGTAATGGTATAGTCTTTTATATTCTTTGCTTATGAGTTAAATTTTATAAACTGACGATGTGATGATTATAAAAATAAAATAGAGGAAAGAGAGTGTGTGTCATTAAATTTTTTTTACTAAAGACTATATTAACTTGAAAGAAAAAGAAAATGTTGGCTTTCATGGAACCAAAAGGGTAGAAGTGGGAATAAAACGTATAACGTAGTCACTAGAGTTCCATTATTGTGTAGTAGCTTTTATTAAAGTTAGATATAGATCTAATACTTCAAAGTTGAATCCACCGTCGTTTCTTTTCATTTTTTAAATAAAGTAAATATATGATACGCAATAAGTACTGAATAAAATGAAATGAGTATTATCCTATGTTAAAAACTAATGTAAAGATACAGTAATTTACCACTAGTTTTATAGATATGTATTATTCTTAATTCTTAATGGTAACATTAGTTTTGTTAGTTACGTTTGTTTTATTCTTAGTAATTGCATATCGAGCAAAAAGTAATTCAGGTTAGGGGTTTTGCTTAAAGACAATTTTGCATTTGGGTGATGCTTTAGCTACTTTCAATTTACTTAATTTGGTCAAATTTCTTATAAAAACATTTCCTACTTTACTCACTATTTTTCTGTCATTTCATTAAAAAAATTACCAATCAAACTAGTTATCATCCAAAATTACTTTTATAAATAAACGTTGTTATTTTTGTTTTATATTTGTGAATCAATAAATCACATATATGTATGTGGTCTTAACTTGTGTAACACACTTGTGTATTATTATTATTATAACAAAACAAGTAAACTGTATTAAAATATAGAATTCTGATTTAACCAAAAATCACCATAACATCCGACTCCGAATCATGAAGCATCCTGTATTTTATATTTTCAAATACCCACATACTAGTCAGCAAACTAACATAAATACACTTTTTAAGGCCTCTGACGGGCACTTTATAATTGTGCAACAAGAGTAGATTTTTAACTAAAGCCACAAGGTCACGAGACCATTTGCAAAAGTTGAAGACTTTATCCCATAGTCTGCCAGCATTCCAACAATTAACCTAGATATGATTAGTTGTTTCCTGATGGTAACCACATAAAAACATATCATATCTATCACAACACTTCATTCTTCAACGCAATCTTGAAGAGGATCTGATAATTATTGATTCAATCTTTTAGTTTTATGTGAAATTTTCCAATGGTCACAATAATTTAAGCGTAATCATACTATTTGATTTTGATTTTATAAGAAGAGAATAATCACAACTTAAATTGAAATCCATGAAACAATACATGAATCAAGGTGATTTTCAAGCTTGACTTATTTATACCAACGAATCTCAAATTCAAGTTTAGTTTGCTCACTAGAAATGCATATATCCAAAGCTCGAGATCTGTTGGTAATTTCTTTTCTTAAATTTAAGCTCAGCCCGGGCCTTGGGCTCAACTTGTTATTTGTTTTATATATATAGGTTGTCTAGTTTTGTTTAGTTTTGTTTTGTTTTAAATATTATATTATGTTTTAGTTACTTAGTACTTATGCAATTAGCAAAAAACAAAAGGAAATAAAAACAATTAACAATAAATAAAAAACAAACATTCAGTACTAATCTAAAGAAATACTTAACATTTTGATCTTTAAGAATTTGTCGACTTGTAACGTAGTTACAAGTTGAATCGACATTGGTATAGTATTGCGTTTAAACCCTCCTCGTCATAACGTCGGTACCATTCTTTATCATTCTGTTTTTATCGATAACGTTGTTGTAGAAGCATACAAGTTGTATCGACAGTGGTATAGTATTGCTTTTAAACCCTCGTCATAATGTCGATACATTCTATACTATTTTGTTGTTATCAATACGTTTTGTAGAAGCATTGAAATCTTACTTCAGGTTAAGGTTGATGGTTCTTAGTAGAGGACTACTACTGTATTTGGCATGTTCAAGGTGCAAAAGAAGAGCATCCTAAACCACTACCAAAACAACACTGGTGAGATGGTGATGTGTGTATGAGATTTTTTAAAATCTAAAGTCCAGATTTTGCTAAAACACCCTCCTTTTTGACCGACCATGAATATGTTTGTGAACTATTTAGATTCATTTTTGAAAATGTGTAGATATTGTAAGGTCTATATAGCTTTTAAAACAAAACAAAATAAAAATAATTTATTTAAAAGCATCATTTTCCCAACGGGTATAAACGGTCAAATAAAAGTTTGAACGGGACTCAACATGTAAGGACATGCCTCTATGGGGTTCACCGTGTCGCGATGGGACGACAATACAGCTGTAAACAAACCGAGAACATGATTTCTTGATCGTGTTCGTTCGTTAATAAAATAACTTGTTAATAACCTAATCACGAACGTTTACTGAACATTGTTTCTCGATTGTGTTGGTTCATTAAAAAAATAAATTTGTTTCCGAACATAAACGAAGACAAACGGACACACACAATATTAATAATTATTAATGGACACAAACGAATATACTAAAACAAGCAAATACAAACCATATGTATTGATTTTATGATTAAAATCACAAATATGATGTAATATCCACCAAATATAAATAGGTATTTCACGTAATTATCTCAAACATAACCTTTAACTGAACGAACATTAATAAACACATTATCGAACATTCACGAACATATATGAACGAACGTAGTTTCTGTTCATATTTGTTCATTTAACTCAACGAATGAAATATTTTGTTCGTGTCCGTTTACTTATTAAACAAACAAATATAAATGAAATTTCCGCTGAATGATTACAAACTGTTAGCTTAACGTTCGTTTTGTTTACATGTTTAACGATAGTGTTCCTGCAATCACCACACACCTTTTATCAGTCACCAAAAGGTCACAGTGCATGCATTAAACATAACATAATGGTATTCTTAAAATCAAAATCTTTCAACAATACTAAGCATAAATGCACAAATAAAATATAATTTCAAAAAGTGATGATAGAGTATAATTACATCTCACACATAACACCCTACACTTCACACAAACAAGTAGAGGGAAAAAAAGAAAAAGAAAAAAAATCCACCAAAAGATTTAGAAGTTAACCCCCAACCTAGATCTTTGAGTAGTTGACACAATCCGACCCCTACACTCTTCATTACCACATAAATTCACAACCTTTTTAATAATTTCAACTTATTTCTCATATTTTCTGCTATGGATTTGAGTTTGATCTTTGAAAATAGGTTTGCAAGAAGCTCGATTGTAAGAGAATGTCAGAATTCTTCTCACTAGAGCCCGGAATCGGATTTAGTAAAGTTCAAAACCACCACCACCACCATCAAGATCATCAAGAACATGATGATGATATAATCAGCCCCTACAGCTTATACCTGTTCAAGAACAACGAGATCTACAACAAAAGCTTAGAGTCATGGCAGCAGCATCATCACCACCAGCAGCAACCACCGAATTACGGTAGCAAAGAGATGAGGCACGGTGGGTACGGCGGGATCGGCGGTGGTAGCAGCGGTGGAATTAACTGTCAAGACTGCGGTAATCAGGCGAAAAAAGACTGTCAACACATGAGATGCAGAACATGCTGCAAAAGCCGAGGGCTTCAATGTCAAACCCACGTCAAGAGCACATGGGTACCGGCGGCCAAACGCCGGGAACGACAGCAGCAGCTCATGTCGTTATCGCAGCAGAATTCCGGCAACCAACAGTTGAGTTTGATGATGAGAGCCACCGGTGCTGGTGGTGGTGATAATCAGACTGCAAAGAGACTACGGGAAGATCATAATAATCAACGGGATGCCACCGTCTCCGGCAGCCGCACGCGGCGGTGGTGTGATCTTGCCTGTGTCACAACATCATAACACTTCTTCAGGTAAAGATTCACGAGATAGATCAAGAATCGTATAAAAGATTGTTTATTCGGTTCAATTATTGGTTGTTTTGGAACTCAAAATTGTATCTTTTTTAATTACCCATATTATGATAGGGTTCGTGTATATGTATATACACACATAGATACATATATATAATATATGTGTGAGTGAGAGTGAGTGTGAGTGTGTGTGTAGATTAGCTTCTTATTTCAAGACCTGAGTGTGCTTTGAATTCTGGGCCGGCTTTGTGTCTATAATCTATATAATCTATAGCTAATCATCCCTAACATCTATGTTAGTATGAAATATGAATACACATAGCGAGTGTGTAACTGTGTGTAGATCATGCTACCCTTTATATCTGACCTACTTAACATCACAACATTCTCTTGAAGGTGCAAATAAAAACCTATGGATTGTATAATAATAATAATTGTGTTTGATCTTTCACTTTAGGGTTAGAAGTGGGAAATTTTCCGGCGGAAGTGAATTCTCCGGCGGTGTTCCGGTGCGTTCGAGTGAGCGCGATGGACGAGGCGGAGGAGCAATTGGCTTATCAGACCGCGGTGAGCATCGGGGGTCATGTGTTCAAGGGAATTCTATATGATCATGGTCCCGAGGGTCGATACAACCACTCGGGTGAAGGTAGTTCATCGGGCGGTGGTGTGGCGCAACTTCAACAACTTAATCTCATTACTTCGGCTTCGGCTGCTCCCGGTGAGACCCCCGGCATGAATCAGACGGGCGCGTTTATCGACCCGTCTTCGACATACCCGACTCCTTTTAGTGCATTCATGTCGGGTACGCAATTCTTCCCACCACCAAGATCTTGATAAAAGAACAAAAAGCTCATGAAATCCTAATTATTGGTAAGTACTTTTGTTATTCTAACAACGAAAAGCATTAATACAACATGATCGAGATTTTAGTAGGTGTTAATGTTTTTTAAGTTTTGAATACTCATTAAATATGATATGTTAAAGGTACAATTAAAGTGTATGGAAATTTAAGGAGTTTGGGATCAATTATGAGATGTAATTTAATGGTTTTTTGTTAGAATTTACGGTCAGTAATTAATTCTTTTATCAGCATCTTTCTATTGAAATTGATTATAAATACATAGTTTTGAATATTAAAATGAGCTACAAGATTCTTTATTCATGTGAGAAAATTAAGAAAAACAATATTCCACATAAAAACTAAACTACAAAAAGTACAGTTTATTTTATTACAAAATATTCTAAACAAAAATCTAGCTAATTATTGTTTGATTGTATAGTTTTATAATATGCCAGTTACATAATATATTGTACAGAAGGTTTGTTTATAAGGGTTTGAAAATTGTATTAGTTTTATTACAAAGATTTAAACATTTGTTGTGAAAATTACCTTCAAAAGAGGGAATTCTTATATTTTTAATGCGTATGTTCATTTTGTTCTTCCACCTTCTCTTCAACAATTTTTGCGTTCTGCTATGTTTCATATTTGTGTGGTTGCATTGGGTGCTTTTGTGTTAATTAAATAACTTCAATGTATATATCATATATAATATTGTTTCTTTTATTTTTAACGTACTGCTTTGTCTAGCTAAGAGTTTTTTTTATGTGTATCTGTTCATATGTTTCAACTACTAATAAACTCATACATATTTTTTGGTATGTTTTCTATATTTTCCTTAACGAAAGGAGTTTTTTCAAAGACTAAGACGGTTAGACATGTGTCTTTCTTAAAGCAATCATATTATCTTCCAAAACCCTACTCTATAAACAAAATTATTTCTTAGCATCTTGATTTTTTTTTCCTTTAAACACCGATGGTACACACTTGAAAATTTTACTCTTTAAAATGAACGTAGTGACCTTGTCAAAGTGATCGTGAGATCTAGTACAATGTGACATAGTTTTGATAGTTTTAATAGAAGTAAAAGTGCAATGCCCGTGACCCCCTTCACAGCCCCCTCTCACACCACGACTAACGGCCCATGCTCCCCTCTCACGGAGCCACAAATACCCTTAAAATCATCTACATTTGTTTGTTATACTATATAAATATTATTTATATTATACATATGTATATATTTATATATATATTAATATTAGAAATAAAATAATATATATATATATATACACAGAGTGAGAGAGACAGAATTTCCAGACCATAATTCAATTTGGGATAGCTTTTTGATTGGTTTTTAAACTCGAGGTTGCTTTTACCCGGTTGTTTGCCGCTTTCGAGGTTGCTAGGGTTCTCTTTTCTCTGTGCCATCTATATTTTACTTCATTATTCATTCATATTTTGTGTTTATATCCTATATACGTACATATGATATGTCACACAAACACACAAATATATATATATATATATGTGTGTGTGTGTGTGTCTCGTACGTTTACTATAAGCAGATAACTTAAAATACTGTAATGTGATTCTTCTTGTTTGTAAACGGCATGAGATTGTAAATCTGTCTCATTACACAATATGAACCAAATACCAAAACCTAGAAGATAATCAATAAAAGATATAGTTAAATAATATATGTTACAAATAATGAAACCCTAGCACTTTTCGTGCTTACCTTTACATATAAACAATACTTGTAAGGTCTTATTATTATTACATTTTTATTGCTTTACATTCACATTAAGATTTTGTTAAGTTTATATTACTTTACATTGTTTAAATATCTATACACGTACTGTTCTTGATTCATTTCTATAACCTCCATGCATGTATATATGGATGTACATGTACTCTAGGTTACACACACATCCATATATATATATATGTATATATCCTATGTATACATACATGCACATGTATATGTTATATGTATAAATCTTAAGAGCAGCTGTTTAATTGGTTGTGATTTATTATGTATGGGGTTCTTAATTGATGGTTCACCTTCTGTCCAGTAAATGCATGTGGTGAATTAACTTCCATACATTATAACATACATTAATGTAAACCGTAGACTTGATGTGCAAAATTAATCCATGTCCTTGCTTAGTTTACGTGTTGCGTTTATATCAACAACATATATATATGATACCCCACACTCATTATTATAACCACAATTGTTTTTTACGAATCTTTAAACAGTTTATAAATTATAATTTATAAACCATGTTCATCAAACCATGTACCTTTCTTTGTCTATTTTTATAGGATGGCTACAAATGATAGAACTTGCAACCTTCAAGTCATAAACGTTGGCTGTACTAAAAGTGTATTATTATTTATCAGATTTAATTAACTATATACCTACGTAAGCAGGTTGAGTATTGAGCCCTCTTGGTAAAGATGTATCACACAATTAAAAGGTTGTCTTATAGTATCGAAGAATTTTACTTGAAAATGATATAATTATAGGTGTTAAGTTAATATGTTATAATAACTTGCATCCCTTGCTAACACATCTCATATTGATATGATTTATTTTTACATTATATGTCTGTGTAATGCTCGTATACACCTGTATAAGACCCTGTATAAGCCAATACACTTCCGTTCACCTTGTTACACACCCACCGGACGTCTGCATAGGCCTAATTCACTTTTTATCCACCGTGTTCTCCTTTTAAACACTCGTATAGTAGAGGGTATATCGAGTAAAACAATTGCATAGTACTATAAAAAATTGTGTTTGACATTTAAAAGGTTAGCTCGTTTTAAATAGGTGATGGTGCAGTCTAGAAAACCCTACACATACCAAATAAAGGTGGAGTTACAAAAAGATGGCCTTTAATAGGGTAATAGATTTGTGGAGTATGTGTAAGAAACACTAGGATTAACAAGGTTACCTGACTTGATGAAAGTTCTGATTCAAAACAAGTACCTCTTTGATTAGGACACTACACTCTTTCAGGATAAACATACTTTCTGGTGCTATCTTTTTTTCTATTCCTCTATGTGTTTTGTGTGTTTTGACAGTAACACAGATTTAGGAAGCGCGTTTGTTTTTGTTTCTGGTGTTTAACTTTTTATTATTATTATTTTTTCTGTTGAAAAGCTGGTCATTTAGTTGCATATATTATGGCACATGCATGTATGTCAGTTCTGAGTTATCCTCTTGTTGGACTGCCTAAATGTACCCATTCACTGATTCAAGAGTTTCTGTTATCAGTGGTCATAACTAGACACTTGTTTATGGTTGATTCATCAAGATTTGATTGAACCTTCAAACTAAATTGTTCTCTCTAGTAAACTAAGGGAGAATGAAAGCATAACTGATAACACAATGAATATGATTTAATTTTATTTTTGATTTTGCAAATGATTGAATACTATTAACCGTTTTCTATTTTGAACTTTATGAAACTCATAGTTAATTATCTAAACATAAACAATTAACAAAGAAATTATGCAATAAGCAGAAAAGAAAACACAAAAAGAACAAAAGGTTTTATTGGTTGTTTGACAATTCTTTTATAATTAACTGTTGAACTAATAAAAGGTTTAAATTATTAAATGTTAAACCATTAAAAGGTTTGAATCATTAATTAAAAGTTAGTATATCGTTTAACTTTTCAAACACAAATGATTATCTAAACATAAACATTAACAAAGAAACTATGTGATAAGCAAAAAAGAAAACACAAAAAGAACAAAAGGTTTTATTGGTTGTTTGACATTCTCTAATGTTAACTGTTGAACCAATAAAAGTTTAAATCATTAAATGTTAAACCATTAAGAGGTCTAAACCATTAAAAGTTAGTATATTGTTTAACTTTTCAAAATGAAAATGTCTGATTAATTTAGATAATATATTTTAATCATTCAGTATTAGATCTCTTAATCATTTAACATTAGTATAATGCTTAACTATTCAGAGGCAATGTCTAAACTATTTAGACACTTATAAGACAAATATAATCTAACCTAGGAACTTGCAACACTGTGCTGCTAGTTGATCATCACAGATTGCTCGTAGAAAATGAATCAACAACATCAAGATGATGAACACATGAGATTAATCAAGAGAGTCGAAAGAACATACGAAGAAAACACTAGAATTCCTTAGGTTTCTTCAAATAGCAGTGCTTATATAACAACTCCAAATCTAACATCAGCTTATAGATTCAATCTCTTGGCTTTAGCACCCACTCTTAATTTAATTCCCAAACAAATTTATTAGACCAATAATATTTTCACATCAATAATTTTGTTAAGCAATTCCAAGTCCCTTAGTAATATATCTTTGAGGAGTATTAATTTTTTAAATTTGAATTATCCTAGACATTACCAGCTTTTCTCTTAAAAATAGTTTCATCTTAAAATGTTTTGTTCTCTAATGATATACAAGATTTACAATCATTAATATAGCTGCATTTTATCATAATTTATAATGATAGGGAGAGAACGACTAATCTTCAAAAGATTTAAAACCCAAGTAACTTTACATACAACCATATCTATAACACGACACTCATCTTCAGCGCATGAGCGAGAAACAATGTTTTGGTTGTTATTTCTCCCAAAATTATAAATTCACCCAGGTAAACTTGGTTCTTCAATCTTCAACTTTCTTCATTACAACAACTTAGGTTTTTCATCCCACACAAGATGTGCATCTAAGTCCTTCTTTCTAGTTGTCTTTTCTTCCACGAACCCTTCCTCCTTCGAAAGAACTTCTTCGAAAGAACTTTCCATGAGGAGCCTTGATAATTGTCCTCTTGTTTATTTTAACTTTTGAGGTTGTTAGAGGTTATTATGCTTCCCACTACTTTTCAAATGACATTTTATTTATTTTTGAATATTGCTTAATAGATGCCATAATGGGTTGGAATTTATTTGGGATAGAGTGAAGTAGCTATCTCAAATCAAGACTTTCAAACTTAGTTTTTATGCTGCTTAACTTCCTTGAGAAATAAACATACGCTTCATTCTCTTACATCTTAAAGCCCTCTAATTCACTCCATAAAGTATGTAGACGTGATTTATAAACAAGATCCGCCCAAGTATATCGAATTTATTTAAATCCCATACTTTCTTTACACTGGCGTATTGCACAACTTTCATCAAAACATCTTCCGACAATGTTTAGAAGATTATTTATTTTCTTGTATATGCCTTCTTTTCATATACCCCTTTCTGTTGAAGCAATTGTTCCCACGGACCATATGCATTTAAGATTGTTTCTATTGTAATTGCCCATCAAGTATCATTTGATAAGTTAGTTTTGAGCATGGAGTGATCATGTTCCCTTACCCACCGATTGTTTCTATTTTCTTGTCTTTGTTTCCTTGCATGTTGTCACACCCTAAAAACCGACGTACACTTTGAACGACTCTGTATGAACATTCAAAATTAAACCTCAAAGTTTATAAGTTTGAAAAGGTTACAGAAGCGTAAGATAAATATTCATACCTAAACCATTCAAATATAAATTCGCAAAACACACCCCCAAACCATAGTTTAAATGTATGTAAAATAAACTTTAATAATTGGTTGTTCGAATGCATGCTTGACCCATGAAGTGTTCCTATGTGCACCTGTTGTTAAAGACCTGAGAAAAGCATACTAAAGTATCAATACGAAAGTTGGTGAGTTCAAAAGTTTACAAGTAAGCACAAGCAGTAGCATATGTAAAACATAAGTAAGTGTATTGAAATTAATAACTAGTCTAAATCATAAGCAATAACAACAATGATTTCATGATCGAAGCTGACTGTGTTTGTTTGTTTCCTTTTCGCCATGACTTCCAGTCGTGATAAATGTCAATCGTTAGGACAATGTTGCATTTGCTTGACCTCTAGTCGTACGAGTGGGGCTTGCTAGACCCAATAGTACTATCCAATATTTGCCTCTAATTTCATTAATTAACCATTCGAAAGTGTAAGGGCATTCAATGGTATAGTACATTATGTTCATGCTATACACAACTAATAATAATTATAGAGTTTGAAAAAAGTATGCTTTGTCCCCTAAAATGAGTATGTAAAGGTGGGGCATCGAACTCAACTAAAGTGTAAGTAAAAGTACTGAATCCTCATGATGCAAAAATAGACAACCCGTTAAAGATTACCTAGAATACGTAAGCACATAAGTACGTGTAAACAAAATATTTTAACAAACCCTAAGCATTCAATCAAACTCATTAAGTCAAGTGATTTGGAAAACATAGACTTGTTTGACCCAGTTGACTCCTTTAATTTGTTAGTGACATGTTAAGTGAAATCATGCTTGTTTTTAGTTAGCAAAATCATTCACGTATAATACATAATGAATCCTAAATCCTAGCAGGATTAGTGTGATAGCATAACTTATCATACAATACAAATGCATTTTAATACAAAATCACCATGTTTATTTCAAATATAACTAAATCTCAAATACCTAATCACATATAAAGTTTAATCAAAACACCAGATGCCATGTGAACTAATAATCACCATACATGAATATTATATAATGTTAGAACTTTAATAAACCAACTAATAACATGCAAGTCAACTAATAATCACCATTCATGAATATTATATAATTCACATGGTCTCACTGTATCTCGCCTTTGATCTTGCGTTAATTCTTCTTACTTCTTGCTTGTACCACACAAGTTTTGTTTGCCACACAGATCTTGGTTACGTCAAAAAGCTCTTTCTAATTGCTTGTTTTGCCGCACAAGTAGTGTACCACAAAGCTCTTGTACCATGAAGGTCTTTCTAATTACTTGTTTCTAATTTCTTGCTATAAGAACCACACAAGTCAACTTTTCTTGTCATTTGCTTATTATGTTTATCCGAGGATCGATTGTGATAAAGATGATGGTTGCCCTTATTTGTTTTTTTTCTGTTTTTCTAAATTGGTTTTACAAAACTAAAATTTGAAAATAAAAAAGAATTTGAATATCAAAATTACGATTAAACACAATAAACTTTAAATTTTGATTATGAATTCATTCAACCAAATTTACAGAGCTGATGATATCTATATCTATATATATAAAATATATATACCCTAAATATGAAACAATGCAACCCTTTGGAGTGATTCATCTCTTATTAGAAAGAAGTTGACACCATCGTTACTTAGAAGAAATGTGTTAAAACACCATTATCTTATGTTTTTTATACCTAGTAGTCTCTTGTCATGTTTTATGCGTCCTCAATTATCATATTTCAAAAACAATATGACAAGATCAGCGATCACAAGTTTGATGTATTAGAGTTCAAAGCAGCGGAATACGAACAAGAATTAGACAAATTGTAGCAAGTAATCGATACTTGTATGCATTAAGAGCACATACGGTTATAGTGAGAGAATATATATTTCTGTTTCAAGGAATGTTTATAGATGTAGAATATTTCTAATCAAATCATTCATATCATTCCCGTCATTCACCCTCATATTACAATAGGTTGTCACTCCTTATATAGAGTGCAACAATCACAATCACTGCTGTTATCACGGAAAGTGACACTGGCAGATCTAATACAAAAATAACTAACTCTTAACAAACTACTGAAATGTTCACAACTACTGAGAACATATCAGAGTGTTAAGTACAAAATATAAAACTACTGAAACTACAACGACTAAAGAACAAGCTCTTCAGTCGTTTTACAAAACTACTGAAACATAAAACTACTGAAACTAGAAATATAAAACTACTGATATCACAACTACTGAAGAAGTACTCTTCAGCAGTTGTGACAAACTACTGAGGCTTCAGTACTTGATCTTCAGACTTTGACCTTCAGGTGTTTCATCAACTGATGACTTCAGTAGATATCATCAGCTGATGTCTTCAGTCTTTGTCTTCAGACTTTGTACGTCAGTTGTTGATCTTCAGCACTTGTAAACTCTTCAGCTGTTGTACTTCAGTACTTTGGTCTTTCAGCTTCAGCACTTGTGTTCTTCAGCTGTTGTACTTCAGCACTTTAGTTCTTCAGCTGTTGAAGTCTTCAGCACTTGATCTTCAGCTGTTGAAGTCTTCAGCACTTGTCAAACTGCTGATGAGGCTTTCAGCAGTTGTTGTGATACCATGTGGGACTTAGAGGTTTTTTGATCTTGGCTCATTGGTTCTTTTGGTCCAACAAACTCCCCCTGAACCAATGCAGCCAAAACCTCTAATTATTTAGTGTCCCACTTATTGTTGGCGAAATGTTGGTCTTTTTCCTTCTTGATCAGTAGAGAAGATGACCCATGTAAGCTCCGGCCTGGGAAGAAATCTCAGATATTTGTTTGGCAGGGTATGAATGGGAACTCTGTTTTGGGGAACTGGACACAGAGTTGTTATCCCATTCATGAGATTTACTTCCCCATAATGAGTCTGTATGACTCACGAACATAGGCCTCAAGGAGAACAACTTGTTCCTCCTGAGAGAGCTCTTCTACTCCTCCTTCGAAGAAGAACTCTGGATCATAGTACTCTGATAATACTTCATGGTCCTGCCATTTTTCAGCTCCACCGTAGTTACCTCCCTATATACAAATTCATTAGGATGGTTGCCTTCAAGGAGTAACTGGAGCTCATTCTTCTGGATGTCTTCAAGCTTTTTATATAACAACCCCTTCTTAATCATCTTTTTTCTAGTAAAGCTTGAGGGGTCTTCTTTGCTTAGTGAGCTTTCTTGAATTCATCAATGATTTCCCAAGGTGAGACTACAACGGCCAACATGATGGTAGAATCTATTGTTTTTCGTACCTGGCCATTGTATCTGTGAGGAATAGTTCTTTTATGGATTCTAGAACTCACCCTGGGGTCTGGCCATACTCTCACTCTCTCCTTTTGATACTGAAAAGTGTGCCTGAGAGTGTACAGCCTTTGAGCATGCCCTTTCATGGCTTGAATGGATGATGACTGAGGAAATTCCTTGTCAACCATCTTCAACAGTTGCTCATCGTGCTGTTTCTGCTGTTCTTCTTCTTCTATCTTGACTCTGACCATTTCCCTTGAGATTCAGGTGTGATCATGGGTTGACTTCGGGGTTTTGGTAGCTTTAGAACAGTAGAGAGTGGCAGACTATCATCTTCATCCTCCTCTTCTTCTTCTTCTTCTTCCATCCTCAGCACCCTTCTCCTCCTTCTGGGTGCATCACTGGATGATGGTTGGGTTGGTGAAGGAATTGGTTTTGAAGAATGAGGATGTTTGGATTTTGGCTTAGAGATTGGTTGGGAGATTTGAGGGATAGGCTCTGTTTGAGTGGGTGGAAGGGAAGGTTGATCCAGCATCTTTGTAGTTAGTTTCGCCTTTGTGAGTTTAGCCATCTCTAACCTTTTACCAGCCCCAGCCTCATCAAGGGCTTCCACAATAATCCCTTTGTTGAATTGCTCAGACAGACAGATTCTGGTGGCTATAGCCAGAATGCTGTCCCTGGTCCACGCGCGAATCTCCACTAACGATCTTCCTAAGTATTTTGCAATGAAGCGGATCATTATTTCCAATCTCTCTTTTTCAAGAGCATCATACCCTGCCCATCGGGTTTGTATCTCTTGCACTTCTAACCTTCTGATCTCACTATCCAGTGTGGCTGTGTCAAACCCCTGCCTGAAGAGTTGTTCAATTATTTTATCCATGGATCGGCTGTGTGTAGTGTCAGCTTCTTTTACCAGCTCCTCCAAGGATTTGTCTTCAGCAGTGTGATCATCAGCACTTCTCTTTCGCTTGTAAGTGAGCAAAGGTTGCTTTTCTTTCTCCTCCTCTTGGGCTTGCTTGTCAAACTGCTGATGAGGCTTTCAGCAGTTGTTGTGATACCATGTGGGACTTAGAGGTTTTCTGATCTTGGCTCATTGGTTCTTTTGGTCCAACAAACTCCCCCTGAACCAATGCAGCCAAAACCTCTAATTATTTAGGGATAGAAGCAGTGTGCACCCTGGGAGGTTGGTGCTCTTCAATGGCAATCCCCTCAAGTGAGGAAGATCCCAGATATGTAGGTACCCCTTGTGTGGTTGCTGCAGGCTCCTGTTGAGAGGAAGCCTGAGCGGCTATGGCTGGAAGAGTCATTGTATCCACTAGGGGGTTTGGACTAGTGGATATATCCTGCGTTTGTGTTGCAGGGGCATCCTCAGGGGACTCAATTCCCTGAGTAGCCGTTTTGGGTTTCTTTTTGGTGGTTTGGTGGAGACTTTTGATTTGGAGGTGGTGGCTGTGGGTTCCAGCTGCGTGGTTTTCGCAGCTTGGCAGCCATTTTGAGTGTCTGGTCAGAGTTGTGCCGGTAGTATACTTCCGGCAGAACAGCCGTAGCAGGGACTCCCAAGCCAACAAGTCCCTCAGCATTAAGCTGGTTTGTAATGATGGCCATTATGAACCGTGGATATAGTATCCAACGGTTGGCAGTTAGTTTTTGAGCCATGTCCTTGAGCTCCGAAAATATTATTTCTGAAAAATTTAGTGGTTGTTGCTCAAGAATAGAGTACATTACCTGCTGCCATTTTGTCGACATTTGATCCCAAGACGACGTCTTAGGGGCCAAACATACATTCACCATGTGAAAAATCAGGCGCTCAGCGTCATTAAAGTGTTTCTTCATGATAGTGGAGGCACTGAGATCGCCTTGATATCCATGTTGGGCAAAGGATAGATCTGTGGTGCCCTTCGGATATCCAGCAGGAGAACTAGCATCATTCAGATGAAGAATTTGGCGGATAACTGCAGGAGTGATGACTACTTCTTTGTTGTTGACGACCGACTGGAGAGATGGTGTGTTGTTCTCCCCAGTGGTAATAGTAACGTTCATCCAAAATTGTTGAAGGGATTCGGCATGAAGTATGGGATTCAGAAGAAATGCCGTATTGTATTGGGATTGAACCATAAGATCGATAGCAGTATCGAACTTAGTCCAGATAGGCGATTTAGTGAGGTAGGCAACACAGTTGTGTCGCGGTTTAATTTGCATGGACGCCATTGAGAAGAGGGAAGTTTTGGAGAGGAACGTTAAGTTTGAAGAAGATGAAGCATTGAGAGCTTAGGTCAGGGATATTTATAGGGTACGGGTAAGAAAACGACTGAAGGATGTGGTGTTAGTCATCAGTAGTTTTAAACGACCGTTGACATGGTATTATCCTTTCAGACGTTGAAACAGCTGAAGTCGTGGTGTTAGGCATCAGAAGTTAGAAAACTACTGAAGACCGTGGTTTTGACTTCAGATGATGAAACAACTGAAGACATGGTGTTTGGCATCAGTAGTTATGAAACTACTGAAGACAGTGGTTTTGTCATCAGCTGTTGTAAACACTGAAGACTTGGTATTAGTCATCAGTAGTTATAAAACTACTAAAGACATGGTTTTGCTTCAGTTGTTTAGAATGAAACAGCAGTAGTACAAACGACTGAAGAGAAATTTCTCATCAACTGTTTTCGTCAATTCTTAGCTTTTCAGCTGTTTCATACTGTCCTCAACATATTCAACAGCCTTTTTGGCTGATTTCAGTTGTTTCATAGGACATCAGTACTTATCTGTTTTTACTGATTGCAGTAGTTGTAGCTGCATCAGTAGTTGTAACTACATCAGTAGTTTAGAACAGATGAAGTACTTCAGTACTTGTGAGACATTTTGCCTTCAGTAGTTATAAAAACTGCTGAGGGTAAAAGAGCTCATTAGTACTTATATGTGACATAGTTACTAATGATCATCAGTACTTATTACTAAGATCATCAGTAGTTGTCACTTATTCTAGCTGCAGCATACCAAGCCTTAACACCAGGTTTTGGAAAGTTGAACTATCCAAAGGCTTAGTAAAAATGTCTGCAAGCTCATCAGCACTAGGCACAAACTTAGGATCAATCAGACCTTTTTCAAAACAATCCCTTATAAAATGATGTCTGATCTTTATATGTTTGGTCCTAGAGTGCTGGACTGGATTTTTGACAATACACAGAGCTGAAGCACTATCCATTAACAATGGAGTCTTAGTCTCTGTACTGCCATAATCCAAAAGTTGGTTTTGAAGCCAGAGTACCTGAGATGTACAACTTGCAGCTGCAATGTACTCTGCTTCAGCAAGGTTTGTTTCTTGCTCTGCCAAGAAATCAAACAGTTGCCTAGGAATTGACATCCACCAGAAGTTGATTTCCTGGTCAACTTACACCCTGCATAGTCACTGTCAGAAAAAGCAACTAATTTACCAGAATGTCCAGTAGAATACCATAAACCTAGAGATGGAGTGCATTGCATATATCTAAAGATCCTCTTGACTGCAATCAGATGAGACTCTTTAGGTGCAGCCTGAAATCTAGCACAAACACATGTAGCAAACATAATATCTGGTCTAGAAGCTGTTAAATACATCAAGGACCCAATCATACATCTGTAAAGTGTTTCATCAACCACTTTACCTTTCTGATCTGTATCCAGTTGTGGGTGCTGCACATGGGGGTAGAACATGGCTTACAGTTTTGTAAATCAAACTTTTGCAAAAGATCTTTTGTGTATTTGGACTGATGAATGAAAATTCCATCAGCCTTTTGTTTGATTTGCAACCCCAGAAAGAACTGTAATTCTCCCATGGCACTCATTTCAAACTTCTGTTGCATCAACTTTGTAAAGGCATCACACAACTTTGGATCAGAGGATGCAAAAATGATATCATCTACATAAATTTGAACAAGTAGATTATGCTGCCCAGCTTTCTTAATGAATAAAGTCTTATCTACGGAGCCTCTAGTGAAATTATTTTCCAGAAGAAAGTTTGATAATGTCTCATACCAGGCTCTAGGAGCTTGTTTTAACCCATAAAGAGCCTTATCAAGCTTATACACCCAATTAGGATGTTTATTGTCCTCAAAGCCTGGAGGTTGACATACATAAACCTCTTCTTTAATTTTTCCATACAAAAATGTACTTTTGACATCCATTTGAAAAACTTTAAGGTTTTGATAAGCAGCATAAGCTAAAAACAATCGAATTGCTTCCAGTCTGGCTACAGGGGCAAAGGTTTCATCATAATCAATACCTTCTTCTTGTGCAAACCCCTGAACAACCAGTCTGGCCTTGTTCTTAACAATAAGCCCATTTTCATCAGTTTTGTTCCTAAACACCCATTTAGTGCCTATTGCACACTTACCTGGAGGTAGAGGAACCAGTTCCCACACTTACTGTTTCTTGAACTGAAGAAGCTCAAGCTGCATGGCATCAACCCATCCATTGTCCTTTAAAGCAATGTGATAATTCTTTGGCTCTTGCTGACTGATGAAGAGAGCATAGAAGCAGAAATTTGACAATTGACTTCTTGTTGATACTCCAGCAGTGATATCACCAATGATTTGAGACATAGGGTGATTCTTCAGATCTTGATACACAATGAGATCTGTGCAAGTGTTTGTAGCAGGCTCAGCAGTAATAGATGGTGATGGTGAATCATTTCCTTGAAACAATCCGTGGATGGTAATTCAAAGGAAGTTGAATTCGAAGAAATCTCATCAGCATTTGTTGTGGATGGTGCTACTGGAGCTACAGGAACATCAGGTCTAGCTGAATCAGGCAGCTGATCACTAAACCTGAAGAGGTGAGTACTGCAATCATGATCATCATCAGCAGTACCACCAGGTGGTGAACTGTTGACAGGAGCAACAGCAGGAGCTTGATAAGGAACATATTGCAGTATGTCCAAATCAAATAACTCCACAGGGCTTTGTGGAATCTTGTCCTTTGGAGATTCATTGAACTTAACATGTAGAGTTTCTTCAACCATCTTTGTTCTGCAGTTGTAGACTCTGTATGCCTTGCAAGTAGATGAATAACCAACAAAATACCCTGCATCCACCTTAGGATCAAATTTATGGAGTTGATCCTTTGTGTTGAGAATAAAACAGGGACACCCAAATGCTTTGAAAAATGAAATCAGAGGAGCCAAATGATGGAGGACTTCATATGGAGTCTTCATCAACCTCTGATTTACTAAAACTCTATTTTGCACATAGCAAGCTGTGTTGACAGCTTCAGCCCAAAAGGTCAGTGGCAAACCTGAGTCAGCCAGCATGGACCTTGCAGCTTCAATGAGGGTCCTGTTCTTTCTCTCCACTACTCCATTTTGTTCTAGAGTCCTTGGAATGCTAAACTGCCTTTTGATTCCCTTTGAAAGATAGAAGTCATCAAGTGTATGATTTCTGAATTCAGTTCCATTGTCACTTCTAATACACTTGACTGGAAGGGAATACTGCTTCTCAATATACAACACAAAGTGAATAATCTTCTGAGCAGCCTCATTCTTTGAATGTAGAAAGAAAGTCCATACAAATCTGGAGTAATCATCCACAATTACCAGACAGTATTTCTTCTTTGCCATGCTCATTACTCTCACAGGACCAAATAAATCCATATGCAGTAATTGCAAGTAGGCAGTGGACTTAGGCACTTCAATAGGAGGGAATGAGACTTTGTGTTGTTTTCCTTTTAAACAAGCAGTGCAGGTTTCATCATAGTGAAACTCCTTTATTGGTAAGCCTCTGACTAAACTATTGTGGGTAAGCTGATTCATGTTTTTGAGATTAACATGACCAAGCCTTCTGTGCCACAGTTTAGATTCTTGAGAGGAGGCTTTGGAAAATAGGCAAGGATTACCTTTGAGATCTATTTTCTTGGAAAGATCTAAGGCATACACTCTTCCTGTCCTGCTGGCTCTCAGGAGAGTGTGATCATCCAACACCTTGTCAATTAAGTGCAAAACTTTGGATGACAGAATCCTACAGTTTTGACTGGTGAAAAGAGCAACATGGCCTTTATCACACATTTGACTGACACTCAAGAGATTGTACTTGAGATTTTCCACATGATTAACATCATCAAATTTGATTTCTCCATTGGAGACAAAGCCCTTACCAATGATGTAACCCTTAGCATCATTGCCAAAAGAAACAAATCCCTTCTTTCCTTGAGAGTAGTCATGAAGAAGAGAGCTGTTCCCAGTCATGTGCATAGATCCCCCACTATCTACATACCAGATGCTACTTTGGCATGTTGAAGAACCCTGCAAAAATAAACAATCAGTTAGTTTTAGAGACCCAAACCTTTTTGGTTTTGGGCCTGGTCTCATCAATAGATGGTAAACTAACAGGTTTATCTGAAACAACAGCCTGAGAGGAAGAAGATGGTGTAGAAGAGGAGTCCTTTGGCTTGGACCTCCTTTTATGTGGTTTCAACATAGGAGCATCTAGTTGGTTAACTCTACCCAACAGATGTTGAACCATCATAACCAGCTGTGTCTGATTTTGTGATAAAGCTCTCAGCTCATCAGACACATTGCCAGTGGAGTTTGATAAGTTCCTATGTTGCACCTTCTTCTTCTGAGCACCCTCAGCTGTCACCTGTTTAACCCCTTCCTTTTTGGATTTCTTTGAGGACTTAAGGGTTACAGGATTTGATGTTGTTGATACAAATGTGGTCTCAAACTCAGTTTTCATTTTTACCATTTTCTCTTTAATTTCTTCTTTTTGTTTGAATTTGGAACCTCTTTTGTACCAACAATCATCTGTAAGATGATTGAACAAACCACATACTTCACATGGTTCTTCTTCATCTTAGGTTGATCATCAACTAAAGAGGGTGAAGCAACTGAAGACTTGTTCTTCAATGCTTTGGAAGCATTGTTTGCTTTCTTAACTGCCTCTTTAGTAGGCTTCAAACTCTTTCTACTGGCAGTTTTCTTCTCTTCAGTACTGACAGCAGTTGAAGTTTGAACTTCAGGTGTTAAATCCTGCTCAGAAGGTAGATCACATGATGTGATGGATTGGTTATCACTCTCACCCTCAGATTCTACTTCTGCTCTTGGAGTAAAATCTGTAGGTGGAGCAGTGTGATTGTAACCAATTCCAAACTTCACATTTGAAGCAGATTGCTTACTAAGAAGCATTCAAAACCTTTGCATGATTGTACCCATCTATCACACTCTACCTGGGTAACTGCAAGGGTTTCTTTGAGATCTTTGTACTTCTCTAGAAGTACCTCTTCTCTAGCCTTATCATCAATATTTGGCAATTCAGTTTATAAATCTCATCATTTTTATCTTTAAGCACAGACTCAAACTCAGCTTTGTTTTTGGAAATTATTTGTTCTAGCTTAATGTTCTTATTAATTAGAGCTACATTTGCTTCTCTAATGGAAGCAAATGCTGCTATGCATGGTTCAGAACATAATTTGGCTTTTGCCTCAGAGGATACCTGTGATACCTGAGGTGTAGAGGCATTAGAAAATGAAGTATCAGCAGACTCCAAAGCCATAAGAGCTAGATTCCCAAAAGGACTGTCACCACCATGTTGACCAGCACCTGAGAACAGTTGGTCATGACCAGACATGTCATCTGGTAAACTGCTCCAGTCAACAACTCCTGGGGTGAAGAAGCTGTGTTGTTGAGGTTGAGTTTGTTGATGAGATTGGGATGGCTGAGGTTCTGGTAGTGCATGAGGTTGTGGTGCCATAGGAACTTGAACTTGATTTGACTGTGGCATGTAATAACAAGGGTACGGATATGGCATTTGACCCTGAGGAACAAAATATGCCGGAGATTGTTTTGTGAGATGATGACTAGAAGTGACAGGATGTTGCCCTCTGTGTTGTTGACTATTGCCAGGAAAAGTCACAAAGGGTGCAGTGGAGTTAGATCCAGTTGATCTACACTCTCTTGCAAAGTGTCCAAGCCTTTGGCATTTGTGACACCTCAACTTGCTCTTGTCAAAACCAACTTTGGTTTTGCCAGAGAGTCCTGGGAATTTTCTTCCAGTTCTTTATAGAACTTCTGAGATCTGATATTTATCAGGGCCATTTGGCTCAAAATATCCATCTCTTCTAAGTCATCATCAGCAATCCCCTTGAGATCATCCATAATGAAGCATAAATTGTCATTATTACACCTAGTAAACTGACCATCAATACTCACAAATGCAGAATCAGAAGTGCTTGAAGAGAAATTAATATGCTCATCATACTGGCATTCAGATGAAGCATATTCTGACTCATGACCCACCAAGGCAGTGTTGCCTGGTACAAAGTCTTCAGCGAGCTTTCCAGATGAAGACAACGTTTTCTTCTGTTCTATCTCTCTCTCAAACGTGAGCAGTTTCCCATGGAGTTGGGTGAGAGATAGTTTGTCCAAACTTGCACTGGAGCGTAGGACAATAGTATATGTGTCCCATCTCTCAGGCAGTGATCTGAGAAATCTGTTATTCATCTGGATATTTGTGTACTCAAGTTTGACCATTTTTAATTCAGAGATCAAACAAGAGAACCGCTCATATTGTTGAGTCGTGTCTCACCCTTTCTATGAGAGAATGTCTCATATTGTTGGGCAAGAATTTCTCTTATTTGCCAAGACCTCATCTGTTCCTCCAAATTGTTCTTTCAAGGCATTCCAGAGGTCATGGGCAGTTTCATGATGCATTAGCCCAGAATAGATTTCATTTGGCAGTGCCATGGCCAGAATTCCATGGGCTTTTGCATCAATTTCAAGCAACTTCTTATCCTCATCTGAGTATTGCTCCCTCCTCTTCGGAACCATTTGATTGGTTTCCGGGTTATTCACCATAGGCTTGTGTGGACCATGTACCACTGATGTCCAACAACCTGCGCTGTTAACAGACAGGTGATGGAGCATTCGTCTTTGCCATATTTATACTCATTCCTAACCAGCATTGTGGCTTGTTGAGGAACCAGTATTGTGAGGATCATTGGAGGGAGTGGTCATTTTCAGTTCAAAAACAATTTAATTCAAGCTTTTAAAAGTTTACACAACCACAACAAACTCAATGAAAACCAAGAAAAGATCTCAGGATGAATGACCAGAAATACAGAAAATTCAATCTCTATAACCGTTTCTTGTAAAAAACCAAAGCTAATTCAATCAAACTTAGATCTTGAATAGCAGTTTCAATGATCATTATTAGATCGGTCAATGATTAACCTGCTCTGATACCATTTGACAGGATCAACGATCACAAGTTTGATGTATTAGAGTTCAAAGCAGCGGAATACGAACAGGAATTAGACAAATTGTAGCAAGTAATCGATACTTGTATGCATTAAGAGCACATACGGTTATAGTGAGAGAAATATATTTCTGTTTCAAGGAATGTTTATAGATGTAGAATATTTCTAATCAAATCATTCATATCATTCCCGTCATTCACCCTCATATTACAATAGGTTGTCACTCCTTATATAGAGTGCAACAATCACTGCTGTTATCACGGAAAGTGACAACTGGCAGATCTAATACAAAATACTAACTCTTAACAAACTACTGAAATGTTCACAACTACTGAGAACATATCAGAGTGTTAAGTACAAAATATAACTACTGAAACTACAACGACTGAAGAACAAGCTCTTCAGCCGTTTTACAAAACTACTGAAACATAAAACTACTGAAACTAGAAATATAAAACTACTGAAGAAGTACTCTTCAGCAGTTGTGACAAACTACTGAGGCTTCAGTACTTGATCTTCAGAATTTGACCTTCAGGTGTTTCATCAGCTGATGACTTCAGTAGAAATCATCAGCTGATGTCTTCAGTCTTTGTCTTCAGACTTTGTACGTCAGTTGTTGATCTTCAGCACTTGTAAACTCTTCAGCTGTTGTACTTCAGTACTTGGTCTTTCAGCTTCAGCACTTGTGTTCTTCAGCTGTTGTACTTCAGCACTTAGTTCTTCAGCTGTTGAAGTCTTCAGCACTTGTCAAACTGCTGATGAGGCTTTCAGCAGTTGTTGTGATACCATGTGGGACTTAGAGATTTTCTGATCTTGGCTCATTGGTTCTTTTGGTCCAACACAATACAACATGATAATGTAATTTGTTAGAACTTTTTACTCATTAAGAAACCACCAAAGATAAAGATGGTCTCCAAGAGAAGGCATCGGATACACATGTGTGATAGTAGTGACAAAATGGTAGCCGTAACAACATGAGTTGTTAGAATCTGGTCGGAGAACATGGCTCATTGCATTCTCACCGTCTTCCGTATTCCTCTCTCTCCCCATCCAAAATAACATACATGCACACATAGGGCCATCTCAATGTTTTTGAGACCCCAATCAATTTAAAAAACGGGGCCCTTTCCAAGCTTTTTTTAATTGATTTATTGTAGCATTTAAATTTGAGGGTAACGAACTTAAGTATTGATCCTTTTATTGATTTATTTAAACCTTCTTGTTTTGCTTTCTTGGTTGTCTTTTTTTAATTAAACATGTAAAACAACCTTTAAAACTAATCAAAAAGCCTAATCTCAAATATACCAGATCAAAGCAACCTCTAACCGTCTAAGTGTCTATCCTAATGTCTTAATTACTAATCAAATTATCAAAGCAGTTAAAACAAAATTCATTAACTGAGATTTAAGAGAGTAAAACACTAACCGGTTATTACAGATTCAAAGTGAGTAAAAGAGGAGTAGAGCCGATTCAAAGAGGACTCGCGGTTCTAAATTCCTAAGGTACCTTCGGTTCTAAATTCCTAAAGGACCTTCGACTGATACCAGATCTTCGTCTTAGATTTTCAAAGAGCCAAAGAGGAGTAGTCGAGATCAAGATCGAGCGGAGATTGGAATTTCAAACAGAACTTCGTTTCGTTTCTAACTTCTGAGATTAAAACAGGCGAAGATAGGGATTTCAAATAGATCTTCGTTCGAGCCGTTCAGTGGACCATCGGACTATCGCAGTGCAGCCGCCGTGCAGGTTGCCTTTAAAGTGCAGGTGGCAGCCGACTCATACCCATCGAAGTCGGAGTGTAGACGCCAGACTGTGATTGAAAAAAAGGATGCTAGTCCCTAGGTGAGTTGTAATGGGCCTAGGTATACTAGAATTTTTTTTTTAAAATGGACTTATTTTTTGGGGGCCCAAGCCCAATGCTTCTTTGTTATAACAGTTGGGCCGGCCCTGTGCACACACAAAGCCACAAAGGGGAACAACGAAGGTGCATGATCGGCAGTACATGAACATGCATGACATCCGACTACCGAAATAGCCACTGTCTTCTCGAAGTACCAACCTCTCTATTCCTATCCCCCTTCTCTCTCACAGTTTCTAAAAAGATGCATATATATATAAAGAGAAATGATCAAAAACCTAAACATAAAACTCAAAAGTTTGATAGTCAAAAAATAAATTAAAAAAACACTACTATTAGTGTTTAAACTATAACGCCTCCAAGAAATAGGGTATCAAAAAAAAAACCTATTGGTGGCCAAATTCACAAAATATACTATCCCTTTACCTTCTCTAATGATAATGGAGTAATACTAATTTTAGAATTCAATTTTATATTGATGAGGAGAGTTGTAACATCTAAAAATAAATTTTGATACGTCAATTGATAATATTTTCCTTTCACTCAGACTGTGATGATATAAGTTTAATTTGAAACACATGAATTGTTGGATCAAAATGTCAAATATGATAAAAACAAGGTTGAAAATGCAGATATTGGATATGTGTCCACAGTCTAAATAAGCCTAGAGGGGTAGTTGTGACATTAATGGGAAGTTATAAACTTATAATACTCTTGGAATTTGTATAGGTGTTTTTCTTTTTTCAGAAAAAAGAATTAACAATGAAAATGAAATACATATAAAATGATTTAAATTGTTTGAACCTCTCATCAAGGATCAATCTGCAAGAAATTTAAGAAACTAGAAACTAGAAACAACCATATGATATTTAGAACCATAACCTTTAAAGCATTGTAGTACGTAGATTGAGTTGATGTCATAGATAAATGAAACACAAGATGCGATCAAACTCCATCTAAATCACTTATGGATTTTTTTGTTGCAATTAATTATATTCGATGGTTCTTCACGAAACAAGAAAAGTATAAAGCAACAACACCTTATGTATACATTTCCCCTTACAAAATTGTAACTATTAGGGAGTGTAGAGAAGAGAACCATCCGACCAACGATCATAAGCACAAAAAACCACCATTTCTGCTTACTTTCCACCTCTAAAACAGAAACATTTGACTGCAGAAAACATGGATTCGGTTAGATGAAAACCAAGGAGACAATATTGTTAATTCTCAAGCATCGAGACAAACTTTTGGACCATGCATATATGGGCTTAATTGCAACAATTTATGACTTATTATTTAATGGCAAAATGCCATGATTACTGTCCAAGACAAAAGCCACGAATTCACACCAGAATTCCCGAAAGTTTGTGAAAAAGAGCCAAAAAGAAGACAAAAGGAAGACATAAAAACATTACGTTAAAGTGTTTCTTTCCATTGTACTCAAACAAACATATAGTACATGTAACGGTGTAAACATGTTCCATACATTGTTGGCTTTCTAGTTCCATTAAAATCACATACTCAAATGGAATGAAAACTAAAGAGAACCAAGTTGGCAAGTCTAAGAAAACCAAACAAGTTAGTTAAAGCCTCGAAAATACATACATTATCCATTGTGCATAACTGCATATGATCTAGAGTTTGCAACTAAAGCTCACAATGTAACAATTTTGTATAGAATTAAATAGTTAACTTAATAAAACCGTTTCATCACATTAAGAATGGTGCTATCCGTAAAACATGATCAACAATCATATGTGTTAATTATACTTGCATCGAATCATATATATACACTACAAGAAATATGACCATTAGCGGCGACACTATTAGCGGCGACAGCAATCCGTTCCACCTGCTTGACTTAATTTTGGTCGTTGATTAGTCCCCAGATCTCACGGCTGGAGTTATATCGTACAACACCAACAGCGATGACACCATTAGCGGCGACATGTCGCCACTATAGGTGTAGAATTTACCTAGGACCTTTTCCTTCACCCCCAATCATTCGCGCCCAATCCACTCCACTCATCTCACATCCCCGACGACTCCGGCGACTCCATCGGCCACCTTACCATCCCTAACCACCACCACACCACCATCCACTACCACACCTTCCTCCCCCAACCTCACTATCGCACGCCTCCATACCATCGCACCACCATCCCCACCACCGTAGCAGCCTCCCCCACCCTCCCCATCGATGCACCTTCATCCTCCACTATCCCCCACCGTCGGAAAAGCCATCGTCACCGCCACCATTAATCGTTGGTAATTTTTCTTTATTTTTTTGTTAATTTTTCAAACACTAACTTAGTTACTTGAATCCCAAAAATAGGCTCCCACCACTCCACCATAGTCGACTCTCATCTGTCGGAAGTCACCGCCGGCACCACCTCTAGTTCTGAGAGTTAAAAGTAAGTTTTTTTAATGCTTTTTTTGTTATTCAAATCCTAACTTGTTAAAGATAAAATAGATGTATTTATGTATTTTGTAAGTTTCAGCTAAATGTATTTGTGAAGTAACATATCATATGCTGGAGTTTATGCTTAGTTGATGAATGTATTATGTATTTTGTAGGTTAAAGTTAAATGGAATTGAGTATTTATGGAATTTAGTTTGGTAAATGGCATTATCATAGATGTATGCATTTTTGTAGGTTTGAACTAAATGTATTTGTGAGTTAACATTGAGGATATGCTAGAGTTTATGCTTAGTTGATGAATGTATTTATGTATTTTGTAAGTTAGAATTAAATGGAATTGAGTATATACATTTATAAAATTGTTTATTATATTATTGTCATTTATATGATCCAAATAATACTTCATTATCATAGGTTTAAACTCTATATAAAAGAAACAAAATTAGTATGCTATAATGAACGATAATAAGAAATGACTAAACACCCAAAAGGAACGTGACATGGAAGCTAATTTTCTTTTTAATGTTTGTTCGTGTGAAAAATTTTCAGATACTTAGAAGAATGATTTAGAAGAGAATATAGTGGTAAAAGTTTTATAAGTTATATGTTAGTTATTCATTTTTACACAACTAACTATTTTTGTTTAACTTAAATGTAGCGACGCTTTGACTTTGATGAGATTTTGCGAGATCGTGAGCGCGCTTAGATAGAGGGTGGAATCGATTCGGTGTTTCTCAAATGATTTAGAGATCGAAAAAATATGGCAAAAAGACGCTTTGATCGTGTTGGAGACTACGATAATGTAAAACAGGCAATGGTCAACCCTCCAACTGGAATGAATCATGAAAACTGAAGGAAAACCGTTGGTTATATTATGAGTGACACATATAGAAATTCATCAAATTCAAACAAAACAAATCGTCAACAATAAATATATACAAACTATCGGAGGAGTGCTTCATATAGTAGTTATTGTTATGAGACGGTAATGATTTAAATTTACACATTATGTATTACATATTAATATCTTTTAATATATAATATACTTTTTAAAAACAGAATAAAAGCAGACTTGAAATGTTTCATGATGCTCATACCGGTAAAGATGTGACATTTAACAGCGTGGTAACACAACAACAATATTTAAGTATTTCTAGAAAGTATAGTTTTCAAATATATATAAATATGTATGTATAATTATATTAATATATTTCTGTTAGTTAATACATAATCGATTAACGAAAAGATTTGATGAGCTAAACCAAACCCAAAATGAAGAAAGTGGTTCATCAACGCTAAATGAAGTTGATATTTTTGAGTCAAGGTTCAGAAAATGTCGTGGACATATTAGGGGGATTGGGTGTAAACCATCATCATCATCTGCAGGGACGACTTCTTTTGTTCATGATCACGAACAAACTCCTCAATCATTTACACAGGTAAGTGGTTTTATGTTATTATTTCTGTAAGTTAAGCTTAAAGGGGTCAAAATAGGTGCAAATGACATGATTTGATTTTAAACATGTCAAAATACCTTAAAGTTGGATGTCTTGAGTGTATCATAGTGGGTTTAGGTTATTATGACTTTTCATCATTAAAATAGACTTTAATTATCTAAGTTTAGCTTAAAGGGGTCAAAATGGGTGCAAACGATATGATTTTAGTTTAAAGGGGTCAAAATGACTTAAAGTTGGATGTCATGAGTGCATCATATTGGGTTTAGGTTAATATGATTTTTTTATCGATAAAATAGACTTTAATTATCTATGTTTAGCTTAAACGGATCAAAATGAGTACATAATTTGAGTTTAAACGGGTCAAAATGTCTTAAAGTTGGATGTCTTGAGTGCATCATAGTGGATTTAGGTTGAAATGACTATTTATCGCTAAAATAGACTTTAATTATCTAAGTTTAGCTTAAACGGGTCAAAACAAACGACATGATTTGAGTTTAAACGGGTCAAAATGCCTTAAAGTTGGATGTCTGGAGTGCATCATAGTGGATTTAGGGTGAAATGACTATATTTATCGTTAAAATAAACTTTAATTATCTAAGTTTAGCTTAAACGGGTCAAAATAGGTGCAAACGACATAATTTGAGTTTAAATGGGTCAAAATGACTTAAAGTTGATGGTTTGAGTGCATCATAGTGGGTTTAGGTTATTATGACTTTTCATCATTAAAATAGACTTTAATATCTAAGTTTAGCTTAAATGTGTCAAAATGAGTGCAAACGACATGATTTGATTTTAAACAGGTCAAAATGCCTTAAAGTTGGATGTCTTGAGTGCATCATATTGGGTTTAGGTTGAAAGATTTTTTATCGCTAAAATAGATTTTAATTATCTAAGTTTAGCTTAAACGGATCAAAATGGTTACAAACGACATGATTTGTGTTTAAACTGGTTAACATGCCTTAAAGTTGGATGTCTTGAGTGCATCATATTGAGTTTAGGTTGAAATGACTATTTATCGCTAAAATAGACTTTAATTATCTAAGTTTAGCTTAAACGGGTCAAAATGACTTAAAGTTGGATATCTCGAGTGTATCATATTGAGTTTAGGTTATTATGACTTTTTAGAATGTTTCTAAGTATATTAAGTATGTTTGATTCAACATGATTAAAAGTATATATTTTGTTTTTGCAGGAACAAATTTCAAGTTTGCTTCAAAATCCTCTTTTTATGTCACAAATTACAAACTTAATTGCTTCGCAAAAGGCTCCAAATCAAGCCAAAGAAGACGATTCAGACAAAGGGGATGAATAGCATATTGTACAATGGGTCACGTTTGTTTCACAATACTTATGTTTAATTTTAATTATGACTAAATGACTTATGTTTGTACTTTATGTATGATTGAATGATATTATGAAATTTAGATTTATTTGTATAAAATTGAATGTTATTGGGAATTCTAGGTTTATTTTGATCATTAAAAAAACTGGAAATATTAAAAAAATTAAAAAAGTAAAAAAATTAAAAAAAATAATCATTAGCGACGACATATCGCCGCTAATAGTCATTTAATTATTAAAAAATATTAGCGGCGAATTATTAGCGACAACATCTCGATTATTAGCGACGAAACCATTAGCGGCGATATTTGTATCATTAGCGACGAACTACTAGCGGCGATGCATTAGTGGCGACAAGTCGCCGCCAAATGCTATAGCGGCGACAATTATGGGTAATAACGATGACACGTGTCGTTGCTAATGATAAAAAATTTTGTAGTGATAAATCATTATTTTATTAGATATTTTAATTTGATTCACTTGACTTGTACCTAATATAATCATAATATGTATCAACGAGTTGCAAAATATAGGCTTATTTGAATTTATTATTATTTTTCGTATTTGAACATCGTTGGTTCTTATGGGCATGGGTCTGATGAGTCGACAACCAGGGTTGAGCTGATAAAATTATGTCAATATTATGCTAAATATAAATTCAAAAAATAGTTTTTTTACCGCAAAGATAGTTTTTTGACCCCAAACCCTTGAATACGTATCTTCTTTCTAGTCAATTCTATTAGTTCACGAGTTGACATTGATTCATACTTGTTTTTGAAAATTAAGTCTGAATTTTATCTGATTGTAAAATTCGAGTGATTATCGAATAATTTTAATCTAAAAATGATCCACATGACTATAAGAATTATCTAGATTTGATTTACTGTTTTTACACATTTATATGTATTTTACATATTATATAATTTTATGAGTTCACATAAAGCAAATATAAATTACTTTGATAATCTTATCCCATCCCAAGCATGTAAATATGTACATAATTTAAGGCGTAAATAATGTAAAGGTGTCATTGACCATAAATAACATTTACTTACATTGGATATACTAGAAGAATGCTCACACAATGCGGATACTAAAAGAATGCCCGCGTAATGCGGCAGAGTGATATTTTACATTTGGCACGTGTTTATAATATTTTGTTATTCTTGTAGCATTTTTATAAAAGTCTATTATGTTTTTTCGAAGCTAAAATAAAAAAAACCAAATAAATAGGTTCCGTGTGACTACTTATATATTTACCCATTAATTTATTGTACATCATAAGTTACAGATCGGTTTAGCCAAAAGTTCACAGTAAAACGTTAAAAAAACATAGGTTACAATTGTAGTTTTTAAACGTGATAGATTAAATGATATAGCTAAAATATTAAATAAATTAAGTTTTTATTGTTAATGGGTAGATAATATAAAATTTTATATAAGTGTTAGTAAATGTAAGGTTATTATGTAATTAAATAATTATAAGGGGTAATATATAAATGATGTTATAAATACTATTTTTCCCCAAAAAGTGGTTGTATTTTATGCATTGAATTAATTAAGTGTTCTTAATTTTATGATATCCTAAAATACAATTCTCATATGCTTTGTATAGTATAGATGATCGGGTAGTGAAAGTTTGACGTTGAAAGAATTTATTTCCATGTTTTACGTGTTAATTTATAGGAAATATAGTACTTTTGAAAGGTTTTTGTCTTTGTAGGTTAAATATGAAGTATATGAGAAGGTGGAAGAAACAGGATGGAAATTGAAACTCGGGTTGTGAAGAACTGTAAAAGAGAATTTACGAGATCACGGTAACTTAAAACGGGTATAACTTGAGCTAGGAAAATAGTTTCGGGAACCATGACCTATCAACGGAAAAGAAATTGAAAAATTACAAGTGAAAATCAAGAACTGATGTAGGTGGCACCACCGATGCCGTTACCATCAGTAACCAACGTTGAACAATGCATTTCAGCCCTACTGACGCTGGGAGGCACCACCGATGCGTGGATCTTGACTTAATTAAAGAGGTTTTCAGTAGGATTATCCTTAAAATGAAAGATACCTCTCTATAATGCAATCAAGGTTGAAATAGTGACCATATTTCACTATTCCACACATCAAGTTCATTTGAAAACGTGACCATCTTTCAACATCTAGTTCATTCGAATTCACATCAAAACGGTTGCTTTTTCTCCAATATTGTTAAATACCTAAACTTTTATCTTGTTAATTTAATATTTCTCAATTCAATTAATCAAGCAATTTACTTTACATGTTTAGTATTCTTAGGTTAATCATTACTCGCACTTCCCTATGGATTCGATACTCTTCTTAACCTTAATATTAAACGTGATTAGGCACTCTTTAATTAGTATGGAAGAAGTGGGATGGAAATCGGAGCCCCAAGAAAGAATTTTTGGATGAAATTCAGCCATTATAACTTCTTCTAATCATTCCAAATCATCCACATTCATCATCAAATCAAGATTCAAGACATGATGAAGACGTGAGTGGCTAAATCGTTAACGGTTGTTTTCGGGTGGATAGTTCTTGCCAAGTGAGACGGTTAGTTGTACTTAGGGTTTTATGTTGAACACTTTGTGATTAAATGTAATTGAAGGTTTTGATTAAGTTAAACAATTAGTTTATAATAAAGTTATTTGTTTATCATCAGTTTCCGATTTTCTTACATTGTTAGCTCATTGAGAAAAGTAGATAATTTGATATAGGTGAATTGGTAACTTTATGAATGAACGAATCTTAAAAGATTATTCCTTGGTTATCAATTCAATCAAAAGCGAAGATCTTGAGTCGTGTTTATGCAACCCTAAGTTACACTTAATGTCACACCCCAACCTTGACGGCGGAAACGTCGAGATGTGAGGGTTAAGATTGTTCACAACCACATAATGCTATAATTAAATGTATATATTTAAATTATAAGTTTCAAAAGGGAGTACAAACATAAGTATCAAACTTGAAATAAGTTCAAACATAAATCATAACATAACATAACATTTTTATTATTAAACTAGGTCCAAGTCCTAGTTTCATTGCAAGCTTCAAAAGTCCACTTTAAACTTGGGGATTTCCTGAAACATGATAAAACTAAAAAGGTCAACTATAAATAGTTGGTTAGTTTCCAAGGTTTCATACATAATATGATAAGATTACAAATAGCAATTCATGTCATAGGTCGTAAGCAAGTAAGGTTATAGAACACATATGTTACAACCAAACCTTGACTTGATTACAAGTATAAAAAGATTGGCTAAGTGTATTTGGTTCCCATGATGAACAAGCATACGTCATCAGGAGCCGGAAATACCTTGGCTTTAGCACCAAATAGGCTTGTCAGGCCCAAAGATCTAAGACGTCGCCAGGCTAGCAATAGTTAATGATTGCAAACAAAAATATGTATCTCATATAAACACTTACAAAACACAAATAACCATGACAAAAATATAAATTTGCAAGTTCTTACAAGTTTAAACGTTTACAAGTGTATGAGAATAAGTATCATGTTTCACCCCAAATTAGTGTGAAAATATAAAAAGGGGCAAGGAAAACTCACTTGGTCAAATAAATATATATCAGATGATTAATAAGAAATAGTAATCGTCGTTCCAACATAAAGTCTTCACAATACACCTAAGTATATAGATATTACAAGATTTAAGCTTAAACATAATGGGTTAACTAATTAATGAGTACTAGGGTTAAGTGGATTTTGAGGTTGTTAAATAATTATATTTAACAAATAGAAATCATTTATATTTCTAAAATATATATATATATTTATATTTTATACAAAATATGTGAAAAAGAAATAATTATAACATTTTGAAAGTTTCATAAAGTTTGAATAAATTTTTATAGCAAAAAGAATTAAGTACTATTAAACAATATTAAATTAAAAGAAACGTTTTGAAACAATAATAATTTTTAATTATTATTTGTAATCCATTTTATTATTCATGAACAATCTTTGTTAAAATGTTTTATTAAAAATAATTACTTAACTAAAAGAGAAATACATAAAATATATGGTGGCTTTTGAAAATATTTAAAGTTTATAAAAATAATTTTTATATATATTAAAAGTTTTTATAATTTAATTAAGGGTTAAAACCCTTAAAAAAATAACATGATGGTGCCCGGGTTCAAACCCGGGACCTCATGTGTGTGAATAAGTGACTTAACCAGTGAACCAGGCTCTCAGCCGCGGTATAAACTGGTTTTTAATTCTTAAAACAACCAACAACTATAAATCCCCAATTCCACATAAACCCTAGAATGTTTTGATCCAAATTGAAGATCAATTCGAGTTTGTTAGCCAAATTAATCATAGGGCTTTGATTCATTAAGAAAAACCGAGGGTGATTATGTGATTTACTCACTTGATTGAGATCGAATCGATGCCCTTTGGTGTAGAGCAGGTCGCGGCCAAGAATCGAATTCGATGGATATGCAAATGATGATGGAAACCAAATTGAACTCGTGGAAAGCTTCGAATAGTGTTCTTGATGCAAAACCCCCAATCAATTGGAGTTTAAAACACTCGGAAGGTGGCTCTCGTTTAGCTTGCAGGTTCGCGACGAAAGGGGTAATCGAACAAGGTGAATTCGTGGGTTTCAGGTGTAATTGGTAATTGCAACCGATTAGACTTAGATAAACGTTTGATTAGGTTTAGTTAATTGAGTTATAATTGAGTTTTAATGCTCGAACGTTGGATGATTATTTCTCGTCGGTTACTCGATCGATTAGCCTAGAAAACGGACTCTTAATTGCAGTTAAACGATGCACAACGGTTCGAATCATCCTCTAAAAAGGCTCGGGAGCGGTTTTGGGTCGAAACACAAGTGTTTTGGTCATCGCCGGACTTTGTCGGAGTACCCACCGGCGCTTCGCCGGATTTGCGGGGAGGGGATTAGAGTGGGGGGTTGGGTTTTGGAATATACATGTTTGGTCCCTATGGTTATAACATTTAACATTTACTGTACAAACTTTAATAGTAAAGTTTCTAAATTGACATTAAACCCCCCAAACTTTAATTACTTAAAGTTTTAAAACCTTAATAAGTTTAGTAACTACACAATTTCATTATTATTATTATTATTATTATTTTTATGATTATTATTACTATTGTTAATTATTATTAGTATAATTATTATTATTATTATTATTATTATTATTAACATTAAAATTTACAATTGTTATTATTATAACAATATCGTTATCATTATTATCAATGTTAAGCAAATTAATTTATTAACACCCAATTTAACTCAACATGCATAACAAGCCCTCAAAGTTTCATAAAAGACACAAATAGACCTTACAAGAACTTAACAAGGTTTTTAATTTAACGAAAAAATACAAGATGTTACAGTCTCCCCAACTTAAAAGAATTTCGTCCCGAAATTAAAAGAAATGAAACTATACAAATAAGAATGGGTATCTCTTCTTCATGTGCTCCTCACGTTCCCAAGTAAATTCAGCGCCACGTTTATTTTCCCAACGAACCTTGACGATTGGGGTTGTTGTGGTTCTAGTCTTCTTCATTATGCGGTCCATGATTTCAACAGGTTTCTCGACAAAATGTAATGACTCGTCAATCTGAATATCTTCCAACGGAACATACAGACTTTCGTCGGCCAAGCACTTTCTCAATTTGAGACGTGAAACACAGGATGAACTCCACTAAGGTCGGAAGGTAGTTCCAGTTTATAAGCCACTTTCCCAATCCTTTTCAGGATTTTGAAAGGTCCTACAAACCTGGAGCCAATTTGCCCTTCTTTCCAAAGCGAACAACACCTTTCCACGGTGAGACCTTTAGAAGAACCATCTCCCCAACTTGGAATTCCAATGGCTTACGTCGCTTGTCAGCATAACTCTTTTGACAACTTTTCGCCACTTCAAGGTTCTTGCGAATAATAGAAACTTTATCGGTCGTCTCTTGTATAAGTTCAGGACCAGTGATGAAGTTTTCACCAATGTCGGTCCAACAGATCGGTGAACGACATTTTCGACCATAAAGTGCTTCAAACGGTGCCATCTTGATACTCGATTGGTAACTATTGTTATATGAAAATTCCGCGAGCGGTAGATGCGTATCCCAATCGCCACCAAAGTCAAGAACACAGAGACGTAGCAAATCCTCCAAGGTTTGGATCGTTCGCTCGGTTTGACCATCAGTTTGGGGATGGTAAGCCGTGCTTAGATCTAATTGTGTACCCAAGAGTTCTTGCATAGACGACCAAAAATGTGAAGTGAAACGAGCATCTCTGTTGGACCAAAAGAACCAATGAGCCAAGATCAGAAAACCTCTAAGTCCCACATGGTATCACAACAACTGCTGAAAGCCTCATCAGCAGTTTGACAAGTGCTGAAGACTTCAACAGCTGAAGATCAAGTGCTGAAGACTTCAACAGCTGAAGAACTAAAGTGCTGAAGTACAACAGCTGAAGAACACAAGTGCTGAAGCTGAAAGACCAAAGTACTGAAGTACAACAGCTGAAGAGTTTACAAGTGCTGAAGATCAACAACTGATGTACAAAGTCTGAAGACAAAGATTGAAGACATCAGCTGATGATATCTACTAAAGTCATCAGCTGATGAAACACCTGAAGGTCAAAGTCTGAAGATCAAGTACTGAAGCCTCAGTAGTTTGTCACAACTGCTGAAGAGTACTTCTTCAGTAGTTGTGATATCAGTAGTTTTATATTTCTAGTTTCAGTAGTTTTATGTTTCAGTAGTTTTGTAAAACGACTGAAGAGCTTGTTCTTCAGTCGTTGTAGTTTCAGTAGTTTTATATTTTGTACTTAACACTCTGATATGTTCTCAGTAGTTGTGAACATTTCAGTAGTTTGTTAAGAGTTAGTTATTTTTGTATTAGATCTGCCAGCTGTCACTTTCCGTGATAACAGCAGTGATTGTTGCACTCTATATAAGGAGTGACAACCTATTGTAATATGGGATGAATGAATGGAATGAATGAATGATTTGATTAGAAACATTCCATATCTATAAACATTCCTTGAATCAGAATATATTCTCTCGCTATAACCGTATGTGCTCTTAATGCATACAAGCATCGACTTCTTGCTACAATTCGTCTAATTCCTGTTCGTATTCCGCTGCTTTGAACCCTAATACATCAAACTTGTGATCGCTGATCCTGTCAAATGGTATTAGAGCAGGTGCTATTCAAGATCTAAGTTTGATTGAATTAGCTTTTGTTTTTGCAAGAAACGGTTATAGAGATTGAATTTTCTGTATTTCTGGTCATTCATCCTGAGATCTTTTCTTGGTTCTCATTGAGTTTGTTGTGGTCTGTGTAAAAATTTTAAAAGCTTGAATTAAATTGTTTTTGAACTGAAAATGACCACTCCCTCCAATGATCCTCACAATACTGGTTCCTCAACCAAGCCACCAATGCTGGTTAGGAATGAGTATAACATATGGCAAAGACGAATGCTCCATCACCTGTCTATTAACAGCGCAGGTTGTTGGACATCAGTGGTACATGGTCCACACAAGCCTATGGTGAATAACCCGGAAACCAATCAAATGGTTCCGAAGAGGAGGGAGCAATACTCAGATGAGGATAAGAAGTTGCTTGAAATTGATGCAAAAGCCCATGGAATTCTGGCCATGGCACTGCCAAATGAAATCTATTCTGGGCTAATGCATCATGAAACTGCCCATGACCTCTGGAATGTCTTGAAAGAACAATTTGGAGGAACAGATGAGGTCTTGGCAAATAATAGAGAAATTCTTGCCCAACAATATGAGACATTCTCTCATAGAAAGGGTGAGACACTGACTCAACAATATGAGCGGTTCTCTTGTTTGATCTCTGAATTAAAAATGGTCAAACTTGAGTACACAAATATCCAGATGAATAACAGATTTCTCAGATCACTGCCTGAGAGATGGGACACATATACTATTGTCCTACGCTCCAGTGCAAGTTTGGACAAACTATCTCTCACCCAACTCCATGGGAAACTGCTCATGTTTGAGAGAGAGATAGAACAGAAGAGAAAGTTGTCTTCATCTGGAAAGCTCGCTGAAGACTTTGTACCAGGCAACACTGCCTTGGTGGGTCATGAGTCAAAATATGCTTCATCTGAATGCCAGTATGATGAGCATATTAATTTCTCTTCAAGCACTTCTGATTCTGCATTTGTGAGTATTGATGGTCAGTTTACTAGGTGTAATAATGACAATTTATGCTTCATTATGGATGATCTCAAGGGGATTGCTGATGATGACTTAGAAGAGATGGATATTTTGAGCCAAATGGCCCTAATAAATATCAGATCTCAGAAGTTCTATAAAAGAACTGGAAGAAAATTCCCAGGACTCTCTGGCAAAACCAAAGTTGGTTTTGACAAGAGCAAGTTGAGGTGTCACAAATGCCAAAGGCTTGGACACTTTGTAAGAGAGTGTAGATCAACTGGATCTAACTCCACTGCACCCTTTGTGACTTTTCCTGGCAATAGTCAACAACACAGAGGGCAACATCCTGTCACTTCTAGTCATCATCCTCAACAACAATCTCCGGCATATTTTGTTCCTCAGGGTCAAATGCCATATCCGTACCCTTGTCATTACATGCCACAGTCAAATCAAGTTCAAGTTCCTATGGCACCACAACCTCATGCACTACCAGAACCTCAGCCATCCCAATCTCATCAACAAACTCAACCTCAACAACACAGCTTCTTCACCCCAGGAGTTGTTGACTGGAGCAGTTTACCAGATGACATGTCTGGTCATGACCAACTGTTCTCAGGTGCTGGTCAACATGGTGGTGACAGTCCTTTTGGGAATCTAGCTCTTATGGCTTTGGAGTCTGCTGATACTTCACTTTCTAATGCCTCTACACCTCAGGTATCACAGGTATCCTCTGAGGCAAAAGCCAAATTATGTTCTGAACTATGCATAGCAGCATTTGCTTCCATTAGAGAAGCAAATGTAGCTCTATCTAATAAGAACATTGAGCTAGAACAATAATTTCCAAAAACAAAGCTGAGTTTGAGTCTGTGCTTAAAGATAAAAATGATGAGATTTATAAACTGAATTGCCAAATAATTGATGATAAGGCTAGAGAAGAGGTACTTCTAGAGAAGTACAAAGATCTCAAAGAAACCCTTGCAGTTACCCAGGTAGAGTGTGATAGATGGGTACAATCATGCAAAGGTTTTGAAATGCTTCTTAGTAAGCAATCTGCTTCCAATGTGAAGTTTGGAATTGGTTACAATCACACTGCTCCACCTACAGATTTTACCCCAAGAGCAAGGTGGAATCTGATGGTGAGAGTGATAACCAATCCATCACATCATGTGATATACCTTCTGATACAGCACAATCAGAAGTAGCAGTCAGCATCAAGCCCTCTTTGAACCTATCAGCTGATGTTGATGGTTCAAATGCTAACACTCACATGATTAATGAGTTGATCAACTCAGGAGTTAATCCTGAAGGTCCTGAAAGGACTAGAGAGCAGGATTTACACCTGAAGTTCAAACTTCAACTGCTGTTAGTACCGAAGAGAAGAAAACTGCCAGTAGAAAGAGTTTGAAGCCTACTAAAGAGGCAGTTAAGAAAGCAAACAATGCTTCCAAAGCCAAAGGAAGGGGTTAAACAGGTGACAGCTGAGGGTGCTCAGAAGAAGAAGGTGCAACATAGGAACTTATCAAACTCCACTGGCAATGTGTCTGATGAGCTGAGAGCTTTATCACAAAATCAGACACAGCTGGTTATGATGGTTCAACATCTGTTGGGTAGAGTTAACCAACTAGATGCTCCTATGTTGAAACCACAGAAAAGGAGGTCCAAGCCAAAGGACTCCTCTTCTACACCATCTTCTTCCTCTCAGGCTGTTGTTTCAGATAAACCTGTTAGTTTACCATCTATTGATGAGACCAGGCCCAAAACCAAAAAGGTTTGGGTCTCTAAAACTAACTGATTGTTTATTTTTGCAGGGTTCTTCAACATGCCAAAGTAGCATCTGGTATGTAGATAGTGGGGGATCTATGCACATGACTGGGAACAGCTCTCTTCTTCATGACTACTCTCAAGGAAAGAAGGGATTTGTTTCTTTTGGCAATGATGCTAAGGGTTACATCATTGGTAAGGGCTTTGTCTCCAATGGAGAAATCAAATTTGATGATGTTAATCATGTGGAAAATCTCAAGTACAATCTCTTGAGTGTCAGTCAAATGTGTGATAAAGGCCATGTTGCTCTTTTCACCAGTCAAAACTGTAGGATTCTGTCATCCAAAGTTTTGCACTTAATTGACAAGGTGTTGGATGATCACACTCTCCTGAGAGCCAACAGGACAGGAAGAGTGTATGCCTTAGATCTTTCCAAGAAAATAGATCTCAAAGGTAATCCTTGCCTATTTTCCAAAGCCTCCTCTCAAGAATCTAAACTGTGGCACAGAAGGCTTGGTCATGTTAATCTCAAAAACATGAATCAGCTTACCCACAATAGTTTAGTCAGAGGCTTACCAATAAAGGAGTTTCACTGTGATGAAACCTGCACTGCTTGTTTAAAAGGAAAACAGCACAAAGTCTCATTCCCTCCTATTGAAGTGCCTAAGTCCACTGCCTGCTTGCAATTACTGCATATGGATCTATTTGGTCCTGTGAGAGTAATGAGCATGGCAAAGAAGAAATACTGTCTGGTAATTATGGATGATTACTCCAGATTTGTATGGACTTTCTTTCTACATTCAAGAATGAGGCTGCTCAGAAGATTATTCACTTTGTGTTGTATATTGAGAAGCAGTATTCCCTTCCAGTCAAGTGTATTAGAAGTGACAATGGAACTGAATTCAGAAATCATACACTTGATGACTTCTATCTTTCAAAGGGAATCAAAAGGCAGTTTAGCATTCCAAGGACTCTAGAACAAAATGGAGTAGTGGAGAGAAAGAACAGGACCCTCATTGAAGCTGCAAGGTCCATGCTGGCTGACTCAGGTTTGCCACTGACCTTTTGGGCTGAAGCTGTCAACACAGCTTGCTATGTGCAAAATAGAGTTTTAGTAAATCAGAGGCTGATGAAGACTCCATATGAAGTTCTCCATCACTTGGCTCCTCTGATTTCATTTTTCAAAGCATTTGGGTGTCCCTGTTTTATTCTCAACACAAAGGATCAACTCCATAAATTTGATCCTAAGGTGGATGCAGGGTATTTTGTTGGTTATTCATCTACTTGCAAGGCATACAGAGTCTACAACTGCAGAAAAAAGATGGTTGAAGAAACTCTACATGTTAAGTTCAATGAATCTCCAAAGGACAAGATTCCACAAAGCCCTGTGGAGTTATTTGATTTGGACATACTGCAATATGTTCCTTATCAAACTCCTGCTGTTGCTCCTGACAACAGTTCACCACCTGGTGGTACTGCTGATGATGATGATGATTGCAGTACTCACCTCTTCAGGTTTAGTGATCAGCTGCCTGATTCAGCTAGACCTGATGTTCCTGTAGCTCCAGTAGCACCATCCACAACAAATGCTGATGAGATCTCTTCGAATTCAACTTCCTTTGAATTACCATCCACTGATTGGTTTCAAGGAAATGATTCACCATCACCATCTGTTACTGCTGAGCCTGCTACAAACACTTGCACAGATCTCATTGTGTATCAAGATCTGAAGAATCACCCTATGTCTCAAATCATTGGTGATATCACTGCTGGAGTATCAACAAGAAGTCAATTGTCAAATTTCTGCTTCAATGCTCTCTTCATCAGTCAGCAAGAGCCAAAGAATTATCACATTGCTTTAAAGGACAATGGATGGGTTGATGCCATGCAGCTTGAGCTTCTTCAGTTCAAGAAACAACAAGTGTGGGAACTGGTTCCTCTACCTCCAGATTTCAGGCTGCACCTAAAGAGTCTCATCTGATTGCAGTCAAGAGGATCTTTAGATGTCTGCAAGGCACTCCATCTCTAGGTTTATGGTATTCTACTGGACATTCTGGTAAATTAGTTGCTTTTTCTGACAGTGACTATGCAGGGTGTAAGTTGACCAGGAAATCAACTTCTGGTGGATGTCAATTCCTAGGCAACTGCTTGATTTCTTGGCAGAGCAAGAAACAGACCTCAGTTGCTACATCAACTGCTGAAGCAGAGTACATTGCTGCTGCAAGTTGTACATCTCAGGTACTCTGGCTTCAAAACCAACTTTTGGATTATGGCATTATAGAGACTAAGACTCCATTGTTAATGGATAGTGCTTCAGCTCTTTGCATTGTCAAAAATCCAGTCCAGCACTCTAGGACCAAACATATAGAGATCAGACATCATTTTATAAGGGATTGTTTTAAAAAAGGTCTGATTGATCCTAAGTTTGTGCCTAGTGCTGACGAGCTTGCAGACATCTTTACTAAGCCTTTGGATAGTTCAACTTTCCAAAACCTGGTGTTAAGGCTTGGTATGCTGCAGCTAGAATAAGTGACAACTACTGATGATCTTAGTAATAAGTACTGATGATCATTAGTAACTATGTCACATATAAGTGCTGATGAGCTCGTTTACCCTCAGCAGTTTTATAACTACTGAAGGGTAAATGTCTCACAAGTACTGAAGTACTTCATCTGTTCTAAACTATTGATGTAGTTACAACTACTGATGCAGCTACAACTACTGCAATCAGTAAAAACAGATAAGTACTGATGTCCTATGAAACAACTGAAATCAGCCAAAAAGGCTGATGAATGTGTTGAGGACAGTATGAAACAGCTGAAAAGCTAAGAATTGACGAAAACAGCTGAAGAGAACTTTCTCTTCAGTCGTTTGTACAACTGCTGTTTCATTCTAAACAACTGAAGCAAAACCATGTCTTCAGTAGTTTTATAACTACTGATGACTAATACCAAGTCTTCAGTTGTTTACAACAGCTGATGACAAAACCACTGTCTTCAGTAGTTTCATAACTACTGATGCCAAACACCATGTCTTCAGTTGTTTCATCATCTGAAGTCAAAACCACGGTCTTCAGTAGTTTTCTAACTTCTGATGCCTAACACCACGACTTCAGCTGTTTCAACGTCTGAAAGGATAATACCATGTCAACGGTCGTTTAAAACTACTGATGACTAACACCACATCCTTCAGTCGTTTTCTTACCCGTACCCTATAAATATCCCTAACCTAAGCTCTCAATGCTTCATCTTCTTCAAACCTAACGTTCCTCTCCAAAACTTCCCTCTTCTCAATGGCGTCCATGCAAATTAAACCGCGACACAATTGTGTTGCCTACCTCACTAAATCGCCTATCTGGACTAAGTTCGATACTGCTATCGATCTTATGGTTCAGTCCCAATACCATACGGCATTTCTTCTGAATCCCATACTACATGCCGAATCCCTTCAACAATTTTGGATGAACGTTACTATTACCACTGGGGAGAACAACACACCATCTCTCCAGTCGGTCATAAACAACAAAGAAGTAGTCATCACTCCTGCAATAATCCGCAAAATTCTTCATCTGAATGATGCTAGTTCTCCTGCTGGATATCCGAAGGGCACCACAGATCTATCCTTTGCCCAACATGGATATCAAGGCGATCTCAGTGCCTCCACTATCTTGAAGAAACACTTTAATGACGCTGAGCGCCTAATCTTTCACATGGTGAATGTATGTTTGGCCCCTAAGACGTCGTCTTGGGATCAAATGTCGACAAAATGGCAGCAGGTAATGTATTCTATTCTTGAGCAACAACCATTAAACTTTTCAAAAATAATATTTTCGGAGCTCAAGGACATGGCTCAAAAACTAACTGCCAACCGTTGGATACTATATCCACGGTTCATAATGGCCATCATTACAAACCAGCTTAATGCTGAGGGACTTGTTGGCTTGGGAGTCCCTGCTACGGCTGTTTAGCCGGAAGTATACTCCCGGCACAACTCTGACCAGACACTCAAAATGGCTGCCAAGCTGCGAAAACCCACGCAGCTGGAACCCACAGCCACCACCTCCAAATCAAAAGTCTCCACCAAACCCACCAAAAAGAAACCCAAAACGGCTACTCAGGGAATTGAGTCCCCTGAGGATGCCCCTGCAACACAAACGCAGGATATATCCACTAGTCCAAACCCCCTAGTGGATACAATGACTCTTCCAGCCATAGCCGCTCAGGCTTCCTCTCAACAGGAGCCTGCAGCAACCACACAAGGGGTACCTACATATCTGGGATCTTCCTCACTTGAGGGGATTGCCATTGAAGAGCACCAACCTCCCCAGGTGCACACTGCTTCTATCCCTTCACCCCAAACAACCGCCCCTCACAGCCCAACTTTAATAGTTGCACAAGTGCTGACTCAACTGCACTCCTCACCCCCTCCCCAGAAACCCCTTACTACTGGGAATACCTCTACAATTGAGGGGGAGGAACACAGTGCACTTGAGAACCCACGGCACAGGGGTTTACCACTTCTATCTCCTTGTGTAGACAAGGAGCTTAGAATATCTAGTGAGGCTGCCACCTCCTCTGACTCAGCACATGATCAGAATGAGGCTGGTAAAATTGCTAAGACCTCACTAGAGGCAACAGCCGATGATGGACACTGTCCTGAGGCTGGAAGTCCCCAGTACCAAGCACAAGGGGCACATGCACCAACTGGTCTACACCCAGTGCATGTAAATCCTGCACTAAGCAGGAGGTCAGATGATTCAGTTTCGGCTGATGATGACCTGGGCTTTTTCTATGATGTTCTTGCCCAGAACACAATCCTTGAAGAGAAAGTCAGTAGGCTGCAAAACCTACTTGACCAACTCTCCCAAGGAGAAAGACCATCTGCCTTTACCCACCCACAGATGGCACCTTCACTTGAAGGTTCCCCAAACACTGAGCCACTCAAAACTCAACCACCTGCCTCTGCTTCAGGCCCTACTTCTTAGGAACAGAACCCTCCTGAGCAAATAGGTGCTGCACTTCAAAATTCCCTCCCTCTCATCACACCCATAATCACTGATATTGTGACTCAAGCCATTGATGAGAGGCTTTCCTCAACCTTACAACCTTTGATTGATGCTGTTGTACAAAAGACTCTTTCTGCGGTACAAACCCATTCCTCCAATGCACCCAAAAAGGGGGAGAGTACTGTAGTGAAAGAAAAGAAGAGGAAAAGAACAGAGGAAAAGAAGGAAGAGAAGCAAGCCCAAGAGGAGGAGAAAGAAAAGCAACCTCTGCTCACTTACAAGCGAAAGAGAAGTGCTGATAATCACACTGCTGAAGACAAATCCTTGGAGGAGCTGGTAAAAGAAGCTGACACTACACACAGCCGATCCATGGATAAAATAATTGAACAACTCTTCAGGCAGGGGTTTGACACAGCCACACTGGATAGTGAGATCAGAAGGCTAGAAGTCCAAGAGATTCAGACCCGATGGGCTGGGTATGATGCTATGGAAAAAGAGAGATTGGAAATAATGATCCGCTTCATTGCAAAATACTTAGGAAGATCGTTAGTGGAGATTCGCGCATGGACCAGGGACAACATTCTGGCTATAGCCACCAGAATCTGTCTGTCTGAGCAATTCAACAAAGGGATTATTGTGGAAGCCCTTGATGAGGCTGGGGCTGGTAAAAGGTTAGAGATGGCTAAACTCACAAAGGCGAAACTAACTACAAAGATGTTGGATCAACCTTCCCTTCCACCCACTCAAACAGAGCCTATCCCTCAAATCTCCCAACCAATCTCTAAGCCAAAATCCAAACATCCTCATTCTTCAAAACCAATTCCTTCACCAACCCAACCATCATCCAGTGATGTACCCAGAAGGAGGAGAAGGGTGCTGAGGATGGAAGAAGAAGAAGAAGAGGAGGATGAAGATGACAGTCTGCCACTCTCTGCTGTTCTGAAGCTACCAAAACCCCGAAGTCAACCCATGATCACACCTGACTCTCAAAGGGAAATGGTCAGAGTCAAGATAGAAGAAGAATAACAGCAGAAACAGCATGATGAGAAACTGTTGAAGATGGTTGACAAGGAATTTCCTCAGTCATCATCCATTCAAGCCATGAAAGGGCATGCTCAAAGGCTGTACACTCTCAGGCACACCTTTCAGTATCAGAAGGAGAGAGTGAGAGTATGGCCAGACCCCAGGGTGAGTTCTAGAATCCATAAAAGAACTATTCCACATAGATACAATGGCCAGGTACGAAAAACAATAGATTCTACCATCATGTTGGCCGTTGTAGTCTCACCTTGGGAAATCATTGATGAATTCAAGAAAGCTCACCAAGCAAAGAAGACCCCTCAAGCTTTACTAGAAAATAGATGATAAAGAAGGGGTTGCTATATAAAAAGCTTGAAGACATCCAGAAGAATGAGCTCCAGTTACTCCTTGAAGGCAACCATCCGGATGAATTTGTATATAGGGAGGTAACTACGGTGGAGCTGAAAAATGGCAGGACCATGAAGTACTTATCAGAGTACTATGGTCCAGAGTTCTTCTTTGAAGGAGGAGTAGAAGAACTCTCTCAGGAGGAACAAGTTGTTCTCCTTGAGGCCTATGTCCGAGAGTCATACAGACTCATTATGGGGAAGTAAATCTCATGAATGGGATAACAACTCTGTGTCCAGTTCCCCAAAACAGAGTTCCCATTCATACTCTGCCAAACAAATATCTGAGATTTCTTCCCAGGCCGGAGCTTACATGGGTCATCTTCTCTACTGATCAAGAAGGAAAAAGACCAACACTTTGCCAACAATAAGTGGGATTATGAATAATTTAGAGGTTTTGGCTGCATTGGTTCAGGGGGAGTTTGTTGGACCAAAAGAACCAATGAGCCAAGATCAGAAAACCTCTAAGTCCCACATGGTATCACAACAACTGCTGAAAGCCTCATCAATAGTTTGACAAGTGCTGAAGACTTCAACAGCTGAAGATCAAGTGCTGAAGACTTCAACAGCTAAAGAACTAAAGTGCTGAAGTACAACAGCTGAAGAACACAAGTGCTGAAGCTAAAAGACCAAAGTACTGAAGTACAACAGCTGAAGAGTTTACAAATGCTGAAGATCAACAACTGATGTACAAAGTCTGAAGACAAAGACTGAAGACATCAGCTGATGATATCTACTGAAGTCATCAGCTGATGAAACACCTGAAGGTCAAAGTCTGAAGATCAAGTACTGAAGCCTCAGTAGTTTGTCACAACTGCTGAAGAGTACTTCTTCAGTAGTTGTGATATCAGTAGTTTTATATTTCTAGTTTCAGTAGTTTTATGTTTCAGTAGTTTTGTAAAACGACTGAAGAGCTTGTTCTTCAGTCGTTGTAGTTTCAGTAGTTTTATATTTTGTACTTAACACTCTGATATGTTCTCAGTAGTTGTGAACATTTCAGTAGTTTGTTAAGAGTTAGTTATTTTTGTATTAGATCTGCCAGCTGTCACTTTCCGTGATAACAGCAGTGATTGTTGCACTCTATATAAGGAGTGACAACCTATTGTAATATGGGATGAATGAATGGAATGAATGAATGATTTGATTAGAAACATTCCATATCTATAAACATTCCTTGAATCAGAAATATATTCTCTCGCTATAACCGTATGTGCTCTTAATGCATACAAGCATCGACTTCTTGCTACAATTCGTCTAATTCCTGTTCGTATTCCGCTGCTTTGAACCCTAATACATCAAACTTGTGATCGCTGATCCTGTCAATCTCGGTCAGATATGATGTGCAGAGGTACCCCATGACGACTTACAATCTCATCAACGTATATACGAGCTAACTTTGATGTCTTGTAAGTGTCACGTATGGGTATAAAATGTGCCGACTTGGTCAATCGGTCAATGATCACCCATATGCTATCATGTCCTCGAGAGGTTCGGGGTAGCTTTGTTATGAAGTCCATGGATATGTGTTCCCATTTCCACATAAGAATCTCGGGTTGCTCAAGTAATCCACTTGGATGTTGATGTTCGGCTTTAACCTTCGTACATGTGAGGCACTTAGCTACATAAGTCGCTATGTCTTTCTTCATTCCCGGCCACCAATATTGACCACGTAGGTCCATGTACATCTTATCGGAACCAGGATGAATAGAATAACGAGTTTGATGAGCTTCGTTCATAATAAAGGTACGAATGTTATCGCGATTTGGAATCCAAATGCGATTGGCGAAGTACATCAACCCATTGGGTTTCGTTTCCAATTGGGTTAGAAGATTATGCTCCAACTCATCCTTCATTCTTCCTTCTCGTTGAACCATTTGTTGAGCCTCCAGAATGCTAGACTCGATATCACTATCTATTCTCAGGTTTTGTAGTAGTACGGTGGTCTCGTTGACATCTAGTCGGATCTCAGTATCGAACTCACCCAAAGTGTCAAACCATTGACGTCGATCGCGAATTTCTTAGAATGAGATCATCTTGTTGTGAATCTTTCGGCTTAGTGCATCGGCTACAACGTTTGCTTTACCAGGATGGTAACGAATGTCACAATCATATTCACTAATCAACTCCACCCAACGACGTTGTCTCATGTTGAGATCTTTTTGATTGAAAACATGTTGAAGGCTTTTGTGATCGGTGTAGACTATACATTGCGTACCATACAGGTAGTGCCTCCAAATCTTCAAAGCAAATACAACAGCACCAAGCTCGAGATCATGAGTTGTGTAATTCACCTCGTGAACCTTCAATTGCCTCGATGCGTAAGCTATGACCTTCCCTCGTTGCATAAGAACACAACCAAGGCCTTGTTTAGATGCATCACAATACACGGTGAAATCGTCGTTTCCATCGGGTAGGGTCAAGATAGGAGCATTGCATAACTTATGCTTTAACGCTTCAAAAGCTTCTTCTTGCTCGGAACCCCACTCGAATGGTTTATTCTTTTGTGTCAAAGTAGTGAGCGGTTTCGTGATCCTCGAGAAATTGGCAATGAATCGCCGATAATAACCAGCAAGACGAAGAAAATAACGAACTTCGGTAGGAGTTGTAGGAACACACCAATTCTTCACAGCTTCCACCTTTGCAGGATCAACGTGAATTCCTTGGCTATTCACCACGTGTCCTAGAAATTGAACTTCCTCGAGCCAGAAGTCACACTTCGAGAACTTTGCGTACAATTTCTCTTTCTTTAACAACTCAAGAACCAATCTCAAATGCAGTTCATGATCGGTGTTGGACTTGGAATAGATAAGTATGTCATCAATGAAGACGATCACAAACTTGTCTAGATAAGGCTTGCATACTCGGTTCATGAGATCCATGAAGACAGCAGGAGCATTGGTTAAACCAAAAGGCATCACCATAAACTCGTAGTGTCCATAACGAGTACGGAAAGCGGTCTTTGGGATATCTTCATCATGGACTCGCAATTGATGATAGCCAGAACGTAAATCGATCTTCGAGAAAATAGCAGCTCTTGGTCAAACAAATCATCAATACGAGGAAGAGGATAACGGTTCTTGATAGTAAGCTTGTTAAGTTCACGATAATCGATGCACATACGAAACGATCCATCTTTCTTCTTCACGAAAAGAATAGGTGCACCCCAAGGTGAAGAACTAGGACGGATGAAGCCCTTCTCGGATAGCTCTTGAAGTTGACTAGAGAGTTCTTGCATTTCAGATGGTGCAAGCCGATATGGTGACTTAGCCACGGGGTTTGCTCCCGGTATCAAGTCGATTTTAAACTCAAATTCACGCACGGGAGGTAAACCACTAAGGTCATCGGGAAATAGTTCAGGAAAGTCTCGTACGATAGGGTCATCCTTAAGTTCTTTCCCTTTGACTTTCGTGTTGACCACATAAGCCAAGAAAGCCATATACTTCTTGCTTAAGCATTTTCGGGCTTGAGTGCAAGACATGAGTTTAAGTCCTTTGGAATATTTTTCACCGAACACCTTCAAAGTATCACCAGCAGGTAACGGTATACGGATACACTTCTCGAAACATATGATCTCGGCATGGTGTTTGGCTAACCAATCCATACCAATGATGACGTCGAAGCTTCCAAGTTTCATAGGGATAAGATCGATAAGAAAATCATGCGTGTCAAGACTTAAGATGCAATCACGAATGATGACGTCAACGGTGATCGGTTCTCCATCGGCAACTTCAATAGTAAGAGGTCTTTCTATTTCCATATTTGGCTTAGCAAGTATGGGTTCAAACTCTAATGAAACAAAACTTTTATTGGCTCTAGAAACAAATAAGACATAGGCATAAGTTTTGTTAATAAGGAACATACCTGGTCAATTTTTTTAAGATATTTAACGATTTAGGTAAAGTATGAAGGGCAACGGATCACAAAAGTTAAAGGTGAGTTGACATACCATTCACCACATCGTTGTTTTCTTGTGCTTGGTTAGCGTTGATGTTGAAAGCACGTCCTCGATCTTGTGGAAAATTACCCACAAGACGAGGGCATTGTGGACGAAAATGACCAGGTTCCCCATAGTTGTAGCAAACACGGTTTGTGACCACGGCGGCATTGTTAGGTGCACGGTGGCAAGTCGCCACTAAATGACCATATTTACCGCATAAGGTGCAGATGCGGCATGGTTGATTCCCCGGATGATGATACCTACACGTGTTACCTACACGTGTTGCACATAGGCTGAGGACCAGCATAAGCCCTAGCCCCAGGCACTTGTGCCACAGGTGTAGCCGCAGATTTGAGTTGTCTTTGGGGTTGTTTAGGTGCAGCCACAGCATAGTTACGCGCCGATGTGAACTTGCGCTTCTTGTTGTTGTTGTTGTTGTTGGACGGTTCAGCTTTGGTCTCCTTAACGGCCTCGGTAGCCGTCCTTTCCACCTTTTTGGCACCCTTCACAGACATGGTGCCCGCTCGTATGTGGTTCTCGGTGAGTTGAGCGGTGATAGTAATGGCTTCTTCCAAGGTTGTGGGTCGGCTACCTACCACAACATCTTGAATTTGGGGTAGTACACCCTTAATGAACTTCTCGATGTTGCGGGGGACAGTGTCGACCATATGAGGCAGCAGTATACTCAACTCATGATGCCTAGTTGAGTAGGCCAAATGATCGCCATCGTTTTGCTTTAAATTCCAAAATTCTTCCTCCAACTTCTGTAGTTCGCTTCTCAGGCAGAACTTCGTGATAGCGATGTTCTTGAACTCCTCCCAAGTAAGTGCCAGAATAGCATCGGGCCCACGATTTCTTTTCTCGCTATTCCACCAGGTGAGAGCCCATTGTTGAAACATGCTAGTGGCATAACGAACTTTGAGTGCCTCCGGACACTCACAGTTGACGAAAGTGTTCTCCATGCTCTCGAACCACTCAAGAAGTCCAGTGGCTCCTTCCTTACCACTAAAACTAGTGGCTTTACATGAGCTAAAGTGCTTGAACGTGCAAGTTTGGTTGTTGCACCCTTGGTTAGCACTATTTTCCCCATGACTATTGTTGCTAGAGTTGGTCATTAAGGTGCTATTGAGTTCAGCAACCATGGTCGGGATGACAGCAGCCATTTGTCGAGCAATCATGGCGGCTAGCTTACGATCGGAACTTCCACGCTTTCCATGATGACGAGACATGCTGGAATATACAAGATGAGTTAGATATGAGAATTGGAATAACAAGGATTATAGTTCAACAAGGATAAGGCAAAAGTTGCAAGGCACATGGAGTGGTTCCATTTGGTAACGCATTACCATTTGGAAACGTTGACACGTCAAGGTAAGTTGACCCACTCGCCTTAGAAATTTGTGTATGTTGACCATAGTTTATCACTCATCCCAAAAGTCCCCAGGTAAGCATAACTAGTCCCGTAGGATTTATGCGATATGCTTGCCTTAGCCCGAGGGCCTTTTGCCAGGAAATCCAGAATACAGGTGTCATGTGTCACACAAATTTCTTAGGTTCATGAAATCAAAACCATGATGAGATTTACAGAGATTAGACATAAGTCTAAAGATTCAAATCATAAGCATAAGCATAAGTTCCCACGTGTTGACGAGAATAAGATTAAGAAGTTTCATTTGTCGGGGAGAGTCAAAGTGTCAAAGTTAAGTTTAGGGAGACAAATAACAAAGTTTAAACAATTACAAGGCAAACCTATGCTAAGGCATCAAGTTGCACATAAGTAAGGTATAGCATTATGTAGCATGTAACAATATATATATTTCCAAGAATATAAATGTTATCCTAAGAGGTTCATGCATAAGCTATAGTCTAGGTCACCATTTCTAATAACCTAAATCCCTATAGTTATGGGCTCTGATACCAATCTGTCACACCCTAACCTTGACGGCGGAAACGTCGAGATGTGAGGGTTAAGATTGTTCACAACCACATAATGCTATAATTAAATGTATATATTTAAATTATAAGTTTCAAAAGGGAGTACAAACATAAGTATCAAACTTGAAATAAGTTCAAACATAAATCATAACATAACATAACATTTTTATTATTAAACTAGGTCCAAGTCCTAGTTTCATTGCAAGCTTTAAAAGTCCACTTTAAACTTGGGGATTTCCTGAAACATGATAAAAATAAAAAGGTCAACTATAAATAGTTAGTGAGTTTTCAAGGTTTCGTACATAATATGATAAGATTACAAATAGCAATTCATGTCATAGGTCATAAGCAAGTAAGGTTATAGAACACATATCGTTACAACCAAACCTCACTTGATTACAAGTATAAAAAGATTGGCTAAGTGTATTTGGTTCCCATGATGAACAAGCATACGTCATCAGGAGCCGGAAATACCTCGGCTTTAGCACCAAATAGGCTTGTCAGGCCCAAAGATCTAAGACGTCGCCAGGCTAGCAATAGTTAATAATTGCAAACAAAAATATGTATCTCATATAAACACTTACAAAACACAAATAACCATGACAAAAATATGAATTTGCAAGTGCTTACAAGTTTAAACGTTTACAAGTGTATGAGAATAAGTATCATGTTTCACCCCAAATTAGTGTGAAAATATAAAAAGGGGCAAGGAAAACTCACTTGGTCAAATAAATATATATCAGATGATTAATAAGAAATAGTAATCGTCGTTCCAACGTAAAGTCTTCACAATACACCTAAGTATATAGATATTACAAGATTTAAGCTTAACATAATGGGTTAACTAATTAATGAGTACTAGGGTTAAGTGGATTTTGAGGTTTCTTAAATAATTATATTTAACAAATGAAAATCATTTATATTTTCTAAAAAATATATATATATTTATATTTTATACAAAATATGTGAAAAAGAAATAATTATAACATTTTGAAAGTTTCATAAAGTTTGAATAAATTTTTATAGCAAAAAAAATTAAGTACTATTAAACAATATTAAATTAAAAGAAACATTTTGAAACAATAATAATTTTTAATTATTATTTGTAATCCATTTTATTATTCATGAACAATCTTTGTTAAAAAAATTTATTAAAAATAATTACTTAAACTAAAAGAGAAATACAGAAAATATATGGTGGCTTTTGAAAATATTTAAAGTTTATAAAAATAATTTTTATATATATTAAGAAGTTTTTATAATTTAATTAAGGGTTAAAACCCTTCAAAAAAATAACATGATGGTGCCCGGGTTCAAACCCGGGACCTCATGTGTGTGAATAAGTGACTTAACCAGTGAACCAGGCTCTCAGCCGCGGTATAAACTGGTTTTTAATTCTTAAAACAACCAACAACTATAAATCCCCAATTCCACATAAACCCTAGAATGTGTTGATCCAAATTGAAGATCAATTCGAGTTTGTTAGCCAAATTAATCATAGGGCTTTGATTCATTAAGAAAAACCAAGGGTGATTATGTGATTTACTCACTTGATTGAGATCGAATCGATGCCCTTTGGTGTAGAGCAGGTCGCGGCCAAGAATCGAATTCGATGGATATGCAAATGATGATGGAAACCAAATTGAACTCGTGGAAAGCTTTGAATAGTGTTCTTGATGCAAAACCCCCAATCAATTGGAGTTTAAAACACTCGGAAGGTGGCTCTCGTTTAGCTTGCAGGTTCGCGACGAAAGGGGTAATCGAACAAGGTGAATTCGTGGGTTTCAGGTGTAATTGGTAATTGCAACCGATTAGACTTAGATAAATGTTTGATTAGGTTTAGTTAATTGAGTTATAATTGAGTTTTAATGCTCAAACGTTGGATGATTATTTCTCGTCGGTTACTCGATCGATTAGCCTAGAAAACGGACACTTAATTGCAGTTAAACGATGCACAACGGTTCGAATCATCCTCTAAAAAGGCTCGGGAGCGGTTTTGGGTCGAAACACAAGTGCTTTGGTCATCGCCGGACTTTGCCGGAGTACCCACCGGCGCTTCGCCGGATTTGCGGGGAGGGGATTAGAGTGGGGGGTTGGGTTTTGGAATATACATGTTTGGTCCCTATGGTTATAACATTTAACATTTAATGTATAAACTTTAATAGTAAAGTTTCTAAATTGACATTAAACCCCCCCCCAAACTTTAATTACTTAAAGTTTTAAAACCTTAATAAGTTTAGTAACTACACAATTCATTATTATTATTATTATTATTATTATTATTATTATTATATTATTATTATTATTTTTATGATTATTATTACTATTGTTAATTATTATTAGTATAATTATTATTAACATTAAAATTTACAATTGTTATTATTATAACAATATCGTTATCATTATTATCAATGTTAAGCAAATTAATTTATTAACACCCAATTTAACTCAACATGCATAACAAGCCCTCAAAGTTTCATAAAAGACACAAATAGACCTTACAAGAACTTAACAAGGTTTTTAATTTAACGAAAAAATACCAGATGTTACACTTAATAACCGTTGATCTTGTAGGAATAGAAACTCGAAAGTGATTTTTTCTTATTGATTATTAAATTCATTGCAAAGTTGATTGCTTTTTACACTTATGTTAGTAAATTAATCCAAAGTTTCAATATTTATTGTCAAAGTTTGTGTCTTTTAGTTAATCGAGCCGTATTAATTAAACACTTTCCACATATTCCCTGTGAAGACGACCTTACTTACCCTTATGCAATAAAGGTAGCTACGACTGATATATTAATTTGTTTTTGATCGAGTCTCGACAACGGGATCAAAATTGCGCCATTACTAGGGAATTAGTGCGCAAAGGTGAGTTTAGAGGATATTGGTAAACTTATCCGGAGGAGAGCCGATAACAATTCTATAGACATGCTAAGGACAGGAAAGAAGGTGTGGACCCGACATGTTAACTACCATGGATACCCTAGAAACTCAATGGGAAAATGTGCATTTAAAATGTCAACCATTGATTCAAGAGACATGGAGACTATGAAAAAGAAAATTGAGATTTGGTATGTCTATTATCGAGCATTTGTTGGTAATGTGGTAGGAAAATGTTCAATAAGACCACCTTAGTGGTCTCAGGTAAGGTCTGCCTGAAAACCTAAAACTTAACGCTTGCGGGAGGCAACCCAAAAACTTTGTGGGTGTCTTCATTAGAAACCCTCACGATACTACAACTCGTCTACTCGGGTCTACTGAGGGGTTCAAAGGCTTATTGCATATGCTAAATTCAACCATGATTCCTACAAAAGTGAGTTTTACATTTTTTATTAGTTATTTTCCTTTGTTTTGTTTTTTAGCTAGTTCAATCATGCATAAGACGCAAGCACTTAAGTATGGGGAGGCGCAAATCCCTTACTATAAGTTCTCACTAATGATCAGGTCTATGTACTCCTTCCTTATCTTTCTTATTAATCATTATCATGTTTATTCATGTTGTAAAACCATAAATTAGGGACAATGTATCCTAAATGTGAAGATAAGGGAAAGAATTGAAAGAAAACTTTGAACCTTTTTGAAAAATTGAGCAACTCTGAAAAACTTGTCGAAGTAAACTTAAGTGTACATGAAACTCAAACTTTTGCACACATGGTTAATTGTTACTGTTTGTGCACTTATGGATCCCTTGGCATGTTTGTTTTGAAATTTGAGTAATGCATGATAATATGAATTTTCATAAAACTAGGTGAAAGTCCGGTGTAACAAACCGATTGTAGATAACATACATGCTACATATTTTATTACCTCTTTCCATAGTTTCTGTGATAATTGAGCCTAATTGAGAACTCATAGTATACTATGATTTACCTTACTTCTTTGCATAAAGAGGGATCCACGGTGTGCATTCGAGTTAAAACTCGTGTAATTGATACATATCAAGATCATAGACCAATGTGTGCATAAATATGATAGACTCATTAGGATTAAGCCATTTGTTTAAACCCTTCTTTTCAATTTCATATTAACAAAATCTCTCTATAGACATCATGTTGAGCCCTAACTTGTCGGTTCAAGCCAAAACAATAAACCCAAAAGCTTTAGCCTTTTTATGAACCTTAGGGGATGAAGTTCAATCCATAACATATTTGAAAGAGTCATGTCAATAGTTGTTCAATCATAGTAAGGTTATTATTGCGAGAAGAAAATAAAGAAAAAGAGCTAAATATGAGGTCAAATTTTTATATGACCAAAATATGCAATAGCAAAAAATAGTGTGAAAAAATATACAAGTAGTACAAGCAAAAGAATAACAGTGATAAATAACACATCTATTGTGTTTAAGTTAGATTTCATTCTCTGTTAGCCACTCTAAAACCACTTTTAATCCCACCTTAAACCCTAACCTAATATTACCACCCAAGAAACACCTCTTAATTTTTGTATTATATTGTGTCATTGATGGCGACTTGATTAATATATGAGCTTATAATTAGTATGTGAATTCGTGGTTTGAGAGCTCCATAAACATTAGTATATCATCACTAGTTCACAGAATAAACCGAGAGGAGTGTTTATTATAAGGAATGTTAATGCATGAATGTTTGAAGTAAAAGGTGAGTATATACCAATCAAAGATTTCAAATGCAAATAGTATTGAATGATTAGGTTCTGAACATTAAATCATGAAGTTAAAAACTAAGCATGTGTTGGGATCTTACTTGTTCAAGGTAGTGATAATCTGACATGTGTGCTTAATTAGGGAAACGTGTCCAAGTAAGTTTGTTTGAGGACAAACAAAAGGTTAAGTGTGGGGATGTGATCGAGTGATAATAATTCAAGATTTAATTGATCTAATTATGTGATTTTATATCATCGTTAGTATGGAACGAAGTTACTTTGAGTTTGTTTTGATATGTAGGGTATTGGAGCTTAGGGAAGCTTATTTTAAGGTGAATAAGCATAGGATGAATTCACGAGAACCAAATGCACAATTACCAAAAGATGCAAAACAGAAAACTAGAACTAAGTTTGGTGAAACACGAAGAGTATGAAAGAAGCGGGATGGAAATCGGAGCCCCAAGAACGAATTTTTGGACAAAATTCAACGATTAGAACTTCTTCTAATCATTCCAAATCATCAAATCTAGATTGAAGACATGATGAAGACGATGAATGGCTAAATCGTTCGTGGTTGTTTTCAGGTGGATAGTTCTTGCCAAGTGGACGGTTAGTCGTGTTAGGGTTTTATGTTGAACGCTTTCTGATTAAAGGTTTTGATTGAGTTAAACAATTAATTTATAAATAAAGTTATTTGCTTTATCATTAGTTTTCGGTTTCCTTGTATCGTGAGCTTATTGAGAAAAGTAGATAATTTGATATAGGTGAATTGATAAGTTTGTGAATGAATGAATCTTAAAAGATTATTCCTTGGTTGTCACTTCAATCAAAAGCGAAGATCTTGAGTCGTGTTTATGCAACCCTAAGTTACACTTAATAACCGTTGATCTTGTAGGGCTTGAAACTCGAAAGTAATTGTTTTCTTATTTATTATTAAATTTATTGCAAAGTTGATTGCTTTTTATACTTGTGTTAGTAAATTCATCCAAAGTTTCAATATTTACCGTCAAAGTTTGTGTCTTTTAGTTAATCGAGTCATATTAATTAAACATTTTTCATATATTTTTTGTGAAGACGACCTTACTTAACCTTATACAGTAAAGCTAGTTAAGACCGATATATTAACTTGCTTTTTATTAAGTCTCGACAACCATATCAGACATCAATCAATATATGTCATATAAAAATAACACTACAAGAAATCAACACTGTCACTCATGGCATATTTTGACAGATTTTATTATTTCATCTAAATAACACTATGTAACCTTGATCGAGTTGTTCACGTTTAAATCACAATTAAACGTATTTTTGGTAAATTTTCTAAGTTTGTGGCCCTATACGTTCATATTTCATTACCAAAGCTGTCATAGGTTGTGTTTGACATGTTAGATACGAAAATATATATTGATAAGTATTGTACCGTTTTAATTAAATTTAGATATTTAATGTATTATATAGTCAACATCAATATCTGATTTACATATTGTATAAGTGTCCTAATAAAGAGGCACCCACAAATTTAAATCGACACCCACCTATACGCCGAGTATGTGTCCATACGCGGCATATAGGTCTCCCTCATAAATGTCAAGAATTCCACGTCACATCAGTGAGCCTATACGCCGCGTATGGATCCATACGCGACGTATAAGCTTTTCAGAAGACAAAACTGGCGAAGTCAAATCAGTCATTCAACGGGTCTATACGCCTCGTATGGACCCATACGCGGCGTATAGGCCTGGGTCGTATGGGTGTGGGACGCATCTCCACCGACACCTATACGTCGTACGGCGTATAGGTGTCGGTGGAGATGCGTCCCACACCCATACGACCCAGGCCTATACGTCGCGTATGGACCCATACCCGGCGTATAGACCCGCTGAATGACTGATTTGACTTCACCAGTTTTGTCTTCTGAAAAGCCTATACGCCGCGTATGAGTCCATACGCGACGTATAGGCTTTATTTCGAATTATATTGACGCGACTTAAGATTCTTTCGATGATATATAAACGCGCCGAATATCAAACGAATGCGTTCATATTTTGTTTGTTACGAAGGAAATGTTTGATCTTAATCGAAGGAAATTAGCGTTATGTGGTTCAACATTTTCTTCTGTCACATAATTACTCGGTAAACATTTGATTCTTATTTCATTAAGTATTTGCATACATATATACATATATTTGAATTGCATACTTAAAAAATCGTTTCAACTAACTCGGGTTCCATCGATGTAGTCGGTTACGGTAAACTTAATTAATTTTCAAGTTTTTTTATCATAACCGACTAGTATCATGGAACCCGAGTTAGTTGAAATGATTATTAAGTAATCAAGACATTTATGTGTACGTAAGTATGTATATAAAAGAAATAAGAGTTATAGTTTTAGAGAAAAATTATTATTTTAAAGAAATAGTTGAATCACAAAACTCTATTTTCTTTAAAAAATCTCATTTGTCTTATAGGGTTGCCACGGAACGTATAACACGGTTGAATTTGAAGTGATCCAAGATTCTACGTTCATTATGTCGTTTTGGGATGGTAACTATTTGTTTGGTGAATATTCAAACGTTTCGTACGTGGCAGATAGTAATCAAGATGATTCGTACGTTCAATCTGCTTACGAAAAACGATTGCCAGATTTAAACCAACCTTATGTTCCCGATGATGAGTTCGAGTTTTGCTGAGAATCAAGTTATGACCCGCAACAAAGTAATATAAACTATCTCTCGAGTGCTGAAAATCAAAACACGAAATTATCGTTTGAAACATGTCAAGAATTTTTATCACTTGATGAGCTAGTCTGTTGGGTTGTTAATAGGGGACGTGATAATGGTTATGTTATTATTACACGAAGATCGAATAAAAAAGAAGGTCAGGTCGTAAAGGTGTGACTTATCTGTGATCGTGGTGGTGAACACAAAAGTAAAGCAACAATTAGACGATCTGGTAGCAAAAAGATGCCCTTTTAAATTAGTGGGGATATACGACAACAAACGTCGTTCGTGGAAATTAGAAGTGAGAAATGACGAACATAACCATGATCCCGCTCAACATATGGAGGAGCACCCATTTGTAAGAAGGTTTTCTCAAAACGAATACAATTTGGTGGAACAACTAACTGATCAGAACATGGAGCCTCGTAACATCTTATCAGCTTTGAAAAAGCAAAATCCAAAGAACGCATCCATAACCAGAGACGTATATAATGCTCAATAAAAGATAAGAAGTGAAAAGAAAGTCGATGAAACACCAATGCAAGTTTTAGAAAACCTTTTATCTTCTAAAAGGTACGTTTATTACACCCGGAAGATCCCGATACAAATACCGTAGAAGATATATTATTTTGTCATTGAAAATCATACGACACTTGGCGTGCATTCCCGCACGTGCTGATGATAGATGCGACATATAAAACAAACATGTACAAACTTTCGTTTGTTCAGATTGTTGGTGTGACCTAGTCACACAAGACAATTTGTGTTGCTCATGAATTTATTAGTAAAGAACGAGAAGATCATTTTGAGTAGGTGCTTAATAGATTGAAAGATACGTTAAACACGTGTATGGAGCCGCGAGTCATAAAAACAGACAAAGATCTTGCTTTAGTGAACGCATGTGTTAAAGTATTTCCGAATGCTTCAAAGTATTTATGCAGGTGGCATATTATTGAGAATATCGCGAAACACTGTAAAGCAAGTTTTATGAAAGATGGCGGCGAAAGTTTAAATATACATGGGCACGTTTGTGTGAGTCTCCCACGCCAGAGATTTACGAGTATAACTATAACCTTCTTTACGAACGACTAGTTGAGCAAAACGAGAAAGTAAGTTTTTCATTACATAATATATACAATACTGTTAAATATAACACTTAATTTAATTTATTTTAATATATTTTTAGAAGTATTGTCATATATAAACAAAAACTGGTTAGAGAGTTACAAGAAAATGTTTGTATCAGCCTGGACTAACTCAAACCGCAATTTTGGCCAACACACAACAAACAGAGTCGAGAGTCAACATGCAAATTTAAAAAGATATCTTAAATCAACAAATAGCTCGCTGGATAGACTTGTGGAGTTTGTAGATCAATTGGTAAACGCACAAGAGTTAAATTTAAAAGAAAGTTTTAAGACAAGCAAAATTAAAATTATGAATCATCATAATCTCCCGTTGTTTGATTACCTACGAGGCAAAGTGTCACACAAAGCTCTTAATTTATCAGTTGCCGAAAACACTAAATTGCATGTGATGCGCTCAGCAAATGCAACGTGTGGTTGTCAACTTTTCACTAGTTGTGGGTTGCCTTGTGCTTGTCGGCTGGAAAAATATGAACATTCTTGTAATAGTCGTTTCATATTTATCATTTTTCTGTTACAATAATGATTTTATATTGATTTATAATTTATAATGCAGGCACTAAAATTCCATTGGATGCAATTGACGTATTTTGGACGAAGCTTGATAAAATTAAACCACCATTTATGGAGCATGAAGAAGTCGATGTTGAAGAAGAGATGGAATGCGTGAAACAACAAATAATGACACAACCCGCCCCTGTAAAATTTAGTATGGTGGAAAAAATAAAAAAATTGTGTATCCATGGAAAAATAACAAAAAAACGCATGTTATTCAAACAGATATTCGTGGTCGTCCAAAGTTAAAGGTTCAACAGCAAAAGCTAGACACTCAACATAGTACGTGTGACATACCAAGACATAGCTCATTTACCGGAAGAACAACTTCAGCAGTAAAGTCTCAGAAGCCTGTCATACAACATAGTCGTTCCACATCTTCTAAGGTGTCACAACGTACTAATGACTTTTCATCTATTGTCGGAGATCAGGAATTACATAATATAAACAGGTTAAAAAATTGGATTCCTTCAATCTTTCATTAGTATATTTCACGTATACGAGATGTTCGACCAATGGTAATTGTGGTTTTCGATCTATAGCTTTAGGGTTGGGGTTTAATGAAAATAAGTGGATGTATGTGCGTCAACAAATTTTAGAGGAGTTGGACACATATGAATTGGGTTACAGAGAAGTTTTTGATACTTTGTACACCGAACAGTATAATGAATTGCGTCACACAATAGATTGGCAATGTGTGAAACCTGCGCAGAAGAACATTGGATGATACTGTCGTATACGAGAATAGTAATTGCACAAAGGTTTAGTGTTATTCTTTATCTATTAAGCAATAACGGTTGTCAAACATTTTTTCCCTTATGTATAGGACTCGTATCTCGGAATACAACACAATAATATAAGCTAACCGAGATCCCCCAACTTATATAAATTTATTTTAATTTAATACGTTTGTATTATATTTGAATTCTGATGTTAATATTATTGTTCAACCTACCACATACATTCAAAACTAAAAAAAGTTTAAAAAATTTTTTAAAAAAATAAAAAATAAAAAAAGCTATACGCCGCGTATAGACCCATATAGCTTCACGGACCCATTAAAGGACATCTCCTCACAAATTGACCCTACCAAACTTTTTCAAACAAAAAAAACTCTCTCGTATAGATCGATACTACATGTATTGTTCGTTGATTCTCTACATTCACTAGTTCAGGTATGTATTATTGTTCTTATACCTTTATTATGTTAATTGTACGCTAATTTAAACCTTAAAGTGATGTTTTATGCGGTAAAAACATGGATTTGAAAACTGGTTTATGAACTATACGCGGCGTATAGAGTTATATGCAGCGTATAGCTCAAAGGTTGAAGAAGACAAAAGGGGGGCACTATACGCGGCGTATAGCTATATACGCGGCGTATGGGGGACCATACGAGGCACACACCCCATACGGGGGGCCCTATACGCGACGTATAGATCTATACTTGGCGTATAGGGTTCCATACGAGGCACACACCCCATACATGGGTTCCTATACGCGGTGTATAGGCCTATACACGGCGTATAGGGCCCATACGAGGCACACAACCCATACGTGGGTTCCTATACGCGGCGTATTGGACTATACGCGGCGTATAGGGTCCTATACGAGGCACACAACCCCATACGTGGGGTCCTATACGCGACGTATAGCCCTATACGCGGCGTATAGGCCCTATACGCAGTTCTTAAAATTTTTCGTTTTCTTGTGCAGATATGTCTTCTGATTCTAAGAGGCTGACGTTGATGTTATTGCCAATCATCCATGGCTACAGTTTGAGCCCGGGTCTATTGAGCATGCAAAGTGCTCAAAATTCAGTCGTATGAAGATCAGTCATCAAAAGGTAGTGGATTGGGAGGTGACGGCTGAGCTTGGGGAGCGCGATAGACTCGCTGGTAGTATCGGAGATAATAAGCCATGGAGTCGTTTATTTGAGCTGGCGTTCTACCTTCTTACCGAGAGCTGACGGTGGAGTTTTTATCCACCTTTATTTATATTCGTCCCGATGAGATAATGGAGGGCGATGAGCGATCTGAGATTTCGTTTATGCTATGTGGACGATCTCATCAGATGTCGATTGAGCAGTTTGCCATTTTCTCGGGACTTTATTATGAGCCGGAGACTGTTACCCCTCTATTTACAGAGGGAATTACTGAGATTGAGGAGACCCGATTGAGAGATTGGTGGCCTTAGATTGCCAGAGATCCGTTTCAGAGGACTAAGGGTAGGGTCACTGGCATTAGAGATCCTCTCATTCGTTACTTGCATCGCATGATCGCCACATCTATCACGAGACGTGGCAAGAGTCGGAGTGGTGTACCATTCCCAACTTATTTTACTTATATTGTTTGCTTACGGGGACCAGGTGCAACCTGGCGAGATATTTAGCAGAGTATTACGCTTCATATTATCATCGCCGAGAGCGAGGAGCGATGGATGGTGGCGCCTACATTACAATGATTACACGTTGTCTTGGTTATCTTCCTCGCCATGCTACTGATGTATCTCCTTCGATCGAGCCGGTGAGATTAGATCGTCGTACGTTATTCGGCATGCGTATTATACGCCAGTTTTCGGTGGCATACGGTTCTCTCTTCGACCCGATGAGATCTGGCATCCGACACCTGTTCAGCAGGTCGGTGATGACCATCCACACCAGCAGCAGGAGCATATTCCGCATGATCAGCCACCACACAACCAGCCGCCTCCTCAGCCACAGTTTCCTCGACATATTTATAGAGATGTAAGGGTGCCTGCATGTATGGAGACATTTATACAGGAGATTACCACGAGATTACCGGATCATAGTCGTCGCCTCGATCGAGTTGAGGATCTTATGGATTGGCACGTTCAGCTTGAGATTGCACGAGCCCGTGCTGCTGGTATTGATCCTCCAGACTTGCCACCGCCTCGACATTACCCAGATTCACCGTAGTTTTTATATTATTAGTTGTACTTTTATTTGGTTATGTATTAAAACTTCGTTATTTATTTATATTATCATTTAATGTTTGTTTTGTTTATATGTTTTATTTGTTAACTAAGATTTAAAATTATTGATTAATACGTTACAAAATATAACTTATATGCAAAGTGTCAACCTTAACATACAAAATAAAGCCGACAAAATTTTTTATACCCACAATAATATATAAAAAAACATCCTAACCTATACGTCGCGTATGGGTCCATACGCGACGTATAGGTTCTTCACCATACATTGAAATTTTGCTGAAAAAATTTGGGAAAATTATAAGCCGCGTATGGACCCGTACGCGGCGTATAGCCACCCCGACACGAGTCTGACATGGGTGTTGTCAGAACATACCCTATACGCCGCGTATGGGTCCATACGTGGCGTATAGGGTATGTTTTATCTCGTGTCAGTCGACCCTATACGCGGCGTATGGACCCATACGCGACGTATAGGGTCAACGGGTGTTGATTTAAAATTTGTGGGTGTCCAAATAAAACCACCCTTTTATAATTTGATGTGTTTACATAAAGCAGATATTAATTAGTTGATGATTATCACCCTAAAATGTAAATGTATATGTACCCTAGTCAGGGTGTATGAGTCGGCCTAGTTTAATTTTGGCCAAACGTTCTGTTGGTTTTTCATGTTTTTGGTTTTCAGTTTTGGTTTTTTTGATTTTCACTTTGGTTTTAGTTTTGGTCTTTTCGGTTTACACTTTGGTTTTAGGTTAAATTTTAAAACCAAATTTTTTGTTAATCCTTTAAAAATTAACTGTATATTCTTATTAATCGTGTAATGCCAGTTACAACAAAAATTAATTGTATAACGCCAAAAAAACAAGTATATTTTTAAACTAAAATAAAACAGTTTATTCTATATTCTAGGTGCATAGCCGAAACTCTTATTTTACATCAAAGAGATTGTAATTAATACATTAGTGATATAATATCATATATAGACTTTAATTGATTTTGATTTTTTTTCTTATGGTTTGGTTCGGTTGTAGATGTGGTTTATTTTGGTTGTAATATGGTTGGGTGTGGTTTTTCTGGTTTTTGTTTCCGTCAAAACCAAAACCGTAACTGAAAGTTCGGTTTGTGTAAAAAGTTCAAACGAATCATAGGTTTTTGTTCGGTTTTGATTTTTTCGATTTGGTTGTCTCTTATTTTGGTTTCATGAACACCCTTAGACATAAATAACATAAATATACAATTTACTATAAATACAATGTCCTTAATTATATTTAAAAGGGTAGTGTTATCACATAAAATGAGTATTCAATCTAAACAGCCTAAAAATAATTATGAGTTTGACACGTGTAATACTATTGTTTTAAAGATGAGCGTATTTTGGTCATTGTATCAAATACTTTAGCTTATTGTTTTTTATACGTTTATTGTGTTAAATATCAATTAATTATATCATATAGTTTACATAATTTATTATATGTATTCATCATTGTATATTAATTTTTAAATCATTTTGTGTTATTATTATCATCGTTAACATAAATTATATAAACTTGTTATCTATCGTTGTGTTTTACAATATAATGATATATTCAACAATATATTTTTCAAAACTCATAGTGTTGAAGATAACACAATTTGTTATTTTATTATTATTTTTTATAAATTATATAAACTTTTTCTTATCTATGTTTTATAGTAAGAAGTACATAATGATATTATTTAATCAATACATTTTTCAAAACTTGTAATGTTCAAGATAAAATAATGACAATCAAAAAACACAATAAGACTTTGTAATGAGACATTTTGTTATTTTGTTATTGTTTTTAATGTATTAGATTTATTAGTTATTATTTATATTATGTTTTCATATTAAAAGATATAACAATGTTATTCCACCATTATATTTTTTTAAATTCATCATTTTGGAAAATACAATTGTATTTAAAAAAAATACAATAACTAACAGAAAGACACAATGACTTACACTTAAGACATAATAACAAGATATGAGCTTAAAAATATAATTTTTTTATATTTTTAAATAACAATACTTTACTCATTTTAAAGATTAAAATATCTCGTCTTTATGATGTAAATTTCATTAAAAAATATATACATAAAAGTTATGAACATTAAAAAATAAAAAACTTATAGTAATTCTTAAAATAACACTTAACAAAACTTTTAAACCTTACATTATTGATCACCACTAACAGTGATGTACAATTGATAATATTTAATACAATTTATACATTCCATCAAAACATGAGAGCTTAATATTAGTTTTACTTTAATTTTAAACCTTCTAAACACAACTAACCTTAAAGATGACTAGCTTGAACCCATTGATCAATTATTGAGCCGCATAAATTTAAGATGATGGGAATGTTAATAGACTCACAGAAACGTCGCATCCTACACTACTGTTTACGGTCAAAGCCTCGAGAAATACAATCCTTGAGGTGATAACAACATCCTATTAATTATAACTTAACGTTTTCTATTTGTCTTTGGTTGATCGTTTTTATTCACTTTCTGGATCAGACAATTATACAAAAGTGGTTGCAGCGGGTAGAGTGGCGAGTGCAAACATGCCGAGGCGCTTACGAGTTAATCGAGATTAAATCGATATGTCTTTTCAAATGAGTCGAGTCTTATCGCTTCTAAACATAAAAATAAAAATAAGCTTATTTATCAAGCTCGAACTTATGTTTCATAAGTCAAGCTCGAACTTATGTTTCATACGTCAAGTTCGAACTGACTCGCGAACCTAAACGAGTTTTTTTACTTTTATATATTTTACTTAATATATTAAATATGTGTGTATATAATTTTTTTTAATTATGATAAATAGTAATTAAATAATATTATAATATTAATTATAAAATACATAATTATATATACACAATTAAATATAAAAATATTAAAAATATAAACTAAATAATAAACCAGCCGAGCTCGAGCTCTCGTAGGCCAAAACAAATTGAGCTCAAACCTATACAAGTTGGGACTCGGCTAAACTTGTTTTCACCCATAGAAGCGGGTCTGTGCATGCTAACTCTAAAACTACATGTTAAACCGCTAATTTGATGATACTAACAATTAATAACTAACTATATTTCTAGCATCTTTTTTAGTTTTAATGAAATTACAGATGATTAAAAAAAAATAGTCTTTAAAAAAAATTGGATTGCCACGCTGCAAACTCTCGCAAAGAAGACTCCTAATTTCAAATACAAACAATTAAACCTTCATTTTCCACAACCAAAATTAATCACTCTTAATAATTTATTTTATCAACCATTTTAGCTACTTTTGATTATTCATTTCTAAATATTCATTTGTCAAAAACCAAAAATTCTTTCTATTTTTGTGAAAAATCATTTTCAATCTTAAGATATTCAATTTTAAATATCTAACAACGATAATTTTTTTATTGTTCAATCTATGTAGATTATTTGCTTTATATCATTGACAATTCCATTCGAAAAGAGACGGAAAACGGTCTTTCTTATGATAGTAAAACGAAGTTTTTACCGTAAAACTTTGGTCAAATATTGATGTAGAAGTAAAAAAAATTTTCAAAGATAAAATCATAGTAATCGTGAGACGCACATGAGAGGCATGTTCATGATTGCTTTAAAGATTGGAAAGGGCTCACAAATGACCCGTATATGAAAAGGTTAAAATGGAGAAAGCGTTTTTCCTTCAAATTATTGTGATACCAATGATTTCACGACCGGATCGGACCGGTCGGTCCGATCAGGGATCGGTCCGGTGGCCGGTCCGGTTCGCTTCGATTCGTTTTGAACTGGTCGAACCAGCCGGTTCGTCCCGAACCGCTGCTCGGACCGATTTTTGATTTTTTTGTTTTAATGGGTAAAAATGGGTGTTAAACCATAAATTAGTACATCGGATATACAAATATAGTTAAGTTTTATATATAACTATAAAATATATATGTAAATCATATATACATTACTTATATTTAATTACATATATAAATATAATTAAAATATAGTTAAATCCGGTCCAACCGATCCGACCACCAAACCAGTAAGGCGTCCGGTTCGACGTCCGATCCGGTTCTAAAAACATTGGATGATACAGTGTAGAAATATGATTACTTTTAAGTGCAATACGATATCTGAGGTAGGATTGATTTTTCACCACTATAAGAGTGCATGTCATCGTTGCTTAAGATACGAAGTATTAGAGGTTATTTGGTAGCATCTGAATCAGACTTTTAATGATTCAGATGTCTTAATGGTTTAGATGTCTAAATGGTTCAGCATTTAATATTTTAGATTGTTTGTTTTACGAGCAAATGTCTGAATGGTTCAGACATTTGCCTTTGAATGGTTAAGCATTATACTAATACTGAATGGTTAAGAGGTTTAATACTGAATGGTTAAGAGGTTTAATGTTGAATGGTTAAGAGGTTTAATGCTGAATGGTTAAGAGGTTTAATGCTGAATGGTTAAGATCTTTTATTTAAATTTGTCAGAAATATGTCTTTGAATAATTAAGCGATATACTAGCTTTTAATGGTTCATACCTCTTAAAGGTTCAACACTTAATGGTTCATACATCTTTAAGATTCAACACTTAGTGATTCATACATCTTATTGGTTCAGTACTTAATTATTCAAAAACTATCAAACAACCCCTTAGTAGTTTTTAAACGAAATGTTTTCTTAACTCGGAATTTGAATTTACTTATAGTAAATAATAACAATACAAGATGTTAGAGACTTGGTATAACCACTTATAAAGTATTCTTAAGTCTGCAATGAATTAAACACAATCACCCACCACCACCCATGTCCGCCACCACCACCGTCCACCACCACAGTCCCCCACCACCACCGTCCCCCACCACCACCGTCCCCCACCACCACCGTCCCTCCCCACCACCGTTTGCCGCCACCACCCACTATTTACCATCACTAACATCGTCCAACATTGCCGCATACCACCACCAGTTGATTTTAGCAATATTAAAAAACATACACTCCTCTTATTGCAGACTACAAAGGTTTGGTTCATCTTTTCTTTTATAGATGTCCGCAGGTGTGATCCACATATTGTTATTTTACTGCAGGAAAAACAAACAACACTTCAGAGATTTTTAGAGAATTATCTGAGCATTGATGTAGCTTCAGGGAACTTTGAGAGATGCGAGAACCATTTCTTCCACCCGAACACATAAAACTTACAGTGTAAATTCACGGTACAATCGCAAATAATAAAAGAATAATCAAGTTATGATTTGGTTTGAGTAATTTTTTTCAAAAACATAGTATTTTGAGTTGATATGTCTAGCCACCTTTAAGAGACGATCGTTGTACCTAAGCTAAACATTTCAACCCGTCAATTTAAAATTAGAACTAAACCGTTTTACATTGTCAATAACCAAAACAATCAATCGCCTGTTAAAACCATACCGAAAAGAATGGTGCCCACCTCTTCTAGAGCTACATACTATTTCTAAACAATTGTGTATAACAATTATTGATATTACATGTAATTACATAAATTTGAATATAATTTCTTAAATTCAGATATGGTTGTCATTACTAAGAATTAAGAAATATTATTTGTGTAATGGGTTTTGCAATTTACAGTCCTATGGAATTGGTGCAAAATGCCCAAAACATTGTTTGTGGGCCAACACAACAGGATACAGCCCATTTTTACAGACACAATTGACTTTTTTACACTCGTTACCCAATCCATTAATCTGAAATGTAATTATAATAATAACCAAAACTAAGTATATACTTTCAACATCGTAACAAAGATAATTTGTATTTTTTGGTTTATGGGTATACTGAAGATTACAATCAGTGTTGAAGGTGAACTGCTTAGCACAAGTTACGATTCATCTGATCTTATGATAAAAGTTTTAATTCTCAGGTGGTGGTTAGCAAATGCTTGGTGGTGCCGAGCTTTATTGTTGGCAATGGCGAAGCCAATGCATTGGGCGGGGGTGGAAAGGTCCCCCATGGACCAAATTTTTTTTTGAATTTGTAGTACAAATGTTTAAAACTTAGTTAATTTTTAGCCTACTTTTGATCGAAATGGGGGTAATAAAATTTTGGCTCCGCCTCTTATTGTTGGATTATTTAATCTAGTAATAATAATATAGAGAAAACAAAGAACATGGATGATCATGTGTATACATACACAACGTGACACTACGAACCAACATGACTATTTGAAGCGTTGTTTAACAAACCGTGTAAAGCCCACAATTTTATATTAAAACACAAGGCGAAAGAATAAGGGTTCTTTGTTATTTACCAAAGTAAGAGGGTTAAAGTTGTGTAAAATAAGAGGGTTAAAGTTGTGTAAAAAGAGAAAAGTTATACTAATTTTCCCATTACTTAAAGCAAAGGGACCGCCCCTTATCATTGCTTGCATGTAAAGTTTTTCTGACTGATTTTAAAGAGAAAAAGTACAACTAGAGAAACAAAGAGAGTTCACAGAAGTAAGGAACGGTAAGAGTTTTACATTTGATCTCCATGGACCTATGCTTGTAATGTGGTATAGTTGTACATAATAAAGTTTTAACGTATAAGTTTGCATCTTGAAGGCATGTTATGTAAATCTCGAGGTGGGTAATCTAGTTCTAGGGTTTTGCTTGTGAAGATCATCAAGAGGTGAGTTCTAGATGACTACATGTATGTATGTGAAGTCTAATTAAAGGAAAGATTTCTATGACAAAATTTATATATTTATAGTTTATTTACATGTGCATGTATGTATGTAAAGTCTAATTGCATGAACGCTAAATGATGGAAAGTAAGGTTTTACTCACCCATATGTTATAGTTCACCTTCATCTGATTACACATTTGAAGTTTGAAAGTTATAGTTCGCCATAGATGGTTTTGTCCAACCATACTTGAATAGTAGCCCGACCCTAAATGTTCACTGGCATGTGAATACTCAACCGTACCTGAGCCTGCTATTTGTATTTGATCGTGTTCATCCATAGGTGAGTTTACTCATCTCTATCAGAATTGTCATATGTAGGTGAGTTTAGTCACCCGCATCTAAATAGTAACTCGTATGTAGGTTTACGTTACTCGCATCTGAACTTACTTTGAATATTTTCATAACATTACAAGATGTAATATAAAGCTTTCATGTTTAATGAGACTTACATATGTCTATCATAAAGTGGTCTATGATAGTAGGAATAGTACATACTATAAACAAAGTAAAGCCATGTAATGTTTAAGACAAAGGATTAAAGTTAATTAACCATAGTAAAGAAAGCTAAAGTATAGTTAAAGCATTAAAGGTAACCTTAGTTAAATAAAACTAAAACATAGTTAAAAAGTTAAAGTTAACCATAGTTCAAGAAGCTATAGGATGAACAAAGAGCTAAATATAATAATAAATAAATAAAGCTAAATTTATAGTTTCGCATGTGAAGTAATGAAGGAACTTGAATAATAATTCAAGAATTGTTATCCTGTTAATGTTAAAGTATGCTAAAAGAGTCTTGCACAAATTTCTTGACGTATTTCAAGCATCAATGTATGAGACTTTTGTAATGAAAAGCGATATGAGTCTTGTATTCGTTGCAAGTGACATTAAAAAGTCTTGTGTATCACACAAGAATAACTAAAGAAGTCTTGAACGAGTACAAATTCATGATCAAGTATAGTTCAAGTAAAGTTAAAGAAAGACTTAAGCATAGTTAAAGAACTAACAAAGTAATAGCTAAAGTAGTCTTACAAATCCCTAAGCATATAAATACAATAACGTAAAGAATAAAACGTAGATACTTGATAAAGTATAATGTGAATGTTAAAGTTAATGTATAGTTAAGGTACGAGAAAGAAAGACATTAAAGATAAAACAACCCTCATATCTAACTTAGTGTTTTGATAAAGTTTTTTTGCTAAGTGAAACTAGAAATTATTAAGCAGTGCTGAATTTTGTATGCTTAGCTTGAGAAGTATTTAAATTAGAAGTCACCAAGTGCTAACAACAATCAAACAATCCTCAAACACATAAAAGGTGGATTTCACCTTAGGCAAAAAATATGGACATAAGATAGAAGGAACCTCGATGCTCCTATGCGAGAGATTCAACCAAGTAGGAAAACCGGTCTAAGAGTATACATCAAACGAAGATGTTTACTATTTGTTTGGCACAAATTTATTCTACCTAATCATTCGATCACAACCTAAGAGTGAAAGGCGATCAATGTAGAAATGAATGACAAAGAAGTCACGAGAACACTCCAAATTCCAAACTCATTTATCTTCCTCACAAGAAAACGAAAAATCATTCATCAAGGCAAGCAACCCACAAAAATAAGCTTCCTCTATGTTGCCTTCTAGGGTGATGACAATCCGCACCAACCCAGATCCAATGTCATGTAAAGAACATAACAATCTTTATGAGTGGCAAAAGAAATACATTAAACCTTCTTGCAAGAGTAAAATTTCTAACCAAGCATCTCCCCAAAAACAAGTTGTCCTAGCATTACTCAGTTTACATAAATTTGAATCTGATATAGACAAAAACTTATTGAGTTGAGAAATAAAACCACAAACCCTTTTCCGAATACCAATCCTATTGCCCAAAATAGTTAACTTAATAAAGATCCCGTGAATACCATGAATAACTTTTATAAATAGAAGCTTGAACGATGAAAATATATATATTTCCACTTATAAAGAAGGACCAGGTTAATGTCATTACCACTCTTTAAACCAAGGCCCCAATGATCTTTACTAATAACAACCAAATGCCACTTAATCCACACATTTTTCCTACTAGAGTTGTTTCCACCCAAAAAAAGTTTGATCAAATTGCTCCAAACTTATTCTTTATTGTAACATGAACCAAAAATTAAGATAAAAATAAGAATCAATAGCCCCAATAACTAAACTAATAAGAGTAGCATTTCCAACCTATGGAGAGAAGATTACCTTTTCAACTTGCAAGATGTTGTTAAAACCCTAGGATGTATATAATATAGAACATAAACTTATATCGGACTATAAACAATTAGGCTCAACAAAGAACATAATCAAACAAACTAAGCCAATGAAGGCCTAAGACAAAAGAACAATGCCCAATAAGGCCCATTAAGAAATACAACCCCATTTGAGCCCAACTATTACCCTACAACTTGAGACATTCAGAATACCCTTAAAATAGTAAAACATGTCAGAACACGACCTTAAAACTTGTTAACCTACTCAACCATACAACGCATAAGCCTAATGAAATAAATATTTTATGAATATATATTATATTTATTATATTTAAAATTTATTATAATCATGAAATAACTATTTTAAATGCTATGCGAGACCGGTTCAAACGCGATATGAACTGGCGTAAGGAGAGTGCACCCTTACACCTTGCTATATAAGCATATCTTAATCCATCTTTCTCATTTTAAGGTTTCACAAGTTCAAGAGTGAGAGACAATTGCCAATCCCCCCTCAACTAATGCCCGACCACCCTCTCCAGCGATGACCTTACGTAGGGCTGACAAGGTTGTAATGAAAACAAAGGGTGTTGATAGTAGCGGTGATAGTGGTTGTGGTGGTTCCCTGTTTTGACGTTCGTGGTGGTGGTCGTTTATGGGGTTCTTGGTGGTCGCGTGAGCAGTGATAGAATGGATGGAGTTTTAGCACAAAACGGTGATAAAGTTGGTGATTATGGTTCATAATCTTAGGGTTGCTGGTGGTGCTGGTCACGATAAGTTCAAGGCGAGGATGGGGTAGCCATCACGACATTAGTGGTACAGATGGAGTGTCAACTACTCTCCAACAAAACTTCGGTGACCCTTAGATTCCAAGATCTATCCTTGTATGGCCTTCCTTTGAGCAATTTTGTAGATCAACAAGATGACAGAGATTGTAGGAATGGTTCGGGTGTAACCAGTGGTGATCTTAGTTGGGTAGTGCAGGACCATTGAAAGGATGGTCAATACACTTTGTCTCACAATGAGGAGAGTGTTTAGAACACTTAACAGATCAAATAGGAAACTGAAACTTTGGTTATAATACTATGAACACAAGTAAGCAAGAGACATAAACTTAAGAACAACAACAAGGATGTTTAGTTTTCAAGACTGTAGTATATTACTTCTTAAGTTCTATTACAAGTGTTACAAAGCATAAAAATAAGTTAAAAGGACTTGAGATACTTTATACTACATCCTATTGGAAGGCCGGCTGGATACATTTGATCTAGACAACAAAATCAATGTAGAGCCAAAAAGGCATATTTGTTTTTTGACTAGTGACTATGACATGTCATAACTCACATCCTAATATATTACAAAAAGGATAAAAGTATATAAATTAAAAAGTTACAGACTCGAGATCTCAATGTACAGTTACAAAAATCACGGACCATTCACCAACTTGTACAAGTTGGTGAGTCTTCAGAGTTGCAGCGGAAAGTTGGCCAGCTTTATGAAAAGTACATCAGAAAGCATGTTCTTCAAAGTTTCTAGAAGAAATACGTCTTCATTTTATTGGCTTCGGAAGATATTGGTCTTGGCTTTGGAAGTTTTTACACTTAGAATATTTCTGATGCATGGTGTAAAACTTCCGAAGCAAACTTTTACTTTACACTGAGTGCATGCATGCAGGAAAGACTTTGTCTATTTTGTGTGCATAAGCCTTTCAATAAGCCTTACAAACTTCCCCTAGGCTAATGCTACCAAAACATATAAGTGTCTTTAGCTATTGACAGCACTCATCATGATTATGACCATTCCTTTCTTCATCAATTGGTTTGGATCACCTAGACTCTCAAAATACCTTCTTATGTCAAATATATCATGCAAAGGTAGGTTAAGCATGTCTTGCCAGAAGTAGACATCTTTACCACCTTCATCTCTTATGACATACCATCTATCTGGATTAGCAGAAAAGGTCCAGGATAAGATGGGTCTTCCTGATGCAAGAGGCTCTACCTGAGTTGGAGTGGGTTAAGCAGCCTCTTCCTGCATATCCTCAGGATGCTTTAACTCATCCTGAGATCTGGAAGTGGATGCATTTGATTTCATTTTTGATACAGACTTGGTGGCCATCCTTTTCTTCATTTTCAACTGAGATGACTGGCCTTGAGCACCAGGTTGGTCTATTTTGGTCTTCTCGGTTGGGTCGTCCTCCCTTACAGGTTTAGAAGGAGAGGGGGTTAAACCATGTTATGGATTAGAAAATAAAGCTTGCTAAGGTTTAGTAAGAGGTCCAGGTTGTGTTGTCTTACAGTATTCAACCTTAACCTCTACTTCTAGAGGGGCTTGACTTGGTGGAGAGTGTAAGTCAACAAGCTCTCCTCTCTTGATCTTATGTTTGATCACCCTAATATGCTCATACATGGTGGATAGAGACATTGGGACAAGTCTCCTTCCAGAGAATTTATACAACTTCAAGAAGCTTATCATCCTCTGCCTATCAACAAACTTTTATTGACTCTTTTGGATGATGGCTCTTGACTTTACTGCTTCTCCCCTCATCTTTCTCTTAGTATCTTTTTGCTACTTTTGAACTTGTAGCTCAAGTTTCTTGAGGTATTAAAACTCAATGTACTCATATGACAAAGGAAGAAGTACAGTTGCCTGATAAATACCTATGGCACTCAAGTAGTTAATCATTGTTTGTCTGTCAGCCTCCTTATCTACATGAGGTTGTTTAGTTTCCACAACCTCTCTTATAGGACTTTCTTGAACTAGGGAGAGAGTAGGAGCATGTTTGTATACTATTTTTTGCCTTCTTTCTTCCTTAATCTTGAGAAGCAACTCTACATCCTTTGCCTCCTTCCTCTCCTTAGACACTTCCATGTTTGCCACTTTATTCAATTCATCTAAAGGGAGAGAGATGATCTCATCTATATCATAGTTCCTAGTCTGCAAGTAGTTAATCCTAACTGCTCTTAACTCATCATTTTGAGTGTTTAGTTTGGGAGCAGCCCTGATTGCAGCTTGCATGAAGCTTGAGGACCCAGTGGAACTTTCTCCCCTTGGCTTCCTCTTCCTCTCTCTCCTTAAGAGTCATTATCCTTTTCCCTTTGTCACCCATAGACCTTTGTGACTTAGGGTGGAGAGATCATTGGCCTTCATTGTCTGGTGTAGCATCCAGATTCTGGCCAGAGAGAGGTTGTGATACAATTTCACCAGTAGGTGTTTCACTAAGGTATTAGGATGTTGAAGCTGTTGGTTCTATGATAGTGCTCACAGGTTCTATCACTAGGCCTTTAGTCAAGATTTTCACTTTGAAGCTAATATTAGGGTCCATCTCAACATTTAGTTGACCAATGACATTGCATGCTCACATTTTTCTCCTTGCTTTAAACACTTCAGCCATCCAGTCTTGAATTCTCCCATTCTCCCAACTTACCTAGATTGACTTGGGTTGGCAATTGACATGTTGACTAGATCAAGAACTTTATATTAGTTCAAGGTTTGAAAATTAAAGATCTCTTGTTTCTTTTGAACACTTTCAAGTATGAGGGCTCTTTTATCAGAATCATACTTCCACCCTAGTATGTAATTTGAGGCTACTGGGGGTGGAGATGACATTGTCCTTGGAATCCCCTCAAATAAACTCTAAATGAGTGAGTCTACATCAATGTGAACTTAAGGAGGTTGCTTAGTATGGACAACTGCAAGTGAGGATGGTGAGTTCTTAATGTCCATACTCTGTGAAGAACTCCCAACTTCTAAGATTGCTGAGACTTTCTCTCTCTTTTTGGTAGTATCGCCCCCTTGCATGGGTGAGCTAGGAATTAGGTTTGCATATCTATAGGTTCTTGTGTTTCTGGATGAGCTTTGCTCAAAGATCATACAACTAGTTTCTCCTTGAGATAAGAATATCGAGTTGTTGATCATTGACCCTGTTTTGTAAGGTAGTCACCTGAGATTCCAAATGACTGACATTATAGACTAAATAAGAGCATGTTTTTGATCATTTATGCACCTTTAGTCTCATGTTCCCTTTATCTGCATAAGAAGAATCATGGGGGGATAAGACAATTGGATCAAAGTTTTTTGTCTCACCACCAGCATGGTGTTCTTGGCTGCTAGATTTCTCTTGCTCACTGACAACTTCAGCTGAAGTGTCAATGGGCTGAGTTTCCATGGTTGAGGTCTTAATGATGTAATCACTTGCAGAAGTGAGAGCCTCTTCCATATGGATCTCTTGAACAGGTTCAGAAAGATCCACCTCAATGATGGGTGAATGATATAGGCTAGATAAGAGACAAGCAGGAGTACTCATCTTTCTTTGAGTAGGGGAGGAGAAGAGAGACTCATGGTACTCACTGAATCCCATGTCTTCATCATCATAAAATTCTAGGTAGGGTACTGGTTGGTTTAGATTAAGAGGCTAGAGATGGTAACTGTCCCTTGAAGGTTTTTCATTAGAGTTTTAAGACTCTGAATGAAGGCTTAAGGTTGCTTAGGTAATGAGCTCATCAGGTTGATCATGAGGAACCTCAGCACTGATTGTTGGTAAGATGGGAATGGTATGCTCTTAAGGAGAAGTGGGAGCTCCAGTGTCCACTTCCTTCTGTAAGGGTGGTGATATGGGGGCCTGCATAAGCTCAATAGATTGAGCAGGGGTTTGCTTGGATTTTCTTTGGTAGCTAAGGAGTATTTGAGGCTGTTTAGATGGTTGAGAAGTGGAAGGTGTGGGTTCAACACTAGCTTGTGTTGCTTGATTGTCAGCTTGAGCAATGAACTTTAATATTTTTAGGACAAAAGTTGTTTCTACCCCAGAGAAGCCAACAGTTGGCTTCTTTATAGTCTTAAAGATGTCAGTCTTTATCAATCCCAATTTAAAAATATTACATATTCCCCTCAAGTGTGAGCCCAGTTCACAGTTAAAAATATGTTGAACATATTTAAAGAACATGTAATACTCTAAGGAGACTAAGTTAGTGATGCGGTGCGAAACGTATATATTTTGATAGGGATTTTTCACACAGATTTACTTTTAATTGGTTATTACTAATACTAAACCACACACAAAAAAGGCAAGTGTACCTATTGTGTGGTAATATAGTGAGAGTAAGAACCGGGTATCAATCTGTGGACATACCTAGCCTACTCAACAGTTTAATATTTGACTATCAGATTTGGTTTTTGTTTGAGAAAATCATAAGTTGCATTGATAAGAATTTTGGAGTTTAAAGACAATAATATAAATAAGTAAAATAAGATTGAATCGTTTGGATTTAAAACCAGGAAATAAAGGTTACCATCCTAATTAGACTACACTTATGTAACTATGATGAATTGGTGGTGTGATTAAAGATATGGATTAATGTAATTATGTTAATGTTTATAAAGGTGAGCTGGCATGATTTTCTTGTCTATCCGCTCCATAGTGACTAGGATCATGTCAGGTTGAGTTTACTGCTTAGATCAAAGCCCTAGTAATGTAGGTGAATCTTTTGTGACATATTTGACATATGATTTCTGAAAACATAACTTAATGTTAGAAAGAGAGTTGATAAGGTTCCTTCCTAACATACTATTAATTTTAGAAAACCATAACAATTACTATAGATTTCTTAGACTAATAAAAGAGAACCCGCAAATGATCAAAATATTAAGGTGATATGATTTCTAATAACCATTTCATGTTCATTAGTCATGGATTTATTATGAAGACTGGTATCGCGAATGAAAGTTAATCATATATTTTTCAACTATGTATGATAATCACAATCACAAACCATAAAGTTATACTTCCAGTTCAAATCTAGATGCTACCCATCAAAGGTTTTCCCAATACCACCATAACATTAACATAATATATATCACACCATTCGTTCATCACAAATTACATAAGTTTCATCAAATTAGGATGATAATAAGAGTTTAGATCATAATGAGCTTAAACATAACAACAAATAACATAGAAGATAGATATGAAATCATCGGTGAAATAGAACAATCAAACTGGTGATCCATAATGGATGATGTTTAGAAAATCTCGAGCTTCTTCCAAGTGTTGTATGAACCTCCCAAGCCTCCAAATGGTCTTGAAGACTTGATTCCCAAGAGAATTTTGCAGATTAACTCTCCCACCAAGCTTGCCAAAATAATGAACTTAGGCCTCTATTTATAGGCTTTCTGGAGTGTTTAAGCATGACCCCGTGCCTAAAAGGCACGACCCGTGCTAGTACAACGCTTACAAAAGCTCGTCGGCTCGTACGTGCAGGTTGTGTCGGGCATGGCCCCGTGCTTGATGGGGCATGACCCCGTGTTGGAGGTGGGCACGACCCGTGCTTACTTTTAGGGGACAATACTTTTTTACTGTCAGATGTCCAAATACGGGGGTGTGTCAAGTTAGCATGGGGGTGTGTTCCAAGCATGGCATAGGGCATGCTTAATGTGTCGGGCATGACCCCGTGCTTTATGGGGCACAACCCCATGTTGGAGGTAGGGCACGACCCTGTGCTTACTTTTAGGGGATAGTACTTTTGTCCTGTCAGATTGTAAGGCCCCGAACCCAGGCCATTCACAGCTGGTCAATCATCACACATAAAGCATATGATATACATTAACTTAATTAAAACATCATAGCGGAATGAATTTAAACCATCATTTCAAATCATATAAATAATCGCTTTTGCAAAATAATACAAATTCATTACAAAATATCGTTTGTTCGAATTATAATGCAAAAACATTATCGCAGCATAAAATGGATGCCATCCAAAATGAGCCAAGTAGCCACCTGTGTCATCCTCAACAACCATTACCTACCAACTGAAAAATGCATAAAAATCAGCGTTGCTGAGTGAGTTCTAGTTTTACAAAACTTTATACTACCTTTCATTCATTAAAACATTTTCTTTACTATCACACATAATCACACATAATAGTTATTATCTTCTTTCATCGTTCGTTTCGTACATTTCACATGTTTCGCACATTTCGTACTTATCGCATTATGCGTACATTTATTATCTTTTCACTTCTATCTGGGTCTTGTTGTATGCTTAACCCCCCTCTTGAACACAAAGCCGTATCATCTAGGTTAAGCGACAAGGACCCCATATCGCACATATCGAACGTATGGAGTAGTCACATAGACTAGCTCCCCCTGTGTGTGAACCCTTAAGGGTTAGCCAAGATCGCACGTTGTAAACACACAGTTGAGCTAACAACTCTCAATGAGTCGTGAACCTCCTTTCTTTTGCTTGCAAGACTTCCATTCGTTCATTCATTATGTTCCACTTTCATTATCTCAAATCTTTCACTTCGTTAAGATAATACTTTACGTGTATTATCATAATCACACCATGTGAAGTCACATCATAATACATAGTAAGGAAGATAAGAAGACATATCATACATAAGCATAACATCACCACGCACCATCATACATAACATATACCACCACACATCATCATAAACATCATGCAACATAAACATCAGGCATCATACATTCACATACATATACATATGCACCACAAGCATAAGTCATCATAAAACATAACTGATCCTCTGCGGGACAGCGGGGTTTGGGGGCGGCAGCCCCTGACAGCGGGGTCCTAGGGGCAGCAGCCCCTAGTGGGGTCCAAGGGGCAATGCCCCTGGCTAGGGTCATGCTTCCTTATTTACATATTTGTATAGCACATTTCCTTATATTTACATATTCTTATAGCATATTTCCTTATAGAAAAATCTATCTTCCGGTTAAAACCTCTTAAAATCTTAGTCACTTAAAATGTATATTTAGTATGCATTTCCATCCCCAAACTAGTTTAAAACCTTTAAAATATGGGATCTAGAACTCACCTAGACTCGATGAGTAGCTTCTCAATCAAGATTTCAAAGCAAGGGTTGCAATACACAGCCTGCAGATAAGTTAACACTCAAAGAAGTTAATTTCTGACTAATTTTGCTGCCAGATCAGCAGTTTTGCTACTAGTTTCGCTGGCATCTTCGTTGGCAGTTTCGTTTGCATCTTTGCCATAGGTTTTGCTACCAATTTCGCCCAAATTTCGTTGGAAAACTATGTCTGTGAAACCACCTGTGAAACAATAGTTTCGCAGGAAGTATTCATAGTTTTGGGCGAACTCTTAATTTCGTTGGATGAACTCTTAATTTCGCAAAACGGTTTGAAAATTATGAACCAACCCATTTTGACCCAAAACTTTAATCTTTTACATCCAAAACCTTGGTTTATCGCCCAATAAGCTATATCTAAGCTTCTTACATAAAAACGTGAGTTTTGGGCGAATCTTTGCCACTTTCAAAAACCCCAAGCCCTAGAATCTGGGTTTACATCAAAATGAAAGATTAAATGATGTTTCTTACCTAGATTCTTGGTTTTTTCTTGATGTTTGGATGACCACGAACACCGTTCTTCAATTCCATGATCAACCGAGCCTTGAATCTTAACCCTTCTCCACTTTCTTTTTCTAGTCTCTCTCTCTCTCTCTAGAAATTGGTATTGAGTTGCAAATAAGAGTTGCTCAAGTAGATCCGTTTATATATACTGGGCATTCCCGGGATCTTAAACTTGCCAAACACATATCCCGTGAGGTCTACTCAGTCCATACTCCATTACCCGCTTATTTTCTTTTAATAATCTCGGCTAAGCCTCTTATTATTAGTTGGCTCGTTTCGACTTTATTCCGGGCATAACACAGATGTCCAAACACCGGGGGGTATCAACTTAGCACAGGAGTGTGTTCCAAGCAAGGCATGGGAGCGTGCTTAATGAGGCACGACCCCATGCTTGGACTCCAAAGCTCAGATTACTTTAATTTCTTGTCAAATATGTTTTTTTGTCCATCTTGCCCTTTTAGACACCTGAAAACACAATTTAACATTTTTAAGCACATATTCATCATTTTAAGGGAAATATTGAGGAATAATTGATTTGCTTTTGATAGCATTTTTATGTATAATTTGGAGCACATTAGTTAGTAAGTTAATTGGTATACATAAATTTTAAATACCTGAACTTGACTCTCTGGACCATTCCATGTACTATGAAGGAGAGATCTTTAGAAATCTAGTTCCATCCCCCATGCATGTTGGATAAAATAATTGTGCTGCCTGTAGAGTTGCATGGAGAAATCAAGGTTGTTTCTATGGTTGAAGTTGGCCATTTGAAAAAGCTTAATGGTGAAGGAAGATAAAAACAAAGGCAATTTTGAGTGAATTTAGGCTAAGAGGAATTTGAAGATGTAAAAGAGAGTGAAAGAGGAGGAACCGTTGGGTATATTTATATGAATTGAATTTAATACAAAGTTAATAAAAGAGGATAATTTTAAAATCTAGATGTCAGTCCTAACTCTGAAAAAAGCACAAAAGGTAGTTTTCTGAGAAGTCAAAAATCTTCCGAATGTATTTTGTCTTTGGACGTTTTGATAAAAAGCTTCCGAAGCGTAAACGGCTTTGAATGAAATTTCAAAGATTATAAAGAATTTTGCTTTGGAAGATATTAGGCTTGGAGATTTTATTCTAAGAGGAATAAAATCTTCCAAGACTTAATTGGTTCGAATGAAAATTATTCCTAAAAAACATATAAATACTTATCTTCATTTATGTTTCGGAGGATATTTGGAATTTTTCTTCCGAAGGTAAGTTAAAATAAGTAGTTATTTGTTTTGGATGACATAATTTTTTCCAAAGGTAAAGAGATTCTTCCAAAGTAAAAATGATCAAAATTTTAAATAATCTAAGAGATAGAATTCTAAAAGATTTTTCTTCCAAAGTAAACAAGGGCTTATGAAGGTGATGAAATAGACAACTTAGGACATACAGATTTTAGAATAATATGAATTTTAGTATAAAAAAATCTACTCAAGGTTAATCATCCCAATAACTGATATAATATATTTAAATCTCTATTCATCAAAAGCTTTGGTGAATAGATCACACATATTATTCATTTGTGTTAACTTTAATTACTTTAATTAATTCTTTTTCAAAGTTATCTCTAATTAGATGATACCTGATGTTGATGTGTTTTGTCCTTGAGTGCTATATAGGATTCTCTATAATAGAGATAACACTATTGCTGTCTATATGGATGGGAGTCTCTTTGAAGCTGAATCCATAGTCCAACACCTGATTCTGAATCCAAAGCACTTGAGCACAATAGCTAGCAGCAATAATGTATTCAGCTTCAGTAGTTGTGCAGACACACAAGATTGTTTCTTGCATTGCCAAGAGACTATCATTCACCAAGGATTGACAACCCCCAGATGTAGACTTTGCAGTTATATTGCAACCACCATAGTCACTATTTGTGTATGCATACAGGTTGAACTCAGAACTCTTTGGATACCAAAGGCCTAATGTAGCAGCACTTTGAGGTATCTTAGAATCCTTTTGACAGTGACTAGGTGTGGCATATTGGGGTTAGCTTGATATCTTACACAGATACATGTGGCAGACATGATATCAGGCATGCTAGTTGTAAGATACATAAGAGTCCCAATCGTAGCCCGGTAAAGATGTTCATCTACGCATTCCCCCTCAAGATCAGGTCCAAGGGAGTGGTTTTAGGCTATGGGTTCTTAGCAACGTTACAGTCAGTCATGTTGAATCTTGTAAGTATGTCTTGTACATACTTTGACTGACTTATGAAGATGCCACAGTCAACTTGCTTCACTTAAATTCCTATAATGAGTTCTCCCATTACACTCATTTCAAATCTATTCTTCATCAGCTTCTCAAAATCTTTGCAGAGCTTGTACTCGTTGACCAAAAAATAATGTCATTTGCATATACTTAAACTAGCATTAAGTCCATGTCTTTTGATAAAGAGAGTTCCATCTATAATACCCCTTTTGTAGCCATGCTGACAGAAATACTGAGATAGAGTCTCATAGCACTTCCTTGGAGCTTGGTGTAGCCCATATAGAGCTTTATCAAGCCTGGAAACATAATCAAGATGATAGCAGAACCAGGTGGTTGTTTGACATACACCTTCTCATCAATCATCCCATATAGAAAAGCACACTTGACATAAAGAAGGCAAACATTGAAATCCTTGGATGCAACAAAGGCTAGGAATATTATGACAGCTTCAAGTCTTACTACAGGAGCAAAGACATCTGTTTAGTCGATTCCTTCTTCTAGTGTGTACCCTTGGACAACTAGTCTTGCATTTCTTTTGATGATAAGTCCTCTATCATCCTTCTTGTTCCTGAACACCCATTTGATTCCTATGGTAGTCTTCCCTTGAGGAAGAGGACATAAGCTCCAAACCTTTGTCTTTTGAATTGAAGCAGCTCCTACTGCATAACTTCTACCCAACTTCCATCCTTTAAAGCCTCATCAACTTTCATTGGCTCTATCTGGGACAAGAAACAAAAGTGAAGACAAACATTTACATCATGTTTGTCCTTTTGTTCTTACCCCTATGTCAACATATCCAATGATGTTTGTGGTGGGGAGACTTGTGATTCCTGAGTTGAGGGATTACAACAAGTTTCTTGGAGAGATCTAAATTAGAGAAATTTAGATTAGGTTTTGAAGTTTCTCTCACAAAATCAGCACACATATCAAGAGAAACTTCATCTAATGAGTATGTGATATCATTTATGTTGTTACAATGGAGTTATTGTCAGCATCAAAAAACCCTTGATCACAGTCACCACCCATATTTCCTTCCACATTTGAAGCTCCTTCATTTGAGTGTTGTGCCTCTAAGCTAGAATTTGGTGGTGCCTCTAAGCTAGAATTTAGTGGCACCTCAAATGTATCTGCTGAATTTGACATGGTTATGCTGATAGAAAGTCTATCTATAGGATTACTTACCACTGTTGCTGAAGTAGTATGATTTGATGGTCTTCTCAGCTCAAATCTTGGATTAGGATCACTTGTTGATAAGATATATGTGGATCCTGAAACATTCTCACAAGATTTGTTAAAAAAAGTGGTAACTAAATCAAGATCAAATAGTAATCAGGACTAGAACCTTTCACGCTGGGAGTGTGCTCATTGAAAGTCACATTGGCTGAATCCTCAACTACTCTAGTTTAGAGATTGTATACTCTATAAGCTTTAGCTTGAGAAGATTATCCAATAAAGTGTCCATCATCTGATTTCTCACCAAATTTGGCTATTTCGTCTTTGGTATTCAAGATGATGCAAGGACATCCAAATAACCTGAGAAAACAAATGAAAAGTTCTCTTTTGCCAAAGTTCATAAGGAGTCTTACCATGAGTCTTGACTACTAAAACTCTGTTTTACACATAGCAAGCAGTGTTTACTACTTTCGCTCAGAAGGTGATGGGCAGATTAGAGTTAGATAACATAGTTTTTGTAGCTTTAATTAGTATCTTGTTTCTCCTCTCAACAATACCATTTTGATAAAGAGTCCTGGGAGCATTATATTGTCTTGTAATACCCTTTTCATCACAAAATGTATCAAGGAGTTGATCCTTGAATTTAGTTCCCTGATCACATCTTATGGTCTTGATCTTGTGATCACATTGATTCTCAATCTTTAAGATGAAACTCTACAAGATCTCAGGAGTCTCGTCCTTAGTTCTAAGAAAAAAGAACCAAGTGAATCTTGTAAAGTCATCTGTGATCACCAAACAATATGAGGTCCATCCTAGACTCATTACATTGGTAGGGCCAAAGAGATCCACATGTAATAAGTGTAGAGGAGTAATGATAGAGTTTCTTTCATTTGGCTTGTGAGACATTTTGTTTTGCTTCCCTTTGAGGAATGCAACACAGTGGTCATCACTTGCAGACTCTTTCTTTGGCATTCCAATTACCAAATCATTCTTAATCAGTTTATTCATGTTTTTAAAGTTTACATGACATATTCTTTTATTCTAGAGGAAATACTCATCATTGTTTTCTTTGGATAGAAAGCATGAAACTTCTCCTAAGGGAGATGTTTCTTGCAAATCCATCTTGTACACGTTCCCTCTCCTAGGGGCTCTAAGCAGGATGTGCTCTTGAGGAATAACCACCCTAGGCTTGAGAACAATGCACTCATACTCAGCGAAAAGCATGTTGTGACTCTGATCATAGAATTGAGATACACTCAGAAGATTGTATCCAAGCTCCTTAAAAAATTTTACATTCTCAATGCTGAGCTTACCATTTGTGATCATCCCCCTTGCAGTAATGTAACCTCCAGCATCTCATCCAAAAGCAACTGGTCCACCATCAATTTTCTCAAAACTTTAAAGTAGTGACCCATTACCTGTCATCTACCTAGAACAACCACTATCAATGATCCATATAATTTTGTTTGTCTTGAGTTGTTACTGCACAAAAAATATGGTTGGTTACATTTGGAAACCCAAGCCTTGTTGGTCTTAGGCTTATCAAAAGAAGTTGAAGACAATACAATAGTAATTTATCTGATAGTTAAATTTGGAGGATCATTTGCTGGTGTTAATGAAGAACTTTCAGCCATATGGTATTTCTTCGTCTTTCACACCACCTTTGGAAGCTTAGACTTGACCTTTAATGCTTCAGAAGTTTTGACAACTTTGGAAGTTTTAGAGACTGGACCTTTAGAAGAATTGCTATCATCGCAGCAGGTTTCAGTACTTCGGAAGTATTCCTTTCTTCTGAGACCAACATTTCTTCCGAAGGCAAGTTTTGACTTGTTTTCTTCTTCATTTTGGAGCTTCCAAAGGGAAAAGAGTTTCCTTACAAAGCTTGCTTCTTCTTCAACTTCTCAGATGATTATTTCTTGATCATGTGGATAGTACTTTTAGAATTATAGAGCCAATCCTTTGCAAAATGAGAAGTACTACCACACATGACAGAATCCATTTTTTCCTTCTAAAAGCTTTTCTTTGAGAACAAGGTTGAACTTCATCAGTTTCCTTCTCCATCTTCATCTTTGCAAATGATGTGTCAATTCTTTTAGGGTAAGAACTACCTTTAGAGTTGGATGGTTCATGTTGTGTAGCAGTGGTACACAATTGATCAGTCGTCTTCATGATGTTGGGGTGATTTGGACGTAAACTAGAACTCCTGGTACTAGAGTTCAAGGTTGAGTCTTTAGTCTTAACCACTTTAAAACCTGTAAAGATAAAAACTTGTTCCTGTATAGAGTTAAAAGTGACCTTGATCTCTTGAGCCTTCTTGGACCTTATTTGGCCTTCCTGATCAAGTTCTTTCTTCTAGACTTGGTCATTCCAACTTCCTTTATCTCCTCAAGAGAAAAGTAACCCTTCTTAGGATGCTCTTCTTCACTCTTCTCAGAGACATCCTTCACTATCTCCTCTGCATCCTCTTCCCTTATAGGTCTATGAAAGGAAGCTCATCTTCACAAGTTTCACACCTAGGAGATCTTATAGATAAGATTGTGTGTGGAGGAGCTATCTTAGTAGATCCCAGTCCTTGCTTATTCTGATAATAAACTTTTGCATGTAGAGATAAGGATATTATGTTCTTGAAGGTCTCTTCTTTAAGAACACATTTTTCTCCCCTGGCTTTGCTGATCACAAGCTCATCCTGACATTCAGTTAACTTAGTGATAAGATCTTTGATTTGAGTCCTATAATTTGTGTGTTCATGTTTAAGAGTTGAAATGGTTTTCTCTAAATCTTCTATTCTAAGTTTGTAATCATTTTTAACTCTTTTAAAATCAAATTTTAAGATATTCAAGGATTCAATATTAGATCTCTTCTCTAAGTTATAGGACCTGTATCCGTTAACTTTAGCAATACATTCAGGTGTACAGAGATGTTCCAATACCTTGGTTTCATCATGGTCTGCCATCAATGCTTAATTTGGAGATACATCTTCCACCTGAAAGCTCCAGTCAAAGCTTCCTTCTTAATAGCAACTACAGCTTGCTGTTTTGACTTCTCATTCTGGTTGGCTCTGTTAGTGTAGTTTGGTCTAGTTTGTGCTTGACTGCTATTTTTCTTTTGTGCCTTGTACTCTCTAGCAAAGTGTCCCATTTTGTTACAGTTGTAACACTTCACCTTGCTTTTGTCCAGCCCAAACTTTCCACTATTTGTATTTCTTGGAAACTTTCTCCATGTTCTTTTGTAGAACTTCTTGGCTCTATGAGTGAGAAGAGCCATTTGTTGAACTATCTCCATGTACACTAGATCATCTGGATGGATGTAATGGTAAAGAGAAAGTTTCCAGTACTTTCATCAGTAGGTACAAAAGCTTGAGAAGAACTTGTCTCTTGAAATAAACCTCCTTGAGTGTAACTCTCCCTTGGTGTCTCAGGGAAGGTGATGAAAGGACCCTTTTGTGAGTTGTCAGAGTAGCAGATAAGATGATGTTATGGTTCTCTTCAATCCCTTTCAACCACATGAAAGGCTGAACTCAGTTGATTTCTGAAGTTACCAGATGGATTTTGCATGTTTATATCCATCTGGTGTCCACTAAGAATACCATACAACTCTATAAGAGTGAGAGTCTTAAAGTTCTTAGTTCTCTTGATAACAACACAATAATATGTCCATTTTTTAGGAAGAGTGGGCATTAACTTTCTTACAATGTCTCTAGTTTCAAGAGTTGCTCCAACATCCGTTAGAGTATCAACAATCTCAACATACTTAAAGTATTGTTGAGTCATGGTTTCACCTGATATGAAGATGAAGTTTTCAAACTGCTGCTTCAAGAGGTCCTTCTTATTCTCTTTTGCTTTAGTGGACCCCTCATATATGAGCTCCAGTGCATCCCATAGCTGCTTAGTAGTTTTGCACTTCTTGAAGCCCTTGTATATGGAGTTTAATAGAATAGTTTAGAGGGCAGACATGTCTTTCTTATCTATGTCTATTCTCTTTTTATCTTCTTCAAAATAGTCAGTCATCTCCTTTGGAATCATACCACCTCCTGCAACAGCTAAAGAGGTGCTTGGTATGTGAGGTCTAGAGACAACAGATTCCCACATCATAGAGTCATGAGACTTGATAAAGCCTTCCATTCTTTGACACCAAGTATCAAAGTCTTCGATAGTGATTAGTGGAGACTTTGTCATGGTTCCAGTCTCCATATCAGCCTTTGTGAGAGTTGCCATTTGAGTTGTTAAGTGTTTTGTGAGACTTAAGGATCTATGATGTGAGATCTTATAATCAAGATCCAAGAATGCTCTGATACCAATTGCAGAATCGTTGAAGAGATGGTCAATAAACTTAGTCTCACAGTAAGAGAGTGTTTAGAACACTTAACAGATCAAATAGGGAACCGGGACTTTGGTTATGATACTATGAACACAAGTAAGCAAGAGACAGAAACTTAAGAATAACAACAAGGATGTTTGGTTTTCAAGATTGCAGTATATTGCTTCTCAAGTTCTATTACAAGGGTTACAAAATATAAGAAATTAGTTACAAGGACTTGAGATACTTTATACTACGTCCTACAACTGGACATACTTGGAAGGCCAGCTGGAAACATTTGATCTAGACAACAAAATCAATGTAGATTCAAAAAGGCAGATTTGTTTTTTTGACTAGTGACTATGACATGTCATAGCTCACATCCTAATATATTACAAAAAGGATAAAAGTACATAAAGTAAAAAGTTACAGACTCAAGACCTCAATGTATAGTTACAAAAACATGGATAATTCACCAACTTGTATAAGTTAGTAAGTCTTTATAGTTGCAGTGGAAAGTTGGTCAATTTTATGAAAAGTACATCACAGAAAGCATGTCCTTCAAAGTCTTCAGAAGAAATCTATCTTCACTTCATTGGCTTCGGAAGACTTCACTTTTGGCTTCGGAAGATATTGGTCTTGCTTTCAGAAGATTTTACACTTAGAATAATTCTGATGTGGGGTGTAAAACTTCCGAAACAAACTTCTACTTTGCACTGAGTGCATGCATGCAGGAAAGACTTAGTTTGTTATGGGTGCATCAACCTTTCAATAAGCCTTACATGCAGCAACGATGGTGGTTGTGACGACCGTGGATGCTGATGGTAAAGGCAGCGGTTGTGTTGGTGAAGGCAACGATAAAGGTGGTTGTGTTGGTGATGGTTCTAGCTGCTTGAGGCTTCTGGTGGTGATTTATGGTGATTGTGATGGGGTGAATGGATTGGAGGTTACGATAATGATGATGGTGTTCTTGGGCAATGAAGATAGTGGTATGCGATGGTTATAGTGGTGATTGTCGGTTGTTGCAGTAAGGGGATCTGATGGTTGTGATCAATGGTGATTGTGACAGTGGTGCCTGAGAACACCATAATCACTATCATGACCTCTAATCCATTCACCCCATCACCATCGTAATAAATCACCAGCATAACCACCACTAGCCTCAAGCCGCCAGAACCATCACCAACACAACCATCGCCTTCACCATCAGCATCCAAGGTTATCAACCACCATCATTGCTACCCAACTGAGATCACCACCGGTTACACCCAAACCGTTCCTACAACCTCTGTCACCTTGTAGATCTACTGATCTGCTCAAAAGTAAGCCATACATGGCTAGATCTTGGAGTCTAAGGGCTATCAGAGTTTTGTTGGAAAGTGCTTGGCACTCCACCTCTACCATTGATGTTGTGATGGCTACACTATCCTTGCCTTCGACTTGTCATGACTAGCACCACTAGCGCCCTAGAGATCTTGAACCATCATCACCAACCTCGTTATCGTTTTGTGCTGAAACTCCATCTATTCCATCATTGCTCATGTGACCGCCGGGAACCCCATAAATGACCACCACCACTGACGTCAAAATAGGGAACCACCACACCTCATTTTCTAAATTTAAATTAATTTGGGGAAAAACATGCTTATGATATTTTTCAGACTTAAAAAACCTAATTGAGCTTTTAACAAGTCATTCATACATGATAAGCAATTGAAAATACATTTAAAACCAGGCGAATAAATGACAATATTATTATCTGCTTCTAAGATGATTACCGTTTATGGGTGTATTTTGTTGAATGTCACAAAGTCAAGAAAACAACTGTCATGTTTAAGTAAACACATGGACCTCATTATGGTCCTTACTATGAGGACATAGTAGGTCAATTATTACGATTCAAAATACACATACTTTCATTTCCAATGAGTTTCATCGCATGTTTACTTTTAAATGTTTCATAACTATGGCGGAAATCATACACATACTCGTTTTCATACGATAACAAAAAAAGAAGGCCCCACCTTTATGTTTATATGAGTTTACATTTGGAGCTCGGAAAGTCCCCGTTACATTTCATTTATAACCATTAACTATGGAATTAGCCTGGAATTCTATGAATAGTACTATTGGGATCTACACCCTCTATCATGGTTAGTCGCGCTAATCGCTGATCTTATGATCAAATGATTGCATAGTGTCCACCCATTACTTGTAAGGTATGAGGGAGGAGCAAAACATTTACGTTTGGGTTTGGTTATACTTCATGTAGTTCATAGTTTTCATATTCTTTGCTAGTTTACGAAAGGTCAACATTATTTGTTTTGTATATCGTATACATAAAATTGTTTCAATGCAAAAGGTTTTTGGTAACTTGTTTTCTACAACATCTTTGAAACATTAAAACTTGTGAACTCAGCAATATTATTGTTAACATTTTCAGCATTCTTTTTAGGTATTGAAAACTAAGGATGGCTTAACTAGGTATATGTTTGAAAAAACTATATGTGAGCCCTTCGTTTAGTACATGGTCTCTTCATGTAACAGTTTGCATCAAGCTCTAGAAGCCCATATTATGACATATGTACGGGTATATATTAGACATGGCCAAAAAAACCGGAACCGGTTTGAGGCCAAACTGGTTCGAAACCGGCCCGAACCACTGGTTCCCCTTTCGAAGTTTAAAACCATTTTTTGAACCGAACCGGTTTTCAACCCGGTTTTCAAACCGGGTTTTCAACCCGGTTTTCAAACCGGGTTTTCAACCCGGTTTTCAAACCGGTTACCGTTCGGTAACGGCTATATAGCCGTTTGTACCATTTTTTGGATGTTTTTTTACCATTATACCCCCACTAGGTTAGTATATATATGTATTTGATGTTTTGGTTGAATCACAACAACTTATAACACTTTCTACTCTCAAAAATCTCAAAAACGCTCTCACAAATACTTTCGTTTCAAACGCTCTAAAAAAACTCTCAAATGGCTTCATCAAGTGTTTAATCATCCGCTGGTTGTGAAGCGTCTTCAAGCAATGTGGTGGTAGCAATCCTTCCTACGAATATGAACCCCAAAGTATGATGCAATTACGATTTATGTCAAATGGCTAGCGGTCCAAACAAAGCTCGTTGCAAGTTTTGTCATAAGTTTTTCAAAAAAGATGCAAACACAACGTTGAAAAACCATATTTCAAATAAATATTGTAAAGCGTTAAAAGGTGAACCTTCTCAAGATCAAGCTTCGATGACAAACGAAGGAAATATTTGGGCTTATAACGTTAATGCGGTTCGGGAGCAAATGGCGCAATTTGTAATTCAATAAAGCTTGCCATTCAAACATTTCGACAACGAACGTTTGACTCGACTCATTCAACAAACTCTTCAATCACGTTACACCAATGTAAGTCGTGCTACTCTTCGAAGAGATTGTTTAAAAATGTGGAAAAAAGCTAAAATGAATTAATATATTATTTTGAAAATTTACAAACCGGTGTTAACTTAACTAGTGATGTTTGGTCGACACCTCACGGTTCACCGGACTCGTACATTTGTGTCACCGCCCATTGGGTTGAACTCGATTCGTGGCAAATGATGACACGTACGATTGCGTTTGAATTTTTTTATTATCCTCACACCGGCTAAAACATTTTTTATCTTATTCATAAAGTTATTCAAACGTATAAATTAGAAAACAAAATATTTTCTATATCTTTTGATAATGCGTCAAATAACACTCTTGCGATAAATCATTTGAAATTAAAATATAAATCAATGTGTGAGGGTGTGTTTTTTCATAGTCGATGTATTGCGCACATCATAAACTTAGCCGTTCAAGATGGTTTAAAAACGATTAAAATAGTTAAAGATTATTTTAAAAGAATGTTACGTGATATTTTTAGTAATAACCAAAGATATACTAAATATCGCAAGTTTTGTAAAGACGCAAATACCAAATGTTTAGGCCCGAATTGAGACGTACCAACACGATGGAATTCCACTTGTAACGTGTTTGAAAAGGGTATTGAACAAAAGAAAGTTTAATAGCCTTTCATAATAGTTTGGTAAGTCGTGGAAAGACAAATTCTTACCATCCATCGGGTTGGGCCATTATTGAAGAAGTAACAAAAATGCTTTAAAATTTTAAAAACACAACTATATGTATTTCTGGAGTTTATTACCTTACTAATCCATTAGTACTTCACCAAATTTATTTAATGACTTCAAAATTAAATAAAATATCATGTAGGGATAGACCTTATTCTAATATGATACCCCCAATGAAAGAAAAACTTATAAAGTATTTTAAAGAAATGGCTTCTGTTATTACATAAGAAAAACTTATAAAGTACTTCACCAAATTTATTAATGACTTCAAAATTAAATAAAATATCATGTAGGGATAGACCTTATTCTAATATGATACCCCCAATGAAAGAAAAACTTATAAAGTATTTTAAAGAAATGGCTTCTGTTATTACATAAGAAAAACTTATAAAGTACTTCACCAAATTTATTTAATGACTTCAAAATTAAATAAAGAAATTAGTTTTAATTTGGATTTAGAAGTTGGTAACCCAATGTATAGTAAAACTTTAAAATCTACGTTTAACAAACAATTAGAACAAATGTATGATGTTTATTTATTAACATACGGGGAAACATCACAAATTCATGACGCTTTAAGGCATACGGCAAATGCCGAAAGTTCGAATGATCCAATATTTGATTTATATAATACTTTAAGGGATGAATATAATAAACGCCAACGTGGTAACGCTCCGAGTAGTGAACTCGGGAGGTATGGTCTTACAAACTTTTTATCGACCATGACTCCACAAGATTTTAAAATTTTGACTTGTTGGCTTGGTGGAAAGGTAAGGAAAATCAATTTCCCATCCTATCCACCATGGCCCGAGATTTACTAACCGTCCAAGCTTCTACGGTAGCTTCGGAATCTGCTTTTTCTGTTAGTGGCAGGGTTATATCAATAAGACGAACTCGACTCACTCTACAAGTGGTTGAAATGTCAATTTGCTTGAAAGATTATGTGCATGTCGCGGAAAGAGTACAAGACAAACGTTCACTTGAAGGAGAACTGGAATACGAAGCAGAATTATACGAGGACGAGGTACAAAGCGGATTGACACCAGGAATGACTGATGATGAAGTGGCATATGATGACTATCTTCGTAACAGCTCCGGTTCTGGTAGCGAGGAATAAACGTACAAGTATAATACGAACGAACAAAGAAACAACTATGTTAAATGTTTATTTTTAAAAATTTTATAAATGTTTTATATACTTTACCCTTTTATGTTTTTTTAAATTTTATAAATGTTTAGTTTCAAAGATTTTTATTTACCCTTGTATGTTTTTTAAATTTTATAAATATTTTATATATTTTACTTGTGTTTAAAATTGTATATATATGTTTATAAATGTTTTAAATTGTTTAAATGTTTTAAATGTTTTAATAAAAAATTTAAAAATTTTCTTTGAATATAAGAAAAATCTAATTTTTCCAAAAAAAATAAAACCGGTTTGGGACGAACCGGTTTCCAAACCGACCCAAACCGGTTTGATAGGGTTGGGTTTTTTGAGTTTGGAAACAGTTCCAACCTGAACCGATTTAGGGCCAAACCGGTTTTGACCAAATTTGACCAAACCGGTTTTGGTTTGGAATCCAAACCGGTTTGGACCCCCAACCCGGTTTGTACACCACTAGCATATATTCAATGTAATGAAGTTTTTAGTTTTTTTTTCTTGTAACAACGTTGATTTATATTATTTTTCTTACATTTCTATGTTTAGGATGTAGCGGGGTTGTAACAGTAATAATAGTTATTACTCAATAGATTATAATATGAGCCCTGAAATTTGTCAACGACGGTTGTTTATTAAGTTATATATTTTTTTGTTAAGAGGGAATGAGGGATACAAATGTCACAAAAGCAGGTATCTTATAATTTGTTATTGAGGGGTGAAGTGAGTTAGGAAAAAGACAACACATTTAGGGTAGAACAACGTTATTATCCGAAAAGGTACCTAGGATTTGGCGTGTACGTAACATAAGCTTTCAACCCCCACGTTCACCCTTTTGTCCAACTGCCAACCTCCACCTAACCAACCAATGCTACATCACTTCTTACTTTCATTTTTAAGATTAAAATTTTAAATTAATTAACCTTTTTTAACCAAAGAGATTGTAGTATTAATGTGTTTTTTTTTTGTTTTAAATTGTTAGAGTTGGGTCTTGTGATGATCTTCGGTTTAGATTTTAAAGTATTTATAGTAGGTTTTTTATTTTTTATGTAAGTATGTACATTTTATTGTAAATGATGATTATGAGTCATTATGATTACGAAAGAATATGGGCAAAAGTCATTAGAATCTAGGCAGAAGGCTTTAGAATCCGATTGGAAGGCTTTATAAGGCATGCAAAATTAAAGGACGATATTTGTGGAATTTAAAAATTAAAGGACGATATTTGTGGAATTTAAAAATTAAAGGACGATATTTGTGGAATTTAGTGGTAAGATGGACATTTTAAAAGAAAATAATGGGCAATGAGACATTTTAAGAATTTTCTCTTAACCTATGGGGCAATTTCATATTATGAATCAAAAACTTGTGTTTTTATAAAATATGTAATTTTAAAATATGTTATTTATTAACTAAACTTATGTTTTCGGGTAAATATATTGTGAATTTAAAAGTTATGTTTTTTTTGGAAATACGCAATTTTAATTGTATTATGCATTTAAAACGTTTTGGAAAAATCATTGTATATGATACATTAAAATTTTGTGTTTTCCAAAAATCTAAAATTTTACAAGTTGAGATCGAAAAAAATATATATTCAACTCTCTCTTATATTATTATTTATTTTGTGAGCTTAGTATAAAAGTTCCATTTGCTATAATCTCAATCCAAAAACTTATGTATAGCATTTGCTTTAACAAATTGAAATAAAGTAACTTAAAATTAAGTTTTGGCCTTCACGGTTTAGGAAAGTAACTCCATTGTGGTTCTGTTTATAGGTCGTCTGTTTCAGAAATGTATGTTAAACCCCTCAATCTACATGGACCCTTGCAAAGTTATGTTCTTTGATTATACTCTCCTTGGGTTTTATAGAAAAAATAAGTAACATAAGATTTCTTTTTGAAAAGTTAAAAGTACGGTGCATATTAAAAGCAGTGGCGAAGCTTAATAGGGGCCGGGGGGGCCGCTGCCCCCTTTATTTTTTTTTTGTTCGTAGTGTTAAATTTTAGTTCGATAGTGTAAATTTTTGACCCGGTAGTGTAAATCTTTATATAAATATCGAGTTCACCCCTCCAAAAAAAAATAATTTCACCCCCGCCCCCTAACAAAATAAGTTAACCTCCGCCATTGATTAAAAGACCATGTGAGCGTGAATCCATTCGTTACCTTTAACATGTGCAGAACCTTGATATACATGCCTATACATCTTTGGAGCATTTTGCCTAGCATAGGATGTGAAACAATTCAACAAGTTTCACTACATCATTTTGCATAGTTTAAATAACAAATTTTGAGACTTATTAACACTCTTTAACCCTAATTATATCTTTAACCCTAATTATATCTTTAACCCTAATTATATCCCTGTAAATGCTCTAAGCTAAGGTCTAGGGGACATAAACAAACGGGTTATGAAATCGTCCGAATTCAACATCATCTTATTCAATTTAAAATAGCTTGATTTGAACTTGGCTCATGTTGACATTTATATCTAAAGGTCGACTTTGACTCTTTAGTACTTTTTAAGTCAAAGCTAATCATATGGTAATTTTAAAATTGAGCTCGATTGGTTTATTATTTATTATATTTAGATGCATATGGAACAAATTATATGGAACAAATTATATATATATATATTATATATATATATATATATATATTCACCTTTACATATATTACATGGTATATATAATTTAATTATTTTTATCATAATATATTTATTATATTAAATATGGGATAACTTTATAATATAAAAATTAAGGTTTAAGATTATTCCAATTAGATTACTATAAAAAAATTCCCAGTTAGATCACACATAATTTTTTTTGTCTCAATCAAATCATTCATAAATCTTTATCCCAATCAGGTCACTTATAGATCTTTTTGTCCCATTCATGTCACTAAAGTTTTAAATTATTATAATTTGTTTATTCATAAATTGTAAAATATTTTTAAGAGATTGAAGTATTTAAAAAATTAACAATATTTATAAAAATTGAATTATTTTAAACAAATTTGCAAATTATTTACAAAATTAAAAAACAAATTGAGCGATCTAATTGAAATATTTCTTAAAACTTTAGTGATCTGATTTGAATAAATTAAAATACTAGTAACCTGATTGAAACAAATAAAAATATGAGTAACCTAATTGAAATACTTTTTAAACTTAATTACTATTTATGAAGTTTTTTCATTTAACAAAAATTAATACTGAGTTTGTGATGACTCATTTAAACATTTAGGTTCGCAGATCTTGCCCAACTCATTATACAAAGATTGGGTTCGGGCTCAGTTTTTTAAATAAGCTTCAAAACAAGCAAGCTCAGAGTTTATTAAGCTCAACTTAATTAGACCTTTAACAAATCAATCTCGAATAACCAAATTTGTATGCTTTTAAACTTTTTCCAAGGATAAATCTATCCACCAAAGTCATTGCATTGAAGATCTAGGAGGCTTGAAGATAAAGAATCTACATGTTTAACCATGAAGACTGCTTCACTCCCTCATTGTCTAGCTATCCCACGGTCGCCATGAGAGTAGGTTTTGATAACATGATAATGTTTAATCGTTGATTACTTTATATTAAAACTAAGCATGGTTTAGGGTTTTATTTAGTAAAACTAGAAAACAAACTCTTATCCTCCTTTTTTTTGTTATATGATATTACAATAAAGGATATAAGTAGGTTTTCGACTTGTCTCCATCACCATGTTTTGAACCATAGTCATGAACACAAATGCTAGTTTCTAACCTAAAAATCATATTAGTATTGGTCAGTTCAATCGGTTATATAGTTTAAATTGGAACCTATGACATATATTTTGGTTTTTGAATTTTCATAATTAATATGTTTCGGTTAAAAAAATTATTTGTCAATTCTGTTAATCTTTGACGAACCTCTAAATTTAATTGCAGATGGATTCAATCTAATTTTAGTTAATTAACCTAATTACATATTTTCTTAAATAACATATGAGTAATAATCTTAATTCTTAAAGATGAATGAGAGATAACTAATATATTATTTATAGAAAATTAGACACAATACTCCTCACATTTAAAACATATTTATTATTTATAATTAATATATAAAAGTGATTTTAGTGTTGGCGTGGTTAACTTAGTTATTTATATGCATGTAACCATAAGTGAACCGTAAAAATCGATTATTATACAATTAAATCGTAACCGAACCATTGGTTTTATACCAGTTTCGGTATTTCAAAGTATTTTCTATTATTTGATTTGTAGTTCAGTTATTTGATTTTTCAGTTAACCCTACCCTGAAATCAACGAATTAAGAGTCAAAGGGGGTTTAATTTCATCGGTTTTGAGTTCATGTTTGTGTGTTTAGATTCCATTATAGATTTTCGATCTACTTTTCGAGTTGAGGAAGTTATAATGTATTTCACGTGTATATGAAAGTGTGGTAATTTATTGGTTGTAGGGAAGAAGATGGTGGTACTAACATCAGGTGGAAGAGGATGATTGTATTGTGATATTTTTGGAGGAAAATAGTGGTGATCAACTTGTTATTTGAATTTCTTTTATAAATAAAAACGTAGACATCATTAGCATTGAGAAGAAGAAGTTAACACTTAGATCCACGACTTGTCAAAAAAAATATAGGCAAGTTGAATATGAGTTCATTTTCTAGCAATGTAAGAGAATACTAAGCTGAGTTGGCTTGCTCGTTGTATTACTCGTGCGAGCCTAGGTCAATACTTAGTTGACTTGAATTTGATCATTGAATAACTGAGAGGAAAACTAGGCTTTAGAATGAATTTGAATAGTTGAATTTAAGTTTTTTTTAAATATCTAATCGTAAACGTTACATTGACGTTGTAAAGATTAGGAAACCTTCAAATAGTAATGAAGTGATACAACTATTCATTTCTAACTAATGTTTCTAGTTTGAATTTTGCTTGTATCACTATCCTTCAAAACCTAGAACCTTGTTCTTAAGCTCACATCTCCTACACAAGCTAAGATTTACTTGATCCAGTCGTTAATAGAGTGTCAACTTAATTATGCCAAATTCTATCAGTTTACAGGTAAAAGATTATAATAAAAAATAAAAAAAATGAAAATAAAAGGGTGATGAAATTATAAAATCATCATTGTTAATATGAAAAAATAAGAAGGGTCTAAATTGAACTGGATAATAAAATAGCTTTATCAAACCCTCCCACCCTTTTCTCATTTTAAGAAATGCTTCCTATTTCTAGCAACATTTCCACACACCTTTCTTCATCTTCCTTTCTCACACACTCACTGTGTGTGTGTGTATGTTCAATCTTCATCTCCCCACCACACAAATTCAACACACAATTTCTCTCAATATTTCTCCTCTTCATAAACAACTTCACATACAACATACAACAGTACACAACCATAACATCAACCACATCATACACACACCGATCAACAGATTCACACTCAAAAACCGAAAATCTGCAACAAAAATCAATGGCGAGAGGTAAGATCCAGATTAAGAAGATCGAAAACTCAACGAATCGACAAGTGACGTATTCGAAGAGGAGGAACGGATTGTTTAAGAAGGCGAGTGAACTCACGGTGTTGTGCGATGCGAAGGTGTCGATTATCATGGTTTCGTGTACTGATAAGCTTCACGAGTACATCAGTCCTTCGATTACGTACGTTTCGATTTTGTTAGATATGTGTTCTGATGATCAAATTAGTTGATGATTTTTATAGTTTTTTGTTGATGAATGTTTGGATCAGGATGAAGCAGTTTTTCGATCAGTATCAGAAGGCGTCGGGGATCGATCTGTGGAACTCTCATTATCAGGCAAGTGTTTGATTAATTGTAATAAATATATAGATCATTTTGCCTGATTTTTTATGTCAAAAGTATTAGATTCGTGTTAGAACACAATAATAAGGGTTTAATTAATTAGTTGAAACTGTGTTAATTAAGTAATTGTATGTTAATTAGGTTTTTGATCGTTTTGAGAGTATAATGTATTCGAGTAATTAACGCATAAAATGAGAATCTTGTGGTTATTGCTAAACGAATGATGTATGAGATGAAAATTGGGGGACGATGATTGCATGGATTATATCGTGTATGTAGTAGTAGCACTCTTTAGCATGAGGGATAGATCATTGATATCATAATAGATTCATTAATTACTTTATGATTTTGATAAATCATTAATATTATGTGTATAGAATTTTCAAAAAGAAAGAATGTTGATAGATTTAATAATCTCAACTTTCAATACACAATAATTAAGTTTTTGGTTGTAAATAACTTAGTGGTTAAAATAAGATACTCATGACATATAAATAAGAGAAGGTTATGAGTTTAAGTTTTATTTTGAACAAAATGTTTAGAGTTGAACCAAAAAATTTTCTCAGCAATAAGTTTCCTTTTGAGGGGGTTAGGGGTGCGGTTTCGGCTGAAAAACGAATAGGTGGACCCGATTAAGATAACATCTATCATCCGAAATAAGGTCGTACCATATATATTTTTCATCAATTAACAGGTGTTGTTCGAGTTTACATGTTAGTTGAAGGAGTTTTGTTCGGATTTTACTTGTTTAACCCTTAGGGTTAAGTAATTAATATATTTTTCATCATATATTTTTGTTTATCCATTACTTAGCTTAGCTTCTAGTCCGTGGTTTATCTTGCCGGATCACACTTGTATTTACAAGTAACTGTAAAGCATTTTGTTATTAATAAAACTAGTATTAAGCCTACCGTGTTGCGGCGGGGGCATAAAACTACACCAAGTAACACTAATATCACACTACTGTCAACGATCACCATCACCAAAAAAAATCGTATTAAAAAAGAGCTAAAAGGGAGAAAAAGTAAAACAAATGGAAAGTAGATGTAAAAATGTTGAATCACGCACGTGAAACATAAATTTTTTTTTAAAAATAACTAAGTCGATCTAGGATCCGCATGTTGCGACGGGTATGTTAAACGGCAAAAAAATATGCGTAACAACATTGAACCATACACACATTACGGCGTATTAACTCTCAAATTCTAAACCGAAATATAAATCGAAAATTTTATAAAAGATGAAAAATATAGATGACCAAAGTTGAAAGTGAAAAAGTATAGGGGTTAAAACGTAAAAGATGTAAAAATATTAGGTTTAAATAGAAAAAATTAAAAGATATGTACAATGTTTATGCATATGGTACAATAACTAATACAACAACAAATTGATAATTAATATTATTTGAATAACAAATTTAATAACAACCCTAGCTTAGTCCATTTTCTTTCCAAAGAATCACGAATAACACTTGTTAACTTCTAAGTTTATAAAGAAAATGTCATAACTATTTCTAAAATATGACTAACAAAATGTAGAAATCGTTCACATAAAAATAAAGTACTTTCTTTTTATAAATTTCGATTACAATACAAAGTTAATAAAAAAACAAGTAGATTACAATATGTATACAACTGTAAATTTAGAAAGTACAAATATAGAAGTAGAAACCGAAGTTGATGTGGCTGAGGATTCGTATTAAATACGGGTCTCTTTAAACAAATTTTGAGTCTTTCAGTAGAATTTGTTTGTTTCCCAATGTAGAAGACTGAAACAGTATGTATTGTTAGAAGGACCCAACACCCTATATAATACCTTGTAAAGAAAAGAAGATTGCTATAATTTTTTAAAGAACGATGAAAGAACTCAAGTAGGAGAAATTTAGTTTGAACTTTGAACTTTGAAGTGTGTCTTTCAAGACTTACTTTGTCATTTATCGTAAACCTTAAGTTGAAACATCCTTCTCATTCTTAATTACTCAAAAGATTGAAACAACCTTAAGTTGAAACATCCGAATTGAAAACAAAGACGAAACACCTAAAGTTGTAACACCTACACTTGAATTAAAAATTGAATCTAGGGACGGGAATAGGGCGGGTTTGGGACAAGTTTGGGTAATCTCAATCCCATACCCGATTAGAGATGTGTGTCACATACCCGGCCCAAAACTAGTCGGGTATGTATCGGGTATTTACATGTCGGGTATACCCATTTATTTCATGAATAATACCTGTTTGATATACCCGTCGGGGATCTTTTTGACATTTCGGCCAAATCTCTTTGTCATTATCTCTTTTCGACTAAATCTATTTGTAAATGTCTCGGTGACTCTCTTTTGATAGTAGCTAGGGTTCGAAGAAGAATCAAAAGTCTGATTGTCAAATTTATTCGAGTAGGATATTGATCGAAAGAAAGAAATATTAGAATTAAAGAAAACTTGAATATAATATTATGTGCTTCAAATAACTAAAAATAAATAAATTAGAAAAACCAAAATTTATTTTGCGTATTCAATCGGGTAACTGGGTATACTTAATCGGGTAAACGGTATGCTCAATCGGGTAAACAAGGCGGGTAAACGGGTACACTATGTAATCTCGTACCCATCCCAAACCAGCAAAAATTATAGTAAAGAATCCCATACCCATTTATCTGGTCCCATACACGTCCTCAGTGTCTCGGGTTTCGGGTATTTCCATTGAATTCGGGTTTGATTGTCATACCTAACTGAATCAACTAAAGTTGTTACAACAATTGAATTTAAAAATATAAAAAAAAAAACCACACAATTTAATATATCAATTTTTATAGTTTAAACACGAAATACGAGAGATAAAAGAAATAATTAAAAAACATGACTCCACATTAATAACTTGGTAAAACAAGTATTACTTTGGACATAACAAAAAGGATGTACTTAAAAAAGGAATATAAGATTATATGTGAGGATCATGGTAAGTGTCATAACCAAAAAGGGATTGCAACAATGTGTTACAAACTTCAATATATTAGAAATTAATAAAAATCTTAACACTCGTTAGTGGAAAAGACACAATGTATTACAACTTTTAATATAAAGATGACTTTTGTAATTATTGAATTTAAAGACAAAATCTGCAACTTTTAATATACGTAAAGAACGAAAACTAAACTTTACTCTTTTCTTGAGCAATTATATATGCCACCAAATGTGTTCCAAAAACTTGCTGTGACCAGTCTTTTAGCCAGGCAATCAACTTGAAAATGGACTGAAGTTGGACTAGCGTCTAGCCAGGGTTTCTAGCAACGAGGATCGTGCATAACCAAGTCCGGCCCAGGACTAGGCTCGGCTGGGTTTGAATCTGCTCTCTAAACAACTAGAGAATGTCTATGCTTTTAGAAGTATTCATAGGCTTAGACCTTAAACGTACAATTTATATGTATGATAATTTAGTTGCTATGTAGTGGTGGTGTTGAAAGTTGAACCAAGTGTGTTTGACTTGTAACTCAACCTGTTTATATATTCCCCTCTAGTACAAGTTATCTAAATTTGCAACTAACATCATTCATCATTTACACAAAGTTATTAAAGATTTTGAAATGTTAAACAGAAAATGCAAGATGAACTGAGACAGCAGAAAGAGGTGAACAAAAATCTTAGAAAGCAAATTAGGTACCATTAACTTAAACTTTACTTTCTCAAGTTTTATTATGCTATTTTTTTCTGTTTTCTTTTTCTTAATTTAAGTCGATTTTGTTATTCGTATAATATATTGAAGATTAAAAATACAGTCATGGGGTTCTTTTCTTGGTGGGTTATGTTCAGGCAAAGGTTGGGTGATTGCTTGGAAGATTTAAGTTTTGAAGATTTGCTTGCACTTGAAAAGGATTCACAGGAGGCTGTTTATGTTATTCGCGAGCGTAAGGTTAGTGTTATTTGTTTCGATGAATGCCCTGGGTTGAATTGCTAACTACCGTTTTAAAAGTAGCTAACCAAACGCCAAGGTTAATTGTTGGATTTTGTGAAAACTGAAAATCTTTAGTTTGTAATAAAGTTTTGAAAATAATGAAGATGGTTCATAAATATTGTTATGCTAAGCCAAACAGATTGGGAGGTTTGGCCGGATCAAACCGGTCAGACGGTTCTTTTTTGCAATGTAACAAGGTTTTAATTCAAAAACCGAAAACCGTTAGTTTGTGATTAATTCTTACAAATATTAACAAAATGTTATACATATGCATAATTCCTAAGATAAAGAAAATAAATAGCGAAGGTGGACAGTCTCTCAATTTCTAAATTGTGAACCAAACCAACAAACAGTATATTTCTCTTGTTCATTTTAAATAATCTGCTATGATTAGAACTTTGAAGATGTCAAAACTCATGATCTTATATCTATAAAACAATGCAGCTCAAAGTTATTGGTAATAAAGTGGAGACTTCAAAGAAGAAGGTATTTTCTTTCATATAAAGTTTTCTGCAATTTTTTCAAGGAAAATTAGAAATAAATATAAAAATTATTTCCTGTTCTTTCTTTCAGGTGAGGAGTGCCCAAGATGTATACAAAAAACTCATGCACGAATTTGTAAGTATTATTACCTTTGTCTTTACCCTTCACTTCTTGAAAATCAAATTCCAGATTAAACTCTATTAATGATTAACATTGGTTATCAGCAAGATAAATCACTTAATGTGGTTTTTTAAATGGATGTCGCATAGACTCTTTTGCTAATCTAAAATGTTGTCATAAAATCGTCAACACTGTAAATTAAAATTTAAGACATCTTTATGATGGGAAAATTTACCCACATCAGCATTTTTTTCACATTTGAGCTCACTACATAGATACTGTAGATACTGTAGATACTGAGAGATTTAGGTGGTGGTAAGTCATTTTTCTCTAAAAGAAATTACAAAAGTTATTGTTGACTTTAATATATAAAAAAGATTGATTCAATAAGATAATATATTACTCAATTCCCTTAGATAATGTAAATGATGACCCTCATATTACACTCTTTTAATAGTTTTTGCTACAACTGAGATTTTATTAGTTATGTATGTTACAAATTTTAAAGATTTCTTAACATATAAAATTGCAGGACATACGAGGAGAGGATCCGCAATACGGGATGATAGAAAACGGAATAGAATATGAAAATGTGTATGGGTACCCGCAAATGGCTGCACCACATATTCTGACTCTTCGGTTGCAGCCGGACCATCCCAACAATCTTCATGGTGCGGTCACCACCGGTGGAACCACTGCATCTGATCTCACCACATACGGCTTGCTTGGTTAGCTACTAATTAATTAAATAACTAATTTGAATTTAAGACAATTCAATTGTGTGTTGACTTGTTTATAAGGTTTTGCCTCTTTACACGTTGACTTATGAATTATGATTGTCATCTTGTGTGTTTCCTGTTTTATGTTTTCAAGTTTTGAAGTACTAATTGTAATTTACATCTTCATGTATATGGTGTTTGCTTTATTAATATATACTAACTATATCCCATTGCGTGTTGCGGCGGGGATTTGTTTTATTAGTGATGATATCTTATTACATGTGGTTTAACAAAAGGGTAGCGATGACACCATTGTTATGCAATAACTATATTACAAAATGAAACATTGTTACGCAACAAACATACTACATAAAATCATATCCCATATTTTCATCATTTCGTCAGCCTGGGACTCTTTATATCGCTATTGAGATCCAAGAAAGAATAGTAGAACTAGCAAAAATTAAAGCAGAACTATTACTACTAAATAAATGATTTTTTAGTTTCATAAAGTGAAATTTAAATGGTAAATTTTTTTCACAATTTCTACCATTCAATGACACCAAGCCCCCGTATCACAACAACTTTCCTTCGGTTATCATAAATAAGACTGAGAAATTTAAAATTAAGAAGAGATTGATGAACATAACTATACCTGGTAAGATGGGTGGGTCGGGTTGGATCGGGTGTCAAGTCAGCATGGGTTCGGGTCAGGATGGATTTGGATAAGAATGTACTAATTTAAAAATACGTTAAAATGGATTCAGGTCAGAATGAGTGTGGGTTAAGATGGGTCGGGTCAAAATGGGTTTAGACTAAAAAAACCATATTGATTAACAATTTCATACATAGATCAAACCCAAGGCAATATAACTAAGTATTACTCTAAAACCTTAAGATAGGGTTGTTCAAACCGCTCAACGTTCGTTCGAAAAATGCTCGTTTGAATTTTTGCTCGGTTGTAAACAAGCCGAATGCTTGTTCAAATTTTTGCTTGGTTGTAAACGAGCCGATCGGCTTAGATCGGTTTGTAACCAAGCCAAGCACGAGCAAAGGTCCGCTCGGTTCGGATCGAATTAATATGTACATATAGTTTATACGTAACACTCTAGTAGATTTGACCCATTTTATACAAATATATAATTATATTTATGCACAATTGATCAATCAACCTAATAATGAATTCTACATTAAACATAAAAGTGAAATCCTAAGCTGTTAAGAGATATTTTTTCGATCATCTCCCGCACTCATCGTCATCGTTATCTGCAATATGTTCTTCGCCTTATCAGATACAACCTTAACTTCATCGTCAACCACAACGTATTGTCATTCATAAGAATATTATGCAATGAAATGTGGCTGTTTTTAAGTCATTAAACCTTATTCGATGTTGTATAAATCATATGACACACAAATTAGTTGGGTTGTATAAATTGTTTGCCGCTCTTTCGAAAAATGCTTGTTCGATTTTCAGCTCAGTTGTAAACGAGCCGATCGGCTCGATTCGGTTTGAAAACGAGCCAAGCATGAGCAAAGCTCCGTTCGGTTCGGCTCGTGAACAACTCTACCTTAAGGTACAACTAGACAAACACATTTAAAATTAAACTTTAAGCAAATGGTTATAAAATAAAAATAAAAAACGATAAATTGCATGGTGATAATAAACGTGGGTTGTGCAATTATATTGTGGTCTTTTATCCCCATCATGAAGATTTAGTTTATGACACCCAGTTGCCGACCCGTTCATCTTATATAACCCGTAAACCGATCTTGACCCGTTCATAAATCCAACATGTTTATCATTATCATGTAGATGTGAGACTATGTGTGGATTTGGGGAAAAGATGAGATGGAGAAAGATGAGTTATGAGAAAATTTAATCTATCCATCTTGACCCAATCCTTGTTTTTTATGACCCATCTTGATCACTTTATAACTTTTCTTTGTTTTAAAGTTATCCAACTTGACCCTCTTAAAAATATAGATTAACCCAATCTAACTCATTACTTCATTATTATTACCCCAATCAATCCAAATATACCCGTTTGGGTCCAAATTACCAGGTCTAAACATAACGTAACCCATGCGGAGATGACATTAGGATCAATGGCATCGATGAACTTGTGAACTTGTGCCAATTTTTTTTAAGTTGCAATCCTCCTCAATGATTCGATGCGCCAACAGATACCTAGATGAACCTAAAGACCAACAAAGAATGTAAATGAGAATAAATAATAGGATTTCATAACACATTTGTAATATAATACATGAATTAACAACATGTCTATAATGGCCTAATGGGTGAGTCAATAAAGTACATATGTAATCTTATAGGGAATCAGGTAATCACGAATGTGGGTTTGAATTGAACGGAGAAGAAATCCAGCACACACTTGAATTGAGGACCAAACAAAACATATTTTGTGATATTGGCTGTATAGATGCATCGCCTATCGTTCAAAACGGTTTTGGTTTATTGTGAAGATCATGCGTTCCCAACTCAATCTTATGGTAAGCAAGTCCTCATGAACAACATAAGTTTGAATCACAACTTGTAAGATTATAGTCGGAACCAGGTGTTCAAGTTAAAAAAAATAAATTTTGAATGATACAAAAAACTTACACATTTCTAATAAAGCTCTAGCATGCCATATTTTGGCACAATTTAGCTTAGGGGTGTGCATGGTCGGTTTGGTTCGGTTTTGGCCTAAAACCGAAACCGAAAACCGATATTTCGGTTTCTAGGTTTTTAAAACCGTTCGGTTTCGGTTTTTTCGGTTTTTGGTTTTCGGTTTTAAATTTAGTTTTGGTTCGGTTTTTGGTTTTTTTCGGTTTCATCATTTGTGCTTCTAGTTTTAGAAAAAAGTTGTTTTAAAGTAATGAATTTAAGCTAAAAACTTTGACTTTACATTATTTTGTTGATATCTAAATATAATCTATATATTTTTATAATTTAGTTGATATTAAAATTAAATGCAATTCAATAAAACATTTTAATCTATCAATCCAAATAAAAAATTAAATATTATTCTTGAGATCTAAATATTTAATCTTTTTTAGATAACACAAGTTAAATAAGTAAATAATAGGCTAATAATTTTATTAGTATATGATTAGAGTTCTAAATTTACAAGTTTGATTATATGGTTTCGGTTTGGTTTTTTCGGTTTTTGTTACAAGCAAAACCAAAACCAAACCGAAAAATTCAGTTTTTAAAAAATCATCAAACCAAACCGTCGGTTTTCTAGCGGTTTTGGTTTTATCGGTTCGGTTTCGGTTATTTTGGTTTTTTGCTCACCCCTAAATTTTAGCTAGAGAAAACATACTATTCACATTAACATAGCCATATTTGTAGGGATTTTAACAAGTTTATCAAAGTTCATATAAGCTTGTTTATATGAAAAACGCAACGGATTAAAAGTTTAAAACTTGTTAATAAGTTGATTATTAAACCCATTTGATAATCAAAATCCAAACCATGGATCCATATACGAAATGCATACAATAAAGACAACCATAGGATGTTTAGAGGACAACCTTTCAAGCTGCTAGAAAACGAGTTTGTTGAGATGCTAAAGATGAACTTTCTGGCTGAATCTTCAAGCAAGAAGACCTCAAGAAGGTGATACCCCAAGCTACCAACAAAACACTCTTTGTTGCTAGGAATCCACAACACCAAGTTTCACCTTTTAAACACTTTAAAAGTGAAAGTTCCAGCCCTTTTCTTTCCTCCTAGCTGTCGAGAACCAGAAGAGGAGAGAATAAAGGATTCTTCAACTAAAAAATTGAGAGATTAAAGTGGTTTGCATGTAGATAACTTGTGGGTGCAAAAGGCATCTTTAAATCAATTGGATGGCCTCCCTTTTCAGCCTCTTGGGCCAAGACAATGGCTGCCACCAATGGGTGGTCAAGCTTTTGTCTTTCATCCAATTTATTTAACTAAACCCCAAAATAAAATGGTAACACTTACATTTTATTTTGTACACTCAACTAGCTCTAACATGACATTAATTAAAACTCAATTTAATTAATTAGTAACACCTTACATGCCATGTTATAGTTAATTTTATAAATGTTCTTGGTGTCGTTATTTATTTAACTGATCAAATCAATAAAATAAATATTGCAGATGTTTGTCTAGCCTGTTATTGGGTATGACTCGACTTGGATCATATCACACTAGCCACATCAATTTAATATGTATCTTGGGCACATCGAATTCTACGTAAAACACAATACCAAACTATCAAAATGCTCACTTAGACAAAACTTAAAAAATGAGCTGATCAAGCACATTTATCCTAAAGATGGTTGTCTATTTTGGTGTAAATAGTTTTGGAAACTCTATGTAATAACCTTATCAAAGTAACATTCAAATTCTTATTCATCGCCCAAAAATGACTTAACCCATAATAGTCAACCCCAAATCAATTAGCATGTGCTCTTGAGCACAATATGTGTAATTAAATAACCCAATAAATAGTTTCTATCATCTGCACGCCTATATCAACTTTGAATTTATTTGTATGTTGGAATATCTAATGGTTTATTTGAGCTTCATTTCCATGTTTTTTGAACTAATTAGTTTGTTTCAAAATCGACCAAAATGAATTTGATCACTGTCCATATAAAATTAGAAGTATAAACCACTGATGAAAGTATACGTAATTCCTTGTTTTTTGAACTAATTAGTTAATCAAGTTATCAAAACATCTTTTTCTTTAGTGTATTCCTTTTATGAAAGGAAAATAATTTAAAACAAAATAAATTATCATTTGCATTACTAACATTTGTTTATTTTAGTTACTTACATCATTGTGTTTTGAAATTGTCATCTACTCCTAATGTTTCTTTTTTTGTTTTTTCATTTGAGTTTTTGGTGTTCTATTTTAGTCTTGATTTGAGTCCAGATTACTAGTATCGTTAGTAATTCTGTTAAGATTATTATTGAAAATACTAAACTATCTCTAAACATTATATGAAAACAAAAAATTATTTGTGGTACCCATCTAACAACATCATCTTACTCACCTGAGTCATACCATCACTCTATACTCCCCCCTCTTAATCACCACCACAACCCCCTGCACCGCCATGACAGCCACCCATCACTACCTCCATAGTGCTTATCACTACCACCATGATACTCACACACACACGCTCTCTCTCTTTCTCTCTCTCTTTTTCACACACACACACACACCATCTCTCTCTATCTTTCTCTCTATCTCACTCTCTTTCTCTATCACATCCACTCATCACCACGACCATAGCTTCATCATCATTATAACCACCCTCACCACCACCATAGGGCCCCATCACCACCATCACAACAACCCATCACCACTACCACAGTCGCCCATCACTACCTTATTTGTGATTTTTGTCAAACCCTTAGGCGGCACCATGTTTCACACTTCCAACACCATATATGCTTCTCTAGATTTGTGATTTTACATTGGTGGCAGTTGTGGACGATCTCTCTCTCTCTCTCTATCTATCTTTCTCTCTCACACACACATAGAGGAAGATAGAGGAAGATTGGGGTGAGGGTTGTTGTTGCGGTTGTGGCGGTGGTAGTTATGGCGACGGACTATAGAAACATCAAGAGAGACAGAGAGAGAGAGAAGAGATAGAGAGAAGGGGATAGAGAGAGATAGAAAGAGAGAGAGAGAGTGTGTGAGTGAAAAGATCCTTGGTAGGGGTGAGGATGAGGTTTGTTTATTCAATAAATAAGATAATTTTGTTATTTTATAAAAATTTAACAGAAAAACTAACGCAAACTGTGTTTTGAACTCAATTCAATGGAGACAAAAAGAAAATATCACGGGGCATATGGTAATTTTCAAACAACAGAAATACAAATAGTAAAATGAACAAACGTTAATTATCGAGGATATCGATGGATATGGACATTGCATACCCTTTTCTCGAATCCAAGTAACTACCTAGTAGGTGTGGGCAATGTTTTCAGAACTGAATCGAACGTCGAACCGGACGTCTTACTGGTTTGGTGGTCGAACCGGATTTAACTATATTTTAATTATATTTATATATGTAATTAAATACAAGTAATTTATATATGATTTACATATATATTTTATAGTTATATATAAAACTTAACTATATTTGTATATCCGATGTACTAATTTATGGTTTAACACCCCTTTTTTACCCATTAAAATAAAAAAAATCAAAAACCGGTCTGAACCGTCCGGTTTTCCCGATCCGACCAGTCCAAAACGAGTCGATGCGAACCGGACCGGCCACCGGACCGATCCCCGGTCGAACCGGTTGAACCGGCCGGTCCGATCCGGTCGCGAAATCGGGCGTGGGATCTTGCTTGATGGAGTTAGTGTTCATGTTTAACTTGACATGCATCACCTCAAAATTTTGTATGAACATGTCATGAATTTTAAAAATATGTCTAACACATGAACTTAACACTACACTTATTTGTATTATAAAACATGATGTGTATATATCTTTTGATATTTAGTTTGGGCTACGATAATCGAGGTTACTTTATGACATAAATTATCTCTTAAATATAGAAAAATAAAAATGTTACATCTTAACACTAAAGGTCGACACAAACCCAATATGTTTAGCTAAACATATTAAAATGCTGAATTTTGACACAGACCTATTTAAACTTAAAATCATGTTTTTGTTAGAAATTCACATCTTGTGATATAGTTATGTTATGTACATCAAAGTTCCTAAATATATTGTTTGTCTTATTGTTGAACATGTGTCGGACTCCATTGTTTTTGGAACATGAGGATACCCCTCTCGCTATCAATATGTCACTTTTAGGGGTTTCTTGTCATTAGATCGCCATCTCATATGTTTAAAAGTTTCCTAGACATGAATCAAAGTGTCAATTCAAAAGATATTATCTTGGCCAATGGAGTTGGCTTAAATAATGATAGTTCACTTTCATGTTTTTGGGATCAATATTCCTCGTGACATCATCAATTACATTATTCTACTCATATACGAACCAGCTGCCATAATTGATATTCTGATAATATTCCTATCAAATTGTGTTTTCTTTAGTTAAGTTTTCACTTCAAACTCAAATCCCACGTAACCCAACTGTTGGTGTCACAAGAGACCGATAATCTTTCATAAATTAATTATATTGATCTCACAACTAGTGATACATCAAACATAAAAGTGACACTTGAATTCTTTCGCCTGACAACACTATATTGAAACCACTTACAAATTTTATACAATATATAATAAAAAAACGTACTCGATTCTTGACTTGCCTCCAGTTTTACGCAATGCCTAGGAAGAGACGAATCGGTTTCCAATTAAAATGTAAGAATCTTTACTTTACAGATTGTGTAGAAGGACGTTTCTAATGACTCACGTCCATAATTTCAAGGTTATAAAGCAAAAGTCTTAAACCAAAGAAATCTACAATTTAATAAAAATAACACAATAAACCAAAAAACTACCATAAACTCAAATCATAACAACTATTGCCAAAAAAGACTAAACTCATAAAACCTTTCATGTGGACTTGTTTTTTTATTCATAATTGTTTTTGAGTAAAATAACTCTCATGTTAACGGTATTAGTTAAATGTAATCAAATAAATTCAAATGACAACTATGATGAAACCTTTGAAAATAAATAGCAAAATTCAAACTTTTAAATGCAAATAATAGGTTTCATGAAATAACAAACAATAAACTTTTATTTAAAAGTGTGGATGTTTAAAAGTCTAAAAACAAATAAGATCAAAAAGTATAATAAAATGTTGCATGTTCCCACCAGGAATATAAAGTATAAACCCCCTGGTCTTAGGTTTTCTGTTCAAAGTGTGCCCCACGTTAAACCCTCTTAATTCTTTTTTTAACAATCTGCCCCTTCACAGCAGTGCCGGTAGCAACACCGCCGCCGCCGCCACCGCCACCGTCGCAACCGCCTCCGACCATGGGAGCTCTCGCCGGTGACCTCTGTTGGACCATGGAAGACGACTTTAAACTGAGAAAAGCGGCCGAAGTAAGTCATTTAACCTACATTCTTGCATCTATTTTGTAACGTTGATGTTTGATTTTGTGTGTAATTAAATTTTGAATCGATGTAGTTTGTATTGCTAGGGCTGATTGACGCAGTTTTTGATTGGTTAATTGTTCTTTGTTAGGGTTGTGTTTTGTTGTTTTAATTGATTGTTATTAGTAAATTGTGTGTGTGAATTCGTGTTTGTTTATGTGATGAGTGAAGTGCTGCAACGTGACATTTGATTTGTTTGTTTTGAAATGTTAGGTTGAATTTGTGAATGAGGTTTACAATGGAATTGTTTGGTTTGGATCATATTTGTGTTAACGTGAGATAGCTGATGTTTATGCAATAACTTGATGATTTGTACAAAGAATTGGCACAAAAAGTTGTGATTCAGTGATATATTGATATGCATAAAAAGAACTGATTGTTAATTAAGAAAACTGACAAGAGAATTAGGTTTATACCATGAATTGACACTAAAACTTGATGATTCTTTCAAAAGGTTGACGATTCATGCAAAGTATTGAAGATTTATACATAACTTTGTAGAATAGTAACCAAGTTTCAAAATTGTTCTAATTAGGTCATTCATAAACTTTTTGTTCCAATCAGTTACTAAAGTTTATTATGATGTTTCAATCCTATGTATTTAACCTGAATAGTAGGTAAAAACTTAGAAAGCTTAAGTTTGGGTGGGTGATGGTGGTCGAAAATGATGGGGCGGAGATGGAGGTGCCACAAGTGATGGGGTGGTTTTGGGTGGGTTCGCAGATGTTTGGGTTGGCGATGGTGGGGGTACGACAATGATGGTGTGGTTGGAGGTGGTCAAAGGTGGAGAGAGAGGGGCGTTCAAAGATGGAGTTGTGGAGGAGAAGGGTGGTTGACGGTGCAGGTAGAGGGAGATGGTTAGAAAAACAATTACCTGCTAATCAAGTTAAATACATAGGATTAGAACACAAGCAAAGTTAGAAAAATAAGTGACCTGACTGGAAAATCTCCTAAACTTGGTTACTATTTTGTGAAGTTTTCCCATAATGATATGATCACTTGTAAGCACATATGATTAGGAGACCGGATTTTTATTGTTTGGGATTCTTTTCAAATCTGACATTGTCTTAGAGGCTCAGTTTTTTTTTTTTAAATCAGGACTTCTTTTCGAAAAACTTTTCCTTCTAAAATGAAGTATAAGGCTTTCAAGAATTGCACTTATGTTTGTGTGTTTGATTGTTAAAATGTCATACTTTCCAAATAGGTAACTCTTGTGTCCCTGGTTTATCAAGTTGGTTAAGTTTGAAAATCCTTTAACTGCCACTAGTCTTTAATTTTGTATACAATCATGATATGACATCGAAGTGTTAAGAGACTTGAATCAGATATAGGTGACATTGATATAAGTTGCCTTTAGTTAGAAAACTCTCTTTTAATTAGTATGCGGCATTAACCCATGTATTTCTGTTTTCTTGATGTTGATGTTATTATAGACTGGTACTTCGTTTGAATCACTAGCTAGAGGAGATGTGAAGTTCTCAAAACGCTTCACACCTCAAGAACTGCAAGATCGATGGCTTGCCATACTCTATGACCCGGCTGTTTCTGTTGAGTCCTCAGCTGGTATGCTGGAGTTTGAGCATGCTGACTCAGCTCCTATTATAAAAGCCAATCATTTGGGAGATATCAAGGAGTATGCTCTTCCTGTTTGTGGCAAGAGAAAGCCTGAGGGTATAAGAAAACGTTTCTACGCCATGCAAAAAAAGCTCAGGCAAGATCATCAGCCAGCTGAACCTCCAGCTGAAGACTTTTGTGGGGCCCTTCCAAACAACGAGCCTGTTGGCCTTTTGACATATGAAGCTGCTCATAATGCCGACAACATTAATCTTGATGTTAATCAATATTACAATGGAGATAATAACTGTAATGAAGAGGAATCTGATGGATTTGAAGAGATCCTTGAGTTACTTGATGCCAAAGAACCAGAAGTATTACCACCCATTATTGATGAACATAATTCTGAAAATTTAGATGAATATCCTATAATGTGTGGTGATGGTGAGCTGGAAAACCAAATGTGTGGTGATGAAACTACAACTGCATTTGCTAATAGTGCTAACAGCTATCTGATAAATGGCCTTTTTGACTTCACTATTGAGGAGGATGACCTTCCTTTGATGGATGCTGACGGGAACTTAATCGACATGTCATATATCGATGATATGAGCTCACATTGGCTAGATTCTCCTAAAGATAATAGCAATAATGCTAAACAAGATACAGATTTAGTAGATGAATATATTGATAATAATAACAAGACTCAGCCTGAATGTGGCAATCAGGAGACAAAAACCTTTGATGGTTTGTTGATTACATCATTTAAACCACCACTTACAGCAACAATCATCTGCACTTTAAACACCGAGGACCCAGAGATACCTAGCAATGATGATGTTTTTCTTCTAAATCTTGTTCCCTCTACATCTCAAGAAATGCAAATGGATGTTTTGAAACCTCCACTGCCACCTCAGCTAACTTCCAAATCTACTAATAGGGTTTCTGGAGCTGATCTGAAAAGGGATTTCAGGGGTTCAAAGCAGAATATCTCGAAAAACAATTGTTATGAACAATCCCGATTTTCTACACCAATTATCGGTTCTCAATTTCGGTCAGAAATACAAGTGGATCATAGGATGAAGCAAGATTTTTCTAATGAAGATCGATCTCAAGCTTGTCCAGAAATCATATCTAGAAGCAATCTTTTTCCTGCATCTGAGAAAGCAACTGTAAAATCTGAGCAGGAAATGCATCATTTCAGTTCTGTAAGGACTGTTTCTGATAGTAGAACGGGTGGTTCTGATATCTGCATAAACCGTGGTCAGTTCAATCCTATGACTACCATTCAACAAGAAGAAACATTAAATGTTGAAATAGTCTCTACAGAAATGAATAATCCAATTTTGCTTGCAAGAAATTTGCCGTTAAATGAGGAAGCAATCTCTTCTCAAAGTGAAGATGATGGTGATTATGACACACCTAGTTTTTCTGATGTTGAAGCAATGGTAAATGTTATTTATTGGACTTGTTTTTATATGTGTTTCTTTGGTTTGAAAACTTCATCTCTTATTCTGAAATTAACTTTCTTGTTCTTCATTTTTTTTCTTTAATTTTGCAGATACTTGATGAGGATTCAAGCCTTGATGAACAACATCTATATATGAATCGAATTGGGAGTTCTGAGCTTCTACAAAGTACATTACTTTATGATATTAAATAATTGTCAGATCATTCATGTTGATGGTCTTCATCCCAAGTTTAGCAAAACGTGAACCTTATATAGTCATAATATCAAACGTTAATTTTTTCTTGACAGAATCCTTAATTTTGGCTTAATTTTGCAGCTTTTAAATACGAGAATGCCGAAACTCAAAAGAAAATCATGAGGCTGGAACAAGCTGCTGATGCTTTTGTAAAAAGAGAGATGAAATTACATGGAGCTTTTGCTATTTTACAAGGGAGGCATACGAAGTATTATGTTACAAAACCTGAGGTAATTTTTACAAACATTAATCTGAAATGATCAACTTGAGTAAAATGACAATTTCACAACTAAGTTTCATCTACTTTATCCATATGAATGCATGTTGTGGTTTAGGTTTTAATTGGAAGGGCAACAGAGGAATTTTATGTTGACATTGACTTGGGAAGAGAAGGTCAAAACAGTAGAGTATCTCGACGACAGGTAACCAATAATCTTGTAGAGATGATTTCGTATATGTTCTCAAAACTTGGTATTGTATCATATTTACCAATCCGAGAAATATAATATTGAATATGCCTCGTTTTTAAATTTATGACATTTATACCCATCTCTTAAACCTTAGATTCGGATACAAAAATTTTGAGTGTAAAGAGAAAGAGAAGAGTATAATGGTCATTTTATAAATTGTATTTAATGGAATGGTATTTGAAGTATGTACATTTGATATTAATTTTCTTGGTTGATTGATGTTACGCAAACTTCTAGGGGTACATATGAAATTGCCCCAATCATATATATAAATTTTACGTAGGTGAATTAACGATGGGAAAAATAATATTTGTTGATATTTTAGGCAATTATGCACTTGGATCATGAGGGTTCCTTCCATATGAAGAATCTTAGCAAATATTCAATTTTCATAAATAGCATGGAATTAGCAACCAACCAGAGTATCTGCTTGACTTCAAGTAGTTTAATAGAGGTAATTTTAAAAATCACTTTGATTTTAGGTTATTTTCAGTTTCAAGGTGGTTTATAATATTTAGCAGTTGTGATTAATTTTATTTACAGATAAAAGGAATGGCTTTTCTATTCGAGACAAATGAAGCGCGCATAAAAGAGTATGTCAATAGCACGAAGAACATAACTGATATGACAGACAATTTAACCTTTCAAGTTTTGACTTCCAAATGACTAGAGAAAGTGCTACCTTTTAACTGCACTTTCTGTTCTTATGGGTTAGTTCTAAGATTTTCTTTAGTAAACCTTTTCATTACTGGATATAATTCTTTTTGTTTACTCAAGTTTTATGCAATTCATTTACCTCTAATTATCTGTTTTACATCACATTTAGGATTTGATGAAATTTGGGTAATTGTTACACATGTATGAGAGCTAGAGAGTGTGCAAGAATTTAACACATCACAAAATTTGGTCCATTTTAGCTTATTTGTGTTTTGGCTATTATGATTAGTTGAAAACTGCAGGTTAATGCACCATAAAAAGTGCTTTGCATTAGGAACTACTATTCTATTAATTCATTCTAGTAAAATAACAGAGCAATCCCAAAAAATAAATTATAATAGCACTTAGTAAAATATTTACAAAATGGATTATGTATTAGTATATCTAGGTTAGTTTTCCTGTGATACACGAATTGAATAAATAATATTAATTATTAATAAAAATTTATGTATTATAAATCATGCTTGAAGATAAAATATGGTTATAATTACGTATAAATAACTACTTTAAGTAAATAAACAATAATGTATTTTTCTTAAACTTTTGTTTTTATAAAAAGTTGTAATTTTTAAATATTTTGTTTAAAAGAAATATTTTTTTTAAAATTGCGTTGTATTATGTTTTTTATAAGTTTTTGTTTTTAAGAAAAGTATTATTTGAATAAAAGATAGGTTCTTAATTAATTAAATTATACATTTTTTAATTTGAAATTTGTATGAGTAATAATATTAGCATTAATTGTTATTATTAATATATAGAGATATGTGGAAATAAGTATAATGAGCTTTACGATTGTATTACGTTTAGTTTGGATTTTTATAGATTGATAAATAGGCTAAAAAATCATTAAACATACAGATTAAATTTAATTGTGAAATATATATGTAAAATAAACATGAATAGTTACAATATAATATTTTAATATAAAATAGAATTAAAATTATATATGCGTAATAGTTCAAGAAATAAAATAATTATACCATTTTTTAACTTTGTTATGTAAATAGTTTTATTTTTAAACATTCGCTTTAAGATTTTTTTATAATTTTTTTATAAAAATATTGTTTTAAAACAAAACCTACTTTGTAATTATTCTTGTTGTTTTAAAAAGGCTGTTTTAAAATATTTCACATGTTTATAAATTTTGTTTTAAAACAAAACGATTTAAAATATTTTGTTTAAAAAATGTTTAGTGTTTTAGAAAATTTCATGTTATATAAAACTTTAGTTTTTTGTTATTTAGATTTTAGTTAAAAGATGTGATTTCTAAAATCTTTCATAAAATCTATTTAAAAAAATAATTTGATTTAAAAAAATTAGATTAGAGAGAGAAACAGCAATTAATAGAATTTACATTTAATAAAAAAGAGAAATTTATAGAAGTATTTAAATTACTATAATATCATTTTGGAAGGAAAATTGATATGTGAATATTTAAAAAAATAACAAGTGTCAAAAATATTATTTAAGATAATGACAAGTGACAAAAGAAATCTTGCTTTAATAGAGGTTATAGATTTAACGTTGATTTTCTTGTAAGCTTAAAAGGAGTGGTGAGGGGAGGCCCTTTGGCCTTTACGATGGAAAATCTTGTTAAAGGATCTTTTCCCGAACACATTCAAGCTAGAATAAGTAAAGTTACATAAGATGGATCATAGATATTAAAACCAAGACAATGTCCATTGTTTATTTGTAGCAACTCGGAATCATAAAGTTTTTAAAAACACGACATCAAATGCACATATGGTATTGGAGGCGAACTCGTACATGTGGATAACAATTCAGAAAATTTCATGGCTTGGTGTGGTGATCATGTTGCAATTTTACTTTTACAAATCTTTTAAACTTTCTGATGACTTGTTAATTTTTTTTGTTTCCTAGGTTCTAATATCTTGCTGGTGTTTAAAAAAAACGACCAGGGTTAGAACACGGGTCAGTAGCTTTTTTAGATTGAGCCATTACGGGGGTTTGAGTACTGAATGGGATTACCACTAAACATTCACTAAAACTAAACACAAAGTGGTTTCGTCGTATCCTCCGAGAACGTTATAAGAGAAAGACGGCAAAACAATGATCACGCACACATTTCAATATGATTTTATCATACACACGTTTCCAAATAGATAGGAGTATAGCAACTCGGGGAAGAAAAAAACATACCGGATACGAAAGAGGGGGTTGACCGATATGTTTTTATTTTCTTGTCGAGTGTTGCCAATGAGCACTCAGTGTGCACTTAACATAAGAAAAGTTTGATATTCATGTAGCTAGGAGTGTTTTCGATTCGGTTAAGATTAGTGTTTAAGTGTAACCATAAAAATTCCATCAGGCTTAAGTAAATTTCCATTTGCAACTGTAGTATTTAATCATTTGACATTAGTTGGGGCAATAACAAGATTTTTAACTCCAAGGCAGCAGCAACTTGCAAGCACAAACATATATCAAAGACATGTCACACAACTACCAGACATATTCATCAGTTTGTCTCCTGTCATCTTAATAAATTACCAACTTTTAATTGCACCACTTCTAAACATAACTATTTTAACTTCATTTGGTTTGATTATAACTTTAGCGATTTGACTTATGATTTAACTTGCATCAAAACCGAAAATAATTGGTAGGTGAGTTGCAATAACTCACCCTCATCAACCTGCAAATTTTAATAAGTAATATATTATCGTAAACACAATAGAAGATTTAATATAATTTACTTTACTGCAGATTTAAAATCAAACACATATATTTGTTCGTCCCTCACTTTAAGGTGGCTTTGAAGTTTGGAAGAAGGGCAGAGGTGGCTAATGCTTATCTAGTTATGTCAAATATATAAACAAAATAATATATATATATATATATATATATACGTACGTACGTACGTATTTATTTATTTATTTATGATATTATGTTTACATGATATTATATTTACTATTATCATATTTGATGGACATTATGTGTTGCCCATCCAGTCCCACTGCCCAATGCCTCAATTTTGTCCCACACACAGAAAATTCCCTTATATTCTTTGTTCATCATCTCATATGTATTTGGTATTTATTCAACGAACTGGAATTTAAATTATATGCAAAATTAAAAGTTTAACTTAAAAGGTCCACATATCGTAAATCGTTTAAATACACAAATAAAGTTTAAAAAAATTACTATTATATATAGTACTATTACTTTTATACTTACTATTAATATATTAAATATTTAACAAAACTTAAAAACACTAATCACTAATAATAATATTTACGGATCAAGTGTTTCCTCTCTAAAGTTAATCTACTTCAAGCAAGAACGAAACTCCAAGATATGTTACTATTCTATAAAGATTTGCATTTATCACATAGAACACCTTAAAGAACCTAAACAAACAACCTTATGATAAAAAGTTCTCAAGTTTTAAGTTGTGGTGTGGCCAAGTAAACTAGAAAATAAGCATCTCTTGCTCTCTAGATTCGGTTTAAATTTGCACGTGTGAAGAAGTAAGTGGTGTTATAGATCTTGTCTTCATCTTTTGTAATAAGGTTGTAAACGAGCTGAACAGAGCTAAGCCAAATGAGAGCTTGGGCTTGACTCAAGAGCCAACTTGTTTATATTTTTGCTTTTTTTTGTTAGTTAAAACCCGTATCTATATATATAATAACAGAAGTATTATTTTTGTATATTTATTTATCTTAACCTATATAACAATGATATTAGATTGATATTTTAAAGACGGGGTATATTTTATATTATTATACTTAGTTTTATAATTAAAAAAATGTTAAGTTTAGTATGCCATAATTTTGGTTTATAATTATCTAAATAGAAAAGGAACCTCCTCCTCCTCCTCCTCATCCTTCATTGCGCCCTAAGATCTCCGAAAAAAGAAGATAGAGAGAGGGCGGCAGTGTATAGAGAGCAAATTCCATTTGTTAAGAAAGATCTCGAGTGTGGTACCCATATCTTAATGTTTAGCTCGTGAAAAGCATTAAATAGATGAGTTCTAGATCTCAATTTTTACTCTTTTTACATTGTTTTGGGGCCAGTATGCATACCTATTGTAACTTTTGATAAATTAACATAGATTTTCATGATAAAGTGTGCATTTTTATGTAAATTATATGTATGCATGTATATCTAACAACTTCATTACGTAAAACCCTAGAATATCATGTATAGATCCTGAAACCTTGCTAAAGTTGGAAAAAATGAAGTTCATGAATATATAGTGATAGAATTCCCCATGCACACTTCACTTGGGTCATGCGTAGTTATCGTGTGCTTTAGGAAGATAAAAATTTTCATAGAGAAATGTGTTTGGTCATGCATAGATAAGGTACGCTATGTGTAAATAGCTTTTTCATACGTAGATAAAGTACACATGCATAAATAAAGTACTCATGCCTAGATAAAGTATCCATGCATAGATAAAATACTCATTTAGTTATTCATGCACATATACAATTACTCATGCCCATATACAATTTCTCACGTGTAGATATAATTACACATACGTAGTATCATTTATTCATCCACATTTCCTTTACCTTAGTAAGAATAGATATAGAAGCCTATATGCATATAGTTCTTCGTCCCATATGTGTAAAGCATAAAACAATGAGTAATGCATAAAGTAATGATAGCAATGATATGAAGTCTAGGGATGTAATTGATAGAGCTAACGCAATATACAATATATATATACCAAAATTACAAAGTGTTAAAGTATTATACAACAAGTCAACTATATAGTTAAATAGCTAAAGTTAACCATAGTTAAAAAGAAAACCAGAGTCATAGTTGCAATTGTGAAATGATAAAGGAACTTGGATGATAATTCAAGAATAGTCACATTGCTAAAGCACAATTATAAATGGCAAAGTATGCTGAAGGAGTCTTAAAAGTATAAATATCTTGACGTATATTAAGCATCAACATATAAGTCTACGTAATAACAATCAATAGAAGTCTTGCATTCATTGCAAGCAATAGTCAAAGAACTCTTGTGTACTACACAAGAAAGGCTAAAGGAGTCTCATACGAGTAGAGACTCGAGATAAATTAAAGATAAAGTATGTTAAAGAATTAACTTAGAGATAGCTAAGTAAATCTTGCACTTGCAAAAGCATAAAAGTACAATAAAAAAGACAACTAAGATAAAGTAACATCACAGTTAAAATTAAAATTTTGATAATGTTCTTTTGCTAAAATAAAACTAAAATTCATTTAACAAAGCTAACTTTGTACATATTATAGTTTAACAAGTATAATGACAGAATAAAGAAATCTAACTTTATATGGATTGAGGAGTTACCTGATAATGTTAATGTTAAAGACTGACAATTTAGTTAAAGTCATGCTTTTCTTAAATTTTATAAGGGATGTTATAAATCATGTAAAATTTAAAAATTCTGATGACATAAATGAATGGTTGTCTAAAATTAAAAATTATGTTTTTTAAAGTTCAAATCCAAGAACTTACACAAACAAGAAACAATAAAGGGATACTCTCTTGTTCTTATACTTTGGCTAAACTAACAAGGAGAGAGGAAAGATGAGAAAGGTTGAGGCTTGTTATTATTAGATAATTGTAGTTAAAAATAAACCTTTGATTGTACCAACTAAGTATAAATCTTGTGATGTTTTATAAACCTTCTAAAAGATTATGTTTATATTAAATAAACTTTAATATTTTAGTAACATAAATTAAGTTCTAAAGAGTATACAATGCTTTTTACATTATTTGAATTAAATCTATTCTATTTAATAAAGTAGTAACTACAGATACCATATCACATTTTTTTGTTTATACTGAAAAAAATATTCCCGCCTACATTAACATGTTAGTTTAGTTAAAATTTTAGCGTGCGATCTTAAGGAGCACACGGCAATCATAATATTGTAATATGTTGTCTTCAACATATAGATCCAAAAGCATAAACACCTAATTTCAAGTCGCACGTAAGCAAAACTAAGCAAGTTTGAAGATTAGGAGATGAAAGTTGAGTTGTCTTGATTCTTTGAGCCAACCAACCATTAAATAATCTCACTAATTAAGTACCGATAACATCTTCTCATCACACTAAGTTTGGTGGTGATCACCAATATTATCTCACTGATTAGTAATTATTATTGGAATTTTGGAAACCAAAAATTATATTTATGTATTTGTTATATAAATAGTTATTTATTTATTGGTTTAAATTCTTATTTTGTAATTAATTATACTGTGTCCAAACTGAAACTAAGATAAATTAAATATTGATACTTGAAGTTGAGTGGTCGGAATGAAGAAAGTAAAACTTGGGAGATTATAGTAGGAAATTGTTACAATTTCTTGCATAATGGTAATAAAGTCATGTATTGATTAATATGAATGTTTTATGTTTTGACCAATTCTTTTAATAAATATTATGAATATTTATTACGTATCATAATTTTTATTAAAATTGTTATCAAACATGTGATGAATAAAATAAGAGTTTTAATTTGATCTCATAAAACATTTTATAAGTAAAATAGAAGTTTTAGTTGTGAATCATAAAACTCACATTAATATGAAGTTTTTACCGACATGTATACAGTAACACATAACATATGCAGGGTGTGAAGAATTAAGGGACAAGTAAACCACACAATCACCATCAAAAGAAACCACATAAAGCTAACCGACACAACTAAAGTAGAAGGTTGGGGTGGAACGAAAAAAGGCGCGCATTGCGTGTGTGATGGAATAAACCATCGCATTTTACCGACATAGTCATTTTTCATTAATGATACGAGCAAAATTATATCAATAGTATAAGAAGCTCGGAGAAGATAATTCACGTAGCTGTAAACATTGTGTTTACTCGGAGAAGATAATTCACATAGCTGTAAACATTGTGTTTACGCCACCATAACAACGAACATATCTTTTATTATGTCGTCATCGCCTATAAAGTGGAGGCCACCCAAAGTTTAAAAGAATGAATGGTGTCATCACCGATCAGATAATATAACCATAACCGACACAATGATGTCTCAAACGAACCTAAGCCCATCATCAACGGCGTAACATCATTACCATCATAAACATTGTTGGTCGACTATCCAAAACCCATAATCATCAAACAATCACGAAATACATAAAACCAGCCAAACTACATTTCCGATAGGCACAAAACCATCATCGTAGACAAACCAACACATAAGCACAAAGCCATATCATTGATAAACCAACAGACAAGTACAATGGGCCAATGGCCACACAATTTCAAATAATCACACTGAAACCCAGACATCCAACCGAAACCTAGACATGCAACATTTGTAGGCGGTGGCGGTCAATACAGCTAGGGTAAGGCAAATGGATGATGCTAATGGTTTTCTGTAGATCTAGAAGTGAGAGGCTTTCTTATTTTCCCTTTTTTAGCTTATATGAGAGGGGGAGAAATGTACAACCCAATAATAAAGTTGTGTTGCATAATCACAAACACAAAAGCACCACTATATCAAAAATTGCTTTTTTCATAGTATACAATTTGGAAAGCTCACCCCGTTGTCTTTAACTGCTTTATCATTCTCTCAACATTTGTTCATATTGCACCTATGGTCCGTGACTTTCAAATTAAACATGTGATCCTTAATATTCATTCAACCGTAACCCGGATGCTCCCTTGAGTGAATGGTCATTAAGTTTTTCAAATTAAGTGTACACAAAAATTATCAAATTGCCCCTTAGAATTTGATGTTAAAAAAGTAAACAATTACTTTTTATCCCCATTTTAATTTTAATTAATAAATAATAATACTAACAACAATAACAATAATATTAATGAATTAAGAAAAATGTTCTTAGAAAATATCCAAATTTCACTTTCAGTTCTCAAGTCCCAAAATTTACGTCGTTTCTCCAAAAGTATGCGCGAACGTAACAAGAATGGTCTCTAACATGGATGACCGTTAGCTTTTTTTACGGTATTCTTAGAAATGATTAAAATATTCGTTAGTTAGAAAACCCAACTCTCATAATACGTTAATAAAACACACACACAGAGACACACACTAAAAGGTGCATGTGTGATGTGACGGAATACACAAACATGTAAATCTTTAACTGAAAAGCAACATTATCATACTTAATATAAAGAAAATAAAATCCTCATTTTTATGAGGTATTATGTGTCCCCATAGATATCTCGAATCTTCATGTCTAAATAAACTCACAAAACGCACATGCGAAATCCGTGTGTTCATGTCTCGCGCGTGTGTGAACGGTGTAACAACAATCAAAACATAAGTAAGATATCAATAATCAATATAAATAACAAAAACTTCTTGTCCATTGTGAAGTTTCAACGCAAACACGTGTTCTCTACTTATACAAGTTCAACAACTCAACTTGTCCAATTCTCTATCAACTAGCCTCCTCAACGAATCACCACAAGATGCTATTTATAATGCTAGAGCCTAGTAATGTCACTCACATGATGGATCAAGCGCAAGTACCTAGCTTCTACTGAACCAGGCGAAACTAAATAGTTTCTTCTCATCCGGAGAAACTAACTAGTTTCTTTTGAATAGTTTTCATTTTAAACTTTGACTTAGACCAAACTCAAAACTAATCAAGACCATTACAATCTTCACGTAGTTTTCATCCAAGATATACATCAACATATTTTAAAATAAAATTCTAATGTTAGAAAAGTTTATTGCCATTTAAAAATCATAAAATATTTATGTTAAAAGTCAACAATTGTAATCACATAATAACAAGTGTGTAAAAAATTTATTCAAGGTAGTAAAAGTTTATAAAAAACAATTTTATCCTTTAAATTCTTAAAATCCAATGTATAAAAGACATATGATCACCCTCAAATGTATTATAATATAGTATAGATATAACTAATATTGTACGTTAATGAGTCCCACCCTTTATAGTTTATTCACATGCAGTCTGCCATTGTTTACTACACCACCACCGCTTCACCACCACCTCCATACATAGAAACGTTTAGATCTTGATTCATAACGACGATAACCAGTAAATACCACCGCACCCTTGCTTGAAACTGACGGGGAAAGTCGATTCCGGCAGTTTGATAGTCCAAATTCATTGTGAAAGTTAGGTTACTATCGATGTTGGTGGCGCCATCAATTGACCTAATTGTGATGGGATCAAAAGAGGATTAACTCTATAGTTGAAGACACATTCTTTCAGCAACATATAAAGATGAAAACTAGTGATCAAAGATTTGCCAACATCAAAATCATCTGAAATCTCCATGCTTAATTTAATTCATGTTGACCATCCAATGAAGATGCAAGACTAATTCGTTTGTGATCTACTTAGGGGAGGAGTTTATGCAAGTAGTCATTTTCTTAGCTTTAACTTAATTTTTAGGATTAATCTTTAAGTTCTATTTGATTTAACTTGAGATTTGATTATTTAAACAATTTGATTGTGTTTTAAACCTAATTTAATACCATATGCTTTGGTTCCTTAATGTGTGTTTGATTATTAGAGTTAGGTGTACATATTTGAATTGGTGATTGTATGTGTAGTGTCATTAAACTCTAATTTACATTCATCATTTGGATTTTGTCACCTATAAAGTCACCGTTAATGACTTGTCATAGTTTAAGCTAAGATAATTTTTACTTTGTCAAACCAGAATCATAAAGTGGGTTACCTTTATCCCGTATTACTTAAAATCACTCTTTCAATTTCGTAACTTTTCTATTTTTCATAATTAATCAACAAATCAAGTTTCTTTTTCATGTTCTGTTTATATAGTTATATTATTACCAGCACATTCTATTGATTCCTTATAGATTCAAAACCCTATTTTTTACTATTAAAGGTGATTAAAAAATCTTTTTATTAACATTTTTGATCGACACATGACATCAATCACCATGGAAGCCATTGGGAGGCAAGATAGTTTGGTGGTGAACTCAAGTGGTGGTAATGATGCGTCAAGATAAAAAAATAGGTGTAGTGTAAGGGGAGAGGTGGGTAAAAATGGTGGGTTCCACTATTTATTTATTTATTATTATTAAGTGCATAATATAAGCATATTATAAGCATCATTGTATAATTATCTCATCTGTCAATTACTTCAAATTTTATTTATTAAATCATTCAAACCATTTTCAATAATCCTAATTAAGTATTACCGGTAACATGTTGTCGCTAATAATTCGCCGCTATTAATATTATTAGCGGTGACAAGTCGCCGCTATTTGTGTTCATTAAGAATTCCGGAAAAAGTACTATTTGTGTTCGCCACTAATGAGTCGCCGCTAATAATTCACCGCTATTAATATTATTAGCGGCGACAAGTCGCCGCTATCTGTCTTCGTTAAGAATTCCGGGAAAAGGACTATTAGCGACGACATATGTCGTAGCTAATAGTCAATTTTTTTTTGTTTTTTTTTTTAATTTTTTAATTTCCATTTTTAATAACTGAATAAACCTGTATATAAAAATAAACCCAGATTTTTCAATAACACAAATAACATACACATACAATAATATTAAGAAGTCCACTACGATTGTTAACTAATTAAGTACGCTAATACATTGTTTAACTTCAACATTAACTTTCGTTAACACAAACTTAAACTACTTAAACCGCTATCCTATTCATCTTCCTCGTCCGAATCATCTTCATCAGCTTGTTGTGTAGCTTTTTGAGAGACAATAAGTTGATTCATTTGAGACATAAAGTTCGCATTTTGAAATAGACTTGCAACTTAAGCATACAAAACAAAACATACATTATAAGTTATTGTATTTTGACAAAGTGTAAATTACAAGTTGTTGTATTTTGAAAAAGTTTATTTTTACCCATTTTGACCCGTTTTAAGTCAAATTAACATGGTTTTAACTATATCAAGTGTGTTGTATCATTTTGACCCATTTTAATCAAAATGTACATAATTCAACTTAAATTTACCCATTTTGACCAGTTTAAAGCAAACCAACAATGATACACTTAACACCTTCAAGTTTAAGCAATTAAAGTTTATTTTTACCCATTTTGACCTGTTTTAAGTCAAATTAACGTGGTTTTAACTATATAAAGTGTGTTTGTATCATTTTGATCCATTTCAACCAAAATGTACATAATTCAACTTAAATTTACCCATTTTGTTCTATTTAAGGCAAACCAACAATGATACACTTAACACCTTCAAGTTTAAGCAATTAAAGTTTATTTTTACCCATTTTGACCCGTTTTAAATCAAATTAACGTGGTTTTAACTATATAAGTGTGTTTGTATCATTTTGATCCATTTCAACCAAAATGTACATAATTCAACTTAAATTTACCCATTTTGACCCGTTTAAGACAAACCAACAATGATACACTTAACACCTTCAAGTTTAAGCAATTACAGTTTATTTTTACCCATTTTGACCCGTTCAACTTATATAACTTTAATACCTCTGAAAGTGTCTGAGGTATTTGTTCCTGCTCATGGACAAACGAACTCGACCCTCCAGATAAACACGGTTTACGCCAATCCCTCTAATATGTCTGCAGCGTTCTCCTAAAACCGACTCAAAAACTTTGACCTCATTCGGTGTTAATGAACAATTTTCTTCGTTTTGGGATTGACTTAGCTCATCAAACCGTCCTGTGAGCTGATTCTATATTAATTAACAAAAAGTGATTTAATATATATATATATATATACACACACACACACACAAAGGTCCCATATTTAATATTTCAGAACTTACTTTATATAAAGCTTACATATTGTTGTTATTCTATCTCTGTATCAGCAGAAATAAAACTTTTACTAGCACCATAATCAAATAACACATAGGCTAAAGTTTGATTTTACTAGAAACGTACCTGACACAACATTGGGGTCCGTCCTAGCCTCCTCCTACGTCATTGTGAAGGCCCTGGCACTCGCCCTATCCCCTTCCCCTCCAGCCTTCCTCACCCCCGATCCTTCCGCCCTTGGCCTCTTACAATCCCTATTCATGTGGCCCTCCCCGCCACAGTTAAAACATCTCCCTGCTTTGCTTTCCCTCACCATATGACCAGGCCTCCCACACTTGAAGCACACGTTCGATCCCAACCTACATTCGCCGGTGTGCTCCTTCCCACACTTGCCACACCTCTTCGACCCTGCACTAGATGTGACAACCGCTGATCATCCACCCATGCACCTTTGTTGCTTGGAGTGGCCCCGCCACGTCCAACCCGCTTCCCATTCCAGTTCCGATCACCACCACCCTTCTTGCTCACCTAAGCCACCACCACCTCTCGCTCATCGTACAACCTTCTCACCAAATCCACCACCAACCTAAATGTGCTGTGTCGAGCGACGATCATGTGCCTACGGATATCCGCCGGCAAGCCCTGGATGTACCTTTTGATCTTTCGTGACAGAGGTGTCACCTGATCCGACACCAGCCGTGCCATCTCATTAAACTTCGTGGTGTATTGCTGATGTGTCATTGTTCTCGCCTCCATATGCAGGAACTCCCTTTCCACCTTATCCATCTCCCGGTAAGGACAGAACTCCTCAACCACCTTTTCGACTCTAGGCCTCCCCTTGTGGCCCATGGTTCAGTACCACGCCCACCACAACCTCCACCACGTGAAGCTTTTGATGATCTACCACCGACCATCCTCTAACACATTATAAGATTCAAACACCAACACGGTCATTCAAGGGAACAACTTAGTTCATGTCAAGTACAGTAAGTACCTAATTACAGTGCCCAGTTGTGATTGGCCACTTACTTACTTTTCATACCCCAAGCATTACCTATCCTGACTACATCAGTATCTAAATCTACAAACAACACATAAACCACATAACATGCGCACATAATGCCGGTTAACATTAAGAAAATACCTGATAGCACGCAACTACTCGGACTGGCATCCCTTCCCTTTCCGTCCCATTTTCAGTTAAGTTTAGGTTTCTTTTGAAAATTTACCCGTTTCACTTAAACTTTGGCTCTGATACCAACTTGTAAGGCCTCGTTCCCGGGACTCTTACAACTGGTCATTCATCGCACATAAAATATATATCTTCATTAACTTAAACAAAACATTACAGCGGAAACATTTAAAAACGACATTTCATTCCATTATAAAAGCTTTTGTAAAATAATACATCATTGACAAATTACAAAATACATGTTGCATTACATCACAAAAGAATTATAAAAATGGATTGCATCCAAAAAGAGCCAAGTATCCGCCCCGTGCCATTCGCAGCAACTATTATCTGCCAACTGGAAAATGCATAAAAAGTCAGCGTTACTGAGTGAGTTTTAGTTTTATAAAAACATTACATTACCTTTCATTCATTAAAAATTTTCTTTACTATCGCACATGATCACACATCATACGTACATCAAGGTAATAATTATTATTATCTTCATCATTTATTTGTTAACTTCCGTTCATTCATCGTACGCCATTATCTTTCACTTTCATAAATTATTTTCATTCTCATTCATTCATGCTTTCTTACTTTCATTCGTACGCTCATCATTACTTCTTTAAATTCCATACCCAAAACCATGAACTTTACCCCACCGTCATGCATAAAGCAGGTACTGGGCCGAGGTCTATCATAGATCCCCAGTCATGGCGCCTAGTGGCCTGACCACAGTACCTAGGGTAAATTCAGGTGTACCATTGCCATTTGCTATACCCCATCGTCATGCATAAAGCGGGCACTGGACCAAGGTCTATCCTAGACCCCCAGTCATGGCGCCCAGTGGCCTGACCATAGTACCTAGGGTAAATTCAGGTGTATCATTGCCATGTGCTATACCCCACCGTCATGCATAAAACGGGTACTGGGCCGAGGTCTATCATAGACCCCTAGTCATGGCGCCTAGTGGCCTGACCACAGTACCTAGGGTAAGCGACAAAGGTTCCATCGAAATGGTCAGTCATAAAGACGGACCCTGGTATGCATCCTTCTGGGGTAGCTATCCCACACACCGTTGAACTGACACTCTTCATTGAGTGTGTTTCTCTATACATTGCTTGCAAGACTTTCTTTACTTTCCTTTGTTTATTAATGCATGCATTCATTCTTTCTTTACGTTCCTCTTTTCATTACCTTCCACTTTACGTTACATAATACTTTTCATTTCATTCATTAACTTTCAACGTAAAGCCATGGGAAAATAATCATACATAAACAGGAACATCAACAAGATCATGCAAATCCTCATACATATTAGCATGCATACATAACATACATCACATACCATCATGCATAACATCATACATAACATCATCATCATCATCAAATCATATCATACATCATCATGCCCATCACATCATCTATGACTTCAAAAAGTCAACTTACATAGCCCCCGTGAACATCCCAAGTCGAAGCCTACTTTTACTTTTTCCCCAAAAAATCAGAAGATATTCTAAGTCTTTTGGGCCCATGAGCCCTGTTTGGGCGCATGAGCTTTCAGGCGCATGAGGGTCACTTATGCGCATGAGGAAACTTTCAGGCGCATGAGCCCTATTTAGGCGTATAAGCCCTATTTAGGTGCATGCCTAACACTTAACCATTTCAGGGCAATTCTTGACGCATGGACACTATGTAGGCACATAAGTGCCTAGGCGCATGAGCTTTCCTGGGCGCATGAACACTTAGTCAAATTTTGCCTATTTCTAGGCGCATGACAACTATATGGGCGCATGAGGTTTCAGGCGTATGAGGACACTTAGGCAAATTTCCATACTAGGCGCATGAACCCTATTTGGGCGCATGAGAAACCTAATTCATACTTAAACATCATAATTCAGTCACCAATTATGCTCAAACTTATTCTAAGCTTAAGTCATGCATTCTAAGCCTTGGAACATATTCATAACATCATCAAACATAAATATAGCCCAAATTCACACCCCACCCGGATCACACACATACGCATACGCATACGCATACGCATACGCATACGCATACGCATACGCATACGCATACGCATACGCATACGCATACGCATACGCATACGCATACGCATACGCATACGCATACGCATACGCATACGCATACGCATACGCATACGCATACGCATACGCATACGCATACGCATACGCATACGCATACGCATACGCATACGCATACGCATACGCATACGGGTATAATACCCACTTTTATCAAAATGATCATACATGCATTTTCAGCCCCAAAATTTGTTAAAAACATATAAAAGAGGGGTTCTAGAACTCACCTTAGCAGCCTTTTTGGGTAAGACTTCCTTCAAAACCCGATCGCTACAAGTTCTCACTTAGAAACCCACTTAAAACACATACCCGAACACATACAAACATACATAAGCACACACCCGAGGATAAAACTGGTTAAGAACACTCAAAAACCATAAATTCTTACCTTGAATTCGAACTTTTCCTTCTTGTTCTTCAAGGAACCGAACTTTCTGCTTTCTCTCTTTCTTCTCCTCAAAAACCCGAAAGAAATGGGTGTGTAGGAGGTGATGGGCGGCCATCACCTTTTACTCACCAACTTTTCCAACTTTTCCAACTTTTTGTCCTTTTTGACACCTTTCATCCCTCCACTTGAGCTTTATTTCATTTCTTTCCTTTTTTTTCACTTTATTCTTCTTTCTTTGGCTTCAAAGAAAATAACCAGGTGTTACAAGTCCACCCTCTTATTTAGGTTTCATCCCCGAAACATGTTATTCCTCAAACAATCATGGGTAATGTTGTCTCATCTCTTTCTCTGTCTCCTATGTAGACTCAGATCCCTTCCTATGCTTCCACTATATATGCACAAGTGAAACCACTTTATTCCTTAACTCTTCTCCTTACGATCAATGATCGCCACCGGTTGCTCCACATAATTGAGCCGTTCATCTACCTTGATATCCTCCCGTGGTACAATCATATCCTTGTCTGCTAAGCACTTTTTCAGATGAGATACATGGAATGTTGAGTGAATTCAACTTAACTTTTCCGGTAACTCTAGTCTATAGGCTACCTCTCCTACTCGAGCGATGATTCGGAAAGGCCCTATGTATCTCGGGCTCAACTTGCCCCGCTTTCTGAACCGAATGATACCCTTCCAAGGTGAGACTTTCAACATAACTCTATCACCCACCTGGAACTCAATCGGTCTACGTCTCTTGTCGGCATATGACTTCTGCCTATCTTTAGCTGCATTCATAAAGGCTTTGATCCTTTCCAACTTCTCAGTCGTAGCCTCGACAACTTCGACGCTCCCTAACTTTTTATGACCAATATCACCCCAACAAACGGGTTTTCTGTATCTCCTGTCATATAGCATCTCATAAGGGGGCATACCAATGCTGGCATGGTAACTGCTGTTATATGAGAACTCAGCTAACGGTAAGTGGTCATCCCAACTTCCTCCAAAATCAATGATGCATGCCCGGAGCATATCTTCCAGAGTTTGAATCGTTCTTTCTAACTGACCATCTATCTGGGGATGATAAGTCGTGCTAATATGTAACATCGTCCCCATTGCGTCGTGGAATTTCCTCCAAAATTTAGATGTAAACCGAATGTCACGATCAGACACAATAGACACCGGAACACCATGACGAGTTACAATCTCTTTAATGAACAGATCCGCCAACCTCTCGGATGAATATGTCTTGCGGATCGGTAGGAAGTGAGCACTCTTCGTCATATGATCCACGATCACCGATATGGCATCATACCCTCGTGCGGTATGCGGTATCTTTGTAATAAAGTCCATGGTGATATGTTCCCAGTTCCACTCTGGTATATCCAAAGGTTGGATCTTCCTATATGGATTTTGGTGCTCGGCCTTCACTTGTAAACAAGTAAGGCATTTACTCACATACTCCATCACATCACGCTTCATAGCGGGCACCAATAATCTTTCTTCATGTCTTGATACATCTTCATAGCACCGGGATGAATAAAGTACCGAGTCTTATGAGCTTTATCCATAATCTTCACGCGTAGATCCCCAAAACGAGGAATCCACATCCGCTCGAATCGGGTTCTAACACCGAGTGTGTTTTCACCCAATTCCGCAACCAGACCTCTCATACTTTCAGAGTTAAGATGATCTTCTTTCAACGCCTCATCTTGAAAGTCCTTAACTTGCTTCATCACATCAGAGGTCATGATCAAGGGGTAAGCTTTCACCCGAATCGGCTTGGGACTCTCTTTCTGACTGAGGGCATCCGCCACCACGTTGGCTTTGCTCGGATGGTAATGGATCTCGCAATCATAATATTTTATGAGCTCCAACCATCTCCTTTGCCTCATTTTTATGTCTTTCTGCTCGAAGAAGTACTTCAAGCTCTTGTGGTCAGTGAATATGGTTCACTTCGTCTCGTATAGGTAGTGCTTCCAAATCTTTAGCGCGAATACCACGACTGCAAGCTCGAAGTCATGAGTAGGATAATTAACCTCATGAACTTTTAACTATCGGGATGCATAGGCTATAACCTTTCCTTTCTGCATAATACACATCCCAACCTCGAGTAGGAAGCATCTGAATAAACCACCATTCGCTCCCATCAGGTAATGATAAGACAGGAGCTTGAGTCAGCCTCGCCTTTAACTCCTCGAACGCCTTTTCTTGAGCTTGACCCCATACAAACTTTATATCTTTCCGGGTCAACTTGGTCAGTGGAGAAGCGATCTTAAAGAAGTCTTGAATGAATATTCTATAATAGCCCGCCAACCCAAGAAGCTACGAATCTCGGATGGCGTCTTTGGAGACTTCCATTGCATCACCACCTCCACCTTTGCTGGGTCTACCATAACCCTTTCAGATTCACTACGTGACCCAAGAACTATACGTTACGCAACCAGAATGCACACTTGGACAGTTTAGCATACAACTTCTCCCTTCTCAACGTCTCTAACACTTCCCAAATATGACCGGCATGCTCCTCCTCACTCTTGGAATAAATCAAGATATCATCGATAAACATAATCACTGATTTATCCACATCGGCCGACACACTCGATTCATCAAGTCCATAAAAGCAGCTGGAGCGTTGGTCAAACCAAATGACATAACAAGGAACTTGTAGTGACAATAACGTGTGCGAAAAGTTGTTTTAGGGATATCCTACTCCTTCACTTTCAACTGATGGTAGCCAGATCGAAGGTCTATCCCTGAAAACCAACCGGCACCCTGGAGCTAATAAAAAAGATCATCAATTCTCGGTTATGGATACCGATTCTTCACCGTTAACTTGTTTAACTCCCGGTAATCAATGCACATCCTCATACTACCGTCCTTCTTCTTCACGAATAAGACCGGAGCACCCCAAGGAGAGATACTTGGCCTAATGAACCCCTTATCTAGCAGCTCTTGTAATTGCTCCATCAACTCTTTTATCTTAGTCAGAGCTAATCGATACGGTGCCTTGGCAACAGGTTGGGCACCTGGTATCAAAACAATCTGAAACTTGATCTCTCGATCTGGTGGCACTCCTGGTAAGTCTTTGGGGAACACATCTGGAAAGTCACACACAACCGGTACATCAGACAGTTGTGGTGTTGGCGTGTCCACATCCTTCACATAGGCCAAGTAAGCACTATATCCACGCCTCATGCACTTTCCCGCCACCCCATTGAAATCACTTTCGGGATCATTGTGACTCGATTACCGTAAACGGTCACCAAACTCCCGTCAGGCACTGTCAATTGGATCATTTTCTTGCGACACACAATAGTTTCCTCGTAGTCCGCCAACCAATCCATTCCTAGGACTACGTCAAATCCGCCTATGGTCATCACAAATGGTCTAACAAGAAACTTGTGACCTTCTAGCTCTACGTCACAACCTTCTATCATCTTTGAAATCCTGATACACTTACCTTTGGTAGTTTCTACATCAAAGGGTGTATCTATATTCCTACTACTAACAGGCAATTTAGCATAGAAAGCACCATAAATAAAACTTTTACTAGCACTAGAATCAAATAACACAGAGGCTAAAGTTTGATTTACTAGAAACGTACCTGACACAACATCAGGGTCCATCCTATCCACCTCCTGCATCATTGTGAATGCTCTAGCACTCGCCCTCTGCCCATCCCCTCCAGCCTTCTTCACCCCCGATCCTTCCGCCCTTGGCCTCTTGCAATCCCTACTCATATGGCCCTCCCTGCCACAGTTAAAACTTCTCCCTGCTTTGCATTCCCTTGCCATATGACCAGGCCTCCCACACTTGAAGCACACATTCGATCCCAACCTACATTCACCAGTGTGCTCCTTCCCACACTTGCCACACCTTTTCGACCCTGCACTTCATCCTGTTCAAACACCCTGATAGTTTCCATATTACCATCTTTGTTCAAAACTATGACCGCCTCACCTGTTCTCCAGCCATAGTACCACCATTTAAAGTGTGGAGTGAAGTCCTGAGGCATTTCCCTTAGAGGGATTCTCGACATTGTGCACGGAGGACTCCACTTCGGCACAATCTTTGGCTTTCCAGTAATGGCATCAACTTTAGATCTTCTGATATACCTCGTTGGTTGTTGAGGTTTGAAGTTGACCCACCTGGTGTGGTACTCTCTCTTCAAATCAGCTTCCAACCAGCCTGACATCTTTCGAGGGTCAGCATATAGCAGGTTAAACTTGGCCAGCTGGTTATGCTCAAAACCGGGTAAAGTCTTCAGATCGTGTGGGAATCTGAAGTACTCGATTCCATTCTCTCTCTTGATAGCATAAACATTTAGATCATCAAAATATTCCCATGCGATAATCTTTCCTGACACCTTCAGATGCTTCTTCACTTTGTAAAGCTTGGTGTAGGTAGTAGACTTTGGAGCACTGCGTTGGGCTCTGATCTCTGCAAAACATGCCACCCATTCAGCCTTTTTGATGTTGACATCAGCGTTTAAGGCTTGGGCTTGATCTTTCTTCTTCTCTGAATCCTACTCCATCTTATCCAGTGTTTCAAATGTATCACTGATAAGGGTGTCACCCAGATTGGGAACTACATTTCCCTCATTGTCAACATTCTCTAGATAATGTTGTGCTGTGACATCTTCAATCTCAATCTCATCCACATCGTTAAGCTCATCGTCACTATCCATGTCAATAGTGGGAGCATCCTTCACAAGCTCATCTGGATTCAGTTGGAACATCTCAGCCAGTTGCTCATCAGTAAGGTCGTGAATTATTTCTCCATCTTCAGGAGTGTAACTCACAGACCTCCTGACGATACCTTGCAGATCAAGTATCATTATAAGTTGAGACTTGATCTGCTAAAGGGGAGCAACATCATACTCATCTTGCTGAGATGAATGATCTGCTTGATTTAAACATATAAACACATCAACCATTAGTCAATAATCAAGGCAGTAAGACATTAAAGAAATATAAACATTATGTACACAAGTTTAATACATGATTCAATTAAACATGATTTAAAATTACATAAATATCTAATCATTATGTTTGTCCTGAATCATATGCTTTTCTACAGCGGGGCTGAAGTAGAGGCATCCTGATCTTGATTTTTCTTGGTCCGCCTCTCTTTTGCTTGTGTAGCACCCGATGCAGATGCATCCCCAGCTTCTTCATTATCTCCTGCATCCTCATCATCTCCTCCTTCGGTCTCATTCTCATCATCATCCTCATCATCATCATCATCATCATTATCATCACCATCATCATCATCATCACTATCATCATCATCACCCTCTCATATCTTTAGAGGCTCATCCTTTATGCCTTTGAGTTTGAGCATGATAGTCTTATTGGCATCCTCCAACTCCTTACTCTTCTTAGTGGATAAAACTTTATGCTCTTGGAGTTGGGCAATCTCTTGACTTTGAACAGCCATTGGCTGAGCCTAATCCTCTATTAGCTTGGCCTGCTGAGCGATCTACTGTGCTTGGGCAGCGTTCTGCTCCACAAGCTCTCTGATCCGTGCAGCTCTTTCCTCGTCAGCAGCCCACAGCTTTAGCACCATCCTGTTCAGTGCTGCTAGCTGATCCTCTACCCCAACAGAAGGTAAGGAGGATCCTGTAGTGAATGGCTGGTGGGAGGATGGTTCGGGCTGGTGGCTGGTGGTAATGGTGGTGGCTGTGGTGAATATAGGTGCTGGTATATGGGTGGGTGGTGATGGGTAGGCTGTAGTGGTGGTGGAAGTAATGTAGATAGGTGGTGGAGTGGTTGTGGTAGTGATGGTGGGTGAGGTGGTAGTAGTGGTGGTGGTAGCTATGGTAGTGGGTGGGTGAGTGGTGGTAGATATGGTGGCAGTGGTGGTGGTAGCTGTGGTAGTGGGTGGGTGAGTGGTGGTGGTAGATATGGTGGCAGTGGTGCTGGAGGTAGGAATCAGTGTGAACCTCCATCTTTCGGCTTCATCCCATGGGGCTGAGCCATCCTCTTCTTCCTCGAACCCCTCGAGGAGGTTGCTCCCCCTGGGATGCTGAGCTGGTCTGGGGTATAAGTAGGATCTTTAGTAGTCTCCCAAGACCCAGCTTGGCATCCTCCAACCGTCTCTATCCCATGTTTGGTGGCAACCACCCTGCTGCCCACCGTTCTGGTCAACGGCTCATCATCACTCTCCTCCTCCTCATCAGGCCTGAAATCCTGATGGAAACCAGCTATGTCAGTATCTCCATGAGTAGGTGGTGGAGGTGTAACATCAGTAGTGGTGGCCCTAGATGGAGTAGGGCCTGTGTCTCCACCATCGCCACTATCATCATCCCCTGAGTCATCGGTGGGGAGTACAATCTGCTCTGTATCAGAATCACTGTCCTCGTGGTGCCACTTCCTCCTGGCGGGCGCAACGTAATCCTCCTGGGCCAGGTGCCTGAACAATCTCCTCACAGGGGGCTTAACCTGCTTCCCCCTGTACACCTTCATTCGGCCCAATATGGTGTCATCCATCACCTCAAGTACTACAGCGTCCTTCTTCTCCTTAGGTAGCTGAGGGAGCTTCTGATCAATGATCATCTGCATGAAGCGAGGATACATATAGAATCTCTCCTTCCCCTTTGCCTCGATGTTCTCCACCAAGTAGGTGAAAATCATCGGGAGAAGCTGAACGGGTGGTTCAGCACCAACGCCACATAGGCGTTCTATATCTGGTCCAACAGCTCATCGAAGCCACCTTTCCTGGAGGCAATGCACTGAAGCAGTACATGTGCCAAGTACTTGAATTGGGGGCACAAGTTTCTCTTATTGAGCACACCTGCGGTGATGTCCCCCGAGTACTTGGCTCGTTGAAATCAACCACACATTGTCAGTGGGTGCAAGCTGGTCGGATAGTCTGTATCATCTCCAAACTCTAATACTGTCCTGAGATCCTCCTCTATGATCTCTATGGCATGACCGAAGATAGAACTCCTAATACAGTGGGGTTCTGCGGTCCTATCGACAATCGCGCCTTCCCAAAAGGGCTGCTGAAGGGATCGGAATGGTATGCACGGTTTCGAAATGGCACGGAAGATCCTCGATCGTCGTAGAAATGTAATGATGCCCGAAAAGTCTGCAGCATTTCTGGAAGTCAAATCCAGGTGAGCACATATGTTGTGCTTCGTGCTCATGGTCCAGCGACTCGCCATTTGTTACACAAAATGGATAAACGTTAGTGCGAGTGAAAGAGTAACCGTTTGAATTTCTTAACTTGAATATCTCTGTTCTGTCATGCGAATAAACTGTGCGACTAAGGTTTAGTCGTGCGATTGAGCTCATACGTACGACTGAGCATGCGACTTGGCTTAGTTGTATGCTATCCCAAGCAGTTGAACCAGCCATGCGACTGAACTCATTTGCATGGTTCAGTCGTGCGACTGTGCCATTTATCCATCTCATTCGTGTGACTGAACCATTCGCCTAGCTCAGTCGTGCGATTAAAGTTCATCAGGGTGCCCATTCGCATGACAGACTGTTGGGTCATTCAAACTCGAATTTTGCACAATTCATAGTGTTAAACTTCGTGGTATGGCGCATTAGTCTCGCAAACACCTACAATAGCACCTAATAACCTTTACTTTAACATTTTACTTGCTTTTATCAGTTTATTGGTCCAGTTAGTCTCGGTTAAGTTTTAGGGCTTAAATTTCGATCTTTTGAGGACTAATTGGTTGAATATTTGACTGGAAATCGTTGCACATTACCTGTAGAGTCACTGGAAATCGTTAGAACGTAATAATCACAGTCCAAGAACAATCAGATGAAATTTGGGCAGAGTATCGGTAAGTCGTGCGAAGAAATGAGCGATTGGGGGTGAATAGGGTTTGCGACCGACTTCCCCTCTATTTATACTAGGGTTTCATTCAGTCGTGCGACTGTACCTAATCGCATAGCTGGTTCGTGCGATTGAGACTCAGTCGTGCGACTGACTCAATCGGTCACCATCAGTCGTGTGACTGGGTGTCAGTCGTGTGACTGGGTGTCAGTCGTGTGACTGGGTGTCAATCGTGTGACTGGGTGTCAGTCGTGTGACTGGGTGTTAGTCATGCGACTACCCCATTCGGTTGCTTCCATTCATGTGATTGGTTCATTCTGATGATCCAATCGCTTGGATTGACCCATGTTGATGGTCCAATCGCATGTCTGGGCCATACGTGTGGCTTAGTCATCCGATTGGGCTCATTTGTCTGGTTCAATCGTACGACTGATCCATACTTATGGTCCAGTCGTGCGACTGACTCATACTTATAATTTTAATTTTATGACCATTTGACACTTTACCCTTGGTTAAACATTTCGAGCATTCGATCATCTCAGACATAATCATTTTTATCTTTGGAAACATTTGATCACCTCAGACGTGATCCTTTTAACAACTGTACATTTTGTCACCTCAAACGTGACCCATTTAATAGTTGAAAACAAGTTTGGTCACCTCAAACGTAACTTCTTTAAGTGATTAAATTTCAGATCGAGTTCCGATGCATAGTCCGACATTGACTTACTAATTTTAATGAATACAACTAAATTAAATAACTAGAAATTTAAAACAAAACTAGAAACATTATCTTGAATTTTTGTGGGAGGTTGAAATCCTAAGATAGGTATCTATCAGAATTTTCTTCTGGGATAGTGTAGCGTCAAGTTACTTTGATCATATCCAAAACAATTCAATTGGAATCATACAGGTTTATCAAATCATTTTGGGACATTTTACCAAAGCCTTTTAGATGCTCAATTCTTGTTTTCATCGAAAGTCATTAGCAAGTTTAGGAAATCATACTAGAGCTACCAGATGAACACATTGATTTGAACTTTCAAGAACTGCAGCTCACGATGATTATCAGTATACTTGTCCACTTAAATCAATACACAGACTTTTGACTCAGATTGGTGATGATTTAAGGTTTAATTATTTCAACAAGCATTTGTGGATCCCACACATCTATGGTAATCAACATTCCTCAGAAGGTTTTTTAGCGGTCTATAGGTAGTTTGACAAGAAGAAACTATTCTTAGAGCTTTCAAAGAGAATCCAAGCCCCAGGTCAGTGCCACCGCACAACAGAGGCGACAAATAACAATGAATTCTGTAATATCTAGGTTATGCTTATCCTCGGGTCAGTGCCACCGCACAGCAGAGAGGCACACAACCTATCTTCTTGTTTGAGCAATTTTATTCTTTTTGCACAAATCGCACCAACAACATAGGTTATTAGCTTGATTGCTTTTTGCATTTTTCATTATGTTCTTTGCTCATATTATGGTCATCTGAACACATTTGTGGCATTTATTTTGCTCGTCACCCCTTATTGGAACTCTGTTGATTGCGTTAACTAGGGATAAGATGATAACCCACAGCTTGTTGAACAACTTAGTTTGAATTGAGAGTCACCAATAAGGTCTACTCATCTATTGTGTTGAATCTACTGACACATCATGTAGTGGTCTAGCAACCTCTAGATCTACTTTCTTTGTGTTATCTTAGAAACAGTTAGTTTTACTATCATTTTTCCTTTTATATTGCTTAGACTTCTCAGACTTATACTTCGAATTTTACATCTTTAACAGTAAACTTATTTAGAGTCCCAAATTCTTTGTTCCCGTATACTATCATTTTCCAAATACTTTGAATTAGTATCACAGATACGATCTTATTTCTTTTCACTATCACCGTCCTCCTCCCTCTTCCTTTTTTTTTCTTAACTTAACCTATTCTCCCCCTAAAATTCTAAAACCGAAACTGGTTTTGCTTTTTTGGATTTTAATAGGCGAACAAATAAAAACACTAAAATTAATTAAATCAAATAAAAATATATAAAAAACAATGGACTAGACACATCGGACTAAACATGTTCATCTTCTGGAATGACATCACTTTTCTTTTTAACGCCGTTGACCTCTAACAGATTTAAAAACATGGTTTATCAAAGGCTTTTGTGTAGAGGTCAGCGCGTTGGAAATCCCTATTTATTCTAACAACATCGATTAGATTCTTTTCAAAACAATCACGTATAAAGTGATATTTAATGCCGATGTGTTTGGTCTTAGGATGTTGGACTGGATTTTTAGTTACGACTATTGAAGCAAAATTATCAACAAATAGGAGTGTTAGAGAATTTCAAACCGTAGTGCCGCGTCTGCTGTTGGATCCAGATGATTTGAGAACAACAGCTTGCCGCAGCAACGTATTCAGCTTCACAAGTTGACAACGCAACTGATGTCTGCTTCTTACATTGCCACGTGACTAATCTTCTCCCAAAGAATTGACAACCTGCTGAGGTGCATTTGTAGTTCATTTTGCAGCCACTATAATCCGAGTCGCTGAGTCATCGTCATGAGGATACCACAACCCAAGTGTTGGTGTACCCTTCAGATAACGAAATATCCTCTTGACCCCTATAAGATGGTTAACTTTTGGTTTTGCCTAATATCTTGAACAAAGATACATCGCATACATGATATCAGGTCTTGAGGTAGTGAGGTACATGAGGGATCCAATCATTCGTCGGTACATGCTTGCATCAACCAGATCACCATTCTCGTCGGGTGCTACATCATGGTTTGTAGCAAGTGGAGTCCCAACTGCGAAAGCATTCTCCATGTCAAACCGACTGAGAATATCCCCTACATACTTGGTCTGATGCGGAAATATCCCCTTTGGTGTTTGATCCACCTGTAACCCGAGAAAGACCTTCATCTCTCCCATGGCACTCATTTCAAATTCTGCCTTCATTACTGCTTCAAATTCATTACATAAGTCTTCGTTCTTGGAACCGAAGATTATGTCATCAACATAAATCTGAACAAGTAGTAGATCACCATCCTTTTCTTTGATGAACAGTGTACAGTCAGTTACACCTCTGCGAAATCCGTGTTTCACAAGGTGAGTTTAGAGTTTTTCATACCATGCTCTCGGGGCTTGGTGAAGCCCGTAGAGAGCCTTATCTAGTTTGTAAACTCTATCCCGATGATATGGATCCTCAAATCCTTCAGGTTGATACGGTTGATAGATTTAATTTTCATGTAAGAGGCATAGGCTAGGAAGATACGGATGGCTTCCATTCTTGCCACAGGTGCAAATACTTCATTGTAATCAATTCCCTCGACTTGTTGAAATCCTTGAACTACTAGTCGAGCCTTATTTCTGATTATGACCCCTTGGTCATCTTTCTTGCATTTCAAGACCCATTTGGTGCCAATGACCTTAGCACCTTTAGGTCTATCACCAGTGTCCACACACCTAAATTCTTGAACTGAAGAAGTTCTTCTTGCATGGCACTCACCCATGCCACATTGTTCAAGGCGTCACTTACATATTTTAGCTCAAATTGAGACATAAAACATCGATAAGCTCCGTCGTGAAGGTATCCTTTTTCCATGACTGAGGCATAATCAACTGAATATAGCTGATTTCATGTCTAAACTCCTGATCTGACATCCCCAATGACATTGTCCAGGGGATGATAGACATTAAGGCGTGATCCAGGAGTGGTGGGAACAACTACCTCAGAATCAAGATTATGAACGTTTGGTTCCGGATCTGAGGCAGTAGGAGTGTGAGGTTCGAAGACTCAGAGGCATCAACGTCAGATGCTTGTGTACTTGTAGTAGTTGGAACCTGTTCCTCATGATCCACCTGATCATTCTCCACGGCTTCATCATCAGAGGAGGAGTCACTTACCTCGAGTGCTCCCCCTGATTGACTAGGCGACTCACCTTGTGAACAAGATGTTGTAGAGTCTTGTTTTGGTGTGTTTAAGACATAATATATCATTTTGGTTGCGAACTCATCGTCAGAAGTGGAGAGAGGAATGTTGAAGGACTTAAAGAATCCATCATAGTCGAAAAAGAATGCGGGTCCTTTTCCAACAGGAGGGGTGGTGTATCTCTGAATGTCCACATTAAACCACACTTCTACTTGACCCGTTGAGTTGTTGTAAACTCGCTTATTCAGTATGTTGTATCCTAGAAAGATTCCCTCTTCATCCTTCTCGCTAAACTTGCCTTCCTGAGTTTTCTTCAGCAACGTACATGGTGCTCCAAACGGTTGAGGTACTCCAGATTAGGTTTACGTCGTTGTAGCAACTCATAACATTTTTTCCATGTCGTTTAACCACCAAGACTCGATTGAAGGTGTAACATGCATTTGCCATTCCCTCGTTCCAGAATTGGATAGGAAGTTTCAAGTCTACTAGCATCGTCCTGGCAGTCTCTATCAAGCTTCTGTTCTTCCTTTCAGCAACCCCATTCATCTATGGAGTGTAGGCAGATGTGAACTGATGTACAGTTCCCTTTTCTTTGCAGAATGCCTCCATCCATTGATTCTTGAACTCTGTTCCGTTGTCTGAGCGTACTTGTCTTATCTTCAGCTTGTAGAGTGACTCTAGTGTAGTTACTAACTCTTTGAATGACTTAAATGTTTCTGATTTTGATTTCAGAAACATCACCCAAGAGAATCTTGAGTAGTCATCTGTAACTACATAATAGTACAAGTCGCTGGCAATGCTCCTTGTACTGACTGGACCAAACAGATCCATGTGAAGAAGCTCAAGAGGAAATTCTATGGAATGGACTTTCTTTTCCTTATGAGACTTCTTCGTCTGTTTGCCTTTCTTGTAGGCGACACAAAAATCCAGGAGTTGGAAGTTTTTAACGTTTACTCCTCGCACTAGATCATTCTAGATCAGGTGATTCATCTTCCGTGGATTGATGTGTCCCATTCTCCTATGCTAGGAGATAGAATCCTTCTCAGTAGCTTTTGACAAGAAGCACTGAACTTGATGATCCGTTGTGGAGGCCTTTGATAGATTCAAGACGTAAAGGTCATTATATCTTGAGGCTAACATTAAGACTTGGTCCTCCGGGATCACATAGTCCTTTTTCAGGACATAGCACTTCTTATTGTCGAATACTACCTTAAATCCTTTGTCACATATTTGGGATACAGAAAGTAAGTTGTTTTGAAGTTGTTGAACATAGTTTACCTTGTCAAACTTCACTTTCCGATTCCCCACTTCCCCTTGAGCTGTGATATAACCTCCTTTGTTTCCAGCAAATGAAACATGACCTCCTTTTATTTGTTTGACGTTTGACAGGAGTGCCTAGTTCCCACTCATGTGCCTGTATGCTCCGCTATCTACAATCCAAGTGTTTGTTTCAGCACTACAGCGAACACCCTGCACATTCAATTGAAAACATTGTTTAACTGGCTTAGGTGACCCAGAAGAATCACACATCATAAACTCCACCCATTGTCTTCTTGTTGTCTTCTTGTTCTCATTATCATATACAAGGATGGACTTCCCTTTGCATAAACCAATTTTATGTAAGGCCTGTTTGTGATAGACAGACGACTGGCTGATGGGTTGAACTTTAGGTTCACTAACTCTTTTTGGTGGAGTCATGGAGATACTTTTGGATGAGCTTTGTTTAGTGTCAAAAAGTTCAACTCTTTTCTTGGAGTCTGATAATAAGGACAGTAAGACGTGATGTGTCCATACTTTCCACAGTTGTAGCATGATCTACTTTCGACATGTTGGTGTAACTGTTTCTGCGGAAAAAGGTCCGACACCCGTGTGACTTTATTCTGTTTGGGTTTTGACACTTCTTGTTTAGATGTTTTATCTTGTTACAAAATTAATTGTTTGAATATTTTTAACATCTTTTCCCTTTTGTTTATCTGGACTTAGACAGGTTGCACGTGACTGGTTAACATGTTGGTTTTTTAGGTTCAGAATTAAACGTGATTGAACCAGACTTTACCTTAACTTTCTCAAACTTTTCATCCAGATTAGCAATAGGCATTTTACCTTTTGTTTTAGAAGTGGTCTCCTTTTGTTTGGTGCCAGTTTCAATAGTTTGACTTGTGGAATCTGGATCACTTACAAGAGGAGTGGACACCACATGATCCTTGATTGGGTTGTTATTTATTGGTTTGCTTTTAGCATTCAACAAGGTCTCATGTGGTGGTGGACAATGTGAGCAGAACTTGTTCAACTATGTAGTTTTTGTTTTAATGAATTTACTTCTACTCCAAAACTGCTTTTTGTTTCTTAGTGTCTTCTAGGGAATTTAGATAGAACTTAATGTCATTAGCTTGGTTAAATGCTACAACTTCAGTTTCCCTAAGTTGTTTATTTAACAGTTCTATTTTCTCTTTGTAACTATACTCCTTTTGTTTTAAATTTCTATTTGCTTCTGTGCACAGTTGTAAATCATTTACTAAGCTATCATTATGATCTAATAACCTAGCAAATTTTAAGGCTATGCTTTCCCTAAATTTATTACATTCAATGCATGCATGATTATTGAAAAGTTGATTAGTGGAACTTACCTGAGAGGGTGCAGTTGAATCAGCCATCAAGCAGAGTTAGACTTTTCCGGTGCTGGTGATTCAGAACATTTTGCGCTTGTCCCTTCTTTAGGCAGGTGATCGACCATATTTGTAGTTTTATCATTATTTGATATCGCGAGTTCCACTGCAATATCACTTTCGCTTGCTGAGTCGTCATCTAAATCCTCAACACTAGCATTGTTGGATTCTCCCGGAGACACAAACCGAAAGCTCCAATCTTGTCATTCGTCATCCTGAGCGGTCAAGCCCTTAGGATCCTTGCTTGACGAAGTAGGACTACTTGTGGGTTTATCCTGATGATTGAAAGATGAGAATGGATTCCCATTTCCTGTCTTCTTGGGTTTCACACATTCATGTTTGAAGTGCCCCTTTTCCCCACAGTTGAAGCAGGTAACTTTGGTCTTGTCAAAACCAAAAGTTGTGTCCTTAGTGGAAATCAAGTTCTGTCCGGTCTTCTTGACAAACTTCTTTGCTCTCCAGACAGCACTTGCTAAGGCCCATATGATGTCCATTCTTTCCAGCTCTGTCTCGTCTACCTGCTCGTAGTCCTCATCTGCCAGATGGCAGTTCCCAGTTTTCCCAGCAACTAGTCTGTCATAGGAGTGAACGACAACTGTTAATAGATCCATATGCTCCGTAGCTACCTCTACTGTCACATTCCTGAGATTCTCAGTCTTCAGTTTTGTAGCACTGGCTTCGGGTGCTATGTATTGGGTACAAGACGACCCTGACGTGTCAGCTCCTGAAGTAGTAGCTTAAGAAGGAGCAGCTGAACTCGACACAAATGCCATTTGATGTGGCGCTCCAGATGTTTTGGCTTGTGGAGTTGAGTTGTACAGTGACGGATTATCATATGAAGACTTTTAGGCCCTGTATTTCATCCACAATTCTTCCTCTCTCAGCTTCAGAATGAAATCGTTGATATCTAACTTCGCCAGCATATCATTCTATCTGAGGTTGGATACAAAGGAAACTACTTCTCTGGCAACCCATCTACAAAGTTCGACACCTTATCTTCCATAGACGTTGCAGCTCCATGAGTGTGCAGCTCACACATCAATTGGTAGAACCGATCGATGACGTAATCCAAGCTCTCCTTACCCATTGACGAGAAGTTGTCGAACTCCTTCTTCAACGCTTTAGCCTTTAGAGCTTTTAATGATGCATTCCCGTCATACCGTTTTTCCAATGCATCCCATAGCTTCTTTGCTTGCTTGTTCTCAGGAAATTGATGGAAATTGTCCTTAGGAATTGACTGAGTTAGCAACGCGTATACTTTCTTCTCAGCATTGTACTTTACCTTTTGGCCATCAGTCATGTTGCCTAAGGTAAGTTTGACTCCATCTGCACCTACAGGCATGCTATACCCTGTCTCTATCGACTCCCACAGATTGGGATCTACTCCATTTAAGTAGATCTCGAATCTTTGCTTCCATTGTGGGTAATCATCTAACGTTATGAGCTTAGGGGGTTTATTGTGATTCCCCACTTCATTTTCCAGAAGCAATAGATTCTGGATCCTTGAATCCCTCCCTGCAGTGAACGCTGAATATTGATCCTCCATTAGTATTGACTTTAACTTTAGAACAAATGTTTTACTTGTACGACTAAAAGAATGCGATTGAACACTTCGTGCGATTGAACAATGCGATTGGCCTAGACGTGCGAATGAACCAGTGCGGATGGCTCAATCGTCCGAATGAGCAAGTGCGGATTAACACTGCGAATAGGCAGTTTAGTCGTACGAAAGGATGAACGACTGAGTCCAATCGTGCGTATGAGGGATGCGGATGAATTCAGTCGTGCGACTGAGTCAATCGTGCGACTGAAGCTGCTGAATTTGAGAATTGAAGGTTTAAGGTATTTTGACACAAAAACACGAATTTCTCACGAACCCTAATTGCTATATGCAGGAAAAACGTTAACTTTTTGACCTGGAGACGTTTGAAACACTGTTTGACACAAAAAGATTGCGTTTTTTAGTGAAAAACACGTGTTTTATATCAAAATCGATTGAATCACACGTAAATCAAGAGCCAAAGCTCTAATACCACTTGGTAGGACCGTTTTCGGTACGGAGTACTAACTGATTAATGTGTATACCAACTCAAATAGTGCGAAATCCTATTTGATTGGCGATCCAATTAGTGAGAAGGCGAGTAAAATCAACCAAGAGTGATACTAAAAGTTAAGAACGATAATAGGACGATTTACTCCGATCTATGAACTTGGAACAGGTGTTCTTGAGTCTCTGGATGGCTAGGGTGCGATTCAGCGCATAGGTATTCGAATTATTATGTTTTTCCACAAATTAAGTGATATTTATAGGTTAGGGTTACTCATTCGTGCGACTGAGTCATACGATTGTTCCATTCGCACGACTGAGGCTTCAGTCGTGCGACTGAGTCAATCTCATGTCACAATCGTGCGACTGATCCAGTCTCCTAGTCCAGTCATGCGATTGGTTCATTAGCATAAATTTGTTCATACGTATGGTCCATTAGCATGGTCCATTCGCATGAGAACTTCACACGATAAGTTTAAGCACGTTTCTCAATCATTATTGACTAAGAACTATGTAAACAACCACAAACCTATAGAGTCAGTTCAATAAGCGTTAACACGTAGTAATCAATGAAATATTAAACATTATAAGCATAAACCACACATTTTATTTCATTCAAACCCATTCTGTTACATATATGTAAGACATGAAAGACATTTTACATTAAGCTCATAAACTAGGTACACATGTATCTACAGATCATGTGCCTATGGATATCCGTCGACAAGCCCTGGATGTACCTCTTGATCTTTCGTGATAGAGGTGTCACATGATCCAGCACCAGCCATGCCATCTCATTGAACTTCGTGATGTATTGCTGATGTGTCATTGTTCCCGCCTCCAGCTGTAGGAACTCCTTTTCCACCTTATCCATCTCCTGGTGAGGACAGAACTCCTCAATCACCAGCCTCTTCAACTCTGCTCATTTCATCCTTCCAATCGCCCAACTCCCTCAGCTTGGACGATATTGTCCCATCAGCACAAAGCCGAGTCCACAAATGAGTGGGCAGCAAACTTCACTTTTTGGTCCTCTCGGCACTCGCTGATATTCAGAACAACTTCCATCTCTCTCACCCACCGGTGAGCAGCAGCAGGAGTGCCATTACCATTGAAGGTTGGGGCCTTGCATCTTTGAAATCCTCCATAGTTACAACCTCGTGTCGTTTCCTACACAGGCTCTTCTTCATCCTCTTCTTCCTCATCATCCGAGAAAACTGTTTTAGTCTAGGTTCGTCTTCATTCGCCCGTAGGCCTACTCCTTTCCTTCCTCTCCCCCTCTCGTACAGCCTTAATCACTTAAGTCACTACAGACGGTAAGATCGTCTGCATGACCTGGTGCACCTTTTCCATAATAGCCTCCTTCACTGAGGCTCTCAAGTTAGCACTCTCATCTCCGCCTTCCGGATGAGGGGTCTCGTGTTCTTCATGAACCACCTTTTTGGCTCTAGGCCTTCCTCTTGTGGCCCGTGGTTTAATACCACGTCCACCACAACCTCCACCACGTGAAGCTTTCGATGGTCTACCACCGACCATCCTCTAACACACTATAAGATTCAAACACCACATGATCATTCAAGGGAACAGATCAGTTCATGCCAAGTATAGTAAGTACCTAATTACAGTGGCCAGTTATGATTAGCCACTTAGTTTACTCTTCATACCCCAAGCATTACCTATCTTGACTACATCAATATCTAAATCTACAAACAACACACAAACCACATAACATGCGCACATAATGCCGGTTAACATTAAGAAAATACCTGATGGCACACAGCTACTCGGACTGGCATCCCTTCCTTTTCTGTCCCATTTTCAGTTTAAGTTTAGGTTTCTTTTAAAAATTTACCCGTTTCACTTAAACTTTGCTCTAATACCAACTTGTAAGGCCCCGTTCCTGGGATGCTTACAGCTGGTCATTCATTGCACATAAAATATATATCTTCATCAACTTAAAGAAAACATTGTAGCGGAAACATTTAAAAACGAAATTTCATTCCATTATAAAAGCTTTTGCAAAATAATACATCGTTGATAAATTACAAAAGACATGTTGCATTACATCACAAAAGCATTATAAAATGGATGCCATCCAAAAAGAGCCAAGTAGCCGCCCCGTGCCATCCTTAGCAACTATTACCTGCCAACTGGAAAATGCATAAAAAGTCAGTGTTGTTGAGTGAGTTCTAGTTTTATAAAAACATTACATTGCCTTTCATTCATTTAAACCAATTACTTTACTATCGCACGTGATCAAACATCATATGTACATCAAGGTAATAATTATTATTATCTTCATCATTTATTTGTTAACTTCCGTTCATTCATCGTATGTCATTATCGTTTACTTTCATAAATTACTTTCATTCTCATTCATTCATGCTTTCTTAGTTTCATTCGTACGCTCATCATTACTTCTTTACATTCCATACCAAAACCATGAACTTTACCCCACCGTCATGCATAAAGCGGATACTAGGCCGAAGTCTATCATAGACCCCCCAGTCATGGCGCCCAGTGGCCTGACAACAGTACCTAGGGTAAATTAAGGTGTACCATTGCCATGTGCTATACCCCACCATCATGCATAAAGCGGGTACTGGGACAAGGTCTATCATAGACCCCCAGTCATGGCGCCCAGTGGCCTGACCACAGTACCTAGGGTAAATTCAGGTGTACCATTTCCATGTGCTATACCCACCATCATGCATAAAGCGGGTACTGGGCCGAGGTCTATCATAGACCCCCAGTCATGGCACCTAGTGGCCTGACCACAGTACCTAGGGTAAGCGACAAAGGTTACATCCAAATGGTCGGTCATAAAGACGGGCCCGGTGTGCATCCTTCTGGGGTAGCTATCCCATACACCGTTGAACTGACACTCTTCATTGAGTGTGCTTCTCTATATAGTGCTTGCAAGACTTTCTTTACATTCCTTCGTTTATTAATGCATGCATTCATTCTTTCTTTACGTTCCTTTTTTCATTACCTTTCACTTTATGTTACATAATACTTTTCATTTCATTCATTAACATTCAATGTAAAGCCACGGGAACATAATCATACATAAACAGGAACATCAATAAGATCATCCAAATCTTCATACATATCAGCATGTATACATAACATACATCACACATACCATCATGCATAACATCATACATAACATCATCATCATCATCATCAAATCATATCATACATCATCATACCCATCACATCATCTATGACTTCAAAAAGTCAACTTACATAGCCCCTGGGAACATCCAAGTCAAAGCCTACTTTTACTTTTTCCCCAAAAACTCAGAAGATATTCTAAGTCTTTTGGGCACATGAGCTTTCAGGAACATGAGGGTCACTTAGGCGCATGAGGAAACTATCAGGCGCATGAGCCCTATTTAGGCGCATGACCAACACTTAACCATTTCAAGGCAATCCTAGACGCATGGACACTATTGATGTGCTCCAAATTATACATAAAAATCCTATCAAAAGCACATCAATTATTCCTTAATATCTTCCTTAAAATGATGAAAATGTAATTAAAATGTTAAATTGTGTTTTCAGGTGTTTGAAAGGGCAAGATGGATAAAAGAAGCATATTTAACAAGAAATTGAAGTAATCCGAGCTTTGGAGTCCAAGCATGGGGTCGTGCCTCATTAAGCACGCCCCATGCCTTGCCAGAAACACACCACCGTGCTAAATTAACACAACCCCATGCTTGGACATCTGACAGGACAAAAAGTACTGTCCCCTAAAAGTAGATACGGGGTCGTGCCCCATGAGGCATGGGTTCGTGCCCCACCTCCAACACGGGGTTGTGCCCCATTTAGCACGGGGTCGTGCCCAACACAACCTGCATGTAAGAGCCAACCAACTTTCGTAAGCATTGTACTAGCACGGGGCCGTCATGCTTAAACACTCCATAAAGCCTATAAATAGAATCCTAAGTTCACCATTTTTGGCAAGCTTTGGTGGGAGAGGTGCATACAACACTTGGAAGAAGCTCGGGATCTTCTAAACGTCATCCATTGTGGATTATTGGTTTGATTGTTCCATTTCACCGATGATTACATATTTATCTTCTTTGTTATATGTTTTTATGTTCAAGCTCATTGTGAGCTAAACACCTTTTTATCATCCTAATTGGATGAAACTTATGTAATTTGTGATGAACTAATGGTGTGATCAATATTATGTTAATGTTATGATGGTCTTGGGAAAACTATTGATGGGTAGCATCTGCATTTGAACGGGAAGTTATAAATTTATGGTTTGTGATTGTGATTATCATACAAGGTTGAAAACCGTATGATTAACTTTCATTCGCGAAACTGGTCTTCATAATCCACGGCTAATGAACTATAAATGGTTATTAGAAATCATATCACCTTAACTTTTTGATCATTTGCGGGTTCCCATTTATTAGTTTGAGAAATCTTCAGTAATTGTTATGGTTTTCTAAAATTAATGGTATGTTAGGAAGGAACTTGATCAACTCTCTTTTTAACATTAAGTTATGTTTTCAGAAATCATATGTCAAATAGGTCACAAAAGATTTACCTATATTACTAGGGCTTTGATCTAAGCAGTAAAACTCAAATGACATGATCCTAGTCACTACGACAGCAGGATAGATGAGAAATCGCGCCAGCTCATCTTTATAAACATTAACATAATTACATTAATCCATATCTTTAAATCACACAACCAATTCATGACAGTTACATAAGTGGAGTCTAATTAGTATGACAACTTTTATTCCATGGTTTTAAATCCAAATACTTCAAGTTTTAGTTTACTTTATTTTTATCGTTGTTTTTAAACCCTAAAAATATTTTCAATGCTATTTATCATTTTCTTTAACAAAAACTAAATCTGATAGTCAAACATCAAGTTTGTTGAGTAGGCTAGGTGTGTCCACGGATTGATACTCGGTTCTTACCAACACTATATTACCACACGACATGTACACTTGCCTTTTGTATGTGTGGTTTAGTACTTGTTATAACCAATTAAAACTAAATCCGTGTGTAAAATATTTATCAAAATATATATACTATCCGCACCCATCAAGTTTTTGGCGCCGTTGCCAGGGACACACGGCAGTTTGAAAGATAAACTAAATTTTGTCTATCTTGTATACAACTTGTTAATATATTTTTATTCAAACTTCATTTTAATTTTGTTAGATAGTTTGCCTTAGTTTGTTTAGCTTCATTTGCCTGAATCATTTTAAGCTTTAGTTAGTTTATGCTTCTTTAAGTTAGTGTATGTCCGACACGTCTAGTTCTGAACTTGTTTCGCCTCTTTCGGAACCTAAACGACTTTTCCATCAAAGATTGCACAAAAAACCACAACAAGCAGCACCAATCATTGAAGAAGACATTTTGGAAGGTACACCATCCAAAGAAGACATGGCTAACCAAGACGAGGAAATGAAGATGACACACTATGCCACACCGTCAATAGATGGTTATGAGTCTAGTGTTGCCCAACCAGCATTAGCGGCCAACAATTTCGAGATTAAGTCTAGTACTATCCAACTCATAGAAAACTCTTTTATGTTCCATGGGTTACAAGACGAAGATCCTAATGCTCACATCTCATGATTCCTTTGTATCTGTGCTACCTTCAAAATCAACAACTGTTCAGACGACGCCATTCGACTAAGACTTTTTCCATTTTCACTTCGAGGCCGAGCCATCGACTGGCTTGATTCACTTCCGCCTGGTTCCATCACCACATGGGCAGAAATGGCTGAACAATTCCTTTTGAAATACTTTCCACCTGATCGCACTGCCAAACTAAGAAGCAACATCACAAGTTTTCGCAAAGACGACGATGAATCATTACACGCAACATGGGAGAGATATAAAAGTCTCCTTCGGAGATGCCCACATCATGGACTTGATCTGTGGCTGCAGTGTCAGACCTTTTACGATGCAATCAGCGGAGCCCACAAGCAAACGGTAGACCAAAGTGCGGGAGGAGATTTCGGAAGTGTCACACCAACAGAAGCATACCAAGCCTTAGAAAGAGCAGCTAAGAAGAGATTTGCTTACAATCCCTTAAGGACCAAACCCAGTTCTAAAGGTATTCATCAAGTAGACTCTAAAACCCTAATTTCAGCCTAATTAGAAGCTCTAACCAAAAAAAATTCAAACAATTGCAAAGCGAGCTAAAGAAAACTCCAACACGATGCAACACATGTGGAAATCACACAAGACCAAAGAATGCCCACAAGGCATTATGATAGTGGAAGATGTTGACTACGTAGGAGGACCAAACAACTCATACAACAACAACTCAAATTGGAGAAGCAACTTTAATTACAGAGATGCTGGTAATAACCAACAATCATCTGGATTCAACCGAAGGCCGCCTTACCAACAATAGAAACCACCATACCAAGGTCAAAGCAACCAAGACCGTGGAGCATCAGCAATGGAAGCTTATTGCAGCAATTTTTGTTAAGCACACAAGCCATAGATGAGTACATCCGGAATCTGATCAAAGAAATAAGGAGAGGTTCCAAAGAACAAAGCTGACATCAAAAGCAATAAAGCATCATTGCAGACCATAGAGCACCAAGTAGGTCAAATAGCACAACAAATATCTGAAAGACCTCAAGGAGCTTTGCCCAGCAATACTGTGACAAACCCTAATGCTCAAGTCAAAGCCATCACCACCAGGTAGGTCAAATAGCACAACAACTCAAGGTGATGCACCCGCATTACAACCCATCCTTGAAGAAGTAGAAACTGAAACTCCAAGTAATGCGAATGACAAGCAAAAGCAACCTGTTGTTATTGAAGAACCAGCCAAGAAATACGTTCCACCACCACCCTATGTTCCACCACCTCCATATCCCGGTCGTTTAAGACAACAAAGAATGGAGGCATAATATGACAAATTCCTTGGGTTGTTAAAGCAACTCCATATCAATCTGCCCTTGGTGGAAGCCTTAGCACAAATGCCAAACTACGCTAAGTTTCTAAAAGGTGTCTTGTCAAACAAAAAGAAACTGGAAGAGTTATCACACATGGTTTTGAATGAGGAATGCTCTGCAGTTCTTCAAAACAAATTACCTCAAAAGATGACTGACCCAGGAAGTTTCACCACACCTTGCCTAATAGGAAATCTTTCTGTCAGTAACGCGTTAGCTGATTTAGTTGCAAGCATTAACCTTATGCCTTATGTGGCTTTTGAAAAATTAAACCTAGGTGAACCTAGACCTAGCCATATGAGCATCAAGTTAGCTAAACGTTCTGTCAAATATCTGAGGGGAATCATTGAAAATCTCTTAGCTAAAATTGAAAAATTCATATTTCCCATTGATTTTGTGATCCTTGACATGGATGAGGACAAAAATGTTCCTCTTATCCTAGGTTGATCTTTCTTAGCGACTGCTCGAGCCCTCATTGATGTTTGTATAGGCAAAATCGCGCTTAGAGTAGACGAGGAGGAAGTAACTTTCGATATAGGCCAATCCATAAAACACTCTCAACATCATGATGACTCACTCTATTACGTTGATGCTTGCGATTCGATCATAAGTTGAAATTTGAAGAAAACTCTTCAAAATGAAGCTTGCAACACTCAATTAATAGAGGTCCAAATCACCAAACCCACCTGTGAGAACCAAATCATTCTAGAACTTGAAGTTGATGAAACATCATTTCATCAAGAAGCATTTGAGATCATTAAGCAAGATCTAGAACTGAGAGCCAAAATTTCTATCGAAGACCCTCCATATTTAGAGGTCAAAGAACTTCCATCTCATCTCAAATACAATTTTCTTGAAAACACATCTCAACTTCCTGTCATAATCTCATCCGCCTAATCAATTGATGAGAAGAACAAGTTGCTCAATGTGCTTAAGGCACATAAACGAGCAATTGCATGGAAAATCATGGACATCAAGGGAATCAATCCATCCTTTTGCACTCATAAAATATTGATGGAGGAGAACTTCAAATCCGTCATTCAACCTTAAAGACATTTAACCCGAGCATGCAAGAGGTGGTGAAGAAAGAATTAATCAAACTTCTAGATGTCGGTTTGATTTACCCTATTTCTGATTCGCCTTGGGTCAGTCCCGTGTAAGTTTTTCCAAAGAAATGAGGAATGACTGTTGTAACTAACGAGAAGAATGAGCTTATTCCCACTCGTACGGTTACAGGATGGAGAGTTTGCATAGACTATCGCAAATTTAATGACGCCACAAGGAAAGATCACTTCTCTCTTCCTTTCATCCACTAAATGCTTGAGAAATTATCTGGAAAAATGTTCTATTGTTTCCTGAACGGTTTCTTAGGTTATTTTCAAATCCTTATTGCTCCCGAAGATCAAGAGAAGACGACATTCACCTATCCATATGGCATATTTTCTTATCAGTGAATGCCCTTTGGATTGTGTAATGCTCCTGCTACATTTCAAAGATGCATGGTAGCAATTTTTCATGACATGATTGAACACTCAATGGAAGTTTTCATGGATGATTTCTCCATCTTTGGAAACTCATTCGAGCAATGTCTTGAAAATCTGGAAAAGATGCTGGTTAGATGTGAAGATTCTAACCTTGTTTTAAATTTTGGAAAAGTGCCACTTCATGGTTACAGAAGGAATAGTGTTAGGACACAAAATCTCTCGAGTAGGGATTGAAGTCGATCAAGCCAAAGTCGACACTATTTCTAAACTTCCACATCCCATAACCGTGAAAGATATCAAAAGTTTCCTAGGTCATGCAGAATTCTACCCTCGTTTCATCACATATTTCTCAAAAATCGCTCGACCAATGACTCAACTTCTTGAGAAACGTGCTCAATTCGTATTTTCTGACGAATGCATTAATGTATTCAAATTGCTTAAGGAGAGACTGGTAACCACTCCAATCATGGTTTCCCCAGATTGGACACTACCATTTTAACTCATGTGCGACGTAAGTGATTTCGCGGTTGGAGCCGTATTAGGACAGAGGAAAGACAAGCAATTTCACCCATTCATTATGTGAGCAAAACCCTAAACGACGCACAAGAACACTACACCACCACCGAAAAAGAACTTCTTGCGGTAGTTTTCACATTTGACAAATTCCGCTCGTATCTAATCCTTTCAAAAACAATTGTTTACACCGATCATGCAGCCCTTCGTTATTTGTTCAACAAATAAGATGCAAAACGGAGATTGATTCGTTGGATTCTTCTGCTTCAAGAACTTGACATCGAAATTCGTGATAAGAAAGGAGCGGAATATCTAGCAGCTGGTCATCTCTCGCGTCTTGAGGATTCAAGTCCTTCACAAACTGAGGAAGCCATAATAAACGACAATTTTCCTCATGAATTCCTTATGCACATTCAATCCTCAATCGATGAATTCCTTTTGCAAATTACTTAGCAAGCGGAATCCTTATTAAAGGAATGACTTATCAGCAAAAGAAGAAATTCTTTACTAATATCAAACATTACTATTGGGAGGACCCGTATCTGTTCAGAATCGGTGCAGACAAACTCATTCCAAGATGCGTATAAGGAAGTGAAGCAGAACAAATCCTAAGGCACTGTCAGGAAGGACCCACATGAGGACACCATGGAGCAACCTTAACAGCCAAGAAAGTATTTGACTCTGGATTTTACTGGCCCACGATCTTCAAAGAAGCTCACAACATGGTACACACTTGTGATGCATGTCAAAAAGCAACCAATATCTCTACAGGGGATGAGATGCCTCAGAAACCAGTTCAAGTATGCGAGGTATTTGATATATAGGGCATTGATTTCATGGGGCCATTCCCAGTGTCATCTGGAAATCGCTACATCTTGGTAGTAGTTGATTACGTTTCAAAATGGGCTGAAGCTCAAGCCCTGCCTACTAATGATGCCAGAAACGTTGTCAAATTCCTTAAGAAACTATTCTCTCGTTTTGGTACCCCCAAAGCTCTAATTAGTGATCGAGGAACTCATTTCTGTAACAATCAGCTCGAACGAGCAATGACGCGTTATGGAGTTCACCATCGCTTTACAACTACTTACCATCCACAAGCGAATGGGCAAGCCGAAGTCACTAACCGAGGCATAAAATGAATCCTTGAGAAAACTATAGATCAAAACCACAAGGACCGGTCTACCAAGTTAGATGACGCATTATGGGCTTTTCGAGCAGCCTATAAGACTCCCATCGGCACAACACCGTTCAAACTAGTCTATGGGAAGTCGTGTCATCTACATGTGGAACTAGAGCACAAGTCCTTTTAGGCACTTAAAGCAGCAAACCTGGACCAAGACCTTGCTGGAAAGAATTGATTCTTACAAATTCACGAATTGGAGGAATTGAGAGAACAAGTGTACGAAAACGCTACGGTTTACAAAGAAAAGACAAGGAAATTCCATGAAACTTGATTAAAGAATACAAAACTGACAGGATCAGTGATCTCAAGTTTGATGGATTAGAGTGTAACGCAGCGGAATAAGAACAAGAATTAGACAAATTATAGCAAGAATTTGATATTCGTATGCATTAAGAACAAATACGGTTGTAACGAGAGAATATATTTCTGTGAAAAGGAATGTTTCAATAATATCAAATGTTTCTGCTCAATCATTCACCGCTTACAATTAGGTTGACACTCCTTATATAGAGTGCAATCACTGCTGATATCACGGGATAGTGACATCTGGCAGATTTATTACAAAAATAACTAAAACTTAACAAACTACTGAAATGTTCACAACTACTGAGAACATATCAGAGTGCTAAGTATAAAACATAAAACTACTGATACGAAACTACTGAAACTACAACGACTGAAGAACAAGCTCTTCAGTCGTTTTACAAAACTACTGAAAAGAACAACATAAAACTACTGAAAAAAACTCATCACAACTACTGAAGAAGACCTCTTCAGCTGTTGTGACAACGTTTGATACTTGGTCTTCAGCACTTGTGTCTTCAGACTTTGTCTTCAGCACTTGTGTCTTCAGACTTTGTCTTCAGCACTTGTGTTCAGACTTTGTCTTCAGCACTTGTCTTCAGACTTTGTCTTAAGCACTTGTCTTCAGACTTTTTCTTCAGCACTTGTCTTCAGACTTTGTCTTCAGCACTTGTCTTCAGACTTTGTCTTCAGCACTTGTCTTCAGACTTTGTCTTCAGCACTTGTCTTCAGACTTTGTCTTCAGCACTTGTCTTCAGCTTTGTCTTCAGCACTTGTCTTCAGCTGTTGTGGACTTCAGAAGTTGTTGTGACGTCTGTGGGACTTAAGGTTTTTCTGATCCGGCTCATTGGTTCTTTTGGTCCAACAAAAACAATTTCATGTGGGAGTACGTGTCTTACTGTACAACTCTCATTTGTTTGTTTCCCTGAAAATTGAAATCACGTGGGTCTGGACCTTATACGATCAAAAACATGTTTCTGAATGGTGCCATTGAAATTTATATCCACGAAGGTTTAAGTTTCAAATTGAATGGTCATTGTTTGAAACTGTGTAACTATGGACCAACCAAGATTCCATCGGAGGTATTACACCTCCGCCCTGACGAAAACTAACTGTGGGGAAGGGTCGTGCTGAAGACCTAAAACTTAAACGCGGCACCTGTACATAAATTTTTCTCAATTTTATTTAACAATTTTTAGGACTTCACAAGCACAAGCATGGGGCCATGCCTCATGAAGCACGCCCCTGTGTCTCTGAATTTTTTTCCACGATCTCCGCTGACGACTCTGGAACGTTGCAGGTCGAATTTAAGACGAATTCTGACAAGCACGGGGCCGTGCCTAGCAAAGCACGCCCCCCGTGTTCACTTTCCACGACCTGTATATAAATACCAAATTTGTTCCATTCTTTCATCACACCCATTCCTATTTAAGAACGTCTAAAAAAATGAAAGAATCAAGTCAAGGAAGTTCCAACTGGAATCCTGTGAAGAAACCGCATTCTGAAACGCGAGAGCCAACGACTCATAGGACCTTAGGAAATGAAATTTTCAATTTGATTTGTATTATTTAACTCTAGGACTCTTTTTGTATCTTTTCTGATGATTTGGAAGTGATAAAACTTAACCGGGAAAATTACGTAACGCGCAAAACTGAAAAACTGAACAACAAAAAACTAAAACCGAATAACATCACATGAGCACGCCCCCATGCCTAAGGAGGCACGCCCCCGTGATCAACAAGAGATGACACCACCTGACAATTTTTAGCCTTTTGTCTTGTTCCCATCAATTTTGCATATTAAAAACCAAGTTCATTGCCTACAAAGTTCGTATCTACTTCCATTTTCACCCTATTTTTCATTTTTCTTTCATCTTTTCAAGAGTATTTGATCAAGAGGTTAGTATACTAATTCCTATGGTTATGATAGTTATTTACATGTAGTTAGGTGATTAGGTCTCTAAACAACCGAAATCCTAGCAATTATGTGTATAGACTTGTTCTTAAACGTATTATGGAATGATGAATGCTTTTAACCTACTTGTTCAAGTTTATTCTTGTAGTAGATTAGTGTTATTTAGTATGATTAGTTAGTTAATTAATTTGTTCTTTTATTGTTAACAAGACTATCTTCATAATTCGTGGTGAAATCTTTGTTAATCATGTTCAAGTTACAAGAATCCACAAGTGGTATTAAAAACTATATATATTTTTTGGGTATCTTAAATTATTAACAAGTGATTAAAATGTTAAACATGTAATCTTTGATTTTTAAAGCAAGAGAATGTTAACCCATGCTTAATCAAAGGTTTACAAACTGAAACATTCTGGAGCTACAAAGATAGTTATTAAATTGTTAGCACCGCATAAAAACATTCCTCCTATAGTAGCTGTTAATATGAATAAGAGAAACTCTATTATAGCCATTTCTATACATTCAATGTACTCTATGGATAGATGAATACATAGAGTTGAACATAGTAAAATAAGAAATTGAAAGATTTCGTTGAAATTGTTCGTTTGGAAATTTCCCGAAAAGCTAATCATAGGTTCCTCTCTCCATCAGAACAATAGGGTCGTTATGCTCATTACTAAACTTGTTGAAGAGATGAAATATAACAAGGGTATATCTTTTTGATCAGAGGTTCAATCGATCATCAAAAGAAGAATTAGGCCAAAAATTAGGATACATTCTGGGAAAATCAAACTTCCATCGAAGAGAAGCAAATGAAAGGCTTTCATAAAAATTCTCGTAGAATCGAGAATGAGGTTTTCATTCTGTACATGCCAGATCATGAATTAGTAACTGCATCCAATTTCTAAAAAAATCCCAATTGTTTCCATTTTTGGAATGGGATATTTATGGAATCTCCATGAATAGGATCAAACCTTATTCCATGGTATTTACATGAGGTTCTTCTTTCTTAAGAATAAGAAAGTCCCCGAAAGGGCTTAGTTGATCCATGATTTAGGTTTCATCTTTCGTTTCCTTTTCGTTTGTTTCGAGAAATATATCGATCAATTCCGATTCTTTCTTTTTCTCTTGATTCTTTTCCGATCGAGATGTATAGATCCTGTTCATGGATTAACGAAAATGTGCAAAAGCTCACCCCCACGTTTCACAAAACGCACCTTCATGTTCAACAATTTTTCCTTGGATGATAAATTTTCAACTATTTTTAAACATGAGTTGAATCATTATGATGTTATGTCTTGAAAAACATATGGTTTTCACTAACATCATGAAACTGTTCAAGAATTTGTTTTGTATAGATTAACTTACTTTTAAAATTTCAGGATCATGGATCATCCCTACTTACAATTTGAAGGGAGCCGCGAGAGATGGTGACATGATAGACTTCAAAGACTACTACAAAGGGTCGAAAGATCCCACTTACAAGCAGATGAAGAAACACTAGCGGCTGTCGGACAGCTAGAAAGATATAATAAATTATTGACTATTCAGTGGAAGTGTTTATTCTCACAAAATAGACCTTCCATTTATGAACTAACTCTTGAGTTTTTAGCATCTTTCAGATTTAGCATGAAAGACTCTGACCCTTGGGATGATAGTGTAGTTTCATTTAGACTTACTGGACATTGCCATAAAACATCCATTGCCTTGTTCGGTGTCTATCTTGGAATCTACACGGAACAAAAAATGGAGGAGGAAACAATATCTGGAATGCCGGCGTACCATACCTTCCCGGACGAGGAAAGTAAAGACACGGAAAGTGGTGCAATGAGGAAAGCCTTTTGGGAGCGGATGGACCGGAGGGTTCAACTCGAGTAAAACAAAAAACAGTTAGATACAAGACCCGCTGCTGCGATACATTCATCAGTTACTTAGTCATACCATAACAGCTTGTGGTCAAAGCAAGGGAGTTGTTAATTTGAGGGACTTGTTCATTTTATATTGTATGGTTAATCAGTTGCCATGTAATATTGGGTATTTGTTTTGTAATCTTTTTGCCAGGAATACGATTGCAGGTGCTCCAACACCCATTTTTGGAGGAAGCTGGATTTTGAACTTATACGAGAGCTATGGTTGTAACACTAAGGGAACTGAAGGAGTGATGTCGGGACTGTTAGACTTGAGCATTTGCACAAGTATGTACATGGTGACGAGCCTACCAAATGGCCAGCTGAGATTCAGGATAAGAAGGGACAAATCTGGGATCCGGTGGATCCCGAAGAAATAATTATGGACCTCAACATGCCGATATAGCTGGAAGGCTCCGAAGCTGGATCTTCAAGTTCACGTACAAGGAAATTCCAACCATGTTAGACCTTTATGAGTCAAATCCAAACCACCAGCGACCATGCAAGGCGATCATTTGAATATGCCCAACGAGCCTTCAACCGAGTTGAAAATCTGCAGCATTCCCGAGTCGATGACCTGAGCAACGATGTCACATACATCGAGAACCGAATGTACCATGAGTGGAGGGATATCCCATCACAAGCCCTTGAAAAACGTATCATTTTCGGGGCCCCGACACAGTTTTTTCATGCCAATCTATATTTTAATTTATGTCATTTTGTTTTTATTTTGTGTGTTTAGGATTTTAATGCTTTCAATAAATTGGTGACATTTCAGGTGATCCCGAAGGTTCTACCAACTCGAGGGCAAACAAGAAACAAGTGACAAATTTATTATTTTTAGGGGAGTTATTTCATTACCCTTTCTCTATCTTGAATATGTTAATCACATTGAGGATAATGTGAATTTTAATTGTGAGGATGGGAGTAATGTATTTAACTTTGCTAAAATGGTCCAAATTTAAAAATTTTTGGAAAAGATCACTTAACAAGTAATTTTTGTGACAAGAAACCAAAAATTTAATATAATTTTTGATAAACCAAATTATAAATATACGTTTTCGGGAAATAAAGAAGTAAATTCATGGCGTCCAAATAAAATTGAAAATGTTTTTTTGTGATATCATTAAAAGCAATAATCTAGTAAAATATTTAATCATATAAAATGAAACACTTTTACCTAATTCCATCCATATGTGAGTTTATTTTTTAGCCTTAAACAGCTTTTGCAAATTGCAATTCTACTTTCATTCTGGATTTAATTGAGGGTGTCATATGATACGTGTGATTAGAACTTGCTTTGGGTATACATTTCAAGACCTTAATTAGTATTTGTTGCATAAAAATAAGTTAGGCACTAGGTAACCTTAACTATTTGAGCCCCAACCATTTTCTTTAATTTTCCTTACCCGAACGTCAACCCTAGTTAGCCCCGTTGGGCTTAAACGTTTTTCTTTCAATCACCCGAACCACCAAGTCACTTAACCAAAAAGCCTTCAACAAAACCCGTTTTCATTAAAGACACATTTTTTGCTTATAGAAAAAATTGGTCTTTTACCGACAGACCTTAAAGAACTGAAATGCATTCTTTTGATTTCAATTTGCTTTGTTGCCTTCATCACGCAAAACCGGGACTTCCCCCAGAAATCCGCGAACAAATTTTCAATCTCACATTCGACGCAAGAAATAAATGGCGAAAAAAGGAACAAGTTCTGCTATTTTGTGGGATTTCAAAAATGCTATAAAGAGACGGGCAAAAAGATATGAAAGATGCTTGAACTGTGGAAATTGGTCCCATAATGGAAAATGTAAAAAGAATCAAACTGATCTCAATACGAATACACAAAACTAATCCGATTGAGTGCTATTAGGCTTCAAGATCCTTGAGAAAGGAAAGTTTTATGTATCTTCGGGTAAAAGATGAAGTACGGTTCTTGAAAGCAAAATACGGTCTTGACAATCTGACCATAAACGAGTCCTCAAGTTAGCATATCCCTTCTAGCTTGAAGTATAGTATAGGGAACCTTTTATTGCTTTCCTTGTAGTTTATGTTAGAATAATAAGCCAAGAGCGTCGTCTTTAGCAATTAGCCACTTTTTCCAAATATTCCATACCCGAGCCCGAACCAAGTTACAACCCATCAAAGACCTAATAATTTATGCAAGTAAATATCTGAGTAGGTGGAGATTTGATCCCTTAACAAGCATATGATTTCACATGTATTCATACTGAGCAATTAAGTGTATTAGTCATACTTAATCTTGATTATGACTCCATATATTTAGCCGAGTGTGAGTACATCTTGTGAGAAGTGTGGATTTTTACATATTTATAATCTTTACTAACCAATCTATTGCTTGCTAGGATATCATTTTACATATGTTTAGAATATTTATATTTGGATGAAAATAATGTTTACTTGCGTATTTCTCGAAAGACATGTTTATAATTTGATTTATTTGGTTTTGGTGGAATTGTCATTTTAAGTAATTTTTGCTTGAGGACAAGCAAAGTTCAAGTGTGGAGATGTTTGATGTGCTCCAAATTATACATAAAAATCCTATCAAAAGCACATCAATTATTCCTTAATATCTTCCTAAAAATGATGAAAAGTACCTTAAATGTTAAAGTGTGTTTTCAGGTGTTTGAAAGGGCAAGATGGACAAAAGAAGCATATTTAATAAGAAATTAAAGTAATCCGAGCTTTGAAGTCCAAGCATGGGGTTGTGCCTCATTAAGCATGCCCTCATGCCTTGCCAGAAACACACCCCGTGCTAAATTACACTACCCCGTGCTTGGACATCTGATAAGACAAAAAGTACTATCCCCTAAAAGTAGACACGGGGTCGTGCCCCACCTCCAACACGGGGTCGTGCCCCATTTAGCACGGGTCGTGCCCGACACAACCTAATGTACGAGCCGACCAACTTTCGTAAGCATTGTACTAGCACGGGGTCGTGCTTAAACACTCCAGAAAGCCTATAAATAGAAGCCTAAGTTCATCGTTTTTGGCAAGCTTTCATGGGAGAGTTACTCTGTAGAATTCTCTCGGGAATCAAGACTTCAAGATCATTTGGAGGCTCGGGAGGTGCATACAACACTTGGAAGAAGCTCGGGATCGTCTAAACATCATCCATTGTGGATTATCGGTTTGATTGTTCCATTTCACCGATAATTATATATCTATTTTAATTGTATATGTTGTTATGTTATATCTCATTACGAGCTAAACTCTTTTTATCATCCTAATCGGATGAAACTTATGTAATTTGTGATGAAGTAATGGTGTGATGAATATTATGTTAATGTTATGGTGGTCATAGGAAAACTATTGATGGGTAGCATCTGCATTTGAACGGGAAGTTATAAATTTATGGTTTGTGATTGTGATTGTCATACAAGGTTGAAAACCGTATGATTAACTTTAATTCGCGAAACCGGTCTTCATAATAAATCCATGGCTAATGAACTAGAAAAGGTTATTAGAAATCATATCACCTTAACTTTCTGATCATTTGCGGGTTCCCTTTTATTAGTTTGAGAAATCTTCAATAATTGTTATGGTTTTCTAAAATTAATGGTATGTTAGGAAGGAATGTGACATCCGTCACCTTAAGGTCTGTCGAACGACATAATTAACCATAGAATTATTTTAATTATTCTTCATCTTTTTCATGAACTCTTGTTTTAAGGAATCATGTTTGCTTTATTACCGTGTGCCTGTACTTCCTCCGTGAATGTGTGCTAAGCATAAACCTTTTATAAATTTCATCACCATTATCACCAAATATATCATTTTTTAATTATAACCATTGTCAGTAATAAAACCATTTTAAGCCATCAATTACCATAAAACATGCTTTTAATATTAATATAACGAACATTCTAAAGTCGTTTTCAACCGAAGCAAACTTTGGAAACTCGGGGGCTAAGTGCAGGGACTAAAATTGACATTTTGCAAACCTGGGATGGGTATAAAAATCCCATTCCCAGCCATTTTCTTCATCCTCTCTATTTCTTCTTCACTTCTTCTTCTTCACCTATCTTCTTCACGTTTGCACCAAAATCGCTCCATTTGGTCTCGTTTTCGTCGTTTAGACTTCACCTACAACCTAGTCTACTCCATCCTTGCAGGTAGACAACCTTGGTTGTCCATTTCTTGCTCGTTTTACTGCTGTCCATTTCTAGGGTTTCGGGTGTTCGGGTCAACACACAAGAGGTCGTGTGGGTGTGTGTGATGACTTTCTGCATGTGCTTCTCGTTCATGTGTGTTTGTTGTGTGATTCTGGAAGTCTTGTTGTGTAAAACCGTGCTTGGGGCAGCCGAAGGCTGCTCTGCACTTCAGCAGTCGCGAACCTGCAGTTCAGGCGACTGGGTCTGTCATGCGACTGAGCCGTGCGACTGGGTGAGTCGAGCGACTGAGTCGTGCGACTGTGTCTTTCGGGCGACTGAATCGTGCGACTAGGGATGTCATGCGATTGAGTCAATGCGGATGAGTGTGTGTGTGATTGAGTCAAAGCGGATGAATGTGTGTGCGATTGAGTCAATGCGGATGAATGAATGCATGCGACTGTGCATGTATCGCACGACTGAAGGCCAATCGTACGAATGAAGGTTCAGTCGTACGAATGAAGCTGATTCGTACGAATGAAGGTTGATTCTTGTGTATGGAGGTTAAGTCGTGTGAATGGGTGTTGTGTGGTACGAATGAATGTCAGTCGTACGAATGAGGGTTCAATCGTGCCAATGAAGCTGATTCGTACGATTGAAGGTTGATTCGTACGAATGGAGTGTTGAGTCGAGCGTCTAGTCCTGTTGTGTGTTGGATGATGATAAGGTAACATCAGTAAAAGTGTCATTGCTTGACCACAAAGATTAAAGTCAACGCTATCAACATGCACATACTATTTCAATTGAAATCAACCTAACATTTTACAATTATCGACAACCCATTTGGAACTACAAATACTTAACAAGTGCTATCCTTCATAACAATGAGATCTTTATATGGATGTCATAAGCAATGACGACTACTCTTAGTACTTGGATCTACATAAGATTTGATATATGTGTCCGCTTGTGTGTGTGCTACCCACAACTGAACCGATACAACCCGAACCGACCAAACATTTCTATATGCTTTATACATATCATTAATGCTTAACAATAACTGTCAATAGGTGTTTGACTGTTCATTGCATTCAAGTGTTGGGAATCTTGATCATTCATACTTACCACTTAACATGTGAGTTTCGTGGCTCTTTTTATGCTTATACTACTTTACAAACATTTACAAACATGGGGGAAAAGTATGCTCGCCCGTTTTCTATGTTGTACAACATACATACATTTTACATACTTGGAATCAACGTGCTATTGTTTTGTGGGTACTTATCTGATACATGCTTGAGTCTGCTTTGTGGTTCTTTCTTACATCCATTTAATTCCAGTGTTGGAACCGATGGATAGGTATTGGTAGTACTACTCGGGTTGACACCCCCACCCTCGTGTTGGTATACTAGTTAGTACCAATAAAAGCCAGGAACAGGCCTTGGGTGAATATATTCCGACAAGATTCTTTGTGTACGTTGTTAGGTTTGGTTGTAAAGCTCTTGTCATGTGATTTTGCTTACTTATAACTGTATGCACGGTATTCTACAACAACTTTATACAGCATCATTACTTATTACTTTTAAACCTGCGAGCTCACCAACTATTTTGTTGACCATTTTGAGCATATCTTTTCAAGCGATCATGCTAGCTGAGGTTCTAGGTGTGCTGCCTTAGTGGAGACCCTAGGATGCATTTCCGGGCTAAACTTTTCATTTTGAAAACAATTGTTGTATCTGTTTCAAACAACATTACACTTTGTAACTTGTTCCGGGTTGTGGGAATTGCATACAATGTTATTATCTATGTTTATCTTATATCATGTTTATGCTTATGGCTATGTTGTCGTGAATACTGACTAAACACGACACAAGTCCCCTTGTTGTCGGGTGTCGTCATGACACGCTTGTCATCATCATTATTATTGCATCTCTATCGTTTACCATGTGTTATGACGATTCCAGTCTCGTTACATCCCCGTGTTTCCGCTCTTAGCGGGGGTGTGACAAGGAACTTGATTAACTCTCTTTTTAACATTAAGTTATGTTTTCAGAAATAATTTGTCAAATATGTCACAAAATATTTACCTATATTACTAGGGCTTTGATCTAAACAGTAAAACTCAACCTGACATGATCCTAGTCACTATGGCAGTAGGATAGACGAGAAATCGCACCAGCTCATCTTTATAAACATTAACATAACTACATTAATCCATATCTTTAAATCACACCACCATTTCATGATAGTTACATAAGTTAAGTCTAATTAGGATGATAACTTTTATTTCATGGTTTTAAATCCAAACACTTCAAATCTTAGTTTACTTTATTTTTATCATTGTTTTTAAACCCTAAAAATCTTTCCAATGCAACTTACCATTTTCTTTAACAAAAACTAAATCTGATAGTCAAACGTTAAGTTTGTTGAGTAGGCTAGGTGTGTCCACGGATTGATACTCGGTTCTTACCAACACTATATTACCACACGCTCATACTCGGTTCTTGCCTTTTATGTGTGTGGTTTATTATTTGTAATAACCAATTAAAACTGAATCTGTACGTAAAATATTTATCAAAATATATATACTATCCGCATCCATCAACTATGCAGGCGCATGAGTGCCTAGGCGCATGAGCTTTCCTAGGCGCATGAACACTTAGTCAAATTTTGCCTATTTCTAGGCGCATGACCACTATATCGGCGCATGAGGTTTCAGGCGTATGAGGATACTTAGGCAGATTTCCATACTCAGCGCATGAACTCTATTTGGGCGCATGAGTAGCCTATTTCATACTTAAACATCATAATTTAGTCCCCAATCATGCTCAAACTTATTCTAAGCTTAAGTCATGCATTCTAAGCCTTGGAAACATATTCATAACATCATCAAACATAAATATAGCCCAAATTCACACCCCACCCGGATCACACACATACACATACACATACACGTACACATACATATACACATACACATACGGGTACAATACCCACCTTTATAAAAACCTTCATACATGCATTTCCAGCCCCAAAATCAGTTAAAACATGTAAAAGAGTGGTTCAGAACTCATCTTAGCAGCCTCTTCGGGTAAGACTTCCTTCAAAACCCGATTGCTATAAGTTCTCACCTAGAAACCCACTTGAAACACATACCCGAACACATACAAACATACATAAGCACACACCCGAGGATAAAACCGGTTAAGAACACTCAAAAACCATGAATTCTTACCTTGATTCGAACTTTTCCTTCTAGTTCTTTAAGGAACTGAACTTTTACTTTCTCTCTTTCTTTTCCTCAAAAACCCGAAAGAAATGGGTGTATAGGAGGTGATGGTCGGCCATCACCTTTTACTCACCAACTTTTCCAACTTTTTGTCCTTTTTGACACCTTTAGTCCCTCCACTTGAGCTTTATTTCATTTCTTTCCTTTTTCTTCACTTTATTCTTCTTTCTTTGGCTTCAAAGAAAATAATCGGGTATTACAAGAGCGTTCACGATCTCGCAAAATCACATCAAAATCAAAGCTTCGCTACATTTAAGTTAAAGAAAATGAAGTTAGTTAAATAAATACCAAAAAATAAACATAAAACATATAAAAGTTACCGCTATATGCTCATCCAACGCATTTTTCTGAGCATCTATAAGATCAGTCCATGAACGTACATTAAAAGGATAATCAGCCTCCATGTATATCCCCACCTAACGAACAAACATATCATTAAGTTTACCGACTAGGGTATACGTGGCAGCTCTATCAAAAGAAAGAGATAAAGGTCCCTCTTTTTTTCAACTTCTGCTGCAACTTTTTTTATTTTTTGTCTTCCCTCTTGTTTTCCGGAAAGGCTTTATAATAAAAAAATCAATACTTACAATATATATCAATAATAATTGAACAAACAAAAATATATAATACTACCATCTAACTGATGGCTTCTTGATGCGCCAAAAAGAGAAAGTGGTGGATCCCCTGCGCCATCACCTCCATGGCTCATTACATCAGCCATGAGGTATACCAAAGCAATCCAAAAAGATATCATGTCTGCAAAAATTATAAGATATACAAATTATAAGAATAAAGTTATTAACTACAACATGAAAATACAAACAAAGTTTTATATGAAATATATACATATAAAAATTATAACAAATCTTTTCATCCGAGTCTCCCTCATATACTTCAGTCTCGTTGTCAGACCCTCAGTGTCATAATCAAAATCCTCTTCATCATAATCATCAACATAATAAGCATCAACATCTAAACATCTTTCAATCAATAAACAAAAAGTCTAGATCAAGTACCCAAATACACCTAAACTCAACTAAAATTTAAGCATCAAATTCTATTTATCAAATCCATAACAACTACTCTACATCAAATTCCCAAAATACCTAAATTCATTTTACTAGTTCATCATTTTCAACCCAAAATACCTAAATCCATCTTCCTAGTTCATCATTTTCAATCTAAAATATCAAAATCCATCTTAGTAATTTATCATTTTCAACCCAAAATACCTAAATCCACCTTACTAGTTCATCATTTCAACCACACCTAAAAATGTGTTCAACCTACTAAATATGCAAATCAAAATATGTTTTAACCATACGTAAACATAAACAACCATAAGATTGTGTTTAAACCAAAAAAATTACCTTGTAAGAAAAAATCAAAACTAAAGGTTTTAGCGGCGACGGTGGTCGAGATCCACAACAACAACGGGGACAATGGTGACTGGACTTTGAGGATGACGTTGAGAGGGTGGTGGTGGTCTGACTTTGAGGTAACCGGAGGTGGTGGTGGTCTAAATTTGAGGGTTGTAACCGTAGGTTGAGGAAGATGATGAGCGGAGGCTGAGGAAGATGATGACCGGAGGTTGAGGAGTGGTGGTCGCGAACCGGTGGTCGTGAAATGGTGGTCACCGGAGGTTTCAGCAGCTTGGTCGCGTGAATGGAGGTGTGGTGTGGAGGGAAAGAGGGGAAAAAGGAGGGTAATCCCGATTTATTGGGTCTGCACCCTTTAGCCGCGACATGTCGCCGCTAAAGGTGTCGCCACTAATGCTCTATTGTACGATTAAACATCAACCATCAGATCTGCCGCACGTTCAACGGCCAGATCTAAGTTTAGAAACCCCAGATGGATCGTTGATCAATAGCGACGACAGTCGCTGCTAAAGATGTCGCTGCTAATGGTTGTTTCCGCTAATGGTTGTTGCCGCTATCGGTTTTAGTCGTCGCTAAATGTGTCACCGCTTGTGGAGACATTTCTTGTAGTATGATGAAATGGAAATTTGGTGTGTGACACACAACACTGAAAATTTTCTCATTGGGCTGTTCTTGACCCAACAAAATGCAATGTACTCACATCTAGTCTAGATCCTGTGAACTCTTCAAAATACTACACATACACACATGATCAGAGTTTGTGCGACTCTAATACCATATCAATCTCTTGTTGTAGATATATTATCAATTAAATTAACCGATATATGGTATATAAAAGAATACATATATGCCATGCCATTACATAAAGACCATTATAAGAAGAAATACAATCAACGTAGTTTGAAAACATGATCTTCTTACAGATAATACCAATAATGTCATGGGCAGCCTTGAGGGTAGGTGAGGTGAGCGATCGCTCAGGGCCCAATATATTCAGATGCCAAGATTATTAAGTTTTTTATAATATATATATGTGTGTATATTAAAAAAATTAACTATTAATAAAATCATTATAACTAAACCAATAACATTTTAATTATTTCAGCGTATTAAATCCTATCTTAAAGCCCATTAATATTTTAAGTAGTTTAACCTAATATCATTTACCCAATTTAATATGATAATACCTCAATTTAAAAAAAACCACTCAAGATTTCGAGGGTAGAAGTGAAAATACTGATCGACGATCAACATCAGCGATTTGATCGCATTTTTCAATAGAGGCATAGAGTCATCGATATCCACTCTCAAACCTCACAATATCAATTCTCAAATGAATACCTAAGGTATGAATTGTTTCGTTAATTTTGTTTTTGGACTTTTTATTTGTTAAATATTTAGATCATTTTGCTACAATATTTTTATTTGATTTTTTGTTATAACAATTATCGTTGTATAATAAAAAAAATTATACACTAGTTATTCGGCTTAGATTTTTCTTGTACATCGTAATAGGGGTCCATTTTGTTCTTGCCTTGGGCCTAGGGTCTATTGAAAACTCTTGGGGCCGCCCCTGGATGATGTTATATACTTTTGCTTACATTTTACGATTTCTGATTTCGATTTTCGATTTACAATTTACATGCATATGCATTTATCTATCTCAGAAGATGTATTTGCTATATAAAAGAAAAAAAAGAAATGAAATTTTGATGCATATTCTATGAACAAGTTGAATACAAGTTATAAGCATGCTCGAGTCGAATAAATTTGAATTACTTCTTAAACAACCGTGTAAGTGGGATGATTTTCGAGTGTATAGGGTGGTACATTACATAAACCAATGTGGTCCACTATATGATCCATTTATTATGGGTGCTATCACGGCCTTTTAAGGTGCTCTTATTTCTTTGATTTTTAGTGCATGTGTTATATCATTGAAGTTTGAAAGCAACGTGTGGACATCGAGATTTGAATATCTTCGGGTCATGTGATTTTTGTTAACATGAAATGAATCATATCCACTCATGTTCATGGGCACCAAGGCATAACAATTTGGCATATTCGGGCCGGATGTATGGCAACATTATGATTGTAATCGATATATCTATAAGTTCTATAAAAGTATTTAATATTTGGAAAAAAAAAGCTTATCATTAGCAAAATATATAATATCTAAAACATATCATCCAATGCATATGCTCCACAACAATGATAACACTTGTAAACGTAATAGCACAAGGGGTATACTGACAACGACAACGTAACACCATGTTATCTTTTTTTTAGTTTCTTTTCTTCTTGTAAACTTTCTCTTTTTTCAAACGATATCGTTGTCGTTGTTTTTTATCAACGTTTAGACGTCGTTATTTTTACTAGTTATAACCTATTCAATATTATCAATGCTATACCAACAACATTCGTGTTTACATAAAAGTTTTGATTTCTATTATATAAAAGTTTCTAAAACGTTAACCATTTCACGGTTTAACTTAAAATGGTTTGGGAAATATTATAAGATTTTCTTCATCTTTTAATTACGTCTACCGTTAAACTGTATAAATTATATGGGGATAAGACTCGTTTAGTTAGAAATATTAAACTGTTATCCGATAGTTTTTAATTTTAGATTTTAACTCTACGACAAATATTATTAATGTTAAAAATGTGATGATGTCTTATTAATAGTAGTTATTTAACAAAAACATTTATAACATTTTAGTTTTAGGTTTATGTTTAAATGGTTTTTTTAATTTTTTTTACTTATTAAAATTAATACTTTATTTGTTTATAGCAGTTATGGAGTCTTATTTGTATTTCATCACACATACAAAATACTCAACGATGTGCTCTTGGCCCGGGGCATAACCAACTAATTATACCGGTTGCGTTGATTGGTTTACAACCACCAATTACCACCATCGTCTTTTACCTTTGCCTTATATATTAGTTTCTTCTTTAGAGAGAGGGGCTATCGAGGCGACGAGAGCTCTACCATGGTAACCGGTTGTTGCTCGCATAAGCCTCCCCATTGTTATTCGTCACCCGGTGCACCAACATCACGTTTACCCTTGTCTTATTTAGATCTCTCTAATGTTTTCTTTTATTTATATATATATATATATATATATATATATATATATCTATATATATATATATATATATATATATATATTATTTGTACCTAATGTTTATACTGTGCTTCACAACTAATTTTATGTATATGAGTAAAAACAAAAAGGAGGCTTACGTTTAACACAATTCTATATTTAAAGTAACCTTGACTTGTGATGCGTTATAAACCATCTTCTAATGCTTCATATGCCCATCCTCAAACGTCATTCCTCTACCACCGCCATCACTAATTGTCGAAGTTAAAATATTGTTTGACTAATTGGGTGGGAATGTCATGTATAATTTGTGATTTACTATAAGTAATTTCAATAATGTTTTATATCCGAATATCGTTTATAATTTATAAATTACCATTGCTAATAGTTTTAATATTTATTATTCAACCATCTAATACACAAAGTATTAACCTAGTACATAATAATAACTAGCCTTAGTAACTCGTATATTACATAGATTAAATAAATAAAATATAAAATAGAATAAAGTTTTTTTAATTATAAAACAATATTCTAAGATAATACAAAATTGAAGTTGCGTATGAGTAAAAATTATAAGTAATAAAAAAATGATATCAACTTTTAAACTTATTATGTAAAAAACTAAAAATTTTGTTTCAAAACAAACCGTTTTAAAATAATCATTATTATACTCTTAATTTTAATTATTTTTTATTTATAAATATTTTTTTCTAAAACACTAATTTTAGAATATTTTGTATGATAAAAAGTTATGTTTTAAAAAATTCTTATTTTATAAAAAAATTTTATTAATAACCTTAATATAAAGAGCTATTTCTTGATTAATTAGAAAATAGTTTTAGTTTATAAATAGATTAAATAATAAATAATATTATTAATAATTACATTAACAATTAATAGCAGAGAAAAACGTAATAATTTTGAAAAAAAACATATGGTTTATCACGTGTCCTAGTTAGTTACTTTTATATTATAATATAAATAATAAATAATAAAGATAAAGATAAAACGAAAAACAAGAAAATGATTAGGATATAAAAAGATTTGAAATTAAATTAGGAGGGAGTATAAGATTGTATCTTTACAAGCATCTTAAATTGAAATAACTTAAATATGGAATTCGTTATAAAAATAAAATGTGAGAAAAATGCCGACTTGAATATTAAAGTAGTCGTTTGTCTTTTGTGTTAGCATTTTCCGAATCCATGTCAAAATATTTTGACCACTTTAGTCTCATATGCGACAAATTATCGATTTGCATTAATTACATTACCATTTTATTTTGCAGTTTTTCTAATAAAGCAAAATAAGTTTAGTTAATTTCAATTTTACAATTTAAAGTTTGATAAAAGTAATATTTTTTTTTTAAATATTAGAAACGTCAAGTATTTTTAAAAGTTTCATAGGTTGTTTATATTTTAGTATAAAACTTTCATTATACTAGATTAAATTGAACAAACAATAAAACTTTTAGACTGAAATCATAACAACTTAATAAATTTTGTAGGTAATTGATGTTTTTAATATTTATAAAAATTGTTATTCTTATCAACCAATAAAAATTTTTTTTAGTATTTAAAACTTTTGGAGAAAACCAAACAAACTCAAATAACTTTTATCATATGTCATCTTCTCACAACAATTTTGTCACGTGTAATTATCACAACAAATCAATAGTTTAATAATTTAAATGCTAATGATATTATATGTCACTTTTTAGTTTTTTCAAAAAATTAATAAATGAAAAACATGTTTCTTTTTAATAAAAAACTGTTTAAAAACAAAATTTCACGAAATATGAAGTTTTTTAGTACAAAGAGTTTTTCTTAAATGACATTGTTTATAAATATTTTCTTTTCAAAAGAAAAAGTTTTTAAGGTGAATTTTTTTTAACATATTGTTATTATTTTATTACTAAGGTGGTTACTTATACATAATATAAATTAATCACATTTATCTCAAAAATTATTTATAATTTATAAATATTGTTTACTAACTATTAGTTTAATATGTTCATTCAACTCATATATCACATGAGTTTTTAAACTAGTATCGTAAATAAATAACAAACAATTTTGTTGCCTTATGAAAATTATAGCTGCACAGATCATCATAACAAATAATTGAGAAGAGTTAGTAAAACCATTCTTTTAACAAATTATTATCGATGGTAAGATAATAAATTAAATGTCTCAACTTTTATCGATGGTAGACACCAAGAAGAGGTATCAATTGTTGGTGAATTATTATGAAGAAATGAATTTTATTGAAAGAACAACTTACTAATCACCGATGAAATTTTCTGTTGATTAATATATATTGGTAAAAGAATGATTCCATAGTTAAAATCTAAAAGCATACACAAAACTATTAAACTTATAAAGATAGGAAATTCTTTAACTCCTAATCATACCATCGTCAACTCATGAATTTAATATATTCATATTTGTTTAATCGTGTATGAAGACAACTTTTTAAATAACACATGAAAGATGTGCTTTATGGTGTCAACATCTTGATATGGACATGTCATGCCGTCACATCACACCCAAAATATTATGTTTTCTTCATGTTGTGAGGATAAGAGGGACAGCAACCATTGGAACAGTGCTTACAAGTGTGAATGCCAAACTAATGAAATGAGAGAACTAATGAATGTATACAATATTTTCTGAAATGGTAAGTCCTACCGTAAAAAGTCATTTGAATCATAGTAGTTGGTTAGATTTATTAAAAGATCACTAGATATACACATTCTTGGATGAACACAAAACAGATAAACCAAAACATGACATGAAATATAAATACATGTATTGGTTGCATTCAGGTTCATCTCAGCAAATTAAAATTCTTCTATTTTATCAATCTATCAACCTGACATAATTGACACTTTTAGTGAAAATAGCATAAAAACTCCACATGGTCCATGCCACTCCAACTACACATATTCTAAACATGCTCCTATTAACTTTATCATATTCTAAATCAAACATAAAATCATCACCCAACCCACACATATCATTAATTAATATGTTGATAAAAAAGCTAACTAATGAAAGTTAAAAATGAGAACGTAAAACATGGTTAAATTTCATAAGGATTTTTTGCCCATTTCGGGAGACATTATCTCCTTCAAGCATTATTAGATAACCATTGAGGTTTGAAGTTTGACTTGATGATACCATATGACTCAAAACCATAGTTTATGTTTAAAGTGTTTTTCATTCTACTATTACGTTATTACATTCACTTGTGTTTTATACGACTATGAGAGATATGGTTTGTGTAAGCCCCCAACTCGGATGACTTACAGTTCATTTCATACATTGTAGCATAGTTCTTAAACTGAAAATTTATTATATATAAGTAGATCATTGTTAAAACATAAGTCATTAAGTTATAATCTTTAACCTAAAACAAAAATACTTTGTTTGCAAATAAATTCTATAATTTAGTTTCTAGTCATTAATATTTCAGGTCCTTTTCACTTTCATGCCAAGCAATCATCATAGCTTTAAACACATATCCGCTTAACCTAATATGCATGTTAAAAAAACAGTATAACATAACTTTGGCATTTCATAACAATACATAACAATAATAGTTTTAACATCATAACATAACATACCATACCATAATCATAATATATCATAGTATTTTATAGCCAAGTTAGGTCATATAATCATAGATATCATAATATTACATAGCCAAGTTAGGTCACATAACTTTACTAATATAACGCAAAACTTAATCCCTTTCTTGCATAAAGCAAAACTTAATCCCTTTCCTGTAATATGTAAGGTACTTGGCCCTGTCTTATGTATAGATAACAGGTAGAGGTGTACAAAAAATCTAGTTTGAGAAAAAAACCGGTCAAAAAATAGGATCGGTTGAACCAAACCGGTTAAGCCAAACCGGTTCCTAACCGGTTGAGCCAAACCGGTTCCTAACCCGATTTGAACCGTTGGTTTGTATACCAGTTTGGTAGCCCTACACCCAAAAGTGGTTTCAAAACCGGTGAAAAAACAGTTTCAAAGCGGTCCTAGTCGGTATGAGAGGTTCAAATATTCAATGAGCCAAACCGGTTTGAACAAAAATCGGTTTGACCCCATGACAGAAAAACCCGTTTGATTTATAACCCGAACCTGTTTGAAAAAAAAACAATTTGTACACCTCTTATTAGAGGTAACAACTTTCCTTTTACAAACGTTAAGAGAATACCCTTTTTTACACATAGGCAAGAAACATTTCTTGTCACACAAAAAATACAGTTTTTTCTTGCACATGATCGTAGAATAGTTCTCAAATTGAAAATTTCACATAAGTTGCAGAAAGTATTAAAACATGTCATTAAGTATTTTATAAGTTGCCAGTCATTGAGATTTTGGGTAGCCTTCACTTTCATGCCAAGCAAATCATCATAGCTTTAACACATATCTTCTTAACCTAATATGCATGCTAAAAAATTAGCATAGTTGTTAGAAATATAACTTGGCGTTACATAACAACACATAAAATCAATAGTTATCGTACTATAGCATAAAACAACATAGGATAGTCATGTCATGTTATAACATAGCATAGCCAAGTTAGATCGCAAAATTTTACTATACATAATGTATAATTAGATAACCATTACGGTTTGAACCTTGACCTTTCATGATGACATATGACTCAAAACCATAGTTTATGTTTAAAGTGCTATTCATTCTACTATTAACGTCTTAACATTCACTTTCATGTTTTTTTGACTATGAGATATATTGGTTTGTGTTAGGCTCCAAACATGGGATGACTTGCAATTGGTTTCATACATCATAGCATAGTTCTCAAAATGAAATTTTCATTAAACATAAGTAGTATAAACTTTTAAAACATAAGTCATTAAGTTATAATCTTTTACTTAGAATTGAAATACTTTTCTCTACTAATAAGTACTATAATTTAGTTTTTAGTCATTAAAATTTCATGAAACATTCATCATAAACAATTAATATAGTTCTTGTTTATTTAATTAAAAATATTACTAGATACACAATAACAATAGCTATTGCATTAAAACATAACATAACATAGAGATATCATATCATAATATAGCATAGCTAAGTTTGGTTACATAACTTTAATGTTATAAATGCTGGCATAAATTACAAGCATGCTTATACTAATACAAGACTTAATCCTTTCTTGCATAGCAAAACTTAATCCCTTTCATGTAACATGTATGGTACTTGGCCCTTTCTTGTGCATAGACAATAGGTAATCACTTTCCTTTCAGTGACACAAGTCATAGTCCTTTTGCACATAGGCAAAACATAATCAATTTCTAGTATAGCTTGTTCTTGCACATAGGTAAGATGTAACCCTTTCTTCCACATAGGCAAACATAGTTATATCATGCATAGCACATAATACATAACATTTAATAAGTCCTATCCACCATCTATGACAAAATATGTTTCCAATTATTGTATATTATAGATGAATACTCTATTGCCATTTAGTATCCTATTAGGGATGAGTTATTTTGTTATGGACGAAATAAGTATTGTTGAAGGATTGCCTATTGTGTAGGGGTAGTCTGTTGCAAATGAAGAAAAGTTGCCAAGTATTGTTTGTTATTAATAAAGACACTACTAAGACTGAAGAATTATTTCTAAGTGTTGTTTGTTACATATAAGAAGTCTAATACGAATAAGAAGTCTAATAAAAAATTTTATGGAGTCTTTATGGAGTTGAC